>OZ020193.1:43539031-44762648 GCA_963971165.1 Philopedon plagiatum | reverse complement strand
GGATGTTTGTTGGCAGTCGCAGAAACAATAGTGCTGCTTATGTAAGTTAAAACGCAAGATAGAAAAATCTGTCTAAGAGCCATGATTTTTAGTTGGTGCTTACTAGTCAAGCGGTAGTTTTAAACTAATGAATATGCTTCAGTTTTGGTTTCTTATGACTTCGGTGCACAGAATTACAGATTTTTATCTTGTGTGTGTGTATTTTTTTAAACAAAAATGTCATAAAAAAATTGGGTACTCATATTTAAAAATTTCAGCTTGTTATTCCCCTAATTCTCTACACCATTCTTGCCGTTAGGGAACTAAAAGGTGTTAAATGGTTAGGATTTGATAGTAAACATAATAGCTGGATATCAAAAAAACATTTTAAAAAATAAAATTTAAGTGTTTTATTTAAATAACAATAATTATAAAGAAAACATTTACAAAGTTTTCCATTGCGACTCTATAAATACTTCATCATCATCATCATCATCGTCGTTGTCGATGAGATTGTCGTCGTCCTCGAGAAGGTTCACCCTTTTTCTTTTCGTTGGTTGCGAAGAAGTTAATGGAGGATGGAGGATGACACTTTCTATAATGTTCACTTTTCTTTTGGTTGTTGCTTGTGGTTCAACAAAGGTAGCTGTTGTGGTAGATGTTGATGGTAATGAAAGTAGTGCCGATTTTGGTTCTGCTTCTAGTGAATCGAAATTAAATACAAATTTCGACATAGCTTGCTCGAAAAGCGCAAATTCTCCTTCATCTTCAAATTTGGTCCTTAAATACTTCACTGGCAAATTCCCAAACTTTTTTTCCAGTGTTTCTGTCTTCGGGCAATACGTTAAAGAGATAAAAATTTTATTTCCTTTTCGTTTAATGGCTTTTACTCCATATCTGAAAAAAAAAGATTTTTTTTAAATCGACTGAATCTGTAGTTATAATGTTACCACATCTATTCTCCCTAGTTTAGAACGTCCAATTTAGCATTTATAAAAATAAATAGTTCTAACTTGCTGAAAATTTACAGTTAGGACAGTTCAATATGGCGTCGGATAACCAATATATGCATATACGCCGAAAATGGAAAAAATTTGGTTAGGAAGTTTTAACCAAGGAGGGCAGAATACAAGTAAATGGAAAAAATACCAAACCAACAAAAATTGACCTTTTTCGGGAAAAAACAATATAGGATTTTGTGTAAATTATTATTATAAATGTTATTTAAAAAGAGGATTTCTTTAAAATGTTCTTAATACATCTAAAAAATAAATACCTACTTACTGAAAAATATGTTTCATAACCACTACGGCTATATTTAAAGGAAACTCCACTAAATCAGTTGACATAACTACTACAGTTGAAGGGATGTTTGCCATTTTTTTACTTTTTGGAACTGTTATTCGAAAAAACTTTAACTGCTTCTAATTACTTACAAGAAACTTTTGGGTATATATACTCCAACAAACATATCTTCTTGAAACGTCATTTGAATTATTATAGGAGCAAATGGTGTACAACTGTTGGATAAAATAATTTTATTATAATCAAAATGCATACAAATTAATAGAGAATATACTGTTTTAATTTACCCAACATTTCCCTATGGGAAAAATACATGAAGTCATTTAGTCCATAAAAATTTTAACCGAGGCGACTTGAAGTCTGTAAAAACTTAGAAAGGTGTGGGGTTAACTAAATAGAAAATTAGATAAAATTTTAAAAATGTTTCAAATCATAAAAAATCATACTTTATCTATCATGAATGATACGAATATTAGAGTTCTCTGGTAGATAATTATGATAATGAAATTAGTTTACATGAAAAATAGTAATGCGAATAAATTAGGAAGGTAGTAGGCCTCTGATATTACCAAAGGTCGATATCCTAACAAGTTTGATACCGGGTCTGTTTTTAGCTGTTTCCAAAAACAGGGAGGCTGTTTTTAGCTGTTTTAGCTGTTTCCTAGCTGTTTCCAGAAACAGGGAGGAGGGCCTGTTTTTAGCTGTTTCATAGCTGTTTTCCCGAAACAGGGACCTGTTTTTAGCTGTTTTTCCAGAAACAGGGTCTGTTTATTAGCTGTTTTTCCAGAAATAGGGTCTGTTTATTAGCTGTTTTTCCAGAAACAGGGTCTGTTTATTAGCTGTTTTTCCAGAACAGGGGGGGGGGGTATATTTTTTAGCTGTTTGTAGTATGTCTACCCCCCCCCCCCCCTTAACCAGCTCGATAAAGATGTTAAGCGTCGAATTATCCAAGCTTCTAGAACAATCCGAAAAAAGTTCTTGGCATGAAAGTTAGAGGGGGGTGAAGACGATAAAGCTCTTAATCAATTCTTAACACCTATTACAGACCCTCTGAATAAGCTCATGGATGCTTCCCTCGGTACAAAGGTTAAGAAACGTAAGATGCAAATAGAAAAGAGTGAAGATGTAAATCCGTTGATAAAATTCGAGCAGCCTACAGCGATCTCTTCCTCTCGTCCGTCATTTTCAAAAGCACTTTCTATCGTATGTTGTAGTTTCATTAAGCTCCTATGTAAGACTTGTTGTTACTTAATTAGTATTTTTAACAAATACAAATGCCTATGCCTATGCAACCAGCAGAAAAGTATTGGAACCAAGTATATAATAAAGAAGAAGAAAAGAGACAATATAAGTTTAAATTGTATACCTGTCAAGAGTGTTTTGGTGACAGCTACCATGAAAACACAGGAGGCAACAAAATCTATAAATATTGTAGTTACAGCTCTTGCAAAGACCTCACCTGGAAACGTAAAGCCCTTTAATCGGATTTGTTCTGATTGTAAAATTTTACTTCATAATGATTAATAGCTTGTTAAATAAATTTTCTCAATAAACCTGTAAAACTATTTTTGGTGTATTACTTGCAGATGTTTGAAAACCGTACCCACATTGTGCATGGAGGTAAAAAACAAGACTTCCAAAAAGTACCCGGCAACCAGTGCTATTTCTGTTACCAAGATGTGAATATCAATGGTGTTTGGTTGTCAAAAAATTGCGTTATTTCGCATAGTGAGTGCCGGCGAAAAAAAAAGGTTTCACTAAAACAGTACCTTAAATCCGGCTACCACCATTCGTAAAGTTCTGTTCAAGTTTTTTCTAATAAATATGTTAAACTATTTACTTGTATTACTGACATTTTTTTCCTAGGAGTGAATAGTGTAAAATTAGTCGACTTTTTCATAGAAAATCTAAAAAATTAACATTTAATACATTGACAATTATTACTTTAATGCATACATTAGGAATATTATTTTTGTAGTGTATAACAGCCAAAAGCACTTGTTTTTGACCTCGTACATGCTGCTCGTTCATAATTTTATGAATATAAAATGCTGTGAAATTATTACTATTAAATAATTGTATTGAATAAAACACATGTAATGTAAAACAGTTTCGTTTTGTTTGGTATTATTTCTATTATTAGGCACACTTTGACCTTTTCCTGACCTCTCAAGGGAGATAAAATTTATTAAAATTAAATAAAATATATTCAGTAGACATGTAAACTCGTTGCTTTTTTTTACCTCGTACATGCTGTCAGTATCCTAATAATAAGAATATAGTCAGTAAATGAGAGAGACCAATAACAAACAAAAAAAAACGTTGTGAAATTATTTAATATTATTCAATAAAACACATAGTAATGTAACTAAAATGTTGCTTTAAAATAAACATGTAAAATATCGTTTTGTTTTGATTTATGTCTAATCATTAGTTAAAAATTGCAACTTATTAGTTCTCAAATAAAATATACATGTAAACCAGATTCGTTTTGTTTTTAGTAATTTCTGATAATAGACGGAGATTTGACCCATTAATGACCTCTGAACGACGATAACATAACAAATCGTTATTTTTCTTTGTTTTTTGTTTGACGACTTATGTTTTCCATATATATTTTATTATCCACAATGTAAATGAGGAACTATGAAATATTGAAAAATCATAGGTAACAGGCAGCAGCACCCCAGCAGGTAACATCCAGACTAGGCTAGGCATGGCTGCATCGAAAAAAATCTTCCAATTGAATACCACCAATGTAATGCATGCAAAGTTTGTCTCTAGCCTCTCAAAAAATCTTCCAATTGAATACCACCAATGTAATGCACACAAAGTTTGTCTCGATCCTCGCCTTGGGCAGAAAAACTTTTTTCCAATGGATACGACATAATATGAAATTCATTATTAATAGTTGCGCAGAAAACTTCGGTAAAGTACAAAGTAGGTAGGTAGGTAGGTAATAGGTAAAGGTAGGCAGGTGTGTCACCCCAAGGAAGGTGAAACACAAAAGACCACAAAAAAACGCTTTTTTTGGCGAATTTTGGCGCGCAAAAAACAACAGATAAGGCCCTTCTGGTCAACAGCAGCCTCTGGTAAACTGAAGGCCATTGATAATAATATATACAAGAACTACTACTTCTTGCACCCCGAATTATGTCACTTCTTGCATTTAAACCACCACCACACACCAAAAAATACCGAAACACGCTAAGACCCTTTTGGTCAACAGCAGCCTCTGGTCAATTACGTCATTGTCGTCAATCACTTCTTCAGCACACAAGAAAACAACTCTTCGGCCAATTTCAGCACTTCTTGTGGAATTTTCAGGATTTTTCATGCTTTTCATTTAATTATATTTATAACTATAGCTTGTTCATTATTGTTAAGTAATCTAATATTTAATATTTTTAAGACAATTAGACAACATGATTAAATAAAAAATAATTTTCTCCTAGAGAGCGTTTTTTTATACAGTCAGTTTAATGACTTTTTTTTTTAACACTCGAAACATAACCTAAATGTTTACTACTCTTGTGATTATGTGAGTGACGCCTGCTGCAAGGGAGGCTTTTCTCGATGGTTGACAGGTGGTGACATCTGACATAGCTTAAATGAAATTAATATCCATTTAGAAAAACAAGATGGCTTAACTTGTTCCAAAAATTACAGAAATCTACACTAGACCATCAAAATTCGAACCTCTAACTTAAATTAGTACCTCTCACTCACCCTAGATGGCGCCACCATGTGCTTACGAGATGCCTACGTCATTTTGGCATGCCTACGTCATTTTGGCATGATGGTCAGACCCCTATAGATCACTACTTATATACTGTTACTATTCGTTATATAAGATCACCCTGGGTGATATAATGCTTTTCAACGTTTATGTCGTTACTACATTGATTCCGCCATGTTGGTTAGCCAAAATTAAAAATATTGAAAAGGGACGTTGCAAAAACGCAAAATTTAAGAACAATTGATCAAAAATAAACGCTTACTTGTCAAATGTTATTCATATACTAATAATATTTGTTAGTAAATCGTGGTACAATAAATATATATATTTATATTTTCTGAAAACTTAACTTAAAATTGATTTATCATTGGGTATATTAAGGGCCCCTGCATTTTTTCCAAGTACCTGGTCGACTTTTGCAATAAAAAACTGTTCCCACCTAAATTTTGAGTCATACCAACGGCCAAAATAGAACACCATCATTAACTGATATTTTCTAATTTACTCTCCATTTTTATTTTTTAATTGTACCGACTACTATCTGTACCAAACCCGAACACCAATATTGCGTTAATAGAAAAAAGACATAATTAATAAATAAAATGTGTCCAAGAGAGAGAAATATACGCCTTTTATAACTGACAAGTGACGGATGACAGAAAGAAGTTTCGAAATTTTGGTAATGGAAATATTTCAAGAACCATTATAGGCAAAGTTAATAAAGGTAACCGAAATATATATAACACTACATTATATTACTAAAGGTGTTGAAAAGTGGTTATATAGGATGTTATATAGTGGTTACCATGATAGTTCTGTTACTTTTGGTTACATAACTTAAATTTATATAGCGTTACTAACCAAAGGTTTTCGCAACCTTTATAAACGCCCCATTTAAGCTTTTTAAGAGGTTTATAAGAGTAACAAAAATATTTCTGTTACCAAATATATAAATGTTGGTTATATAGGGTAGGTGATATAACATTTACGGTAAATATTATACAAACAAAAAGGTTTATTGGGCATTGGGGTGAGATCGGGGCTTCTGTCAGGCCAGACCACAGTTGCATTGGGCCCAATTATCCCTGCAAAACTGTTACTTAAAAATTCTCTTACCTCTGCATTATTATGGCATGGAGTCCCATCCATTTGGAAAATAATTAGGTTAAGTTCTCCATCACCTTCTAACATTGGCAATATATGCTCTTGTAATAGATTTAGGTAACTATATGACGATTTAAATAACTTTCTAAGAAAATAGGTCCTTTAATTTGGTTTCTATAAATGCCACACCAGACATGAACACTTTTTCTACCTTGATGTTGTATGGTTTTTATTTTTTTTTTGTTGTCCTGTGACCAATAGTGAACGTTTTTTCTATTATACAGTGAGGACCAAAAGTCCCGCATAAATTCGATAAAAATTGAAGGAAAATTTTTTTAGAAAAACGCTCGGACACGCCGATTTTTATTTTTAGCTACGCATTTTCTGACATGACAGACACGTATACAGGGTCACTCATGTAGTAGATAAATATCATTGTCAATGTTTTTCTTATGGAAATATGGAATTATAAAAATAAAAAAACAATAAAAACTACTCTAATCTAGATTTTAGTAAATGTTCGAACTGTGCCCCGTTTACTTCTTGACAGTAAGCAAGTCGCAATTCGAATTCTTCAAGAACGTTATGTATCATTTCAGGGGGTATTTGTTGAATTTCATATGTGATTTTATTTTTTAATTCTTCTATACTGTTTCGCTTATTCACATACACTCTATGTTTTAGATAACCCCACAAAAAGAAGTCCATAGGGGTTAGGTCAGGTGACCTAGCAGGCCACTCTAATTGACCCCTTCGCCCAATCCATCGACCCGGAAATACTTCGTTTAAATATTGGCGCACCTCTCTACTAAAGTGTGGAGGTGCACCATCTTGTTGAAACCAAATTGAATCTCCTGGAATGTTGGGATTATTTGCATTTGGAAACATAAGACATACGTCGGGAATCAGTTCATTCCTTGAAAATTCCAAATAACGTTGACCTGTTAAAGTACCATCGAAAAAATACGGTCCTATGTCTCTGTCGTTTACAATACCAGCCCAAACATTGACAGACTGAGGATATTGAGTGTGAGCTTCAATCGTCCAATTTGGATTGGTAGAAGACCAGTAGCGACAGTTTTGTCTGTTCACCACACGATTCAGACAGAATGTCGACTCGTCGGAAAAAATTATTCTACGAGTAAAAAATCGGTCATTATTGCAAATATTCATTAAATTTTCTCAAAACTCTAATCGACGATCTGAATCATCTTCGTTAAGCTCGTGGATTAGTTTTATTTTATACGGATGATATTTTTCTTTTTTCAAAATCCTTCTTATTGATGATTTTCCAATTTCGTTATTCAATGCTATCTCGTGAGTCGGTTTATGAGGATTTTCTTCAATGGACGAAACAACGTTTAATTTCTTATTCTCAGAAATTGAGGGTCGACCAGATCTAGGAAGGTCTCTTACGTGTCCTGCTTCCCTAAATTTCCTTTCAACTCTGCTTACGGTAGACTGAGTTATTTGAGTGTCAGGATATTTGGTATTAAACATTTCGCAAACCTGGTTTTGAGTACAAATTCGATCACCATGATTAATATGTCTATTCTCTGAGTTTCACTTAATTTAACCATCTTCTTTCGGCAATAAGTGCATCGTGGGCAATATTAAATTTTACAGTAAACAAGGTAAACGCTGTTTGATAATTGTCAGTTTTGAAAATGACGTGACAATGTCATTGCAACAATTGATAAAAAAGTAAAAACAAGGAAACGTCAACAACAATATTAGATTACTAGATGAATATTTATTAGTGCGTTTTATGATATTCAATCGTAAATTTCCCGATAACTATTGACTTTAGGTATAGGGTATGTTATGCCAAATATGTTCAAAATCTTTTAAAGAATTAAAAAATTCAATGATATACAGGGTGTTCCATAAGAAAAACCTTGACAATGACATTTATCTACTACATGAGTGGCCCTGTATACTTGCCTGTCACGTCAAAAAATGCGCAACTAAAAACAAAAATTGACGTGTCCGAGCTTTTTCTAAAAAAATTTTCCTTCAATTATTATCGAATTTATGCGAGACTTTTGGCCCTCACTGTATATCCCCGCAGTAGTAAAAGTGACTTCATCAGTCCAACAAATCCTTTTAAATATATTGTTTTCGAAATGGCGATCCATACATTATATCCATACAAAATTCCAGTCGTCGAGGTTTGTCATTTAGTCCTAAGAGTTGCTGCTTTGCAAATTTGAAGGGCTTAAATTTGTTTATCACGATGGAATCATAAATTGTTAATCTAGCAATTGCCAAATCTCTCCTTGCATCATTCAGGTAATTTTCTTCACTTTCTTCAAAATAAAGTAATATGTTTAATTGTGTCTCTTCTGTTAATGGGCTCCTTGGCTTATTTCTTTGCTTGTATTTTAAAACACCATGATTTCTTGAGTAATGCTCAATTCTTTGAATAATTTTTCTATCAGGAATTCTCTCTCCGTTGTGGATATCTGCCATTATATTCCTTTACAGTTAACGCAAAACTCCGATTGTTTTTAACATATCACAAGTAGAAATCTAAACGCTCTTCTTCTGAATACATTTTATGACGATTTTTTTTTTAATATGGCCAAAACTGTTTTTTATACTATAATTTTTGAAATTTTAAATACTGAATGTTTTTGTTATTCGTGTTGTTAATAAATGTGTCAAGATTGATATTCGTGAAAAAGATCAACAACTTTTCGTAAAATAAGTTCCCAAAGCGCTATTTTGCTAAAAGTGGTTGATAATTTTGTCCATTCCGCACCTTAGAAACACAACTATTTTTTATGCTAAATAGTGAAATTAAAAAATATATTTTATTTTAATAAAACTTAAATAACAAAAAATGTTTGAAAAAAAAATATTTCGTTTGGATGAAATACCATAGTAAAAAAACTAGAAGGAAAATGTATCGACCAAAATAAAAAAACTTCATTTTACAATATATATTTCATCGTGAAATCTCATAGATTATTTTAAACAAATTAAAATTAAATGAATTAAAAAATATTTCGTGTATTCATCCAAAAAATATTAAAAATATTAATTGGGTACCTTACCTTTTTTTTTAATACCATTTTTTGGAGGGTGCGGACTGGAGACTTAAGGTGCGGATTGGACACTGTATATGATGAAAATACGAATATGCGATTTAAAAAATAAGAAACTGTTTATTAAAAACAAAAACACAAATTCTAAATTACAAACTAAGAAAAGACAACATTAAAGTCCATTAAAATTAATTTAAGAATTGACTTTTAAACATATCATTAATGATTTCTTCCTCTGGAATGAAAAATAATTGCTCTCTTGACTTCGACACACTCTTTGGAGGATGGTTCAAAACACATAATATTTCGGTGCAGTTAATTATTTGTATGTCATCTTTAAGTGGCCATTTATAGTTTTTTCTGGATCGTTCCAAAAACTTGATGGTAAGCTGATAATTATTAACCGCTGTGATCACTCCTAAAATTGCAAAACTTTGTCAGATATCTTCAAAGCATAATAAAAACAGTCAATATTAATACCTGGATACCAACTAGGATTGGATTCGCCAAAAACAGCTGTCACCCAAGAACCAACAGTAGGAGGTACTTGTGGAAACTTTTCGTGAGATGGAACGGGGATCTCTGTTACTTAGTTAAGAAAACTATTGGAAATAGAACAATTTGCTAAATTATTGTACATATTATATTATTTTAAAAGGATACGTTTAGCTGAGGTTGACACTTTTATGGGAAAGTGACAACAATTATCACTGAATGAACATGATGCGCAGCTTAATGATCTGCTATAAATGACACCTGAATCACCCCATGTTATTTGATGAGCTTGTGAAATATTTTTTATAATAGGACAGTTTTTATCGGCCAGATTCGCTTTTGCTTCTGCAATATCCTTGGAGTCAATTTCGAATAGGTAAGTTTTTTTTAATTCGGGTTTTACCAAGTTTAAAAAATCTTTAGCAGAAGTAATGTCGCCACCTCGAGAAACACAATTATCGGCAAGGCGTTTAGTGGTACCACCAACACCATCCATTGGCCCTTTCCCATGACCGGATGCGCTGAAGTTCCAGGATACCTCTGAATTAGGAAACGCTTTTTTCAAGTTAGCCACAGCGAGATAAATATTAAATTTATTTTTATACTGAGACGATGGTCCATCAGAAAACATAAACAACTTTTCCAAATTTTCAGCACTAAACTTTGTTGATAACAAATCGATGACAGGTTTCATATGACACCATACAGCATAAGCGTTATGATCGAGATTATCGGAAACTGTTGCAAAAGATATCATTTCACGCCCGGTTTCGTTTCCCCAATAGGCCACACCTGTATGAATTGAAATTTGCCGTTTGCTAGCGCCAAAGTGCATACTTTGAATTTCTGAATTTAGTTTGGCTACATAATTCTCCGAAAAGTCTATCTGAATGGCACATTCATTTACATGTAGAGATTTTATTGTTTCTTCCAAATATTTCATTTGATGGAGCGTTGTCTTTAGGTGGATTTTAAATTCTGGCAACTTTTGCGAAAAAAAAACCAGTAATTCATATTTTGTCATTTTTAAATTTACTTTGGAAGTAAATCGAATATTTTTTATTTGGTTCCCAATATTTCTTTCCTCTGATATGGTCTTCCACTGGCAAACCGTAACTGTGTCATTTTTATATTCGTCTGGTAAGTTTAGCTCATAATTATTATCTGAAAATTTTTCTAGATTTTGGTGTTCCACAATTTTTTCATTGAATAATTTAGAAACGATGAATTTAAAATTTTCATGCTTTACGCAAGCACATGTTTGTCTATCTCTGAACGACGGCTGAACAACCCAAAATGGTCTACATTGGTAAAATGTTGAAAACGAAATCAAATGAGAAGGGTTTAATCTTTGAAATTGTGAATAGCAAGATTTTAGACTATAATTTAATAACCTTTTTTGCTTCTTAATTTTTTTCCTTGTAATTACATTCGCTTTTCCAGGACACATTCGAGAAATTCTGTCACTTTCAAAAAAGTCTTTAACTTTAGATTTTGCGAAATCTTCGTTGTTGTTCATTACTATCTTATTTTTTTTATGTGACAGAATTTTAGCAATCTTTGTGTGTAATCTATATTTTGTTAATAAGTTTCCAGATAAAACACTTCCACTGGTTTTGTTTTGGAGTTGTAAAGGCGACTTTGCTAAATTTGATAAAACCTGATCCTTAAATGCAAAACCAAAAAGAAGTTCTTTTTTAACGTCTTCTGGTATTACTCGATCTTTTAATAGAATATTAACTTTGCTATTAGGAGAATCGTCAGTATTTTCAATGTGTTTGACAGGAATTTGATTTTCTAGTGGATCGTCTTTAGAATTAGTTTCAGTTTTAATTAAAAACGTAGCATCTTTAATTTTTTGACGTTCTAATCGTTTTTTGTACCTGTCCCGTTCTCTCTTCAGTTGGCCAATTTTCCTCTTGCTCTCACTTATTTCTTTACGCATTTTCTCTAGCTCTCTACTCATTTTTCTGATTTTACTGTATTTACGCCTTTTGGCAGTTATCATCTGATATGAAGGTGGAGTGTTAGTATCGCAAACTAATTGATTTGAATTCCGCTCAATACTAGTCAATTTTGAATGAAAATTAACATTACTAATTGAGGGAGTACTAACGCTAAATCATTTGAACTTCTCAAACTGTATGAATTTGTTTGATTTTTTATTTTTAGTGAATTTAATTCATGTGTAGGAGTAGTCTGCAAAACATCATCGGCTTTATCAACTTCTTCAACAGTTTGCCGTTCTGTGTCAGAGGAGGGAGGTGTTTCATTTATAACTGCCGTTAAAGACTTTTTCTTTTTTCGTTGTGTTCTTTTTGATTCTCTCCATATTCTTCTTTGTTTTTGTTTTTGTTTTTTGGACATATTTGCTACACTTAAAATTTTTCCATCTTCTTTTGCCTTCCGTTTTCTGAGCCTGTCTTTCTCTCTTATTATTTGCTTGTGCTGTTCGGTTAATCTAGCTCGATGTATTCGTGACTTGTATGTATTGTAATTACCTTTAGCAGGAGTATTAATCTTTATCTTTAAATTTGCTTTTCGTTGTAGAGTGGGCTTATATTCTTTATCTGCTATTAGTGCTTTTGAGCAAAAGGCTTTCAAATCCGCGTTTTCGTATTTTATTCCAACGTTCTTGTTTTCCAAAATCTGCTCTGCATCCGGTTTATCGCCTGGATCTTCGTTTCTTTCTGGGGGTGGGAATGACAACGAGAACGCAACACTATTTTGTTTTGCAGATTCTGCGTTAACCTGCTCTTTACTTGTTATTTCACCTGCTTGTATTCGCACATTACTGATTATGTTTATTTTTTTTTTGTTTCTTTGCTCCGCTCTCTTCTGCTTTTTTTCAGCTTTTTTGATTTTATTCCTCTCATAAGCTTCTTCTTTCGCCCTCCGAAGCTTTTCAACAAAAGCTTTTCTTTGCTCTTCATCCATGTTCTAACAGAATTTAACAAAAAGCTAAAGTTAGAAAAATGGCAAACACACTTTAAGAAAAATAATATATGGCCATAGGATGCTATTCAAAGCCTAGAGTACAACCCACCCAACGCTTAATTAACTCTTAACAACCAATGATTTGATAAATAATAGATATCAATAATAATGAATTTTTAAAGCTGCAATAAATTTTTTCTTATTTATCTATAACCAGTATGTATATATTTAGTTATTTTCATCACTAGTTGTTAAGAAATACGTGTTTATGTCAATTCCGCACCTAACTGTCCATTCCGCACCAGCACAAAATAGGTGCCGAACGGACGGTGCGGAATGGACAATTTTTGACTTTTTATTTTTTTCACAAAAGTTGGCAACGTCGAGTCGAATTATTCTTAGGTTATGTTTTGCCAGCATTAAAACGCATCATACTGTAAACTCTTTTTTTCCTAAAAATACGTAACATAAACGGAAACCTAGGTGCAGACAGGACATGCAAAAAGTGAGCACGTTTTTTCTTATTTTTTATTTCACTATTTTGCCATTAAGCATAAAAAAACTGGTACTTACCAATACCTTTCGAGCGGCGCACAACACAACAGCACAACCAGAAATGGTAAAAAACGCATAGATGCCAAACTGACGCTGTCTGAATGGGTGGACCTCGCAGGTGCGGAATGGAAATTTTTCCAATGGGACAATTTTAGAAAACTAACAGTGCAAAGATTTTTGAAGGTTATCCCGGTTATGTCATTAAAGATTGTAGTAGAAAGAATAACCAACAGCACAATATATTTTTGTATCCAAATTAAGTCAAAAAGAATTAACTGAATCGTATTTAATTTAACAGTTTCTTGGTAGGACAGGTGCGGAAGTGGACAGCAAGGGTCTTTTTTTGAGAAAATTAAGGGGTTATTTCTTTTTCTATATACTCTGAGTGTACTTTTTATGTAGAACTAGTTGAGTTCATTACTATAAAAAATAACTTAAGTTTTTATGAGAGTTCTCAACTTTTTGAACAAGCGAGGACAAGTATATACCCATTTTGGCCATATTAAAAAAAATCGTCTTATGGGAAATTTTTAAGTTTACGAAATTCTAGCTGACTAGTATAAAATAACAGATTAGTACAGACAGGTAGTCTTTTTGTTTCGTGCTTTGTAATATACCACCTAATTTTTTAAACTAACTTATATTTTAAATGGGTAATGTCCCACGCGAAAAGATAAACATTATTTATAAAATAAATATATGAGAACTGAAATCATTTTTATTTTTTATTTAAATATATGTTACATGCTGAAAAACATCGCCAATAACTCAGAAACGGAGACTAATAGACCCATGTTGTTATACATCAATGAACTCGTCTTTTAATTCCCTATTCAGAATTGAAATAATATGCAGGGGTTCCATTTAAAAAAGTCACGTAATTTTCCAATACGCGAAACATGGCAACACTGTGACATCCCTTTATTTTTAAATTTTTACTTTAGGCTGTAAATGAGGTACATTTTAGTATTTTTTTTTTTTTTTGGCGCAAGCAGAATTATAAAAATCATGTTAATAACCTAATTATGTTAATTTAAAGATATGTCAAAAACTGAAGATAATTTCCAATAAATCCGAAACGTTGCATCATAGACCCATACTACTATATATTATGGTTGAACTCGCCTTTAAAGGCTCTATTCAAATCTGTAATAATAAACAGGGTGTGCCGTTGAAAATAATAAAGTGCGTACCTGCCCAGGAAAAATAAAACACCCTGTGTAAATAAAATCCAAATAAATTAAAATGTCAGGTAAAACTAAGAAACTTTTATTTTAAACATTTTAAAGTATCTCTTACAGTTTTCCATATAAGGGGATAGAGCGTCTTATCTCGGACACCCTGTACACATATTGTGGTAACTTTTAACTGTATTTTAAGATTGTTGTATTTGTAAAAATAATAATTTTGAAAGCTGCTATAGCTGATCTCCCCGAGTTCCTCTCAAAAAAGGCATCTTGCGGTGACAACGATATCTCTGGACTGGAACATCGAAAATGAAAAAACCAAACAGATGTACCTATAACTTACACTGACAATCAACATGTAAAATAGTTACAGTAAGAAACACAATAATACTTACGTTGGTCCAATATGTTTAACAGTAAAAATAATACACTAAATTAAAGTAACAATACAATTTTTACGATATAATATTAAAAACAAACCCACTGCATCTCTACTCGCCACTCACATTTCAGAGCAACTAAACATATGGCGATTATACTTACGAAACAACGCCATAACGTCGCTGTGCCGGTTCTTTACTGAATAAGGTTGTTTTGGGATTAGGGCAAGTGGCACTTTTAACCGCGGCACTTTTAACCCCGCTCGACCCTACCTAATTTTAATCAAAGTTTATTTTGATCATGGCATATTTATTAGTGATTTTTTGGCTTGTACTGATTGTCTGACATGACACCCGTCATAGTAAGTCATCAGTGCAATTATCTTAATAATGAATTGGTAAATAGAAAAAAAATACTCAAAAAGACGATTGCCCCGCTTTGCCTCGTATAACGGGGCAGTGTGGGGTACCTACTTCTAATAAATTTAAAGTCTGGTAATTTAGTTTAATTAGCTACCAAGTAAAACCAAACAAATATTACAAATACTTTAGAATATCAAGCAACTTATAAATAATAATAATACGTTATGGCTCACACATCGTACACAGATGTGTTGCTCCGTCATCATCATCTTCTTCCCCAGCACAGGAGCAATGTGCCCATCGATAACACATCCTGCATCTAATCCAACTTTCCTCTGACTGGGACCATAGGTAAATACCCACAATATCAGCGTCTTCATCGTCCGTTGAATCGTCAGACTGTATTACCTACTTTCTTCTTTTTTTTTATTAATTTTTGATTTCTTTATTGTTTCCTTTTTTCCCATCACCAGTGTCTTTTTATCTTCCTTTTATCCGCCTCTTTTATTTTGATTACTTTTGCCCCCTTTAGTGCAATTGGTTCGTTTTTATAAGGCGACTCTTTAATTATAGCTGTTTTTCCCCTTGCTTCTTTCGGTAAAGACATAATTTCGTTAGGTGACATTATAAAAGACTTTCTTTTTGAAGGGCCATCATTTATCCATGAGCATCCAGGTTCTGGGGTGCTTAGTCGAAAATTTGAATTTTCAGGGATCTTCGGTATCTCTTTTATTCCATTCGGTTGGGGAGATTTTTCTCTCTGTTCACCAGCAGACCTTATTTGAAGAGTCGTCGTTTTATCGGACGGTAGAAGAGCGGCAGCATGTTGAACAGTAGCCGATGGAGTAATAGGCATCGCATTAATTTGAACATCTGTTGTTTCGGCCGGAGCGAAATCAGCATCTGTGAGGATATTTGGGTCAAGGTGCCATATTCCAGTTGCCCTAAACGAATTTACAGCTGTTGTCATGGTAGTGGCAGCTACAAACACTTGTCCAAATAATAAGGCAATCTGAAATTGCGTAACTACACGACCTGGATGACACCGTAGCCACTTCTTAACTTCGTTGCTGTAGTAGCTACTTAAGGGCTTCATGAAACCAACATCCAGTGACTGTAGGCGGTGTGTGTAGTGGGGTGGGAAGCACAATAACACGATGCCGTTTTCGCGGGCAAAATCAATAACCTCAATGTTTTTACATGATTGGCGTGCCCATCAAGTAGCAAAAGTACAGGGTCTTCTTTTGTGGCATGTGCCCATTCCTTAAAACGCTTTAACTATAATAAGAATAAATAACTTTGTATCCAGCCCGACTCATGGCATTCTCCCCAAGATCCAGCTGGTGCTCCATCCAGCAATTCAGGTTCGATCCTCTTTCGGGGGAAAATAAACATAGGAGGCATATAATCGCAAACTGCACTAAAACAAACAATCGTTGTCATTATTTTCCCTCGTTCTGCAGAAGTTAAAATTCCTACTTGGCGTTTACCAGTGAAAGCCAAAATTTTCGAATGCCTTTTTGGAACTGTCGATACGCCTGTCTCGTCAACGTTGTAAGTGCGCTGTGGTAAAATTTTGTATTTATCAATTGCCGTTTCAAGCAATTTAAAAAAATTTTCATCTGAAACCCTCTTGAAGCCCTGTGCCCTCGCTGATGATGGCTTCCTATAGCTGATATCTCTATGTCTTTTTAGAAAACCCTTCAGCCAGTCTAAGCCCGCTAAACCTGTATTTGTATTAAATTTGTGGGCAATCCGATTTTTTCCAGCAAACTGAAAGGCCGGCGCCCTGAGTTCAGCCGAAGTCATACCGTAAAACCGCTCCTCCGTTAATTTAATACAAGGTATTAATTCAGTCTCCTGTTCTGCAGTGAATACAGTTGTGTAGTGGCCTAATTTCTTTTTTACGTCTCATCCAGATTAGCTTTGTATTTTGCAACATACCTTTCGAGCGTAGATTGTGGGATGGCATATGCTTCGGCTGCTGGACACGGCTTTCTTCATCGCCTCAAGAGACCAAGAATGCTGTTCCGTTTTCTCTTGTACGTTCTAACCATTATGTCTAAAATTAAAAAAATTGGTGGTTCAATTATTTCAAAAAGAAGTAAATAACAATGTGAGGCATAGTGGGGTTCCCCACTTTGCCCCTAATAGTCTGCCCCACTTTGCCCCAATAATTTAGATTACTTCAAAATAGAAAAAAAATACCTTACCTTTGTTTTTGGACTGTCGTGTTTTAGTAAAAGCAGTTCTTAAAGGATATCAAATAATCTAGAAAACAATGCATAAACCACTTCAAGCGTTAATTTCAAGTAAACCAAACACAATCTTATAAAAAATAAATAAGAAAATCACGATTATGTTATTATTCAATCGCTAACCGGCGTCTACATGTGCAGAGGTTAGATACCGACTCTTCTTTCACACAGTACGGATTTCGACCGGTCCGGTTTTATTGGTTTTTCCGTCCACATTTTTAGTACCTTTCACACATCAAGCATCCTAGACGGCACGTAGAATATCTGGACCGTAGCCAGTAGTCAGTCGTCGCCGGCGTGTCGCGGGTGCGTCATGGATCGTAGACGACGTATTTTGTGCTTATTGTATTTACGTCATAAACACATGAAAAATGGAATGAAAAGAACATATTGGGTTCATCCACTGGGGCAATAAAGAGAAAAGTGTGGAGTATATGAAACATTATATAGGGAACTTCGACACAATGACACTAAATTTTTAAATTATTTTCGAATGTCAATTTCAACATTCTATGAGATACATAATAAATTAAAAAATACATTGCAGCGACAAAATAGCAAAATGCGAAATTGTGTGTCACCTGAAGAAATGTTAGCTGTAGTTATAAGGTAAGACGAAAATCATAAAAATAAGTTATTAATTATATTTAACCAAAATAAATATAGTAATTCGAATTAATCAGAATTTGGTTACAAGAAAGTTATGTCGTGTGAAGAAGGCAAATACTCCTTCTTCACACGACATAACTTAAGTGAATCATATTGAACATTAGAAGCTGGCGACAGCAAACACGGTGTGGTTGAACCACACAGAGAGAAAGAATTAATTTACACAAGTAAATTTTTTTTCTTTCAATTAAATTATTTAATTGGTATCGAGCAATTAAATATATAATTCAGCGAATTTAATTATTTAATTGGCAGGTTTAAGTAACTGAAGTAAATCATAATTTCTGTAAGTAAATTTACACGATAAAGTAAAATGTATGTATGTAATTGTATCAATTATCATTTAATTCATTTAATGTGAAGGTACTACTAATATTGGTTAATAAAAATATCTTAATTTAATTACGTGAAAGATATATACTATTTGCAATCCCGATATAGTTTCCAAAAAAAATTGATTCAGTTTTTTAGGTTTATTTGCTTTACTTTAGCATTTGAAAAAAGTTATGTATAATATGCTATTCGTTAAGCAAATCATTATATACTAGTTTAGTATGAAAGCATATCTCAATCTATTTTTTAAATGTTTGGCCCTCAAAAAATTTAGTGATATTTTTTCTGACACCATGATCGTAAATTTTTTGCGGGCCAAACAGTTAAGAAATAGATTGAAATATGCGCTCATACTAGCCTAGTAATTTGCTTAACGAATATCATATTATACATAACTTTTTTCACATGCTAAAGTAAAGCAGATAAACGTAAAAAAACTGAATTAGGTTGACAATACCAAACATAGCGGAGCAAAGAGAACCTTAAGCAGTAAGAAAATATTTCTTGAGGTTAAAATATAGAGATTTTATAAAACAAAAGATGAAAATGTCTACCTTCGTTTCACATATTTATTGCATTTAATGTGATACAATCATTTTTAAAATGACACAATAAAACCCTGCAATAAAGTCGCCATACAGAAAAGTATATTTTTATTTTTTGTTCTATACAAGATCTATACTATAACGCCAACAAATATTTACCAAATACAAAGAAACTTTAAATTTTACTTATCACTGAATACATGCATATCTTGGTACATTTATAGGTATATATCCCTACAAAATAAAACAACAAAAGGCTATTATATTATCCATAAATATATACACTAACAAAAATAGACCAAATGGCCGTCACCTTCACTGTTATTACCGGAGTAGCCGCTTAGTCTGCCTTCTCATCAAGGGACGATGGGTAAATGCGATGCACGCCGGGATGATTTATGTCGACGGGGTGGCATGGCGGTTAGGGCAAGCCGCGATTTAGTGTCAGGAATAAACTTTAATTTTTGGAATTACATATTTAGTTCTGTTTTTCCCTTATTAGGAAAATTAAATTATAATTGTCAGTAGATTTTCTTCGTTATTGCGACAATACAATTTAATTTGTACAATGAAACGTTTAATACAATGTTTAATTATGCGAATTTTTCTATTAATTATTAAAGCTTTTGTTGGCGGAAAAATAATTTAATTTTTTTAAGAATATATTTCTCAACTAAATATTTTAATTACAGTAATTATGCAAAATATAAAAGAAATTTTGTTGCAAGTATCGCTTTTTTATTTGAAATATGGTTTGTCCAGGGAATTATTTTTTTATTTAAAAAATTATAGAATGTGATTTAATACCCACCAACTTTTTTTTCTCTCTGTGCAGGGGTGGTTGGATGTGAACTCAGTGAATTGGATTCTGGTGACTGTATTGTAGCAGGGGTTCTTGAAAAAGGTGATTGATCTCCTGAAGCTAGCGCCTGGACATTTGGTATAGTTGTTTGTGGCGAAGTAGTTGGGTTTACAACATATCCTAAATTCATATTCCGTGTGTCTGAAAAAGTAGTGTTCAGATATTGCACCGGATCATTTGCAACTCCATAACAATTTCTTCCAATAGGTACAAAATTGGGTGCAATCGAATTGTTCACTAAAGAGTTCAATGGAGATGTTTTCATACTTTTTATGGCGGACAAGACTGTCATCTGAAATTCCACAGTTTGGTCTTCGTCAAAATCATTGATTGAAGGAAGTATTCCCTTAAAAAAAGACATAGGGCGGATTTCTTCAGGTTTATGATTTACTTCCTCTAATATTTTTTTGTTCAAACTGATCGATTTTTCTCTTTTTATTTTGTTGCTCTGTATTACATGAAGGTTTCTTCAGAGAGCTACTAGATGAGGATTGAGGACAAGTTGATGTGGAAATCTGGATGTCGCTGTCACCTTCTCTTAAATTTTGTGGCTCAAGCTCCTTTCCTCTGGTAAAGCTTGAAACAGTGTCTCTCATTTCTGGAATCTTTTGCAAAAAAAGCATTTGGTTGTGATATACCTACATACTGTTTTACAGTAGTTGCACCAGTTCCAGATTTTTTAACTTTGTCTTTTTTTACAGACTTCATCCACGCATCTCGGAGATTTGTCCATTTTTTTTTTTGATTGACTTACCTGGAACAATGAAAAAATCAGTTTTAGATTTGATCCAAGCAGATATTAACTAAAACCGTTTGAAACCCATTTTTATATACTTTATTTACTTTTTCTATGTACATTTATAATAAAAGTATCAATTATCATGTTATATTTACTTTTTCTATGTACATTTATAATAAAAGTATCAATTATCATGTTATCTAACTAACACTATTTTTTTTTCCAGATACGTTGCAAGTGGATGTACCTTCACAGATTTACACTATAGTTTTCGTTTGGGCATATCAACAATAAAGAAAACAGTACACACCGTTTGTTGTAATATATGGATTCATCTACGAGAAGAGTGTATGCCAGAACTGAGCAAATGTAAATTGGAAGATGTATCAATGGGGTTTGAAGAAAAAAGCAAATTTTCCCCATTGTATTGGAGCAGTCGACGGAAAGCATATACGAATAATTAAGCCACAGAAAAGTGGTTCTATGTTTTTTAACTATAAAAGTTATTTTTCTGTTGTACTAATGACTGTTGTTGATTCTGAATATCGTTTCCTCTATGTTGACACTGGAAGTTACGGAGGACTGTCACTCTACGATTTTTAAAAATTCGTCTTTAGGAAAAGCAATTAAGGAAGGAACAATTGACTTTCCGGACCCGAAGCCTTTACCGCAGACTAATTCTCCTGATGTACCCTACATTTTTATAGGTGATGAAGCATTTGCATTAACTAGTACTTTACTTCGTCCATATGGTGGAAAACAACTTAGTGAAACGAGAAGCGTGAAGATATGTTGAATGTGCCTTTGGAATACCTACTATCAAGCAAATGGCGAATATTTCATCGTCCATTTAATATTTCTGTGGATTTCGTTGTAGATGTGACAAAAGCATGTGTATTGCAACATAATTTTGTTCGTGAATGAGACGGATATAATTTTGAGGATACTTTGAGTACATCAGGTTTATTAGATTTACAATTCGTGAGAATCAAAATGCTAACTCGATCCGAAATACATTTACTAACTATTTTATGTCAGAAGTTGGATCTCTACCATGGCAACTCTCAAAAATTGAGAGAGTAGGTACCTTGTAAAAGTTTAAAAAAAAATCTGTTTTAAATGTATTTTACGTTTGTTAAAACACCTACTTTCCTTAAAAATAATAAAATATATACGTACATATTTCGGCCTTTTCGTTGTCCTCTGCAGTATTAAATTTTTCTACAAGGATAAAACAAATTTCCTTCCACGCTTCTGCAGTAGTGTTTTTATTTTTATATGATTCTTGTGTTTTATCCCATATCACAGGACGTTCTTCAATCAATGTTATTAATAGTTCAATGTCAACTTCATAGTCACTCATTTTTAACAACAAAAATTAATTTACTATATTTCACGATGAACTACACTCAACGTATGCCACATCTAAACAAAAACAAACTCCAAAATTTTCCTGAATACGCACGACTACTCCATCGTACGTATGTAAGGTACATCAGTCCGCTGGATTTTCTGTCTCGTTCTACACGGCGCGGTGCCGTGAAATCCCAGTCGAACCATCGGTAGGTAGACGGCGACTGTGTACGGATTTTTTCCGTGCCGTGCCGTGTGAAAATTACCAATATCATCTGTGTATTTTCAAGCTGTACGGAAAAAGCAATAAAACCGGACCGGTCGAAATTCGTATGGTGTGAAAGAAGCCTATAAGGCTCGTTGCACACTTATATGGCGACCGTCCTAATGGCACCGTTTACGCGATCGTGTTCTCCCTTCACACGTGCACGAGTTTTGGCAGTTTGCTTCTATAGTGGTTCGAGTATGGACCATAAGCGTGCTATGGCGATTTTAGTGTCTTACAGGCGTATCAAAAAACGAAGAAAAGCAAGAAAAATTATTTTGTGGGTTCATAAGATCAATATGGGAAGGAAACAATTCGGTGCATTCTTTGTACTGTTCGGTTAGTTGAGGGAAGACGAAAAAAAGTTTTTCAACTATTTTAGGATGTCCATATCCAGCTTTGATGACCTACACAAACGATTAAAAGATTCGCTTCAACGTCAAGATACATTTATGAGAGAGTGCATACAGCCTATGGAAATTTTGGCTGTTACAATTAGGTAAGTAAAACAATTAAGTATTTTAAATAACTATTTATTGTTTGATGTTATATATAACTTATAAAGAAAAGTCACTGAATGTTGCAGTATGCAACACTTAAATGCGCGCCACTGTATCCGCGGCGCCATCTGTCATTTAGTCTGCTTTGCAACACTTAAATGCGCGCCACTGTATCTGCGGCGTCATCTGTCACTCGTCTACTTTCTTTATCCGGATTGCGTTGAAAAAATAAAAGTTTGTTTACTTTGAAAATGACGAAGGGCGAATGTCAAAATTTTAGTGCAAAAAAAAACTACGAAAATTGCAGCAGGTTTAATTTGTTATCGGTCTTAAAAAGTAAAATTTGTCAAAAATAAATTTTGGATAATTACCATCAAAGTTGGTAAAGTTGAAGAAGACTGGTGAAAAAGAACTTTCATCAGGATTAAGGTCAGATTATTCCATATTTATTTATATAAATCAAGGCGATTGTTGCAAGGATATCTCCAGAAAATTAGGAGACTTTAGGACAGCTAAAAAAAAATTAGGGTTTTTAGCAGTGAGAAATAGGGTTTTGTATAAAATTGGTAGATTTTTACGGGATTAGTGATACCTACATATAAGTGTAGTATAAAAATAAAGCTCAGGTTGAGAGTGTATAGTTGATAGGTGGATATAGGTTGATATAGCACTTTGTTATAGCGACAAATATTGAACTTTGGCTTTGTTTATTGTAAACATGAATTATGGAAAATTTAGAGGTACTCAAAAAACAAAGAGCTACGTTTAAGGGTTGTATCACGAGGGTAGAAAAATTTGTTCTAGCCAGTGAAAATAAGTCGAATGTTGATTTAAATGAATATAGTACTAGGGAAGTTTATTTACAAAAAAATTTTGATGGTTACTGTCAGGTGCAGTTAAGGATTGAGGAATTAGATGAAAGTGAGCAGATAGATTTCGAGGGTGTAGAAACCAAATTTTTCACAGTTTTGTCTAAAATTAAAACGCATGTTAAAATGCTATCAGATTTAAATCAGCCTAGTATAAATGCTATTGCAAACTTGCAACAATCTCCTGCTCAAAGTTTTTCAGTAAATCATAGCAATGCAAGGTTGCCAAATTTAAATACTCCCCCTTTCTCGGGAAAAGTTGAGGATTGAGAAACATTTATAGATCTTTTTACGGCAATCATTGACAATAATACAAGTCTTGATGATGTGCAAAAATTTCTTTATCTAAAGGGTGCTTTATCGGGAGAGGCATTGAAGTTAATTTGTGATTTACCGTTGACAAATGATAATTACGTTGATGCTCTCAATCTACTTAAAAAGAGATATGACAATAAATTGGTTGTCATAAATGCACATTTAAAGGGTATGCTTGACACACCATCTATTACAAAGGGATCGGGTAAACAACTTAGAGTATTTTTAACGCACATAAGGCAACACCTTAATTCATTAAAAGCTCTTAAATTACCAGTAAAGGAATGGGATGTTTTATTGGTCTATCTTTTTACACAAAAGTTAGATTTTCAAACTCACAAGGCATACGAATTAGAAAAAAATAATGTCCAAGCGTTGTCAAATGTTGAGGAATTTCTTGAGTTTCTTGAAAAAAGGTGTGCTGCTTTAGAAAATATTGAAGTTGACGGTTCGAGGATCAATTCGGGTTTTAAGGATAAGGGATTTAGATCTCTATTGGCGCAAGAGCAAGCTGGAGATAAAATTAAACAAAAATGTAACTATTGTGGACGTGAAGGGCATAGTATATTTAAATGTTTTAAATTTGCGGGTTTAAGCCTACTGGAAAATCGGACATTTGTACAGAACAATCGTTTATGTTATAATTGTTTGAATAATACTCATGGGGTATCAAAATGTACTGAAAAGGGATGTAAAAATTGTGGAAGGAAGCATCACACAATGCTTCATCAAGAGGGTTGTCAAAATCAGGGTTATGTAGGTCAAAGTCGAAGCCAAAATAATGTACAAGGGTTAAATCAAAACAAAAATAGCCAATAGGCACAAACTATTATGAATCCAGGATCGGATTTGGAAAATCAAGGGACATTTTTGGGGATATCGGATGATCAATATCTAGGGGTGTCACACGGGGTGAACATGGGAATATCAGGGAAAAATCACATACAACAAACTGCAGTGGCTTGTTCAGGCTCACAAATTTTGCTGGCTACTGCTCAAATTAATGTAGTTATGGGTGATGGAAGTAAAATAAAAGCACGGGCTTTATTAGATTCAGGGTCACAAACAAACTTTATAACTACAGATTTGTTTAAAAGGCTAAAAATGCAGATTTTCAAACAGAAACATTTAAAATTGGGGGTATAGCAAACAAAGTTACACAAATAAATAAAATGGTAAATTTATTAGTAGAGTCACAGGTCAAAAAATATGAAATGAAGGGTCGATTCGCAGTTCTGGACAAAATTACTTGCAAGCTCCCACAAGTACGGGTTGATACGGAGAAAATAAAACTTCCAGGTCATATTGAATTGGCAGATCCGTTATATTTTAAAACATCAAATATTGACATGTTAATGTCAGCAGATTTATATTTTCAGGTATTGAATTCTGAAATAGTTAGGTTGGGTCCAGGGTTGCCGGTACTACAAAGTACAGAGCTAGGTTGGTTGATTTGTGGTAGTGCACCTGTGAACTCACTAAAAAAGGGTTATGTTTGTGGTACCAGTGTTAATTTGTTTTGTCAATCTGAAAAACTGAATGTTGACGAGATGATTCCAAAGTTTTGGCAATTGGAGGAGGTCGGTAATAAGCGATTCTTATCCTCAGATGACAAATTATGTGAACAAAGGTTTATCGAGTCTTGTACACGTTTAGAAAATGGGCAATTTCAGGTTGATTTGCCTATGCGCGATAACAACGATTATTTAACATTAGGAAATTCTCTTAATACTGGAATAAAAAGATTTAAAATGTTGGAAAATAGGTTTATTAAAAATTCAGAGCTCTTTTTACGGTACAAGGAGTTTATTGATGGGTATGTGGAACTAGGTCATGCAAATTATGTCGAATAAGGGATTGAGGAGAATCAGCACAGGGTCTTTTTGGCATATCATTGTGTAATAAGGGAAGATGCTACATCAACAAAGCTTCGGGTAGTTTTTGACGCATCAAGCAAAACGTCAACCGGACTTTCATTAAATAATATGCTAAAGGGATATCCGGTGCAGCCGGAGCTCTTTGAAATTCTTTGCAGATTTCGCACTTTTGAATATGTTCTGGTTACGGATATCAATAAGATGTACCGCATGATTAAAATAAATCCAAATCAAACTTTTTTACAAAATATTTTGTGGAGGGATAAACCTGGCGAGAAGTTGAAAATAATAGAATTGCAAACAGTAACTTATGGAACAAATTCAGCACCTTTCTTCCCTACTAGGTGTTTACAGCAGTTACCTGAGTTGTCAAGTAGCTGACATAAAATTTTATCTATACATTTTTATACAATTTTATAATTATATTATTACTAGGAACAATTTTTGGCCGGTCGCAGAAAAAATCTAAATTTAAGTAACCCCAGAAAATACAAAATTGGCTTCTGAAACCTAAATTACTGAAGAATATCACACAAATACCGAAACTGACAACTATGTCAAAATCAACGGTTTGTTCTACTTGCAAAAATATTCTAAAAAATTTAGCCATACGCAATTCTTGTGGAAATAAACTTTGCAGAAACTGTTCTGGTCTGACTCAGAAAGAGTTCAACTGTGCTATACTGGTAGTTAGAAAATTAAAATTTTTCTGTGCTGAATGTGACAATACGTATACTACCTCAAATAATTATTCGCAAGATCTCTTGCCAACTCAAAATTCAAATATTTTAAATGATGGCCATGACAGCTTTAATGAAGAATATCTAAGCAAAAAAGTGTTTCAAGAAGAAATTTCTAAAATATTTACCTTTTTTGAGTGCATTGAACAAGAAATTACTAATTTAAAAGAGTCTAACGTTGATTTGGTACGATTTCTCTCTTCTGAAGAATATGTTAAGATGGCTCAGGCTAAAAATGTTAATACGGCACCAAAAAATATCCATCTAAACAGCCATTTTGGAGTATACAAAAACAATTACAGTTCTAATGAAAACGTTGATGATCTTCGAGGAAAAGTTTTAAATTCTGTAAATAATAAAAATCAAAACGTCAATCAAGAAAACGTCAGGCAGAATGTCAAAATTTACAATGAACCAAACTGCAAAACAAACTTATCCAGTGAAGCGAACTTAAAAAATCAAAATTCTTCAGAAAATGTCAACTCTTATAAAAAGGTAAAAACCAAATCTAAATTTATACCAGGCTCAAATGAAACTAAACTTTTAAAATCCTCAAATACATTCTGGATTTTTGCAACAGGATTAAGCAATAAAACTAAAGAAACCGACGTTATTAAATATTTGAAGCAATTCAAAGACCTGGAATATATTTGTGAAAGACTTCAAACAAAAAATCAACATTCTATTTCTTTCAAGATTGGCATTCCTTATCAGTACAAAAATGAATTTTTCAAAGAAGATATTTGGCCACTAGGAATATATATTAATCAGTATTTCCCTCCGAGAAAACAAAATTCAAAAAATGAAGGCGATGTTCCAAAAAACTGAATAATAGCGGTAACATACTAGTTGCACACTTAAATATTAGATCATTAAAATTGTCTTTTTAAGAGTTTAAAAAATTTCTTTTAGATCTCAACCCCGACATTTTTGCAATAAGTGAAACTTGGCTTACTAATAACGACTCTTCATTAAGCTTTGAAATTTTTGGTTATAATTTTTTCAGGAAAGATAGAAATGGTAGAGGAGGGGGTATTGGTGTATATGTCAAAAAATATTTAAATGTAAAAGAAATAAGTGTTCCAGACACTGCACCAATAGAATTACTTTGGTTAAATATTTTAATTAACAGAAAAAAATTAGGGTTAGGTGTTGTTTATAAACCACCAAATGTAAATTACAACTCTCTTCTTATTCTTGAGCAAATAATTCCACATGTTTATCTATCTGTTGATAGACTTATCGTAACTGGTGATTTTAACATTGATTTTTATAACAAAAGTATTGACGGAATTTTTCTTGAAAACCTGTTTTCTACATTTAGTTTAAAACAAATAATTACAGAGCCAACTAGGCACGAAAAATCCCCTAAAATTATTGACCATATGTATATGGATGAAAACTTTGACCTAACTGACTTTGGCACTACCGAAACACAAAATATTCAAAATAGCTTAGGTAAACCTATTACTGATCACTCCTTGATATTTTGTAAGATTGCAATTCCAAACAAAATACCTGTACAGGTGAAATATTTTAGAAATTTTAATAATATAAATCTAAACATATTTAATCAAGATTTACAAAATATTGACTGGAAATGTATTGAAAGCACAGATGATTTTGAAAACAAAGTCAAAATTTTTAATAATAATATTATAAATTTATTTGATAAACATGCACCTATCCAAATAATAAGAAACAAAAAATGCAGTCCATGGATTACTAACACAATTAAAGAAATGTCTAAATTAAAACGAAAAGCTTTACAAAAATATAAAAGGGATAGATCCCAGATTTCATGGAAATCTTATATAGATGCTAGAAATATTTTAACAAAAACTATTAAAAAAGAAAAGCAAACTTTTATAAGACTTAATATATAAGTACTGTACACTGAGGAAAAACTTTTTGTTGTGTGAATTAAAAGGTTTAATTGGTTTTTTATTAATTGTGACAATACAACCTATGTTATATCAATTGAGATATATTGCCGACAAGATATTTGGAGAAAAAAATTTAGTTGGTTCAATAAAATAATTTAATTGCCGAATATTTTCTTACCGTCAACTTAGTATTATTGGGTCCATAAAATCTTGCTAATTTACTTTTCTCCGCATTTTCCTTCATTAAGGTTTTATTGTTACAATAAAGCATTAGTTCATCTGACAGCTATACGCAAATTATTGCAAATATATTATTATTAAATTCTTATTCCATGTGCGATCCTACAATTTTCCCGTTACCATAATTATAATTTAATTACCCTTATAAAAATGTGATTTCGGGAATATAGGTTTTATAAATAACGCCTTCGTCGTCGAAGCGTCGGGGTGTGCGATGGTCGGGGTAAGCGTCAAGGATGCGAAAGACCGCCATAATGCATTTCGTTGCAACCTGTCGTGCATGGTGTATGCCCGGCCGGCCGTGATTATGGTTTTATTTATAGGTATGTTCTTTAGTTTTAATTTTGTAGTGAAGTGTAAAAGTGATCGGGTCTTTTTCTGCTGGTGAACATGAGCGACTTGAACAGTTTATTAAATGATTGGGGCCTAGGCGCCGAGCTTTCCTCGGTATTTGAAGGTTAAGAAATTTATATATATTTACATTCCAGGAAACTTTAAGAATACATTGTAATTTGAATTATTATTCTAAGTAATTATTATACTAAGTAACAAAGTTCGACGACAATGACTACGGAAATATACGGAAAATTACACAAATTTTACATTTGTGTAATTTTCCGTATATTTCCGTAGTCATTGTCGTCGAACTTTGTTACTTAGTATAATAATTACTTAGAATAATAATTCAAAGTACCTACCTACCTAATAAATAAATAAATAAATAAAAGGCTTTATTTATTTAGGTATTTATTAAAAGGCTTTATTTATTTATTAGGTAGGTAGGTATTTTGAATTGTTATAGTTATAGTATGTACCAAAAAAAAATTATCAAAATTAGGTATAGGAAAACTGATTATTGATCTCAGAACATGATTTTAAAATAGATATTGTTATGTTGTCTTGAAATAAATATTATGTTGTATGTCTTGCGAAGGCCATGTTATGTTACGTACCTACGTTAAACTGTTTTAATGTTTATTGTTCGAGTTTTGATTTGGAGTTTTGAGTTAACAAAGTTATTAAAATACTTTATAATGTTTGTATAAATACTAGTATAATTATTTCTACCCTACACCCTATATAGCCATAAGAGTCGACGAATATATACGCTTGACTGACAAACTTGCATCTTACCAGGTCTTATGACTCGAATTATATTCGTATAGCAGGTTAAACTACTTAACCAAGTAAGTATGATATTCATTATACGGTTTCATATATATTACCATTTTCTTTGTTATTTAAAATATTCATTATTTGTTGTTTTATTCTATCTAAATTCTAAAACATATCAACCAAACATTAAATAAATACCTAAAGTAAAAAAGTGCTATGGTTACAACAAAATTGATATTGTAAACAAAAAGAAAGTGGCATATATTTGAATGATGGCTGAATATCGTATATATACTCGTTCCAGTATTTTAAACCTATCATAAGAATATAATTATGCATGGTCATAAGGCCTGTACTAAATTAGCAATTCAAATTTTATTTACCCAAAAAATTTTAAGTATTCACAAGTAACATTTTATTGTGGTACCCCTTCAAAAAATATATTAACAAGAAAACCTTTATACACTCTATAAAGGTCAAATGGAATAGGCAAGTGTAATTTAATTGACAAAATAGTTTTTAAATCTTTAAGTGAAGAAACATTTGATTGACGGAATCATTAGTGAATTTACTCGAATTAAATGTTAGTCCTAATAAAGTAAACTTATATGTTTCCTAGAAATAAACTTTAATTCGGGCAATTAAATTAGACTAAAATACATAAAAAGTTGATGTAATTCTCCAAATAAAACTTTAATTACATTCCGCAATAAAATAATTTAATTCGGCGAATAAAATATTTTGTTGCTCGTTTTCAATTAAATATTTTTATTGAACGAATTCGTTTCAGGTTATCCCAATACAATCTTTTTCTCAGTGAACAATCCACAGCAATTTTGGAAAAATATAAAAAAATTTAACATTAATTTAAAAGAATCTAAATCTATTAGTGAGTATCCTGCTGCACACGATTTAAATAGTTATTTTATTAATTCTGTAAAAGATATACATCCTAATGAAAATTTATTATAATTTTATATAAATAATAAGTTTGCTGGAATTGATAAAAATGTTTTCTTTAACTTGAAACCTATTTCATGTTATGACATTACCAAGATTATATCAAAAATTAAAACAAATTCTTGTGGGGCTGATGGCATAACCTTACGAATGCTAAATCTTTGTATCAGTAATGACTTTTTAAATGCTCTTAAACATATAATAAACTATACCATACTTAATAACTCTTTTTCAGATATATGGAAAACCAGCATAGTTATACCTATACCAAAAGTATATAACGCGCAAAATTTAAATGATTTTAGACCTATTTCTTTACTTTCCCTAATATCAAAAATACTTGAACGTGTAGTTTTTAATCAGGTTATAGAATATATTAATATAAATAACATTTTGCCTGATAATCAATCTGGATTTAGAAAAGGCTTTAGTACTACCACTTATCTTTGTAAACTTAAAGACGACATATCGTCGTTGATTCTGCAACACCTGCTATGTGCACTTTTTGGCGAATTTTAGGTTTGGTTATATTCCGACTATATAAATGTGCGCGCATGGATTTGTAATATCTGATATGTGCTAAAAAATTCCGTTACATTTTTAAATCAACTTATAAAAACCTGTTAAGTGCAACAAGTCAAACTATGGACACTAATAGCTGATATGTGCAGCAGGATGCACTTGACAGGTATTATTTAGCCGACCTTTCTGTTGACTCTGCACATAGCAGATGGCGTGATCGGTAAAATCTGCTATGTGCGTACGTACTTACTTCAAAACGATCCACATGACAGATGTTTCTTATCAAGTGAAGCACAAGTAACGTCTCGTCTTATTTCGTGTTTCTTATGGTTTAAACTAGTGAACCTAGCTTCAAGATATTTTCATTGTAAGTATAAGAAATTATTTTAATAAATGTGCGAATGGATAATGTTTGTCACGGCCCACATACGTTTTTATCAATAATATTGACAAAATCATTTTCGCGCCAATCATACTTAACCTATACGGAACTGACTAGACAACCAACGAGTCGGATTTAAAAAGTAATTGTAGTGTAACTAACGATCATTCACAATGTAAAAATAAAAAATATGATGTATGTGATTATTTATTTTTTTATTTATAAAGTGTGGCCACATTTAAGTAGACATATAGTTCGTACCAGTACAATATTTTTTTAACTGGTAAATAAGCTGTTATTAAAATTATATACCCATGTTTTTTATACTAATTTTTTGATAAATTTAAATAAATTTTAAAAAGTTTAATGTGGACTTTTGCTATTCTGTAGTACTTGTTTCAAAAATATTTATTTTCATCATGTTTCGATTTACAAATTCAGATTTTTATTTCAATACAACACAGTCATGCACTGTATATCTGTTCTAAAATTCGATAAGTAAAACTTAATAAATTAAGTTAAAAAATATTTTTTTGCAGATGTCATCCCGAAGTAAAAAAATTTTGAATTTGGCCATTACAAATACTTTCCAAGAATCTTTATCTCCTGAGAATATTTCAACCACAGCAAATCAGTCAAGTTATCAAACAGTATTAATTCCTGATGACGATCTACTTATGGTGTTAGATAATGCTCTTGGAAACAGTTCCATTTCAAATTCCGAGTTTTCAAATACTGTTGTCGATGGCGAGGTTCATGACTGTGAAGTACAAAAAAATGTTGCTTTCGATAGCTTATTAATGGAAGGCACATCTGCTTTTGGTGAAGGTACTTTTGCAGACTGTGTTATTGAAAAAGGATGTAATAATAACACGGCGGAGACCATTATTGAAGCATCAGACACCGTCGTCATCTCTAATATGGACGTTATTGAATATAGTATTGAGGTAGACATAGAAAACCCGGAGACTTGCTTAGAAAATATGGACGTAGAGCAGGATGCAAGACATTCCATTACAGAAGATGTAATTGCGAGTCGAGGGCGTGTATGTGAAAATAATTCAACAGAGACAAACTTTGCCTCTAATGAGTTAGACACAAAAAATACAGATGAAGGGGATTACACAGAAAGTTCCGACGGTGGAAACAACAAAACTGTTTTGGAAAAAAGAATAAAAACGTCTCAAAAAAGAGTCAGTGGTGAGAGATATATTGGCTATAAAAGAACGCCCTTGAAAGTGATTACCCACGATCAAATCAGAAATTCTAGAGCTATCAAGGGACGTTGTTCCCATAATTCGCTTCCAAAAAAACCAACCCAGAGCTCATTTATGTGTGTCCAAATAACAGATGAAGACAGGAAACATATTTTTGACAATTTTTGGAAAAACCTAAGAACATGGCCTGAGAAGAAAGCCTACATTAAAGGATTAGTAGCTTCTAGAGATATTAAAAGAAGAAGAAAAGAAGTATCTGGAAAACATTTTAAAAGCGAAGGCCATGATTTATTTCTACCAACTGGAACAGGACGAAAAGTAAGGGTTTGCCGAACGTTTTTCCTGAATACCATTAACCTGGGACGAGACTCTTTTATGAGATGGGTAAAGAGGGACGATCGCTCTTCCAGTCCAAGCGTCAGTGAAAATGACGAAAAAACTGCAACTGTTGGTGTAAAGCACCCAATTCAAATTAATAAGGCAGAAAAAGTAAGAGGATGGTTGGATTTACTTCCCAAGGTACCAAGCCATTATTGTCGAGCGTCGACAACAAAAAAGTATGTCGAGTCAACTTTTAGATCATATCTTCATCTGTATGATGTCTACAAAGAATGGTGCACAGCAAATGAATTGGCACCAGTTGGAAGAGTGCAGTTCACAGGTATAATAAAAAAAGATAAAATAGCGATTCATCATCCGAGAAAAGACCAGTGCGATACATGTTGTGGCTTCAAAGTGGGTACTGTTGACAATGAGGAATACACAAATCACATCAAAAGAAAGGATGATGCTCGCACTGCTAAAAGGGCTGTCAAGGAAAGCGCTAACTCTGAAAAGTTGGTCGTGACAATGGATCTGCAAAGTGTCCTAGTTTGCCCAAAAACAGAAGCATCGGCAATGTATTACAAGCAAAAACTGCAAGTGCACAATTTTACCATTTACGAGCTCAATAGGGGGGATGTTTATTTGTATGTTTGGCATGAGGCGAACGGAGGTGTCTCAAGCAATGAATTTACTTCATGCATAATTCACTACCTTTCTACAGCAATATCTGAAACTTATAAACATGTGGTTCTGATTTCAGATGGTTGCAATTACCAAAATAGAAATAAAGTATTGGCCAGTGCTTTAAGTGATCTCGCAAAGACAAAATCAATCGTTATTGAGCAGCTGTTTTTAGAAAAGGGCCATACAATGATGGAGGCGGATAGTGTCCATGCTACCCTAGAACAATACTTTAAGCCACCAATAAATGCACCCTCAGATTACATTGCCCGAATGAGGCTGGCCAGACCTAAGCAGCCTTATAATGTTAATGTGATTGATTTCAACTTTTTCCAGAAGTATGAAGACCTAGATACAAACTTATCATCATTAAGACCAGGAAAGAAAACGGGGGACCCTACAGTTACAGACATTCGACAACTGAGGTATTTACCCATCGGGGAAATCCATTTTCAACTAGGTTACACAGGGGAATGGAATAAGTTACTTCAAAGAAGAAAAACTGGAAGAAGTGCACCTAAAAAAATGTACAGTTCGGAACTTCCAATAGCAGAATCAAAATTTCGTCATCTTCAGGAGCTACGATCCGTCATTGAAAAAGACCATCATGCTTTTTATGATGCTCTGAAGTTTAAACCTGACTCAAAAAAATCAAAATAAATTAAAAAAATTGTTTCTTTTTCTTTTATGTTTAAGACTCTTATAACTTGTTAATTCATTTTTAAAATTTTTCTTTCATGTTAATTTCTTTTAATGCAGTGGTAGGCAGTTGCAGTTACTAAGATTTTTTAAACTGGTTTAATGATTTTTTCTTTTGTTTCTTATTGGAATGCCGATTTAGTTACAGTTATATTAGGTTTATAAGAATTTTACAAGTTGTAAATTGGTTTAATAAATTTATTTTTAATACGGTTTCAATGTTTTATTAAATTATAATTAATGTGAAATTACTGCTATGTGAAAAAAGTGGACTATGAAAAATCTGCTATGTTACATAATATTAATTATTTATTGTTTTTGAGCTAATTAACTTAAAAACAGTTTTAATAATTAACTACACCTATTTTAAGGAACACATTCATGTGTTTAGTAAAAACAAAAATTTGTAAACTGTTGCTACTTAATTTAAAACAAGTTTTATTTCAATCCTGAAAAAAAAAATAAAATCACTTAACAGATATTGCAGAATCAACGACGATATTAGTAAACTGGGATTCAGGTTTTGCTACCAGTATTATATTTCTTGATTTGGAAAAAGCTTTTGATTCTTTAAATCATAATTTACTTTTAGCTAAACTTAAATATATCGGTTTTAGTAGTTCAGCCTGTCAATGGTTTAAAAATTATTTATTTAATCGAAACCAGATTACAAAAATTACTAGTGAACATATAATAGAAAACTCTACTTCATTACCTGTTTACAGAGGGGTTCCTCAGGGATCAGTATTGGGACCATTATTATTTATTCTTTATACATTTGATTTTTACCTAGCTATTAAAAATGGAACACTATTATCTTTTGCTGATGATACTCAAATTTATTATCCAATTCACTATACAAATTTAAAAAATTATGTATCTTTAATAAATAAGGATTTATCTAATATTTCACAAACTATTACACATCATGGCTTAAAAATAAATGAAACTAAGACAAACCTTCTTGTAATTGGTCCTAAAACTTTGGTTACAAAAATTGAAAATAATTCTGATTTCAAAATTATTCTCAATAATGATTTTATATTACCAACTATCAAATTAGGAAGGAATCTTGGCGTAATATTTGATCAAAATCTAAACTTTGATGCTCATATAAGAAACATAGTAAAAAATGGACATTATAAATTAAGGATCTTGTATCATTTTAAAGAATTTTTAAATATCGAAACAAAACTTAAACTTGTAGATTCGATCATTATAAGTGGATTAGATTATTGTGACGTTATATATCATAAAAATATCAGCTACAATTCTAAACAAAAACTACAAATCCTACACAATAACTGTGTAAGATTTTCAGTAAATCTTAAAAAATATGATCACATTACCTCAACATTCAATCAGTATAAATTAATTAAATTAGAAACTAGACGTGAAATTCATCAAACTTGTTTCATTTACAAAGTCATAAACACTAAAACACCTGATTATCTATTTAAAAAATTAGAATTTCGTAATAATGTTCATTACGTGAATACAAGAAATCAAAACAACTTAACTATACCATCACACAAAACAGAAAAGTATAAAACATCTTTTAAATATAATAGTGCAATCATATATAACAGCATTCCCTTCTATCTAAATTATTTTACTTTTTCAACTTTTAAATCTTATTGTAAAAATTATTTAATCGGGGTGGAGTTGGAAGAATGATTATATATAATCAAAATTCTACCTTTTTGTGCCAACTAGTGTGTTACTATTGTTATTCATTTTTGTAAAATATTTATGCATGATATTATATTGTTACTTTTTACACTGTTTATTGTTTACTGGCACAAATAAATAAATATATTATTATTATTATTATTATTATTAAATGCTAAATTACCCTCTCGCTTCTAAGGCTGTTCTGCAGCAAAGTTATGTTGATGACATACTGTCTGGAACAAATTCAAAAAATGAGGCTCTTGAATTAAAAGAACAACTAATAAGTTTATTAAATTCTGGCGGCTTTACATTGCATAAATGGTGTTCAAATGATAGGGCTCTTTTGGAATCGGTCGATGTATGCAAGGGTAAAAATGAAATTGACATAAATGATGAGAACTTTTCAAACAAGGTGTTAGGTATAGGTTGGCATCCTTTTCAGGATACGTTTAAAATTTCTGTGCCATCTATGGAGCATATGAATATGGAAAGGGTTACAAAGCGTCAAGTTCTGTCTAAAATAGCACAGATGTTTGATCCAATGGGATATGTAGGTCCGGTAGTTGTTATCGCTAAAATTCTTATGCAAGAAATATGGGCTAGTAAAAAAGGATGGGACGACGAACTACCAGATTTAATTGTGCAAAAATGGAAAGGTTTTTCAGAAAATCTTTTTGAATTAAATGAGTTAAAAATTCCACGTTGGTTGTTTAGTTCTGGACAATTAATTGAGATACAAATTCACGGATTTTCGGATGGTTCTCTGACAGCATATGGGGCATGTCTGTATGTTCGAGCTATTTATGCTAACAATACTGCCACATGCAATCTTCTTTGTTCAAAATCCCGTATAGCACCGTTAAAAACGGGAACTTTGCCACGACTTGAATTATGCGGAGTGTTATTGTTATCAAGATTGGTTCATAAGGTTTTATCAATTTTGGATTTAAAAATTAATAAGGTTTATCTGTGGGCGGATTCAAGTATTGTATTGTGTTGGCTGGATTCGTCTCCAAATCGTTGGGCTACATTTCTAGCAAATCGGGTTTCCGAAGTACATGAGCTTACTACTAATAGCGAGTGGAAACATATAAGGTCACAGGAAAATCCTGCAGATTATCTTTCCCGGGGCATGTCTCCTTCGGACATGTTAGTAAATGATCTTTGGTGGCACGGGCCAAGGTTCTTGTTGGATTCAGAAACAAGCTTTTCTTGTTCAGAGTTTCCGAATGTAAAAATATTATCAGAAGAATAAAAGGTTGTTCTTACCCAAACAATTGAAGGTCCCATTTTAATTGATTGGTTGAGGTTTTCTAAATTTAATAGGTTAGAGATCTGTTGCGTATTGTTTAAAATTTGTAAAAATAAACAGGAGTTCTGATCAACTTACTGTGGATGAATTAAAGAAATCCCTAGTAAAGGTTATTCAATTAGTTCAGCTGGAGTCCTTTCAAAGGGAATATGATTATTTAAGGTCACATTCGAGTACTACAAATGATGACAATGGGAAGGAGTTGTTTAAGGACAGTAGCATAAAATGTTTAAATCCATTTTTAGATAAAGATGGGTTGCTTAGGGTTAATGGTAGATCGGCCAAGACAGTAATTGATTATAATCAGAAATTTCCTATTTTATTGCCAGCAAAACATCATGTAGTAACTTTGCTTATTAGACGGGAGCATGAAAAACTTTTTCATGCCGGCCCTCAAGCTGTTTTAGCAAATTTGCGTCTGAGGTATTGGCCAGTTCATGGAATGGTTCAAGTAAAGTCAGTTATAAAAAGATGTGTTATTTGTCATAAGTTTAGAGCAAAAACATCAAGGCAAATAATGGGTTCGCTACCTCTAGATAGAGTTCTGTGGCTCGTCCTTTTCTTAAGGTGGGCATAGATTTCGGTGGGCCTTTTACTGTAAAGCAATCAAGACTTCGTGGTTCAACCACTAGTAAAGCATACATTGCGTTATTTGTATGTATGGTATCAAAAGCGTGTCACATTGAACTAGTCAGTGGCTTGAGTACTAAAGCTTTTCTTCATACATTAAACCGGTTTATTGCTCGACGTGGCTGTCCTGTGACCATATACAGCGATAATGGGACAAATTTTCAAGGAGCAAATAATGTATTAAAGGATATTTATTTGTTTTTTAAATCTAAAGAAAAAATAGACAGTATTCATACTTTTTTAGTTGATAGGAAAATAGAATGGCGATTTATTCCGCCAGTAAGTCCTCATTGGGGAGGATTGTGGGAGGCGGGAATAAAATCCACTAAATTCCACCTAAAAGGAATCGTTGGTAATTTAGTTCTAATATTTGAGGAAATGATAACAGTTTTAGCGCAAATTGAAGCGAATTTAAATTCGCGACCATTATGTCCAATTTCGTCAGATCCATCTGATTTTAATTGTTTGACACCTGGGCATTTTTTAATAGGGGAACCTTTAACGTCATATCCAGAACAGGATGTTACGTCAATTCCCGAAAATAGATTAAGTTTTTGGCAATTGTGTACAAAAATAAAACAAAATTTTTGGAAACGCTGGTCCGTTGAATATTTAACTAGATTACAAAATAGACCGAAGTGGGTTTATTCATCAAAAAATTTAGATAAAGATATGGTTGTACTGGTCAAGGAAGATAATGTGCCGCCTTTAAAATGGCCATTAGCTCGTATCATAGATGTAACGCCAGGATCCGATGGTAAGGTGCGCATGGTACGCATAAGATCGAAGGATGGAGTATTTACGCGTTCTATCACAAGTTTATGTCCGTTACCATTTGAGAGCAATTTGAAGCCAACGCTTCAAGGGGGGGGGGGGGAGAATGTTGCAGTATGCAACACTTAAATGCGCGCCACTGTATCCGCGGCGCCATCTGTCATTTAGTCTGCTTTGCAACACTTAAATGCGCGCCACTGTATCTGCGGCGTCATCTGTCACTTCGTCTACTTTCTTTATCCGGATTGCGTTGAAAAAATAAAAGTTTGTTTACTTTGAAAATGACGAAGGGCGAATGTCAAAATTTTAGTGTAAAAAAAACTAAGAAAATTGCAGCAGGTTTAATTTGTTATCGGTCTTAAAAAGTAAAATTTATACATTTAAGCAAGTAAATGTTTATTATATTCCATAATTTATTCCATTGAAGTGAATAAAAACAAATTGGGTTGAAGACCGAGGGTTTTTTATTTGTCAAAAATCAAGCAAAAATTACAGTCCACTAAGAAGAAATTAGGAACAAGCTGAGGTAACCAAACACTGAATGACTCATGAGAACTTATTGAAGAAGGGCTCAGTAATGCCTCGGATACAGGTGTCACGTGTTTATCAATATTTTCGTAATACTTTCTCAGTGAGCTCTCGTTTGAAACAAAGCTAACAGGTTGCAGTGGATGGTAGGTATTGGTCTGCTGTTTGGTAACATTGTAAGATGTATTTGGCAATTTGTAGGGTTGTAAAGAACGTGGCTGAAAAACCGGATTTCCTTGTACTGTATGACTCTGAGCCATTTGTGGATTATGTGAGGGCTGTTTCTTCCGTTTTTTGATAGATGTTATTGTTTGTAGAAGTACAGTCTGAAATTCTAATATTTCATCCTCATCGAAAGTGTTTAATGAAGGAATTATTCCGTTAAAAAATGGCAAATGCCGATTAGGTGGTTGCTTTACAACTTTCAGCATTTCCTCTTCAAAGTCATCTAATTTGCGTTTCCTAGGTCCTTGTTTTATGGCTGCTGTAGTTGCATTCACTTCAGGAGACTCTTCAATTATTTCATCATCTGATATGTTACCTGCCTGAGTAATAGGACTGAGTTTGTCGGTCTGTAAACACCTTATTCAGGAACTTTAACTGGTCATTGTATATATACGTTTTTGCACTTGACGCACCAGCCCCTGATTTTGAAGCTTCTTTCTGTTTTTTCATGGATTTATGATAGGCATCCCTAACATTTATCCATTTTTCATTACTTTTTTACCTGAAAACAAAGTGTCAAGGATTATAAAAGACCCAAAGTCAAATCACAATCTTGTATTTTAAAGACAATATATTTAATATAAATATATTTCTATCAAAGTTTTACTAATCACTATAGTTATCTGTAATATATTTTTATATTAAATGGTGTTATTTTTAAAGTAAATACATGAAATATTAGTTTTTAATAAACTGATTAGGAAAAAATCCAAAATTTAAAAAAACTAATATCAAAGTTTACAAATTACATATACAATGTATTATAATTTAGCTTTAAAATCCAATACCTATATTAGGATTTAGTAAAAAATCCTTTAACAAGCAAGGTGTAAAATTGCCGTATATATATATATATATATATATATATATATCGTCGGCTTAATATGCAAATCACATAAGTCCCAAAAAGCATATTTTACGGGAGATCGAAAAAACTGTAAATCTGAGGAATTATTTACGTTTAAGCGCTTTTATTTTTAAGCATTGTTTAATTAATTTGGTTTTAGTATTTACCGGTCAAAAAACTACCAAATATTGTTTTTGAAATTTTTTACCGGACTTATGTGATTTTCGATACGTGTTGTCTTTTTTTTTTGGACTTATGGGGATTTCGGCACAAAAAATATCATGATAATAAGAAAATAAAAAGTGTAAACATTACAAAACTTATATTTATACCTTGTTACAAAAGTAGTGATACATATTTATTTAAATATTTTTATAAGTTATGAATAATATGGCAACTGATTATAAAAAACGTGATAATCTTGTATTAAGCTTGCCTTTAAACTCATGAGATGATCATACTTGGACTTTTTAATTGGAATCTGACCGGAATAGAGCGATGGGAAATCTTCAATTTTCTTTGGGTTTTGGTCATTTCGCTTGCGTCGAACTGGAAGAGGTGACCACTCGTCAGTGTGTCTCAACTTGTAGTGAATTGTGCCATCGGGATCATACCTGAGTTGTCGTATAGAGGTCACCGTCTCAGACGTTCCAGGTCTAATGGAAGGATAGTATTGCAGAGAAGTATAGTCCTTAAAGAACTGGTGGTTCAACTTTATATGGAGAAGGATTTTTACGAGCAGCTTTGCATATTGTAACATAGTCTGCAGGCACATTTATTATTGCATTTTTCATCTGCCTCTCAATAGTGGAGTGCATCGAATCGCACTCCATTTGCGTATGGCCGCGCTCTAAATATTTTTGAAAAATAGTAATTCTTTTTAATATTGCTAAATTTACTAAAGCATTGGATAATGTACTGTTCCTATTTTGACTCGTGCATCCATCACTGTAGAGAATATAATACGGCACTTGGTGTTTATCAATTTCGTTTAAAAGAAAATGTACTATAATGGAAGCATAAACACTTGCTGTTAATCCTCCCTCCGATTCATTCCAAAGAAAGCAGGTCCCATCTCTGGTTTTCAAATCATAAAAGGTAAAGTTGTGAACAGCTAACTTAGTTTTGTAGTAAAGTGCTGACACGTTAGATTTCGGTGCCAGTAAAACAGCTTGCATATCCATAGTGTATACTTTAGATTCTTCGGTGGAATTATTTCTATCTTGATCCTTCGCTGTTCTTGCTTCTTGCTTTTTCTGCTGATGGGCAATGTAAACCTCTTCTTCAACATTTTTCGTTCTATAGGAAACGCATAAGTCGCATTCGTCCTTTTTTGGCATAAAAAGGCTTAAATTAAGGTCTGAAAACATCTGATGAAATGTGGCTACAGATAATGGTCGTTCATCGTTATGGTTTGTGAAACAAAAGTTTTTGTAAAGACCGTATAACTGACTTTTAGATTTCCATTCAGGTTCCAAATAATGTTTACTGCTAGAGCTTCGGCAATAGTGGCTCTCCATTTTTGGTAAGAGACCAAAAAATTCTTTTAAATGCCCTCTCTTCAGTTCTCTCTTATTTTCAGTCGACTCATTTTGGTTATTTTCTTCACTTGCAGGTTGGTCTTCTTCCTTCTTATTTTGTTGAGATGTGTTGAGATTTTGCTTCAACCAGTGATTAATGGTCCACTGTTTAATAGCTAAAGTATTGGCAAACAGAGTTTTACATACTCTTACTTTGGTACCATCTGCTTTTTTTAAAAAGAAATTGTAAGTGCATGCCCTTCTGCTAGTATTTTCATCTTTCCTGTTTCTACTTCTTTCTGTGTTTTTACTTTCAACTAGCGTTGTTATAGATATCTGCTTTTCCTTCCAAGACATTTTCCAAAACTGCTCAAAAACTACTTTTCTGTCGTTCTCAGTGAACTGAAAACATTTTAGCTTTGATTTATTATTAGTTACGCATTTACATTTATCCTGTAACACTTTTTCTGGTTTTTGAATATTGTATAGCCAAGCATCACCCGTTTTCTTTTTTCCTAAATATTTGACACCCATTTCTCTTTTCCTTTTGTTTTTTTCCTGGTGCCAGTCTTTAGTATCAACATGTCTTCTTTTGCGCCGTCGTCGATTTTTATCTTCTGTTGATGTATTATTTGCTATTTCTACTTGAGTTATGTGCTCCTGTTCTTTGAAATTATCATTTTTTAACGATGATTCTTCATCAGATGAACTAGAATTCTGTTCTTCTTTTTCCCAGTCTGGATCATCTTGCATTTACTGTTTTTGTGTTTCTTGGTTTTCTTCTTCTATGCTTTGGCATTTCAACTCACTTGTTACGACGGTTTCTAAGCTTAGTTCTAAACCATCTAAATCTTCAAAACAGGGATTCTTATCAGAAGTTATTAATATATTATTAAAAAGGGATTCAGTATTCAACTCAATTCGTGAACATAAATTATTATTTTGCTCATTGTCACATTTAGTAGCAAATTCAGGGATATTTATTATATCGAATTCTACATTGGGCACACTGTAGAGAATTTCATTGTTTATAACATGGGGTCCATGCTGGACTTCATTCGGATTGTCAAGATTATCCGTGGTATCTTTTTCATTCTCGTCATTTGCAGGAAGGTTACACTGCTCATTTGATTCACTGAAGTTACTGCAACCAACCATATGAAGAATTTTTAAAGTTCTTGATGACATATTGCCGAGATTCTGTAAAAAAAACTTATTTGTACACTACTGTTGTTGAAATGTTCATTTAAGATCAATACTAATTTAATCTTATTAAATTTATTAAACAATAAAAATAGTAGAATAAAAATATGAAAACCGATTTTAAATTTACAATCTTTTTTAAACAAAAGATTAGTGTTAAATAAATAACTAATACTAGGTATTTTACAAACAGCACATCTTAGCTGAGCCAAATCAAAATAATATTTTCATCCTTTATTGACTTCAGTGACCTACGCATACTTGTATTATAATTATAATAATTAATAACAATATAAACGGTTCTGTAAGTAAGCTATGCTAGGAAAGTGCTTAATTCAACAATTCTTATTATTATTCTAATGGAAGATAAACTATTATGAATTTTAGGACTTTTAGATAATTAATTATGAAGCAGGCGAAAAGCACATAAGTCCAAGAGGGAACATTTTTACGATAATATAAAATCACTTAAATTCATAACCCGTATTAACATGGTATTTACTCATTTGTAGACGTATTATTTAGCAAAACCATAATAACAATATATTATACATAACTTACCTCGTGCTTTAGAAGTTTTATTACACTGTAAAATCAGCAAATTAATTAAAAACCGATATCACTATTAGCAGAACCGCCAACTCACTGAGACCAGCCATAACATAGTGGAGTTATGTGGTTTTACTGTTGACAAAATCTAGGGTCGGACTTATGTGATATTCTTGACATTAATTTAGTTAGTTAAACATTTTTTTGGAGTTGTGTGAATTTCTGGGATGGTGCGGTTAACGGTCTTTTAAAAGACGGCTATAATATCTTCATTTTACCAAAAAGTGGACTTATGTGATTTGCGGATTAAGCCGACGATATGTAAATGCGAAGATTTACTTCTTCGCTAGTGCAGCAAGAAGGCCGTAAATGAAAAATAATGATGACTATTTTTGATTCTGGTCGGGGTGACCTCCTGCTATCGATTTCTGGGCCCTTACCCATCAGCGGGCAGGCTTACACCCAGGGTATATATATATATATATATATATATATATATATATATATATATATATATATATATATATATATATATATATATATATATACAGCCTGTTCAAAATGAAGTCGGCACTATTGCTAACTTTCTTATTATAAGAGCCACGAATTCGACTAAATTAGCAAACTAGTGTATTTTTTTACGCTGATTATCATACTAATGTCAAAAAAACAATTGACAATCAGAATCACGTGATATTAACAAAAATGTATTTTTTTTAAATGGAATGCCCTATATCTGCTATAACCGTTTGATAGATAGTGAATTTCTAAACAAAATTTCTCCTTTACTACATATTGCTAAAACTAATAATAACGAGGATATTTACATTTAAATGTAATTTTCCATTTATTATCGCAGGCGGCCGTGTACCGTATTAAACGGTCCTCCTCGACAACTTATTCACAGGCAACCATCACAAAAACAAGATTATTACAGGTAGTTGTGATTAATAATTTATAATTATGTTATTTATAATAATGAATTTAAAAAAAAATAATAATAAAAACGACATACATTTTCTGTTGTAATTTCCAGGACAACTAATTGGGATTTTATTTGCCATTAACAAAAATAAGAATATTATGAACTTAAATCAAGTGCTCAAACACATCCCCATCTACTTCAACATATTTCCGAGCACATTTTAAAACCTTCCGTGTAGCCTTCAAAACGGTCCGCCCATCAATGTTACTGATAATATTAGTAATGGATTCTTGTAGTTCATTAACATTATTGTACGGTTTTTTTTATAAATCTCGTTTTTTAAAAATCCCCAAAAATAAAAATCGAGAGGAGTAATGTCTGGTGAACGCGGAGGCCATAAAATTGGTCCGCGTCCAAAAAGTTCAGTCAGTAGATTGGCAGCAACGTAGGTATTGTGCGGCGGCGCACCATCTTGTTGAAAAAATATTTCATGCCGATCTGCTAAATTAAGGTTATCTAAAAAATGTGTAAATACCATTTTATTCCAAAAATATCAAACTTGACTAAAAATATTTCAAAATAGGATGTTGATCATGACAGATTGACAGATCTGTCAAAGGTTTTGTTTTTATCAAAACGGTCCACGCCCGCCTGCGTTAATAAATGGTAAATTAGATTTAAATATAAATATCTCCGTTATTATTAATTTTAGCGATATGTAGTAAAATACAAATTTTGTTTAGAATTTCACACTCTGTCATACGGTTATAGTAGATATGGGGCATTCCATTTAAAAAAATACATTTTTGTTAATATCACGTGATTCTGATTGTCAATTGTTTTTTTGACATAAGTATGATAATCAGCGTAAAAAAATACACTAGTTTGCTAATTTAGTCGAATTCGTAGCTCTTCTAATAAGAAAGTTAGCAATAGTGCCGACTTCATTTTGAACAGGCTGTATAGTAGTCGTTGCTGACTAGTTAGGAAGTAAACTAGTTATATTGGGTTGCGCAGCAAATGAAAGAATACTCTTTAAAGTTGTTCCAAGCTTTCGAAAATATTTATTTTCATCTTCAGGGAGACTACAAAGAATTGCTAGTATTAAACATGGTTCTTATTATACTAACCATTGTTTTAAGTGAGCTTATAAGCAGGTTTATTACTTACAACTTAATTGAGGATGTTCATTAAAGGTGTTAAAGTATTATCCAGGGAATCAGTGAAGTCCTCCAGAGTGAGATCGAAAACCAAGCGTCATGAATTACTTAATTATTCTAAATTTACATTTATTACACAATAGCACAGACAGATTAAAATTACATGAAAGTTATTAATTAAAAAAAAAATTTTAAAAATTAAAAATCATTTCTTTCTCAGTTTTTTGAAATTCATTTTGGCCATGCGGCACGAGATGACAGACTGATTTGTTTGAGCGGGAAACGCACTATGGACTGTCAGAAGTCAAATATTAGAGACATCTGTGTATTATATTAAATTATATGCGAAACATGATTACAGAAGTCTGTAAAATTAGGTGTATTATTTACCTTGTTGAGATAACTTGTTGGATTTATATTACGGTCAGGAAGTAAACCCTAGCGGATGAATTGAAAAGCTTATTTAACTGACACATCTATGAATTTCAATTAGAATTATTTGTAATTTGATAAAAAGATTTTGTTATATGTAGGAAATGGGTAAGTATTCTTGAATTTGTTGTGAAGGAAAAAATAATTTTTATTATACAATCAATTGTCATTATACTTGAATCTCAGAGTCGTTCAAGCGATGATCCTTGTCTAAAAATAATAGATATGATTATATTTCACTTAGGTGTTTGATATCGGTTTTTTTATTTATGCAATTAGGTTCTTGTGAAATAAAGGCCATTTCAAGAAAAGATCTTTTTGAGTTATTTCTCTGTGTAGCAAGTATCTTGGTTGCATTATAATCAAAGTTATGTAGTAAGTTATTAGCGTGTTCTGCCAGAGCACACCTCTCTGGATGCAGTCTACAATCACTCTTGTGTGCTGTGATTCTGTCGGCCAATGGTCTTGTTGTTTGGCCTATGTATGCCTATGTTTGGCCTATGTATGCCTATATTTGGCCTATGTATATTTTTTCACAGTCTGTACAAGGAATGCTGTAAACCACATCTGTTCTTCGAGTAAGAGGGACCTTGTCTTTAAGCCTGGAGTGCACCGAAGAAATTGTGAGTACTGGTTTGTTCGCGATTTTGACATTGACTACCTGATTTATTATTCTGGACAGCGCCGGAGTTATCTCTCTAATGTAGGGAAGTGATATGAATTTAGTAGTTGCGTCACTTCAGTTGTATTATTGTTATTATTTATTAAGTTATGTTCATTTAATATAGGTATGTTAATGGCAGGAGTGCTGAACAAAATTCTATTAATCAGCTTGGGCGGATATGAATTATCGATGAATAATTGAGCCAGGATATCTAAGTTTTTTATGTAGAGATGGATCTGAGATTTTTAGAATTCTTGATTTCATTTGTTTAACCAGATTCACTTTCATATTATGTTCATGCTACAAGAAATAATTCAGGTATCGTCCTGAGCTGCAAGGTTTCCTGTACCAATCTATCACGATTTTGTTGTTGTGAGTTCGTGTGAATTTGGTATCTAGGAAAGGAACCGAGCAGGTAGGATCTTCGGTTTCTATAGTGAACTGGATGTGTTGATCGAAATCATTTAAGGTTTCTAGTATCTCGTTAATTCCATTTTGTGGTAGTGCTACAATTATAATATCATCCACGTATTTTTTTTTAAAAAAGTGGATTAAAGGAGAGAACAGGAAGAACTGTGTCCAGCAATTCGTCCATCACATACGTTGCAAGTATAGGAGAGACAGAAGATCCCATTGGGGTACCAAAAGTTTGTTTATAGTATTTGTTGTCAAATGAGAAATATGTGTTATCAAAAAGAAATTCAATTAATCTAAGAAAGGAGTCTCGGTCTGTATTACAATAGTTACTAAGGCGGTACCAACACTTATAGATGGCCCTGTGTGCAGCATCATAGTAAACATTGCTGAAAAGGGAGACAACATCGAGGCTTGCAACCACATAACCATCAGGACGCTGTAATTGGTTAAATTTTTCATAGACTTGGAAAGAATCTTTAATATAATAATCATTATCGAAGTCATATGCTTTTGTGAGGATTTCGGTTATAAAAATTGCAATAAATTCCGTGGGTGCACCAATTGAAGCTACAATTGGCCTGACAGACAAAGTTGGTTTGTGGATTTTAGGTAATGAGTAAAATTTTGGAGATGTACTCTTGTATCTTGTAAGCTTTTTCTTTGTGGCCTCATCTATTTGTCCTGTATTATACAATTGTTTTGTTAAGCCAGATAATTATCAAAAGTCATTTAACAGTTTTATATAGATTTATTCCAAAATACGTATAGATTATACAACCGGCTAACCGTACAGCTTTCTGTCTTATTCTTAACTAACTACTTATTGTCCATATCTGAATATTCCTCATACAAATACGTGCCATAACCCAAAACAGGGCTATATCGCGATTCCTGGATTCTTGACTCAGCATCATGATGGTGGCTGTTCGGATGTTTACATCGCGGCAACTGGTGATAACCATCTCAAAAACATAGGCGTAACAGTCGGAATTCAGTCGGTGCGGCACGGTTGTAAAACTTAGTAATTTAGTTCTGAAACAATATAAATACTCCTTACAGTATCAACCTCATAATTTTCTGACCGTCAAGGCACTCACAACTTCTGAAACTGTTATAAATACGTACTACGTATTATGGATGTAAATGCAACATTAGCCCACAATCGGCACATCCGATTCCAGTGTCCTAGAGAATAGACATACGTACGGGTCCACAGCGTTTGGCCAGAACACCGAAACTCCGCACCTATGAATATTCCGACGACATTCCGACAAGCAGTCCGGCACCTACGTGAGTAATTATATAAAGTGGTGCAACACAGCAGATATCTGCCATAGGACACTCATCCTTCTGTCGTAATCAGCAGCACTCTGCTCTGATAATAATACAGCAATCTTTGTACACAGCAGTATTCTGCATTTTCTCCTGCAATCTTTGTACACAGCAGTATTCTGCCTTTTCTCCTGCAATCTTTGTACACAGCAGTATTCTGCCTTTTCTCCTGCAATCTTTGTACACAGCAGTATTCTGCCTTTTCTCGCAAGTCCTATTTGATATTAACAAACGGAAGCCTATCTGCCCTAGTTTCAGAAATTGCGATTTCCTCTGACGGTTGGTAATACAACAGTCAGGCACAACAAATTCATGTACTCATTTACTCGTTATCAGTCTCTGAATCACTACTAGAATCACCTGGAGTACTATAGTATCGTCTCAAGCTATCTGCGGCTACCACTGTTTTGAAATTTTTATACCCCCTAAGCCCTTTTATGCTTCGAATCTCATATCTGTCATGACCCAACAACCGCACAATAACATAAGGTCCGGAATATCGTGGATCGAGTTTTCTATTTACCCCTGTCTGACTACACGATACTCCTTCTCTCCATAACACTAATTCACCCTTTCTGTACTTTTTTGGCGGCTTATGCTTTTTATCATACCGTTCTTTCATTTGTGTAGCAATCTTCTCTAAAGCTTTACCAGCAGCCTCTCTTTTCTCTTTTATTTTAGTTGTGTCGTGCGGCGCACTTTCTATTTCTATATCGTTCAACAGTCGCCCTTTATAACCAAACATTAGCTCAAACGCAGTATTTTTCGTACTCGCATTGACCGTATTATTCATTCCCCAGACTACATCGACAACTTTCTCGTCCCAGTATTTTTCATTGTCAATTTAGGGTTTGATAGAATTCAGAACTGTTCTATGAAACCTTTCTACTTGGCCATTGGCCCTTGGAGTAATCACGGCATTGAAAATATGTTTAATTTGTTTACTGTTTGTGAACGCAAAGACGTTACCACTTTCAAAAGTCGCTCCCCTATCGGTAATCATCCTTCTGGGATATCCAAGAAAAATGCCAAACACATTATGTAAGTGCCTAACTGTTTCCCTAGCACCTAAAGTTTTACAAGGCATCACAAGAAAGTATTTTGAAAAAGAATCAATTATTGTTAAAATATACATATTACCAACAGAACTTTTGGGGAAAGGACCTACATGGTCAACATGAACAGTTTCCATAGGCGTAGTCGATTTTTTTAATTGGGTGTAATTCTCCCTCAGGTTTCCCATAATTTCCCTTTATATAAGCACAGTCAATGCAAGCCGAGACATACTTTTTAATGAATCTAGTCATTCCCGGAAACCAGTAATTTTCCTTAATCAACGCTTCACATTTCTTAATACCAGGATGTCCGATTTGGTCATGATATTTTATCATTATTTGCCATCTAGCTGACTTAGGGACAACTAATTTATCGCCAATAGGAGTTTTCCTATATAATCGATCATTTTTCATAACATATTCCTTCTCTACGCCTTTTTTGTCATCACTATTCAACTGATCTATAATAATTCTTAATTTATCATTTTGTAATTGTACCGCTAAAAACCAATCCTCTAAACTAGTAAGCTGAGCGATATTTATTTGAGACGCATTTCTACTTAATGCGTCTACATGACTCATTAATTTTCCCGATTGGCGAGAGATTTCAAAATCAAACTCCTGAATTAACAACCACCAACGAGCAATTCGAGGTAAAAGATCCCGTTTATTAAAAGTATAGCGGACCGCACTGCAGTCAGTAACAATTTTAAAATGTAAGCCTATTAAATATACGCGGAAGCGTTTCAAGGATTCGATAATAGCTAAGGTCTCAAGTTCGTAACTGTGATAAACCTTCTCCGCGGCGCTTGTCACCCTACTGAAATAAGCTACGGGTTTCTTATCTCCGTTTTTCTGTTTTTGTATTAAAATACCACCCAATCCCTGACTACTCGCATCAGTGTGTACTTCAGTTTCTAAATTTACATCAAATGAGGCTAAGACTGGCTGGTTCATAAGTTTTGTTTTTAAAAGATCAAATGCATTTTGCTGAGTTTCGCCCCATTCCCATTTTATATTTTTTTTTTGTTAAATTTGTTAGCGGGCTAGCAATTATTGCGAAATTCTCAATAAATTTTCTGAAATATCCGCATAAGCCTAATTGGCGAATTTCATGTACGTTTCCTGGCACCGGAAATTTCTCTACAGCTGATATTTTGCGACTTCCCGGAAATATACCGGCAGCGCTTACAGTATGACCCAAATAGTCCACTTGAGATTTTAAAACGAACATTTTTGTAAGTTAAGTTTAAGACCAGACTTATCGATGACAAAGAATAATTTGTCTAACAACTGTAAACCTTCCTCAATAGTAGCCGACGGAACTAAGATATCGTCCATATAAACAAGAATGTTTTCGTATCGTAAATTACCGATAACTTTGTTCATTAATCTTTGAAACACAGCGGGCGCATTCATCAAACCGAACGGAGTTCTTAAATACTCATAATGACCTTCAGTCATAATAAAAGCTGTTTTGTTTACTGAGTCAGCTGCGACCGGAATTTGATGAAATCCCTGGCTACAATCTAAGCTCGTAAAATACTTTTTGTTAGCTAAGCTATTTAATTGTTCGTCTCTATTTTTCATAGGAAAAACGTCCTTGGCAGTTTGTTTATTTAAAGAACGGTAATCGACACATAGGCGGTGATCACCATTTTTTTTTTACTAAAATTACTGGAATTGCGAAATCTGACTGAGATTCTCGAACTATTCCCGCATCAAGTAAATCTTTTACCATACTTTGCACAATTTCCCTTTCTTTAAAAGACAGTCTATAGGGTCTGTAACACACGGGCTTAGGATCTTTTAACGTGATACTCATTTCAACATCTTTCACAACTCCCAATTCTTTTGTAGTACTCGTAAAACAATGTCTCCACTTTCTCAACAATCTACTCAACTTTTCTCGTACTTCAAACTCTAGTGACTCATTCATATCTATACTACTCAAATCAAAATTATTATCACATGCAAGGTCACATGTACTCACCGATAAACTTAATTTTTCCACATCCTCAGTGATTACTTCAATACATTCCTCACCGCGGGCTAACAGCTGCCCCTCTGGAAAAGTTACACTACGGCTTCCAGTGTTGGTAATCATCCTTTGAGATTCCGGTGCTTGTTGAACACTTGCTGGCATGCACAGAATGGACTGGCCAAGTGGAAAACATTTTGCTGTGTTGTAAACACTGGTTCCTTCGGATACGCCACTGATTAACACAGACACTAATTTGGTTTCGCCCGGAGAAAGTGTCACAGTCTCTGCCAAGATTGTCTTTGGACGTTCTTCATTTTCGGCAATGGTAATATTTTTCAAACAATCACACAAACCCTCAACAATGCTTGCGACACTGCCATTTATAACCACCGATACTCCAACCGAATTTAGTATGGGTTGTCCAATAATTATGTCAGTTCCATCTAGACAAGCGTCAGACACTACTGCCGATGCCGATGTTTGAAATTGTATTCCGTCCACCAACAATGAAAAATTCACCTCTACGTTACAATAGATAAAGCGTCCTCCGAACCCTTTCAGCACAATGTCCGTTTTCGCTGTCTTAAGTCGCAATTTTTCGGCAACATTTGCTGTTATGACGTTTACTTCACTACCGGTGTCCATAAAGCCGATCACTTCCACGCCATTTAATTTACAAGGCTTTACATAAGTATTATTAATTTTGGTATCGTTTACAACTGAATCGGTGAGTGGAAAAACAATACAACTCCAAAAATGTGATTTGGAAATAATGACAAAAAACTGTTTTGTAAAAAAACTATTTATCCTACAAGAATCTTATACATTGCAAATTTGTAGATAATCGAGTTCTCTGAACTATTGTGAAGTGAAATATCATGTTTTTTTATATATTAAGTGACATGTGCGACAAAATGTCACTTGGAGTTATACTGTTTTTCCACCCAACTTTGATAATACTGATAATACCTTTAATTATTAATGTTAATTAATGAACATAGTGGTTGCGCCACCAGTTTTTGTAGTAGGTGATATCTTTATAGCATATTGTTGATATCGTAAATGACTTTAATTTGCGGCAAGAGAGTAAGAGAGCATCATGTTTTCGTAGTCCTGTGGAAGATAGATTCTATCGTATTTTCTTATCACTCTTTTGAGAGAGCCGAAGTCCCTGTCGCGTGGCAAAAAAGAGTGACCACGCACTGGGAAGTACTGATAAATTTTACGAAACCGCGAGGGCTAATAACGGTGTTGTTCCGGTTCTGGCCCGGGCAACCTCCTGAGAATATGTAAAGCTCTTGAATCTCTGTAGGCATTTTCGGCACATAATCGTTAATGAATGTGCATACCTCATTGGGACCCTTCGCGGCTTGTCCTTCATGATATGTATAAAAGTGCCCAGTATCGTTTTTCAAATCATGTATTTCGAACCCATATATCCACAGTTGTCTCAAATAAAACATTTTTTGGACGGGTATAACTAACAGGCAGTGGCATATTTTGAATATAGTCAAAAACTATTCCACCAACATCTTCACGCTTACAAGTTGATGTTATGGACTAGGTAACCTTCGCGCCCAATTTACCACCGCCGGATTGAAGGCGCTCATGTGGGATGTTGAGTGGAAAAACGATATAAATGCTGGAGTTATATCGTTATTACACTCAACGTAAAATTATACCGCTATGAGGAAGCGTACACGTTTCGATTTTCGGCTCAGCGGAAAGATACAGTGTTAGAAATCATTTTGGCTATCTTGGTTTAAAACGACATTTTTGGGAGTTATATCGTTTTTCCACTCACCGATTCAACTATATTTACATTTTTCACATTTTCCCGTTTTTCATCTTTGCGAAAGTGGCATTCAGAACTCAAATGCCCCCTTCTATTACACGTAAAACACCTCGCGCTACACCGCTGGCAATCTCGCGACATGTGGCCACTTTTACCGCAAGTATAACATCGCACGCTGCTAAAATGGTTAAAATTACTTCGGTTTTTCTGCACAAACACGGGTGTCTCAATTCTAGGTCTTTTCGCAAAACTGGATGAGACTGGAGACTGATAATTGTCCATCGGTGCTATAAACCCAGCGTACAACTCATCTGGTGTAACACACTTAAACGCTCGAGCATTTGCTTGCAACTGTAAGGGCAAACCCTTGATAACGCAAGATATGGTGGCGTCATTATCAAGTCGGCACTGCTGAGCCAAGGCAATTTTGGAGTGATAATAATGTGTCATAGTCTCTTAGGGACGTTTGAATCTTGCAACGAGTTCTTCCAACAACGTAGCATAATCGGTATGACGGGGAAAAGCTTGCGTCAGGGCAGTTTTCCATTGTACCCAGTTTTTGTCATAATCATCCAACCGATTGTACCACTCACGTGCAGATCCTTTCAATTTATTTTGCATGTAGCACGATTTTTCATAATCGGTCCATTTATGGAGTTGGCCAAGCTGTTCTATCTTTTGCAACCAGGATGTAACGGTCATTGCTTTCTGGTCGGGGTCGAACTGCGGCAAAATGTCTCCTTTAATGATATTTGACCCCGATGGTCCACCCTCTGCACCACCGTCACGATCCAAGTTCGGACCGGCAGTACCACTCATCGCTTTATGGATGGCTGCGTTGATTTTCCGTTCAATTTCCTCTTTTAATAAACGCTGATATAAACGCTCAGGGCTTGTACTTCTGGAGCGCGCCGCTCGTTCTTCTAGGTCGGACATCTTGTCAGGAGCTCACTGTCAGTTAGTTACACACTGTAGGCACAGATACAGTATCCCACTTCTGACTTGTTAAGCCAGATAATTATCAAAAGTCATTTAACAGTTTTATGTAGATTTATTCCAAAATACGTATAGATTATACAACCGGCTAACCGTACAGCTTTCTGTCTTATTCTTAACTAACTACTTATTGTCCATATCTGAATATTCCTCATACAAATACGTGCCATAACCCAAAACATATATCGCGATTCCTGGATTCGTGACTCAGCATCATGATGGTGGCTGTTCGGATGTTTACATCGCGGCAACTGGTGATAACAATCTCACAAACATAGGCGTAACAGTTTGATTAATTCATTACACTTTCTTTGAATATATATATATATATATATATATATATATATATATATATATATATATATATATATATATATATATATATATATATATATATATATACTATATATATATATATATATATATATATATATATATATATATATATATATATATATATATATTTTTTGTATATTTCCTGGTATTGCGGTCATGTGATGATTAATTGAAAAAAGTAAACTTTTTTATATGTTTACGTTTCGGTTTATTTTTTGCTAAACCATCTTCAGAAATTGTCTACAAAAAAATTTTTGAACTTTAAACATTGGATAAATTTTAAATATAAATGAAAAATAACATACCTTAATTTAGCTTGTACAGGGTCTTCCAACGAGGACTGAACAGGGGCTCATTTTTGAGCTTCCTTGTATTTAAAGAAAAATCTAAAATAGCCAATCGATGTAATTTTTCCTGCAGAATTCAAAAATGAAACCAAAAATTTATCTGAACCAGAAACAAAAGAGTTACGCTATGGATAATGTGTTTTTTAAATGGAACATAGCTTTTTTTATACGATTTTCGGAACGAGTGATTTTTTTTATGTCCGTTCTGATTAAAATATTTAATATTGTGACAGCTATTTTTATTAAATTTTAATGTTTTATCCAGTATAATTTAACTTCAACCTGTTTGAAACATACACTAGGTAATAAAGGTAAAATCACCTTGAAATCCTTCAAAGTCAAAAAATTTGACAAATTTACTATAATATTGCCGAAATGAAATATTCATTAGATGAGAGATTGTATTGCATTTGTAGAACAAGATAACAATCTGCAATCTCTCATCTAATGAATATTTCATTTCGGCAATATTATAGTAAATTTGTCAAATTTTTTGACTTTAAAGGATTTCAAGGTGATTTTACCTTTATTACCTAGTGTATGTTTCAAACAGGTTGAAGTTAAATTATACTGGATAAAACATTAAAATTTAATAAAAATAGCTGTCACAATATTAAATATTTTAATCAGAACGGACATAAAAAAAATCACTCGTTCCGAAAATCGTATAAAAAAAGCTATGTTCCATTTAAAAAACACCTTATCCATAGCGTAACTCGTTTGTTTCAGGTTCAAATAAATTTTTGGTTTCATTTTTGAATTCTGCAGGAAAAAGTACATCGATTGGCTATTTTAGATTTTTCTTTAAATACAAGGAAGCTCAAAAATGAGCCCCTGTTCAGTCCTCGTTGGAAGACCCTGTACACATTATACTTAAACTATTACATTTTTGAAATTTTGCTATGAATAATTACACAACTGAACTTTCCAAAGGTATCTTTTAGACTGGTATAATAGAGCGGTACATTTAGGGTTTTATTGCCGGGTAAAGGTACGTTTGGAACTTCCCACTTAGGTACTTATAACCAGGCGCGGCCCGTGAAATTTCAAAGCTGCATATCTCTGTTGCTACTTATGGGACCCATACCAAATTCAGGTTTTTTAATAGTGAGCCTACTAGGAATGTTTTGGTGCAGAAAAAAAATATTTTGCAATTTGCGAAAAAAGTTGACTTTTTGAATTGACCCACCTGGGTAAAAAATTAACACGCTTAGATATTTTATTTATTATTTTTTCTAAACAAATTTTACATCATTTTGTCGACAATTCTTAAATTTTTAGAGAAAAAACTGTGTTAGAAGAAAGTTATAGTCATTTGAATTTTTCCAACCGAAAAATAATTTAAATTTTCGGTTGCAAAAAATTCAAATGACTATAACTTTCTACTAACACATTTTTTTCTCTTAAAATTTAAGAATTGTCGACAAAATGATGTAAAATTTGTTTAGAAAAAATAATAAATAAAATATCTAAGCGTGTTAATTTTTTACCCAGGTGGGTCAATTCAAAAAATCAACTTTTTTTCGCAAATTGCAAAATATTTTTTTTCTTTACCAAAACATTCCTAGTAGGCTCACTATTAAAAAACCTGAATTTGGTATGGGTCCCATAGGTAGCAACAGAGATATGCAACTTTGAAATTTCACGGGCCGCGCCTGCTTATAACTATATTATCATTTCTATTTATTTATGCAAAAATTTGCATTTTATTGCGATATTAGGTTGTTGTAAATGACGCTCAAGTTTTCTGTATCAGTTCTAAAATTGATAGTGTTATTTGTTTTTTTAATATGAATCATTTCTTTTATGTTACGTTTTTTATTATTTGTTTCATAATCCAATATTTGTACATCGTTGAAGTTAAAATTATGTAAATTGTCCAATGCATGTTTTGATAGAGCCGTGGGATTTGTATTTGTGTTTCTTATGCTGTTTTTATGTTCTTTAATTCGGTTTTTTAGATATTGTTTTGTCTGTCCAATGTATGTTTTTTGACAGTCTAAGCATTCGATTTTATAAATTAAGCTTGTTTGGTTATCTTTGGGTGTGTTTGGTTTTAATTTAGTATATAGTTTCTTTGTTTTATTGTTGGGTTTTTCAGCGATATTAATGTTATATGGTTTAAGGACTTTCTTTATTCTGTTATTTATTTCAGGAATATATGGTAATGAGATATATTTGTTTGTTTCTGAATTTTGAGGTTTGGATTTTCTGGTGTTATTGTATATTTTATTTATTCGGTTTTTAATGATTGGTTCAAAGATTTTTTTTGGGTAATTATTACTTTGTAAGACATTGTGATGGTTTAGACATGAAGATGGTTTAGCAAAAAATAAACCGAAACGTAAAAATATAAAAAAGTTTACATTTTTCAATTAATCATCACATGACCGCAATACCAGGAAATATACAAAATATTTATATCTAATAACGGTCAGGAAAAACCAAACAAAAAAAAAAATATATATATATATATATATATATATATATATATATATATATATATATATATATATATATATATATATATATATATATTTTTTTTTTCTTTTTTACCAAATACCAAATAATATATTTCGGCAATAAATACAGGGTCCTGCAATAGTGCGTCAGGCTTCCATAGCTCCTACACGAATTAAGTTAGGAATTTCATTCATGTGGTGACTTATACTGTATTACAGGCTGCATTTTAGGAAAATATTTTCGCATATACAGGGCGGACCAAGAAAGTGTGATAACATAAAGTTGTATTTTTTTTAATAGGACACCCCGTGTTTTTTTGCATATTAAGGTTTTTATTAGTGTCCTTCATAATTGCCTAAAATTTTATTTAATTTGCTTCGGTACTTTAAGAGCAATAAATTAAAAAAAAAAGTTTTGCAGTCCTGGAAAAAAAGATAAAAAAAACAATCTAAAAGCATTTTTTTACCACGGCATTGTGTGAGATTTATAACAAGGGGGCTAGAAACACCATGAATTAAATAGTTTTTACCTATTTCATACAGGGTGTTCACAATAAGATTTTAAAAATGACACATTTTAAACTAATTTTTCTCACGTTTTTTAAATGGAACACCCTGTATTTTATTCTATCATTTGATGAAGAATTTCAAAACAAATATTTTTTGTAATTGCAATTTATGCAATTTATTTCAAATTCCAAACCGTTTTCAAAGTATTTATCAAAAATCATAAATGTCGCTATTCGTAATAAAGCTTTATGAACAAAATAGCTAGGCAGCCATGGAAAAACAAGCACTTTATTTTAAAAGATGTTCGAAATGTCTTCCATCTTGTTCAAGGCATTTACCAATTCTCGCATGAAAGGCCCTTTCCACATTTCTGAGCATTGCAGGTGTAATTGTGGCAAACGCGTCAATAATTCTATGTCGCATGTTTTGTTCGGTTGTTGGAGGTTCCCTATAAACGAGGTCTTTTACATGCCCTCATAGAAAAAAATCAAGTTTTCTTAGGTCGGGCGACCTCGCAGGCCATCCAACTGGTCCTCCTCTTCCAATCCAGCGATTTTCGTACTCATTATTTAACAGGGCTCTGACTTGTTGCGAAAAATGGGCTGGGGCTCCATCCTGTTGTAACCACATATTTTGTGCCTGGATGTTTGGAGGTAAATTCTGAAGCAATCCTGGTAAGTCGTTTTCCAAAAATTCCAAATACATTTGACCGTTAAGGTGACCATTAAAAAAATGTGGGCCCACCACATGTTTTCCAACAATACCTCCCCAAACGTTTATTGACCAACGTTGTTGGCGATCTATTTGCCGAAATATTCTTGGATTTTCGACATAATAATAATGAAAATTATGTCTGTTGACACATCCAGTGTTGTGGAAAGTTGCTTCGTCGGAAAAATGGACGTTCATAAAGAAAAAAAGATTTTCTTGGAGGCGCAATTGTGCCCAGGCACAAAACTCTGCCCTTCGCTGAAAATCATTTTCACCCAGAGTCTGATGCAATTGAATGTGATATGCATGAAATTTTTTTTTTCAAAATTCTTTGGACTGACCTCTCACTTATTCCAACTTCTTGTCCCACACATTCTTGATTAATATTTGGCTTTTCAATAACTGTCAATAAAACTGCTAACTGATTTTCCTCATTTAGTGCCGTCTTTGTTCTTTCCACCTTTTTGTAGTCTACGCTTCCCGTTTCAATAAAGCGCTCAAGAAGTCTGCTAAAACTTAACGCTTCTGGGTGTCGCCTTTCTGGAAACCGAGCTGCATAATTTCTACTAGCGAGGAAACAGTTTTTCTCACTCTCACCCAATACAAAAACCATATCAATGAGCTCTTCCCTTGAAAAATTCATTTTTTGAACATAATATTATTCGTTTAAGTACACCTACTCATTTCTGACAAATAATGTCAAAAAGTATTTAATTGCTAAACTTCCGTGTGTTTCCATGGCCGCCTAGCTATTTTGTTCATAAAACTTTATTACGAATAGCGACATTTATGATTTTTGATAAATATTTTGAAAACGGTTTGGAATTTGAAATAAATTGCAATTACAAAAAATATTTATTTTTAAATTCTTCATCAAATGGTAGAATAATATACAGGGTGTTCCATTTAAAAAACTTGAGAAAAATTAGTTTAAAATGTGTCATTTTTAAAATCTTATTGTGAACACCCTGTATGAAATAGGTAAAATCTATTTAATTCATGGTGTTTCTAGCCCCCTTGTTATAAATCTCACACAATGCCGTCGTAAAAAAATGCTTTTAGATTGTTTTCTTTTATCTTTTTTTCCAGGGCTGCAAAACTTTTTTTTTTAGTTTTTAATTTATTGCTCTTAAAGTACCGAAGCAAATTAAATAAAATTTTAGGCAATTATGAAGGACACTAATACCAACCTAAATATGCAAAAAAACACGGGGTGTCCCATTAAAAAAATACAACTTTATGTTATCACACTTTCTTGGTCCGCCCTGTATATGTGAAAATATTTTCCTAAAATGCAGCCTGTAATACAGTATAAGTCACCATATGAATGAAATTCCTTAATTCGTGTAGGAGCTATGGAAGCCTGACGCACTATTCCAGGACCCTGTATGTTTACAATACAATTTACAATTATTCCCAATCATATTCTTCCAATAACAATATATTAAAAGGTAGAACAGCACCTAAGTGATTCAACACTTGTGTGTGCTGTATCTAGACACTAAACTAAAATTAAAACTTAAAACATACTAAAAAATAACAGTAAAAGGGCACCTAGGTATTCAAAATTTTATTAAATAGTGATAAATTATTGAAAATAAATTTTTTTCACTCACGTTTAAAGGCTTTAAATTTTGTTATTTTTCGGATTTCCAGTGGCAATAGATTATAAGCCTTAGGGATAGTATAAGTTAAAAATCTATGGGAAATATTTTTGTTAAACTTGGGAGTCGACAGCAACTCGTGTGATACACTACGAGTTCGATACACAGGGCTATTTTGATTCTGGGTTGGTAGCCTTTTAAAGGCATAAATACACAAAGCATGAAAATGCAAGGTGCGTAAATTACATATATCCTCAGTGTAGAGTAAATTAGTACTATACCTTTTTTGTTTTCTATAAATAATTTTTAATATATAGTTTTGTATTACATTAAGTTTTTGGAGTGAGTTACCATACATTCCTCCCCAAACTAAGATACCATAGCGAAAATGTGATTCAGCTAAAGACTTATATATTAACAGCAACAGTTTTTTAGAAAGAAAATCACGCAGTTGATAAAACTTGTAGATAAGCTTCCTCACTCTTTTCACAAGGTAATCTACATGGCCTGTCCATTTCAAATTCTTATCTAGAAGAACCACACCCAAGTACCTAACCTCACTTGCCTCCTTGATATTCTCATTCATACCCTGAACCCTGATATCATTGTATTCTGGTTTGTTGGTGGCAGACAAAGCAAAAGCCAGATAGTGTGTCTTACTTGCATTTAGTGATAGATAATGAAAGTCTAGCCCATTTTTAATTTTTTCCATGCCCATCTGGACAGCCACTCTGGTCTCCTCCCATGTTTTGCCTTTAAATATCACTACTGTATCGTCGGCATATGACACTGTTTTTATGTCAGCATTAAGAGACAATAATGAGTTAATGTAGGGCAAAAAAAGGATTGGCCCAAGGACGGTTCCCTGAGGAACACCAATCCTAATAGTTTCCGGATTACTAAGACCAACACCAATTTTCACATATTGCACTCTATCCGTTAAATAGTCCCGAAAAACGCCCAACACCGAACCACGGACTCCAGATTGCTCTAGAATGCTCAACAGCCTTTCATGGTTAACAGTGTCGAACGCCTTCGCCAAATCGAGAAAAACAGATATGCATTGTTTATTTGCGTCCAGACATTCAAGAACTTCCAATACAACAGAATACATGGCATCGCTTGTTGATCTGCCTTCGCGAAAGCCGAACTGGTTCTTGTGTAAAATATTATACCTATCCAGAAAAGACACCAGACGCGTCCTTAGGCATTTCTCAAATATTTTTCCAAAGTTATTAATTACACTTATTGGCCTATAATTACAAATCCTTTTTTTATCTCCAGCCTTCAAAACCGGCGTAACAACAGAAGTTTTAAACTGTGTCGGAACCAGTCCTTTAAGAAATATTAAATTAATTATATGTGAGAGTGGTCCTGAAATATATTGGTGATTATTATTTATTGTTTCGGCAGTTATTCCATCAATACCCGGAGCACAGGAATTTTTTAATGTCGCTATTTGTCCAATTATTTCATGGAGTTAGGATTTATAGTGTAATTTTCAATGAAGTTCGCTGGAGGTTCAATTTTTTTTAACAGATTCAAGCCGACGCTACTAAAGTAGTTATTACAGTTACAGTGATTTGCAACCTGCTCACTAGCAGGAGACCGTCATCATCAAAAAACTGAAACGAATTGTCTGAGCTGGTTTTTTCATTTGTAGCTTCAGAAATTATCCGGTCAATTTTTTTAAGATTACCTTCACTATTTTCAATTTGTTTCGAATAAAAGTCATTCTTAGCTTTTTTTAAGAGCTTATTTAACTAATTTCTGTAGGATTTAAATTCCCGCTCCAGTTCAGGGGAATAATGCCGATTTAACCTTTTTTTCATTTTGTCTCTATTTATAATGGATGTGATCAGGCCCTCGCTTATCCATGGCTTTATCCTTGTTTTCCTTTTTACAAATGTTTTTTATGATTTTTGCCCTATTTGTACAATTATCAAAAATGTTAAGAAATTTATCAGTAGCTAACTGTGGATCATGAATGTTTAATACGTCATGTCAATCTTCATTACTTAAAAATGTCTTTAATTTTTTATAATCTATCTTTATTGTTTCTTTCATAGAGTTATTTGGGATAGAATTGTTTTTGAAGTTTAAGTCTACGTTAAAAAAAATAGGATAGTGATCTGTGATATCACACTCGAGAATGTAAGAGTTAAAATTTAAATTTTTAAATTTAGTTGACCTTTTTAAAAATATATGATCTAAACATGATTGGTATCCCGGTGTGATACGTGTGGGGTTCAAAATGTAAGGTATGAAACCATGTTTCGCAAGTATTGACAAGTATTTGTTGACATTAACATCACCGTCATTTAAAAGGTTTATATTAGTGTCACCTATGAATAATTCAACCTCATTTACCTGTCGCGATCCTTCCAGATAGGCATCAATCTCATCAAAGAATGAGATAAAGTTACTCGGGTGGGGTCGATACAAAGCAATTATTCTAAAACATAGGTAGATAGGCAGCAAGAGTTCTGGCTCAAAATCCCATGTATTTTCTTATGGAGGTTCATTCTGCATTTTTTGGTACCGACGCCTTCAGGGCGTGGTTGAAAATTAGACGTCGCGACGCCACATGAGTGACGTCACCTGTCATCTGTCAACTGTCACCTGCCACCAGTCAGACGCCATCTGTCAACTGTCATCTGTCAACTGTCATATGTCAACTGTCAACTGTCACACTCTTGGGCGTTAGTTACTTTGGCCTTAACTACTTGGGACTGGAACTACTTGGGGCTTTAACTACTTGAGGGGGGCATCAACTACTTGGGGCACTATTTATTTGGGGCCTAACTGCGTAGGACATTAGTACTACTCAGTAAGAATATTATTCCATGTAAAAATTACGTCAAAAACTTTTTTTTTATTTTTGCACATGCTGGGTTGGAACCCGGGACCCGCATATTGGAACAGCAACGCTCTAGCCGACCTGGCCATCGGCTTCTCATAAAATATTGTGCTGATGAGATATAGACTTGCAGCTAGAATAGCCCTCATTTTCAATTAGAAATTTAACATACGTCACGTGTTGAGAATGATGTTAGAAGTCATGTGTAAAAGGATGTTAGCTGTCACCTGCCATTTAGGATATGTCAACTGTCACCTGTCACTCGTCAAACGCCAAAATAAAAATTTAACATACGTCGCGTGTTCAAAATTGCGTTATAAGTCATGCATAAAAGAATACCGGCTGTCACTTGTCATCTTCGATGTGTCAGCTGTCACCTGTCACTTGTAAAACGCTAAAATATAAATTTAACATAGGTAACGTGGTAAAGATGACGTCTTCATATATATGAAAAAATTTTGTCTGCTGTCACTTGTCATCTTCAAAGTGTCAGCTGTCACATGCCACTTGTCAAATATCAAAATGGAAAACTGACATATAGAACGTGTTCAGGATGACGTCAGACATCGCATAAAGAAAAAAATCTAAATTACGGCTAGCGCTTAAACGATAAGTGTTGGAGAAAATTTTGGTGTTAGATAGAAGTCATAAAGACCATTAGATATACAGGCTTAAAAACCACCAAAAAGAGTAAGGTCCTTTAGACACTTACTCTGGCGCTGACCAAAAGGGCCTTAAAATTTGTTTGCTTCGATGGGGACTAATAGGAGTAATAAAAAATACATACCCCAAATTTCATCGAAATCGGTTAAGCCGTTTAGGCGCTAGAGGGTTACAAAGGTGTTTAAGGTATCAGGAGCATAGAAATGTGAGAAGTTAAATAAAAACTAAATTACGGCTAGCGCTTAAATGATAAGTGGTGAAGAAGTAAAATTTTGGTGGTAGATCGAAGTCAGAAAGACCACGAGATATACAGGTTCAAAAACCCTCAAAAATAGTAAGGTCCTTTAGACACTTACTCTGGCGCTGACCAAAAGGGCCTTAAAATTTGTTTGCTTCGATGGGGACTAAGGGTAGGAGTAATAAAATACATACCCCAAATTTCATCGAAATCCGTGAAGCCGTTTAGGCGCTAGAGTGTTACAAAGGTGTTTAAGGTATCAGGAGCATAGAAATGTGAGAAGTTAAATAAAAAACTAAATTACGGTTAGCGTCTAAACGACAAAAAGGATTGTTGCTGAAATCTTGAATTTTTCTCCGAAAATCTGCTTTAAACAAGCTGTCTTTAAATCACCCTTAGCCAAAAATTTAGGAGAGTCATACTGAAGACATATGTCACGTAAAACACTTTCAAAAGGAGCAAGAGTTGGAGATGCGGAACATTCGAGAAAGATTGCATCATCATCAGTGGAATAGTACTGAACAAAGCGCGCTAAAATAACACAGCACGAGGCAAGGTCAACGAGACCATTGTTCTCCGTACCTATCGGTACCATCCTGAGTAAAGTGGTTCGAAGCGAAGTCATGATGATGAGGATGACTCAGCAAGTACTAGAAGCTTCTAGCAAGTGCAATGATTGTAATGTAAAGCGCGGATGGTTACGATCAGGTCTGCGGGGAGTGGTAGTAGGAAATTAAAATACTTATTTCTAGCAAAGTCACCTAGGCGAGAACAGCAGTTAGCATCACGAAGTATTAGAGTGAAGGTGATTGGGAAAAAGTGTGCAGCAAAGTGTTGGGAAGAATTTATTCATTTAGACAATCGGAGTTTTTTCTTTGTGAAGCGAGTGTACTGTGAAGTCTGGGTAAGTAACTAGAAAAAAAACACACTAGAAATATATAGCAAAAATTTTACAAATCCCCAAATAAAAAACGAAAAATGCAAATATCTTAAAAACGGTAGGTTTTAGGAAAAAACTAAAATAAAAAAAACCCTGTCACACCCTTAACGATTCCAGCAGCCCTCTATATCATACCAAAAGTTTTAACCCGCTAGCTTTAACTTTTCCACCCTCTATTAGAAATATATAGCAAAAATTTTACAAGTCCCCAAATAAAAAAAAATTAATATTTAATATTTTGAATTCATAAACGATAAGTGTTGGAGAATGAAAATTTTGGTGTTAGATAGAAGTCATAAAGACCATTAGATATATAGCATACTTGGCCTAGATCTGCCGGGATGGCGCTACCCGTAGCGTTTTGCCATATATTTACGCTGGTACAGCTAGTAGTACCTTCGAGCTTGATTTCTCTCTGTCGTCTCTAGCCCCGCCGATGAGCCGTGATACGGCGAAACGCGTCCGGGGATGAGGCGCCAGAGAGAAATCAAAACTAATGTATATTCCATAATATCGAACTTTGTTCGATATTTGGAATTTTATATATTTCATTAGATATATAGGCCTAAAAACCCTCAAAAATAGTAGGGTCCTTTAGACAATTACTCTGGCGCTGACCAAAAGGACCTTAAAATTTGTTTGCTGCGATAGGGACTAAGGGTAGGAATAATAAAATACATACCCCAAATTTCGTCGAAATCCGTTAAACCGTTTAGGCGCTAGAGGGTTACAAAGGTGTTTAAGGTATCAGGAGCATAGAAATGTGAGAAGTTAAATAAAAAGTAAATTACGGCTAACGCTTAAACGATAAGTGTTGAAGAATTAAAATTTTGGTGGTAGGTCGAAGTCAGAAAGACCATTAGATATACAGGTTCAAAAACCCCCAAAATATTAAAGTCATTTCGGCGATTTCTCTGACGCTGACCAAAAGGGCCTTAAAATTTGTTTGCTTCGATGGGGACTAAGGGTAGGAGTAATAAAATACATACCCCAAATTTCATCGAAATCGGTTAAGCCGTTTAGGCGCTAGAGAGTTACAAAGGTGTTTAAGGTAGCAGGAGCATAGAAATGTGAGACAAGTCCCAAATAAAAAACGAAAAAAAAATGCAAATATCTTAAAAACGGTAGGTTTTAGGAAAACACTAAAATAAAAAAAAACACATTCTGTCACACCCTTAAACTTACGCCCTTTTTGAGTGTGTGTAAATTGCTGTCTTATTTCCTGCGTTAGAATAAATAAAACGAATTAACAGTATACTAGTTAGTAACAGTATAATATTCAATATTAACCCTATACAATTCATAAATCTGCTTTGCAAATAGGTGTAGCTTCTTGGTCCATCGAAAGAGATACTTGTCTGTTTGCGGCATCTTCAAACTTGAGACTTCTCTTATCGCCATTGCTATGAAACACTAAAGTATACTTTCCAACTAGCATAAGTCGGTTTGTTATCGGATATTTAAAAATGCGAATGACAGATCTGGTGTTAGTAAGAAAACCCCAAGTTTGCGTAGGATGTTTAAAAACTGTATGCACAAGAAGGTTTTGTTTTTATCTTTTAACACATCAATTGAAAACGTTAGCAGCGAAAAAGAGCCAACCACTAATTACGTAGACCTCTCATATGTTTATTTAAACACTTAGACGTAAAAATGAGACGAAAAACTTATACAGACGTCTATAGTTCATTCCTTAATTTACTAGCAAACTACTTATAAGAATATTTTTAGGTCCTGTGGACTTTCTGGATAAGGGACTAGGCTATTGGGGTTGTTACGCTAGTAGAAAAAGTCATGAGGTATAAATAGCTATTTATTAATATTATAATTTTACATTGTTTGATATAATATTACTAAGTAAATCTTTGAGTTGTTCTAAAAGTCCTAGATTGGGACAGTTAATACCAAAGAAATTAAGATCTATCTTTCCTGAACTAACGAGGTTATTGGTAAATTCATTATATTCGAAATACATGCCATTTTGAAGGAAGTATAGACGACCATTTGTGTATCGAAATACGCCATCTACTCGGGCAGGAACGCCAGTAAAAAGTTCTGATATTAGGTATGTTTCTTTAGGTCTAAAGCTACATTCATCCATGACCCACACCTCAAATTTATTTATAAACAAATAGGTTCGTCCCTTATTAGTGTTAACTGCTGCAGAAATGATAGTTTTATCCCCTCTTCTAGCAAGCATATCAATATTTTCCGAGCTTATTAATTTAAAGGTTCCATATTCAAAAAAGTAAATTGCATCACCCACAATGGTAACAATTTGGCCATTGGGTCTTTCATAAATAGCTGTAATGTTTTCTAAATCTTTTGGCAAGAATGGCAAGTAATCAGTTATCAGGAAAGGCTTGTTATTAATTCCTTTGTTATTTAAATTCAGCATCCACACATATTTTTCATAAAATATGTACAACTTATATTTTACCACTAAAAAAGCGGTAAGTGTTTTAAAATTTAAATCACATAACTCTGGCCGTATATCGATTTTCTGCTTTGTTGTTTGCAAACTCGGGGATTTTACCGTTGGTTCCAGTGGCGGCACAGGCTTTTTTTCTGTTGGTTTCATACTTGGTGGTGGTACCGGTTTTTCCGTTGGTTTCGTACGTGGCGGCAATAGTTTTTCTGTTAGTTTCGTACGTGGTGGAACAGGTTTTTCCGTTGGTTTCGTACGTGGTGGTGGCGGTGGTGATGGTTTGTCTGTAGATACCAAAGGTGTCTTTGCAGGTATGGGATTCGGTAGCGATGGTATAGGGCTTGTGATTGGTCCATAGAGTTGTTGTATGCCAAATATATCATCCGTAGATAGGTTATTGCGTTCTTGGTACCATGGGAGCATAATCGCATTCGGATCCATTGAGGGCTCTAAGCCTAGAGCATGGCCAATTTCATGTACCATTACCCCCAATAAATTGTAGTGTGTGTTATAAAAATTTTTTGTCATAAAACTCCATGGAAGACCATCATTTAAATGAATTTCTACATTACTGCCGCCGTCGGGGAAATAAGCATGTCCTAATACTCGATCGGCTAACTTGAATGGACAGGAGCTATTTTCGTTTGTCATTGAGTGGTTTGCGTACTTAAAGGCGATAGTTATGTTTGCATCCTTCTGTTCTGTCCGGGTAAAGCGAAGGTTGGATGCTGCTTCCCAGATCCCAAAGGCCTCTTTTGCTGCTCTCTGATATGGATAACGAGATGTAGCATATGTTGGAGGATAAATATTCCATGTTAAATACGTGCTAGACCACTTTGTAGGGTGTGTTTTAAACTGCGCTACATCTTTAACGCCACATCGGGGTTTGCGCATCAGGTTTATAGTTTTTTCGTTTAAAGTTCCATCTGCGGGTAACTCAGCTTTCTGGGAATTGTTTCAAACCTTGAGATATTGCCATCAAAGAGTTGCTGGTATTAGTGTTGTTAAGGTACCCATATTGCACTAAATATTTCCATTCCTCTGCTTGAGTGAATTGTTCTTCTTCTAATAATGACTCATATTCGTTATATTTAACTTCATCTGTGGAAGGTATTACTGCTTCGCTGGATACTGATTCTGCGTGTACAACACTTACAAGCACTAAGGTTAATATTCTTAACAGCTCCATCTTGCAAAAAGGCTAAATTATAGGTCCGTCTTGTTGGAAGGTGTCTCTTGGACTGATTTTTTTAGAGTAAGTGATGCATATTTATAGCAAAGAACACAAAATTACTAACTTTATTGTTTTTAATAAAATTCTATAACTCCGAGTCTTTCTAGTTCCCTAAGAATTGTCATTATTTCACTATCACTACCATTATCAATATTATTTTCTTCTAAATATTTTAACCTATCAACTAGTTCGTTTACATCCTCATAATTCAACACACTGCTGTAGTCAACTCTTTCAGCCGTAGGAATTTTGTGAAACATGTTTTTTCGGAGTGGAAGATTTTAAAGTATAAATTCTTTTAGGCGGAAATAACTTTGTTATAATATTCTTGTACTTCCAATTTGCGCTTGAAATAATGCGCTCATCTCGGTTAAAATTCCTCCTATGAACGTTGGTAAGAAGTAGAATTTCTTTGTAGTCATTTAAGTCCTTTGTCGAGTATCCTTTGGGATGCGTACTTGTGAGTAAACTTAATAACCCAGTCGTTAACGTATATGTTTCGTTGCTAATCAATAACTTATTATTTTGAATCTTCACTGGAACATTTCCAATAAAGTACTCACTGCCATTAGTTCTAAATCCCATTACGTTTTTATCCGCCATTTCCAGGAGCGTCATTTTAATTTTTCTTTCAACCATCTTACCTCTATGATGTCTTGCAAACTAATGAGCATGCAAACTGAGTGTTTCACTATTTATTAAACCTAACACTACCCTAACACTACCCTAACACACCCCTAACAACTGCCTAACATCCCTATCAACCACCTAACGCCTACATAGCCGTTTCCCTAAGCACAGCATAAATGTATAACTAGTAGAAATGCTGTTCGTAAAACCCCTGCCGGGGCAGTTTTTAACATTAGTCCTATTAATCCGAACTAAACATACAAATGGAACTATGTCCTTTAATATATCCCAAGTATCCGCTAGAACAGGATGCTATTTCGACTGTTTTTAGAATGTCTTTAGAGCAGCACCCGAACAGCATCCGGACACCATTCGGACACCATCCGGACACCATCCGGACACCATCCGGACACCATCCGGACACCATCCGGTCACCATCTGGACACTATTCGAACCCCAATATGACTCTAATACCATCTTTCAGATAACCGCTAAACCCTGTTTCTAGCAGCTTTGCTTATTGGTGATCTGGTTCTGCACAAAGAAGTTAATAATTTTTCTTTCCCTATTATGAGAACGTTATCTTTTATTACAACAGGGATATTTCCAAGAAAGAACTTAGACCCCTCTGTCCTTACACCATATTTAACAGCTGGTGTTTCAAGAAGCTGATACTTTACCTTGTTGGCAGACATCTTATCACTATGGTATTCAGTTCTCAACTAAAATCTTTAATCTGGACATGTCCTTTTATCCTTCACAACCTCGTTATAACATATACAGGACAACGTCATGACGTTATCCGGAGAGCAACAGGGCGTTAACAGGACAACAACAGGACAGTAATCGGACAACAATAGGGAGTTCACAGGACGTTAACGGGACGTCACACAACACAAAGACAAACGCCATGAGAAAAGTTAAAATTCTTTGGAAACAGAACCTGTTCTATTTATCGCCTGAGGCTGAGAATCGTTTAAGTTTCGAATAATTTTGTACCACCTGCAATAGAATATTTGTTGAGGTTAGGTTTGATTGTTTCAGGTAATAAAACATATAAAGGACTTATTTTAATTCTTTATTTAATACATCTAGATACAGTTCTATGGATAATTTTTCTCAGAGTTTTAAGTTTATCTGGCGCGGTGGAAAAGTATTGGTGTGTTGTGTTTGTTCTCTGGAACTGATTAAAAATATCTAGCATTACTGTTGCCTCCATATCTGCGTCTATACTAGACTCTTCTTTGTACGCAAACTTCGTAAGGTCCACGGATGGCATTACATGTTTTATAACTTTACGGGTGGGATCGAAAATTTCTCCTTCAAATACGTTCCAAAAATGAATGTTGCCTCCTATTTCCTCATAGAAAATCTTTCCATATTTTGGTTCTACATGTACATTATATTTTTTAGCAAGTTCCCAAACCATTAAAGTTGCAGGTAAACAGGACTCATAATGCAGGTTTCGACTGAATACTTCTTCAATGTTGGCAAGAATAATTTGTAATATTTCCGCCATGCTCCTCGCTTGACGATTGACAGTATACTAAACATTTCTTATCGAGTCATTCTACCTAAGTTACAAATTTCGTCTGTACCATCCCCTCTTGATGCTCCTGCATACGTTTACGTATAAGATCGACATCCTCGTAGATTAATGTGTGCATTAAGATTTAGGAACCAAATAGGTGCTTGGTATGTCTGAATTTGTGTAACTCACGCTTCGATGACAGTTTTGGTAAACCACTCCGCTAAATCTCCTCGTTTAGGCAACTCCATTTCCTGCGTTTTAAAGTCCTTTTTTTCTTTTCCTGAATTAAAACTAATGTAAAACTCTATCTTGACTATATCAGGAGTTCCACTTAATGCAAATTTTATCTGTTTTAACTCAGCCCTAAAAGCCTTGCACGAATATCTTCTTCTGTCTGTGATTTAAAAAAATTTTGTTCGTGCTGAACTGGATTCTCGACTATAGCCTTTAATAATTCATATCTTGCTTGTTCATATTGCCCGATATCTTCCTGATAACATTCATAATAATTTTTAAAGTCGTAATATTCGATGCTCTTGTGATCTTTTCTTCGTTTACCGCCAACTTTATATCCATCCTTGTCTAAACATATTTCACATTTTTCCTTTAGCTCTGGTTGACACTCGCTACAATCACAAGGCCTTCCCCAAAAGCAGTCTTTAGGCATTGTGCTCGCTTTGACAGACTAACAAAGACTGATTGTTGCAGAGTAAAATAATTAAATATATAGTTAATTAGTGTGGGGTAAACGTTTGTTTGTTTTTTTTTGTTTCAGATTTAGCAGTACTTGAACTTAAAAATTTAATCTTCGTGAATATGTAAGTAGGAATAACAAGAGTTTTTAAAGTCTTAGTGTTAGTTCTTCGCAAATTTGAGAATCCCAGTAAGAACGATATGGGCCTAAGTTCAATGTTCTAGAATTTTCTCGAATATTCTGGTAATTTCGTTCTGAATTTCCCGATTTACAGAAATCAATCCAGCTTCCGAGCGTACTCTAAAACATTTACGGCCATCGTTTTTGTTGTGGTATGTAAGAGAGAGAGAGAGAGAGGGAGAGAGCGAATTTAATGTTTTAGAATTTTCTCTAATATTTTAGTAATTTTTCCTTTGAATTTGTAGATTTACGGAACGTACCCCTGCTTCTGAACGTGCCTTAAAATTTTTACATTTATCCTTTGTGTTGTGGTAAGTAAGAGAGAGATAGACTTAAGATTGGGAAACCTGTAACTGTTTGTTTGGTTAAAGATAGTTTCTATTAATTGATCGAAGTTTAGGGAACAGAATATTTTAGCTCTATACCTATCTTAAACTTTTACTGCATACTAATCTTTGACTTCACATTAAAGGTACTTTTCCGAACGCACCCTAATTTCTGAACACACCCTAAAAATGTTGCTTTAACAAACCTAACCGAGGGTATAAATAGAGGTCAAATTTATACTCAAGCTCATTAATGTTGTGTGTGTGTTCAAGAGAGTAGACGTGCGAGCTCCAGTCTTTAGTATTCTATCGATAAATATTGTTCCAGCTCCAAAATGTCTTTTGCTGATAAACTGGTGGAAAGTATCAAAACTTTAGTTTACAGCCCCACGCTTAATGGAAACAAGAATGCAGTTAAAGATGTGCAATGTGCGCAGGCTTCAAAATTAATAAATAGAGCATTGAAAAATACCGCAACAATAGGAGCAAAAAATAATTTATTAGCTTGCTTAGGTCAGAGCAAATGCTTTAGAGAAACGTTTAAAGCTATCAAAGTTACTGGTTCCGGATCTATACCGAGTGAAATGGGAAGATCTACATTCAGCCTTCCAATCTCGAATTAGGACAGGCGTCGTCATTAATCTCAAGCATGCTGATGTAAAATCATTCTTGGAGGATGTTTCTGCCCTGTTTAAAAGGAGGATTCAAAACGCGCTGAAGAAAGACGATGCCTTGAAGGTTAACGCTATATTGTGTGGAGAATTTAAAATTCAAAAGGCTGATAAGGAATTCTGTGAAAACAAGTATCTAAACACCGCTAACGCTCCAATCTATAAAGATACAAATTTAGACCTATGGTTTGTCGAAAATATTATACAACCAATATTAACTAACTTGGATGAATTTCAGGAAAAAGACTCCAATTGGGCGCTATCCCGCGTCGTTAACTTAATGATTAGCATAAACAAATTTAATCCATTACGAGTTGGAAATTATATCGAACTGCCAAAGACTATTGCTCAAAGAAAGGCTTGTATTAATGCACAGAACAGTGACGATTTGTGTTTTGCTTGGGCAGTTGTTTCCGCCGTGCGCCCCGTTAACAAGTATTCAGACCGGACGTCATCATACCCAAACCCAAAGAATGTGCTTAATTTAACGGGGATACAGTTCCCCATGACGATACGGCAGATTCCGCGATTTGAAAAACAGAATCACATCTCTGTAAATGTGTATAGATTAGAAAAGAGGTCAAAGAAGAACTTTCAGATTATACCCTATTATTTGACCAAGGATAAACTAGAAACGCATGTAAATTTACTTCTAATTCAGGATGATTACGTAACCAAGGATAGCTACAATAATCTGTCCCCAGTTAAGCTTCATTACGTTTGGATAAAAAATATGTCTCGTCTTTTGTCATCGCAACTTAGTAAAGAAAATGGCCAAAAGTACCTTTGTGATCGCTGTTTACATTACTTTCGTTCTGAAGAGAAATTACGCTTACATACCAAAGATTGTTTAAAACTCAACAATGGCACCACCATTCCGCAAGCTCCAAAAGAAGAAAAGAAGTGGGTTGAATTTAAGGACTTTAAGTACAAGGAAAAAGCACCCTTTGTAATATATGCCGATACCGAGTGTTTGCTGGTTCCTGAAGCAGATGACGTGAAGAAAAATACACAAAATCTGCAAGAACATGTACCCTACAGCGTCGGGTATTACGTTAAATGTCAGTACGGTGACACATTATCATTTTACAAGTCATATACTGGACGGGACTGTATGGAGTGGTTCGTAAAAGAGCTTCAAGATTTTGCGGAAGATGTGGAAACGGTGTTTTTATGCGATTTACCCATGGATAGCTTAACACCCGAGGAACAAGAACAATTTAATAATGCTTATATATGTGAAAAACCCTTTGTAGCCGGAGATAAAAAGGTTAGAGATCACAATCACTTCACGGGGAAAATAAGAGCCGCCGCCCACGAGGTTTGTAATCTAAATTATCAAGATGACTGCACAATACCTGTCCTGTTTCATAACTTGAGTTGTTATGATGGTCATATGGTTATTAAACCTTTAGCGGATGTAGAGGGGCATATTGATATTTTACCTGTCAACAAAGAGAAATACATCTCTTTCACCAAACATATTCCCGATAGCGTAATTAAATTCCGATTCGTCGACAGTTTTAGATTTCTGGCTTCCGGATTGGATAAGTTGGCTGCAGATCTCCCTGATTATCCAATTCTTAATTCAGAATTTGAGAACCTAACAGAAGAGCAGTACTCGCTATTGTGTCGAAAGTGCGTATTTCCATACGACTTTATGGATGGTTGGAAGAGGCTTGAAGAAGATAAACTACCAACAAAACTGGAATTTTACAATAGTTTGAACGATTCCCCGATCTGCGATGAAGAGTATGCACATGCACAAAGAGTGTGGAACAGTTTTAACTGCAAAACAATGCGTGAATATTCAGAGTTGTATATGAAGACTGATGTATTTGAAAAATTTCGCAACACGTCGCACAAAACATATGGGTTGGATCCCGCATGGTCGTATACTTTACCTGGTTACGCCTGGCAAAATATGTTGTTTCAAATGCAAAGATCAAATAACACCAAACTCGAGCTTTTAACTGAACTAGACATGATATATTTTATTGAAAAAAGGTATTCGCGGTGGGCTAAGCCAGTGCTCAAAAAGGTATTCTGAAGCTAATAATAAATTTTTACCTGATTATGATTCTACCAAGGAGGACTCATATTTAATGTATTACGACGTTAATAATCAATATGGCTGGGCGATGTCGCAGTATCTACCATACGGAGGATTTAACTGGTTATCTGACAGTGAAATTTCTCAACTGAATATTCGAGATGTTGCCGATCAGGCAGATATTGGCTATATTTTGGAAGTAGATTTGGAAATACCAGAAGCACTTCATGATAAATTTTCCGATCTCCCACCCTGTCCACAGCATGCAACACCTGAAGGATCTAAAAATGAAAAACTGTTGGCAACGCTGTATGATAAATCCGAATACGTCATTCACTATGGAAATTTACAGCAAGCTTTGACATTGGGAATAAAAGTAACAAAAATACATCGTGTTTTAAGTTTTAAGCAGTCGCCTTGGTTCAAAGGGTATATCGACCTCAACACTAGACTTCGTCAAGCTGCCAAGAACGATTTTGAAAAGAATCTGGTTAAATTAATGACAACGCGGTATTTGGGAAGACCATGGAAAACATTCGAAATCATTCTAATGTAAAATTGATAACTGAATGGGATGGTAGATATGGCGCCGAAGCTTTAGTATCAAGGCCCGAATTTAGAAGCAGTACTATTATAAGTGAAGATTTAGTTATTATTGAATTGGCAAAAACTAATATTTATTTCAACAAACCAGTCTATGTGGGTATGTGTATTTTGGACTTGGCCAAGACAACCATTTATGACTTTCACTATAATTATATGAATAGGACGCTTGGAGACCGTTGTCAAGTGTTATATACTGACACAGACAGTCTTATTTACGAAATTAAACATGAAAACGTTTATGATGTTATTAAAGCAGATTGTCATCAGTATTTTGATACCAGTGATTACCCAGAAAATAATGTATATGGGATTCCGAAAGTTAATAAGAAAGTTCTGGGTATGATGAAGGATGAAAACAATGGTCGAATTATGACGCATTTCATTGGACTTAGATCGAAAATGTATGCAACTAAAGTTCTGTACACACCTGAAGAAATAGAGACATCACGTATGAAATTGGAGAATGCTAATAAGGAACGTGCTGATATAGATAGAGCATTGGCGAACTTGGGTATAACAAAAAAGATTAAGGGTATAAAAAAGTCTGTAATCAAAGCTGATATTAAATTTGGGGACTATGTCACCTGTTTGGAAAGATTTACCGAAAAATGTATTTCACAAAAACTAATTAAATCTAGACGGCATGAACTCCACACAATACAGCAAACTAAAATAGGATTAAGCCCCCACGACGATAAAAGAAGAATATCGAAGACTTCACCTACTACATTACCTTGGGGACATTATAGCATAATGGAGGAATAGGATCAAGAAGATGAGCAATTTTTACTTGTTGATATATAACACATTTTAAAACACTTGACATTATAGCATAATGGAGGAATAGGATCAAGAAGATGAGCAATTTTTACTTGTTGATATATAACACATTTTAAAACACTTATAAATATACACTGTAAATATGTTTGGTTTTAAAATAAAGAGTTGTTTAAAAGTTTTTTGTTTAATTAAAAACTATGGTTTTTGCTTTAAAAATTTTCGTTTTTATCCTTAAAAATCGAAAATGGAGCGCGCTTGAGGGCTCAGTTCACGCCTGGCAGCTCTGTTAAGGTGTTATTTTGTACTTGTTAATGCCTTGGTTTAATGAGTATTATAAATCTGACTCTCAATAATAATCATCTGAATAATGTTGAATTTAAAGTTTTTAATATTGGTTTTACCTTTGTATTTACCAATCATAAAATAAGACCGACCGGAAGCCCTCATACTTTCCGCCAACATTATTTTAACTTGGAGAATTAGCTATACTGGATGGTGGAATAATTAGGTATATTTTTTTTTCAAGTCTTTTATTTTCTACTGCTCAAGGTTTTTATCACCTGTCCTCATCAAGATACCGAATTTTACATTCTAAATCCCGATCTTTGCGTACATAATGACAGTTGACACATTGAAGATGACAAGTGACAGCTGACATACTTTTACATATGTCTTAAGACGTCATCCTCAACACGTTACCTATGTTGAATTTCTAATTTGTCGTTTGACAGGTGACAGCTGACATACTTTTACGCATGTCAAGGTTTCTTTTTACACGCCTTCGGACATCATCCCCAGCACGTGACCTATGTCAGTTTTTAATTTTGATATTTGACAAGTGACTGGTGACACATCGAAGATGATAAGTGACAGCTGATATACTTTTACATATGTCTTATGACATCATCAGTGACGCACGTTGAATCTTTATTTTTGAAGTTTGACAAGTGACAGGCGATAGTTGACATATCGAAAATGACAAATGACAGCTGATATACTTTTACGTCTATCTTATGACGTCATCCTTAACACGTGACCTATGTTAAATTTTTATTTTGCCGTTTGAGAAGTGATAGTTGACACATTGAAGATGATGGGTGACATAAGACTGGATGCTTATTTTTAAACAGATAAATGTCTGATTATTAGCAGCAACATTAGTGCCCGTATATTTCCGAAGAAAATAGTCTGTATATTGTTTCTATATTAGCAAGTACGAATACGAATTACTGTTCCTAGAAACAAGACCTATTTCTTAGTTGTTTCACAGCTGTTAGGAGTTGTTTTCCGAAACAGGATATGTTTTTAGCTGTTTTTAGCTGTTTCATAGCTATTTCCAGAAACAGGGTCTGTTTCTCAGTTGTTTTTAGCTGTTTCCTGAAACAGGGGTCTGTTTTTAGCTGTTTTTAGCTGTTTCCAGAAACAGGTGTCTGTTTTTTAGCTGTTTTTTAGCTGTTTTTAGCTGTTTCCCGAAACAGGGGTCTGTTTTTAGCTGTTTTTTAGCTGATTTTTAGTTGTTTCCAGAAACTGGGGTCTGTTTTTTATATGTTTTTAGCTGTTTTTAGCTGTTTAATAGTGGTTTCTGAGCTGTTTTCTAGAGGTCTTTGTTTCCTTTATAATCTTTTTAAACCTCATACAGTTGTTCTATTTACTTCTTGTAGGATATCACTTTCCTCAACATTTCTTTCGTCTCTTTTAACTTGCCCTCCTCCGACAGATCTATATGGAATAGTAACTACTTGTATCATCCTCGTGTTTATTTTTCCTGTGTTCGCTAACATATATTTTCATGGCAACTACTTCTCTTTGAAAACATTGCACTATATTCTTATATCTTGTACATATTCCCTACTATTTTGTCTCTATTTTTCTATCTCTTTCTACGTTTTGAATAACCCTAGTATACCTAAAAGGGTATTTTAGTACTTAAACAGTATATATTTATTAGTTTTCGGTTTATTTAAACGAGTCTCTCTCTGTCCACCATTTGGAATCCTTCCCTTCTTACCGTTAGAGCACTACTCTGAAAGTCGCATTTTAGTTCTAAAGACCTCTATCGACGATCTTAGTCGAGATTTTCGAAGTTTTTACAACAGTTAAAACATCTTTTCCCCTGTCTCTCAAACATCCGAATTTCATCCCTCCCCCTTCAGCCGTTAGGTCGCTAATGACAAAAAAAACTATATCTCCGGAACCAAAGGGCCGATCACCGCCATTCTTCTTTTAAACGCCTTCTGACGCCGTCCCGAATACGTGACGTATTTTAAATCTTAATTTTGACGTCTGATAAGTGACAGGTGACATGTGACTGCTGGAACCAAAGGGCCGATTACCGTATTTTTCTTTATGCGATGTCTGACGTCATCCTGAACACGTTCTATATGTCAGTTTTCCATTTTGATATTTGACAAGTGGCATGTGAGAGCTGACACTTTGAAGATGACAAGTGACAGCAGCAGCACGTTACCTATGTTAAATTTATATTTTAGCGTTTTACAAGTGACAGGTGACAGCCGACACATCGAAGATGACAAGTGACAGCCGGTATGCTTTTATGCATGACTTATAACGCAATTTTGAACACGCGACGTATGTTAAATTTTTATTTTGGCGTTTGACGAGTGACAGGTGACAGTTGACATATCCTAAATGGCAGGTGACAGCTAACATCCTTTTACACATGACTTCTAACATCATTCTCAACACGTGACGTATGTTAAATTTCTAATTGAAAATGAGGGCTCTTCTAGCTGCAAGTCTATATCTCATCAGCACAATATTTTATGTGAAGCAGATGGCCAGGTCGGCTAGAGCGTTGGTAATTCCACGTTGTAATATGCAGGTCCCAGGTTCTAATCCTACTATCGGCAAAATAAAGAAAAAGTTTTTGACGTCATTTTTACATGGAATAATATTCTTACTGAGTAGTACTAATGTCCGACGCAGTTAGGCCCCAAATAAATAGTGCCCCAAGTAGTTGATGCCCCCCTCAAGTAGTTAAAGCCCCAAGTAGTTCCAGTCCCAAGTAGTTAAGGCCAAAGTAACTAACGCCCAAGAGTGTGACAGTTGACAGTTGACATATGACAGTTGACAGATGACAGTTGACAGATGGCGTCTGACTGGTGGCAGATGACAGTTGACAGATGACAGGTGACGTCACTCATGTGGCGTCGCGACGTCTAATTTTCAACCACGCCCTGAAGGCGTCGGTACCAAAAAATGCAGAATGAACCTCCATAAGAAAATACATGGGATTTTGAGCCAGAACTCTTGCTGCCTATCTACTAACATACACCAAAAATCTCCACTCTGTTGTAGTATAGAGTCATGAATTTCTTCTTCTGTCATGTCCTTATTAAAGTTTAAAATTTTCACTCTTGGTTTTTTAATTTTTGTTGTTTCAATAATGTAAGAGTCGTTTAGTTTTTTTTTTCAGCTGCATTTTTGAGGATATCTACATCATTTCTGCTGGCACACTTGATCACTAGAGTACCCGACTTAGTTGGTTTCAGTTTTTTTATTCCAATTTTTAACTCGTAGGGCTAATATTTTTAGTTATATCATCTTTAGTTTGTTGGACGTCTTGGGCGATTTTTGGTTTAATAATTACGTCGGGCACATTCTGAGGTGTATTTCTATTCGTAAGTTCCTGATTTCCTTTAAGCACATCAGCAAATGTCGACCCAGAATTATTTTCTACCTGTTCAAGAACTTTTATTTTCTCTTGAAGCATTTGTATGATTTCGCTTTTATCATTAATTATAGTTTCTTTATCCCTAATTATATCCTTTAAACTTTCTACATATTCATTATTTCTACATTTTTTGCAGTAAAATTTGACAATTCGATTTTGTAATGGCATACACTTAAGCTCAGAAGCTGATAACTCTGAGCATTCAACACATATTAAATTTCTACAAGTGTCACATGTCTTTGATTCTTTTGTAGGTTGTTTTATGGTTTTACACATAAAACATTCCATATTTAAATCAAATTATAAAATCATAAAAATAGTTTTTGATTCACCCAGGTAGAATCTTTAAATTGTCAGCTGTTGTTATTATAAAGATAAGAATTTATTTACAATTTTTTGTTTACTTTTTTGTGAAGTGTGTAAACAGCATTAAGGAATTTTACATCTAACACAAAAACCACTTGCAAAATCAATCTTCTAATTACACAAAGACAAATTTTTTTCATATATATGAAGACGTCATCTTTACCACGTTACCTATGTTAAATTTATATTTTAGCGTTTTAAAAGTGACAGGTGACAGCCGACACATCGAAGATGACAAGTGACAGCCGGTATGCTTTTATGCATGACTTATAACGCAATTTTGAACACGCGACGTATGTTAAATTTTTATTTTGGCGTTTGACGAGTGACAGGTGACAGTTGACATATCCTAAATGGCAGGTGACAGCTAACATCCTTTTACACATGACTTCTAACATCATTCTCAACACGTGACGTATGTTAAATTTCTAATTGAAAATGAGGGCTCTTCTAGCTGCAAGTCTATATCTCATCAGCACAATATTTTATGTGAAGCAGATGGCCAGGTCGGCTAGAGCGTTGGTAATTCCACGTTGTAATATGCAGGTCCCAGGTTCTAATCCTACTATCGGCAAAATAAAGAAAACGTTTTTGACGTAATTTTTACATGGAATAATATTCTTACTGAGTAGTACTAATGTCCGACGCAGTTAGGCCCCAAATAAATAGTGCCCCAAGTAGTTGATGCCCCCCTCAAGTAGTTAAAGCCCCAAGTAGTTCCAGTCCCAAGTAGTTAAGGCCAAAGTAACTAACGCCCAAGAGTGTGACAGTTGACAGTTGACATATGACAGTTGACAGATGACAGTTGACAGATGGCGTCTGACTGGTGGCAGATGACAGTTGACAGATGACAGGTGACGTCACTCATGTGGCGTCGCGACGTCTAATTTTCAACCAGGCCCTGAAGGCGTCGGTACCAAAAAATGCAGAATGAACCTCCATAAGAAAATACATGGGATTTTGAGCCAGAACTCTTGCTGCCTATCTACTAACATACACCAAAAATCTCCACACAAGTGATGCATAAAGTCACACCACATATATATCAAGTTTCCGGTTAACTACATTAAATGATAAACCGCTCTTAATCAAAATTAGCACACCGTCATTTCTATTGAAATCTCCACCATTATGAATCGTCTCGAAACCAGGAATATTAAGGTTATGAGTAGCCACATTCTGTGTCACAGTCAGTCAACTTGTATGTCTCAATAAGTGCAAGAAAACTGTCAAAGTTCTTGTTCGCACTTCGTATGTTAAAATGCATAATATTTAAACATTTATTTGAAGAGTTAAGAGGCTTCCACATTTTCCAGGACTGATATAGTCACCCTGATGATTTTGATCTAGCTGCTCTAAATTGTCTAGGATCATTTCTTGGTCATTTAAAACCATTATGAAGAATAATCAATTTTACTTTTTGCCAAATTAATATGGAATTGTAACAATTATGCACTTTAGGTTTTGCCTAGGACAGTCTTTGTATTCATGTTCTTCACTATAAAGTGAACAAGCAAGCTTATTGAGACAGTCTTGCCCATAGGCGTTTCTAGGTGGGGGGTTGGAGGGGCTGAGCCCCCCCAAATCTCGAATTAGCCCCCCCCCCCCCCCCCCCAAATCCAACTGAGTGGCCTAGCCGCCTATACCTATATAAACCAGGGACTTAAGCCCCCCCAAATATGTAAACCGGGGGCTTAAGCCCCCCCAAAAATAGAGGTCTAGAACCGCCTATGGTCTTGCCTTTTATGATAGAAACCCTGACAGTGGAAGCAGCGTGGAATTGATAGATCCTCAAACACCAGATAGCGTTCCCCGGCAATATATAATTTTTTTGCGTGCATTAGTTTTCTAAACGATAATCCCGATATTATATATTCTCCAAATATGGTTTTATTGCCGTTTTTTTCTTTTCTGATGTAGGTTATATTAAAATCTTGCAAAGTCTCATTTTGTTGTAGTATAGAGTCATGAATTTCTTCTTCTGTCATGTCCTTATTAAAGTTTAAAATTTTCACTCTTGGTTTTTTAATTTTTGTTGTTTCAATAATGTAAGAGTCGTTTAGTTTTTTTTTTCAGCTGCATTTTTGAGGATATCTACATCATTTCTGTTGGCACACGTGATCACTAGAGTACCCGACTTAGTTGGTTTCAGTTTTTTTATTCCAATTTTTAACTCGTAGGGCTAATATTTTTAGTTATATCATCTTTAGTTTGTTGGACGTCTTGAGCGATTTTTGGTTTAATAATTACGTCGGGCACATTCTGAGGTGTATTTCTATTCGTAAGTTCCTGATTTCCTTTAAGCACATCAGCAAATGTCGACCCAGAATTATTTTCTACCTGTTCAAGAACGTTTATTTTCTCTTGAAGCATTTGTATGATTTCGCTTTTATCATTAATTATAGTTTCTTTATCCCTAATTATATCCTTTAAACTTTCTACATATTCATTATTTCTACATTTTTTGCAGTAAAATTTGACAATTCGCTTTTGTAATGGCATACACTTAAGCTCAGAAGCTGATAACTCTGAGCATTCAACACATATTAAATTTCTACAAGTGTCACATGTCTTTGATTCTTTTGTAGGTTGTTTTATGGTTTTACACATAAAACATTCCATATTTAAATCACATTATAAAATCATAAAAATAGTTTTTGATTCACCCAGGTAGAATCTTTAAATTGTCAGCTGTTGTTATTATAAAGATAAGAATTTATTTACAATTTTTTGTTTACTTTTTTGTGAAGTGTGTAAACAGCATTAAGGAATTTTACATCTAACACAAAAACCACTTGCAAAATCAATCTTCTAATTACACAAAACGAATATACTACACTTAATGCATCAGCGTACCAAAAATCAGAATTTTCAGTGCTGATTTTCCCACAAATATCACAACTTCAATCACAGCAACAATATTAGTCGTTATACTCTCGTTCAAGCAGCAACAAATTGAATATATATATATATATATATATATATATATATATATATATATATATATATATATATATATATATATATATATATATATATATACATATATATATATATATATATATATATATATATATATATATCAGCATCCACCCTTAACATGTGAGCGACCACCCTTAAGCTGGACCAGACCACCGGAACTAGACGCACTTGCTTATGGCTGCATATGTTTATTTTATTAAATAGTTTTAAGTTAAAGGGGATAAGGGAATAGATTTACGACCTGACTTGGGTCGGGATGAAAGCTCTTTCTTAGAAATGATGTTTGGTCTATATAGAGAATTTTAAGAACAGGCACTTGTTTTCCGCCTAGCATATGGAAAGCGCGCTCGCTTTACGAGACGTTTATTTTATAATTAAACTGGCGAAAATATATATTTTTTTGTAGAACCTGGTGTTTTCTTACATCAGAAGTGGGATAGTATCCGCGATTTTCCACGGAGTGAGTGATTTACCAGCGGCCATCCAATTCTCGCGAACTTTTTAATTTTCGAGAGACATCATAATGGAAGAATTTGTGAGAATTGTGACCGAGTCTATTTAAAACCTAAAAGACGCAAGTGCGCGACCAACGATTTCAACAACTTTCGAGGTACCCCTTTTCGAACCAAATCGGGATGACGACGGTGCGGCTAGGTGGTGTGATGTAGAGTTGATACAAAACAGTATTTTCCGGTAACAGTGTGATGAGATGGAAAAATTGGGAGAAATTTTTAATTGGACCAGCCACGAACTGCTAGTAAGGAGTGCCACCGGACTCGCCGGAGATGCCAAGGAATGGTTTTCTATGTGGAACCCTTTGGAAAAATCTTGGGAGGAGTTCAGAAACGAGTTGTCCAGCCTTTATCCTGCCAAAAGAAATTTGAGTGAAAAGCTACGCAGATCTAGCTTGTTTACTAGCAATTATGCTAAATCCAGTGAGTATGACAGAAAAAATTCTTATTAATTCGTTAAAGTTTAAGCTGCCAGTTTACCAAATTTTGGAAATTGTTATTTGAGATATCACCGACATTTACGTCAAAATCGCCGCATTTAATAGTAACATAAATTCAGTCAATGGTTTGTTAACCCTTCTAAATAGTTATAAATTATTTATCCACTTCAGTAGAATCTCAAAAAAAATCACAAGGGAAGTTATTCTTTTGATTCTAAATGACGTTAAAAATTGCAACTTTGCTTGGCCAGCCAAGGCATGTTAGTCGTACTTGTTCCGAAAGAAAACCCAATAAAAGCTTATTTACAGAATGTTGCCCTGATCATAGATTTTTAATAATAAAAGTTAAATTGTTCGTGATTACTGCAAAAAGCACGGGCATTTGTTGTCAAAAACAACGTGACCCTGACCATCTGGTTCTCAAGTTAATAATAAAATTACTCTTGTGGTAATGTCAACAGTAATTTTTGTACTTTTAAAATTCAGGGCTGAGATTTTAACTGTTTGATAAATTCTGGGGCGGAATATAGCTTGTTCTCTAAGGCTATTGCAAAAAAATTGATTGTCACCTAGGGTTGCCAGGCGGTGGCGTTATCATTTAATTTTGACATTGACTACCGAAAGGGTAAATATTTACAACATGCTGATTATTTTAGTAGAAATCCAATCGATGAAGCCATTGAACCTAAAACTGTCGGAATTAGTGACATCAACGTTATTTCAACGGATAATTGGTTAAAAAAGGTACAAAAGCATGACCGCGAAACATTGAAAATAAAACAAAAGCTCCATGAGGGCCAGTTAACCACCGAGTATTTTTGCCAAAACGACACCCTGTTCAGAAAAATAAATCCAGGTTCATACCTCAAGGTAGTCGTTTAGGCTTATTACGATTATTTCACGACGAACAATGTCACGTTGAGCCCGACAAAAATTTGCAAAAATAAATTACTATTTTTGGTTTCCAAGTAGGGTTAAATTTATCACGAATTATTTGCGACCATATTTAAAGTATATCGTTAGTAAAGACCTCAGTGGTCCTAAACAAGCTCTTTTACATCCCATCGACAAGAAACCGATCCCTTTTCAGGTAGTTCACGCTGACTGTGTGGGTCCGTTTCCAGTATCCGTCGACAGTTTTAATAAACACTTGTTGCTAATAATAGATGCTTTTACGAAGTTTTTGTTTTTGGTGCCCTTAAAAACACTTTCGGGCCCGAAACATGCGCCGCTCTTAAGAGCATGCATTTTAAAATGCATCTGAGTTTGTTTGGCATCACGAAGACGTTTATTTGTGACAGAGGCACCAATGTCACCGATAAATCTGTCAAGCGAATGTTGACTGAATTGGGTATTCATCAACATCTGATTGCCAGAGGCGTCCCTCGTGGTAACGGTCAGGTGGAAAGCTATGTAAAAACGGTTTTGAATTTGTTACGCACCGAAATCGGCGACAAAGCGGAGTGCCCACAATCAACCACTAAAATTCAAATAACGCTTAACACGATAATTCAAAAAAACTACGGGGTTTACGCCGATTTATTTATTAACTGGTGTTGAAGGTAATGCGCCCGACATTGGGAAACTGACCGAGTTCATATCAGACCGCGAACTTTCTCAAGGTTTAGGGCAAGATAGAAAGCTGGCATACGAACGAATAAGGAAACAAGCCGACGATGCGAAAGCCTTGTTTGATAAGACACGTAGGTCCAATAAAGTCATAAATATTGGAGACCTAGTGTTCCACCCATCGGGCAATAGCCACCTAGCTAAGTTGGACCACAAGTATGAAGGTCCGTTTGAGGTCGTTAATGTTTTGGAAAACGATAGATTTGAGGTCAAAAATTTGTCGACGAATCGTATGAGCATTGTTGCCAAAGATATGCTTCGTGCGTGGCCCGGAGAATTTTCTGGTTTATCAGAGTAATGAATAGGTGAATATTTGAAAACGTTTATGGACATGTGAGCTAATTGTGATCTACGCTAGATTATTGCTTTACGATAAGTACTCTGATTTTATAATATTAAGGTTAAATGATGATGGCGCTTTGTAAAGGGAAAAAGGGTTGGCTGGAGGCCATATTTAGATGCGAAAACAATAACATTTTTTATTTTTATGTTGTTCACGATCGCCTCAGCTCTACGTTTAATGACAAAACCAAACCGAATCTGCCGCCTTTTTCATTTGTTTCAGATTTTGGCTGTTCTCATGATAATTCGAGAACGAAGAATGTGTCAGGTTGGCCGTATCAGCATCCACCCTTAACATGTGAGCGACCACCCTTAAGCTGGACCAGACCACCGCCACTAGACGCACTTGCTTATGGCTGCATATGTTTATTTTATTAAATAGTTTTAAGTTAAAGGGGATAAGGGAATAGATTTACGACCTGACTTGGGTCGGGATGAAAGCTCTTTCTTAGAAATGATGTTTGGTCTATACAAAGAATTTTAAGAACAGGCACTTGTTTTCCGCCTAGCATATGGAAAGCACGCTCGCTTTACGAGACGTTTATTTTATAATTTAACTGGCGAAAATATCTATTTTTTTGTAAAACCTGGTGATTTCTTACATATATTATATATATATATATATATATATATATATATATATATATATATATATATATATATATATATATATATATATATATATATATATATATATATATATAGAAAGAGAGGAGAATTATTGTGGGCATGTCCGCTAGCAATGAACAGTAAAATGAAAAGTTAGAATGGTAACCCGTACGACACGTGTTTCTGCTCATTGGCTTCATCAGGCCCACGTATGTGACTGTGCCTCTCAACATAAGTCGAGATGCACAACGTCACATACGCAGTTACGGGTGTAACCTTAAGAAAAGGGGAAAAAATATATTTAACGAGGACCACAAACAGGAGCCAGTGCACCAATTTGTGGCTTCAGCCAAAAGACCCCTTTTTTGGGGGCAACAATTAGCGTCGCCGACGGAGGCAACTATAGCCAACTGTCGTGGTATCCTATAAGCCCAAGAGAAGAAAAACAAATGCTAGAAACTAGCGCGGATCGATACATAAAAAAAGAGAGGAGAATTATTGTGGGCATGTCCGCTAGCAATGAACAGTAAAATGAAAAGTTAGAATGGTAACCCGTACGACACGTGTTTCTGCTCATTGGCTTCATCAGGCCCACGTATGTGACTGTGCCTCTCAACATAAGTCGAGATGCACAACGTCACATACGCAGTTACGGGTGTAACCTTAAGAAAAGGGGAAAAAATATATTTAACGAGGACCACAAACAGGAGCCAGTGCACCAATTTGTGGCTTCAGCCAAAAGACCCCTTTTTTGGGGGCAACAATTAGCGTCGCCGACGGAGGCAACTATAGCCAACTGTCGTGGTATCCTATAAGCCCAAGAGAAGAAAAACAAATGCTAGAAACTAGCGCGGATCGATACATAAAAAAAGAGAGGAGAATTATTGTGGGCATGTCCGCTAGCAATGAACAGTAAAATGAAAAGTTAGAATGGTAACCCGTACGACACGTGTTTCTGCTCATTGGCTTCATCAGGCCCACGTATGTGACTGTGCCTCTCAACATAAGTCGAGATGCACAACGTCACATACGCAGTTACGGGTGTAACCTTAAGAAAAGGGGAAAAAATATATTTAACGAGGACCACAAACAGGAGCCAGTGCACCAATTTGTGGCTTCAGCCAAAAGACCCCTTTTTTGGGGGCAACAATTAGCGTCGCCGACGGAGGCAACTATAGCCAACTGTCGTGGTATCCTATAAGCCCAAGAGAAGAAAAACAAATGCTAGAAACTAGCGCGGATCGATACATAAAAAAAGAGAGGAGAATTATTGTGGGCATGTCCGCTAGCAATGAACAGTAAAATGAAAAGTTAGAATGGTAACCCGTACGACACGTGTTTCTGCTCATTGGCTTCATCAGGCCCACGTATGTGACTGTGCCTCTCAACATAAGTCGAGATGCACAACGTCACATACGCAGTTACGGGTGTAACCTTAAGAAAAGGGGAAAAAATATATTTAACGAGGACCACAAACAGGAGCCAGTGCACCAATTTGTGGCTTCAGCCAAAAGACCCCTTTTTTGGGGGCAACAATTAGCGTCGCCGACGGAGGCAACTATAGCCAACTGTCGTGGTATCCTATAAGCCCAAGAGAAGAAAAACAAATGCTAGAAACTAGCGCGGATCGATACATAAAAAAAGAGAGGAGAATTATTGTGGGCATGTCCGCTAGCAATGAACAGTAAAATGAAAAGTTAGAATGGTAACCCGTACGACACGTGTTTCTGCTCATTGGCTTCATCAGGCCCACGTATGTGACTGTGCCTCTCAACATAAGTCGAGATGCACAACGTCACATACGCAGTTACGGGTGTAACCTTAAGAAAAGGGGAAAAAATATATTTAACGAGGACCACAAACAGGAGCCAGTGCACCAATTTGTGGCTTCAGCCAAAAGACCCCTTTTTTGGGGGCAACAATTAGCGTCGCCGACGGAGGCAACTATAGCCAACTGTCGTGGTATCCTATAAGCCCAAGAGAAGAAAAACAAATGCTAGAAACTAGCGCGGATCGATACATAAAAAAAGAGAGGAGAATTATTGTGGGCATGTCCGCTAGCAATGAACAGTAAAATGAAAAGTTAGAATGGTAACCCGTACGACACGTGTTTCTGCTCATTGGCTTCATCAGGCCCACGTATGTGACTGTGCCTCTCAACATAAGTCGAGATGCACAACGTCACATACGCAGTTACGGGTGTAACCCTAAGAAAAGGGGAAAAAATATATTTAACGAGGACCACAAACAGGAGCCAGTGCACCAATTTGTGGCTTCAGCCAAAAGACCCCTTTTTTGGGGGCAACAATTAGCGTCGCCGACGGAGGCAACTATAGCCAACTGTCGTGGTATCCTATAAGCCCAAGAGAAGAAAAACAAATGCTAGAAACTAGCGCGGATCGATACATAAAAAAAGAGAGGAGAATTATTGTGGGCATGTCCGCTAGCAATGAACAGTAAAATGAAAAGTTAGAATGGTAACCCGTACGACACGTGTTTCTGCTCATTGGCTTCATCAGGCCCACGTATGTGACTGTGCCTCTCAACATAAGTCGAGATGCACAACGTCACATACGCAGTTACGGGTGTAACCTTAAGAAAAGGGGAAAAAATATATTTAACGAGGACCACAAACAGGAGCCAGTGCACCAATTTGTGGCTTCAGCCAAAAGACCCCTTTTTTGGGGGCAACAATTAGCGTCGCCGACGGAGGCAACTATAGCCAACTGTCGTGGTATCCTATAAGCCCAAGAGAAGAAAAACAAATGCTAGAAACTAGCGCGGATCGATACATAAAAAAAGAGAGGAGAATTATTGTGGGCATGTCCGCTAGCAATGAACAGTAAAATGAAAAGTTAGAATGGTAACCCGTACGACACGTGTTTCTGCTCATTGGCTTCATCAGGCCCACGTATGTGACTGTGCCTCTCAACATAAGTCGAGATGCACAACGTCACATACGCAGTTACGGGTGTAACCTTAAGAAAAGGGGAAAAAATATATTTAACGAGGACCACAAACAGGAGCCAGTGCACCAATTTGTGGCTTCAGCCAAAAGACCCCTTTTTTGGGGGCAACAATTAGCGTCGCCGACGGAGGCAACTATAGCCAACTGTCGTGGTATCCTATAAGCCCAAGAGAAGAAAAACAAATGCTAGAAACTAGCGCGGATCGATACATAAAAAAAGAGAGGAGAATTATTGTGGGCATGTCCGCTAGCAATGAACAGTAAAATGAAAAGTTAGAATGGTAACCCGTACGACACGTGTTTCTGCTCATGCCCACAATAATTCTCCTCTCTTTTTTTATGTATCGATCCGCGCTAGTTTCTAGCATTTGTTTTTCTTCTCTTGGGCTTATAGGATACCACGACAGTTGGCTATAGTTGCCTCCGTCGGCGACGCTAATTGTTGCCCCCAAAAAAGGGGTCTTTTGGCTGAAGCCACAAATTGGTGCACTGGCTCCTGTTTGTGGTCCTCGTTAAATATATTTTTTCCCCTTTTCTTAAGGTTACACCCGTAACTGCGTATGTGACGTTGTGCATCTCGACTTATGTTGAGAGGCACAGTCACATACGTGGGCCTGATGAAGCCAATGAGCAGAAACACGTGTCGTACGGGTTACCATTCTAACTTTTCATTTTACTGTTCATTGCTAGCGGACATGCCCACAATAATTCTCCTCTCTTTTTTTATGTATCGATCCGCGCTAGTTTCTAGCATTTGTTTTTCTTCTCTTGGGCTTATAGGATACCACGACAGTTGGCTATAGTTGCCTCCGTCGGCGACGCTAATTGTTGCCCCCAAAAAAGGGGTCTTTTGGCTGAAGCCACAAATTGGTGCACTGGCTCCTGTTTGTGGTCCTCGTTAAATATATTTTTTCCCCTTTTCTTAAGGTTACACCCGTAACTGCGTATGTGACGTTGTGCATCTCGACTTATGTTGAGAGGCACAGTCACATACGTGGGCCTGATGAAGCCAATGAGCAGAAACACGTGTCGTACGGGTTACCATTCTAACTTTTCATTTTACTGTTCATTGCTAGCGGACATGCCCACAATAATTCTCCTCTCTTTTTTTATGTATCGATCCGCGCTAGTTTCTAGCATTTGTTTTTCTTCTCTTGGGCTTATAGGATACCACGACAGTTGGCTATAGTTGCCTCCGTCGGCGACGCTAATTGTTGCCCCCAAAAAAGGGGTCTTTTGGCTGAAGCCACAAATTGGTGCACTGGCTCCTGTTTGTGGTCCTCGTTAAATATATTTTTTCCCCTTTTCTTAAGGTTACACCCGTAACTGCGTATGTGACGTTGTGCATCTCGACTTATGTTGAGAGGCACAGTCACATACGTGGGCCTGATGAAGCCAATGAGCAGAAACACGTGTCGTACGGGTTACCATTCTAACTTTTCATTTTACTGTTCATTGCTAGCGGACATGCCCACAATAATTCTCCTCTCTTTTTTTATGTATCGATCCGCGCTAGTTTCTAGCATTTGTTTTTCTTCTCTTGGGCTTATAGGATACCACGACAGTTGGCTATAGTTGCCTCCGTCGGCGACGCTAATTGTTGCCCCCAAAAAAAGGGGTCTTTTGGCTGAAGCCACAAATTGGTGCACTGGCTCCTGTTTGTGGTCCTCGTTAAATATATTTTTTCCCCTTTTCTTAAGGTTACACCCGTAACTGCGTATGTGACGTTGTGCATCTCGACTTATGTTGAGAGGCACAGTCACATACGTGGGCCTGATGAAGCCAATGAGCAGAAACACGTGTCGTACGGGTTACCATTCTAACTTTTCATTTTACTGTTCATTGCTAGCGGACATGCCCACAATAATTCTCCTCTCTTTTTTTATGTATCGATCCGCGCTAGTTTCTAGCATTTGTTTTTCTTCTCTTGGGCTTATAGGATACCACGACAGTTGGCTATAGTTGCCTCCGTCGGCGACGCTAATTGTTGCCCCCAAAAAAGGGGTCTTTTGGCTGAAGCCACAAATTGGTGCACTGGCTCCTGTTTGTGGTCCTCGTTAAATATATTTTTTCCCCTTTTCTTAAGGTTACACCCGTAACTGCGTATGTGACGTTGTGCATCTCGACTTATGTTGAGAGGCACAGTCACATACGTGGGCCTGATGAAGCCAATGAGCAGAAACACGTGTCGTACGGGTTACCATTCTAACTTTTCATTTTACTGTTCATTGCTAGCGGACATGCCCACAATAATTCTCCTCTCTTTTTTTATGTATCGATCCGCGCTAGTTTCTAGCATTTGTTTTTCTTCTCTTGGGCTTATAGGATACCACGACAGTTGGCTATAGTTGCCTCCGTCGGCGACGCTAATTGTTGCCCCCAAAAAAGGGGTCTTTTGGCTGAAGCCACAAATTGGTGCACTGGCTCCTGTTTGTGGTCCTCGTTAAATATATTTTTTCCCCTTTTCTTAAGGTTACACCCGTAACTGCGTATGTGACGTTGTGCATCTCGACTTATGTTGAGAGGCACAGTCACATACGTGGGCCTGATGAAGCCAATGAGCAGAAACACGTGTCGTACGGGTTACCATTCTAACTTTTCATTTTACTGTTCATTGCTAGCGGACATGCCCACAATAATTCTCCTCTCTTTTTTTATGTATCGATCCGCGCTAGTTTCTAGCATTTGTTTTTCTTCTCTTGGGCTTATAGGATACCACGACAGTTGGCTATAGTTGCCTCCGTCGGCGACGCTAATTGTTGCCCCCAAAAAAGGGGTCTTTTGGCTGAAGCCACAAATTGGTGCACTGGCTCCTGTTTGTGGTCCTCGTTAAATATATTTTTTCCCCTTTTCTTAAGGTTACACCCGTAACTGCGTATGTGACGTTGTGCATCTCGACTTATGTTGAGAGGCACAGTCACATACGTGGGCCTGATGAAGCCAATGAGCAGAAACACGTGTCGTACGGGTTACCATTCTAACTTTTCATTTTACTGTTCATTGCTAGCGGACATGCCCACAATAATTCTCCTCTCTTTTTTTATGTATCGATCCGCGCTAGTTTCTAGCATTTGTTTTTCTTCTCTTGGGCTTATAGGATACCACGACAGTTGGCTATAGTTGCCTCCGTCGGCGACGCTAATTGTTGCCCCCAAAAAAGGGGTCTTTTGGCTGAAGCCACAAATTGGTGCACTGGCTCCTGTTTGTGGTCCTCGTTAAATATATTTTTTCCCCTTTTCTTAAGGTTACACCCGTAACTGCGTATGTGACGTTGTGCATCTCGACTTATGTTGAGAGGCACAGTCACATACGTGGGCCTGATGAAGCCAATGAGCAGAAACACGTGTCGTACGGGTTACCATTCTAACTTTTCATTTTACTGTTCATTGCTAGCGGACATGCCCACAATAATTCTCCTCTCTTTTTTTATGTATCGATCCGCGCTAGTTTCTAGCATTTGTTTATATATATATATATATATATATATATATATATATATATATATATATATATATATATATATATATATATATATATATACAGTGAGGGCATAAAGTCTGGAAACACCTAGTTTTTGACGAAACTATACATTTTCGGAGGAAACGCCGAAACACGTCGACTTTGTTCTCATTTTCTACATGTTCTAAAAATATTTGATTATATACAGGGTGTGCCATAAAAGTTGGGCATTTGATTTTTAAAATAGAACACCCTGTATATTATTCCATTTTCGAATTGTGCGTTAGAAAATTAACATCTTTTGTATAAACCACCCTTCCTCTAAAGTCAATTGTTTGCGAGATATTGTAACTTGAAAACTGGTAATTCTTACACCTTGAATTATTGCACTACCCTGGAAACCAGCATGTCCCATTATGATAGTTGTGTCAAAAATCAAACACATTTAAATAAGATAGTAATTGGTATCTTAAAATATGCTTTCCGAGACCCAAAGGATTGAAATCCTTATGATGTTTGGCTGGGGAGATCGTCGTAGGCATCTTGACGAAGTTTGCGAACTTTTTAATAGCACACATCCAGAGCGACAAGCAATTACAAAATCGACGGTCAGCAAAATTATCAAAAAATTTCATGAACATGGGACTGTAAAAGATCTGCCCAGGACAGGTAGGCCCAAATTAGATGATAATATTAAATTAGACGTTTTACTCAGTTACAACGAGAATCCACATTTGTCAACCGATCAAGTGGCATTAGATTTAAACGTGTGTCAGTCATCAGTGAAAAATATTCTGCATGAAGAGAAATATCATCCATACAAAATAAGACTAATACATGAATTAAACGAAGATGACTATGACCGCCGACTCCAGTTTTGTGAAAATATGCAAGAACGGTGCAACATGGATCCCTTGTTTTGTGCAAATGTTTTATTTTCGGATGAAGCTACCTTTTTTCTCAATGGTACTGTCAACCGGCAAAACTGTAGGTATTGGTCTAAAGAGAATCCCCATTGGGCTCAAGTGGCTCATACGCAGCATCCCGAGAAAGTCAACGTTTGGGCAGGAATATTTCAAGACCAGATTGGTGGTCCCTATTTTTTTGACGAAAATTTGACCGGCCAAATAATAATAATAATAATAATAATAATAATGTTTATTCAAATATAAGATACATATATATATATAAAATATTTCATTTTATGAATAAACTAAGAAATTTAATTTTAAGGAAACTCACGAAGTTTACCTTGTTTTGAGTATCGTAATATTTTATAGGATACTTTCATTATAATTAATAATTGTTTCTTTCTTTCTTTCTTTCTTCGGACACAACTGTAATTTATATGTTTATGAAAAATTTTATTTAATTTTGCACTTTCTGTGTACTCAACAACGTTCCTTAATAATTTATTAAATAATTTTATTTTTCACCATTTATAATGTTATGTATAATTTCTCTTGGACTCGTAAATATCCATTGTCTAATCATCTTCTTATAAGAATTTAATGATTTAATATCTCTTATTGATTTTGGTAATATTTCAAATAAATATGGCTTTATATTTAAAAAGTGTTTGTTACTTTTTGCTTTATTGATTTTATTTTTCAATACAGTTATATTTTTATGGCGTGTGTTGTATGTTAAATGTATCTAGACTTTTTGCAAGTAGAGTTAATTCCTGCCTTAGCTCAGCGGTATCCAGGTGATGAGCCTGATACACCAGCCTTAACAATGTGGTTTCAACAAGATGGGGCCCCACCTCACTATGCGCTAGCTGTTAGGCAATATCTCAACGAGATATTTCCTAACAGGTGGATAGGACGTCGTGGCCCCATAGAATGGCCTGCGAGGTCACCGGATTTGACCCCCCTTGATTATTTCCTGTGGGGTTATTTAAAAAGTAAAGTTTACTTTAACAGACCTCCTAACATAGAAGCTTTAAAAAATCGTATAAGGGATGAAATTCGGCAAATTTCACCACCTTTCATCCGTAACGTACAAGAGGAGTTTATGGATAGGCTAGGATATTGCCGGGAAGTTAACGGTCAACAATTTCAGCATTTGCTGCGTTAAAATTGTCTCAGTTGGATTGTTGTTGTTAAAATAAAAATGTGTTAAATTATTATTTGACTTTATTTAATTTTGCGGGCTAACAATTTTCAAGTTGCAATATCTCGCAAACAATTGATTTTAGAGGAAGGGCGGTTTATACAAAAGATGTTGATTTTCTAACGCACAATTCAAAAATGGAATAATATACAGGGTGTTCTATTTAAAAAATCAAATTTGACAAATGCCCAACTTTTATGGCACACCCTGTATATAATCAAATATTTTCAGAATGTGTAGAAAATGAGAACAAAATCGACGTGTTTTGGCGTTTCTTCCGAAAATGTATAGTTTCGTAGAAAACTAGGTGTTTCCAGACTTTATGCCCTCACTGTGTATATATATATATATATATATATATATATATATATATATATATATATATATATATATATATATATATATATATATATATATATATATATATATAATATATATATATATATATATATATATATATATATATATATATATATATATATATATAATATATATATATATATATATATATATATATATATATATATATATATATATATATATATATATATATAGTAATAGTATTGTTTTTCCTGACCGTTTAAATTATAATATATGGTTTTATTTTTCCATGGGGTTGCGGTCAAAATGTTTACATTAAAACAATAGTCATCTTTGACGTTTCGGTTTATTGACTGACTAAACCATCATCAGAAAGTTAACTACAAATTTTTAAAAAGAACTTATTTTATCAGGTTTACTAATAATAACACAAATAGACATACCTTTTAACTATGATGAACAAACTTAGCACTAATACTACTACATTTTAACAACCATGTACTCTCTACGAGACACAGAGTTAAACTATTATTTACTAACTTGCCTTAACAACCAAATTTGCATCGTCATCCTTCGGACTTTCCATCCATTATACCTTCTAAAAGGTACGATGCAAATTTGGTTGTTAAGGCAAGTTAGTAAATAATAGTTTAACTCTGTGTCTCGTAGAGAGTACATGGTTGTTAAAATGTAGTAGTATTAGTGCTAAGTTTGTTCATCATAGTTAAAAGGTATGTCTATTTGTGTTATTATTAGTAAACCTGATAAAATAAGTTCTTTTTAAAAATTTGTAGTTAACTTTCTGATGATGGTTTAGTCAGTCAATAAACCGAAACTATTGTTTTAATGTAAACATTTTGACCGCAACCCCATGGAAAAATAAAACCATATATATATATATATATATATATATATATATATATATATATATATATATATATATATATATATATATATATATATATATATATATACAGGGTCTCCCTGGATGGGGTTACCTATACCACAAATGGACCTAATTTTTAATATTTCGACAAAAAGTTATTCTTGATAAAAAATTTTGCTTGTAAAAAAAATAAGATTTGTTGTAAAAAAAATTAGTTTTTGTTTACAGGGAGGTCAAAAACTTAAAAATATGAATTTTACTTAAGAGTAAACTACCGTTATTTTTCATTTTTAAGGAAAATGCCATTAGAAAATGTTGTGTAGAATTGCTTTCTAGTCATGATTCAAGATTTTAAAAAAGTATTGTGTAAATCAATTTGTTAAGCCCCAGTTTTTTTCGAGTGTCGTAAGGAATACTATAACCAAAATACCTGTCTGGTACTTAAAGTGAAGTGTCATATCAGTGTCATTTGCAATAAATATTACTGTCTGTTAATTCTGAAATTGCAGTAATGCTTACTTTACAGCAACGTATTTATTTAGTTAAATGCTATGGTATAGGAAACATTTCCTACCGACACGCAATTGAATTGTTCAATGAAAAATATCCCGCTGTAGAAATTAGTCGACAGAGTATAAAAAAAATAATCAGAAAGTTTGATCATACAGGAGATGTAAAAAACCTTAAGAAGCCTAAGAAAACATACAATAGGGATGATGTAGCCACCATGCTAGTTTTCGACTCAGTAGCCGAAAATCCGAAAACGTCGGCGTCGTTAAGAAACAGATCCTTGCAAATTAACATAAGCAAATCTGAAATCCAAAGGGTTTTAAAAGAAAATATGTTTAAAGCTTTCAAACCTAAACAAATTCATACTCTAGAAGAAGGTGATGATGCGCACCGTTTAGACTTTTGTTTAGATATTGGGGAAAGAATTGTGGAAGAGAGACACTTTTACAAAAGTGTTATCTTTTCAGATGCGTGTACATTTAACACAAATGGCATAGTATCATCCCAAAATTGTCGCTTTTGGGCACAAGACAATCCGATGTTTACACTCACTACAGGCAGTCAAAAAGCCAAAAAAGTAAATGTATGGTGCGCTATTACAATAAATAGAATTATTGGGCCTTACTTCTTTGAGGTAAATCTTAATCAAAATTCTTACTTAGAAATGTTGAATACTTATTTTTGGACAGAGTTTGAAGAAGAAAATTTAGAATACAGACGCAAAGCCTATTGTCAGCAAGACGGATGTCCAGCGCATTCGACACTGCAAATTCAAAATTAGCTTAATGGACATTTTCCACAAAAATGGCTGGGTAGATATGGTCCCATACGCTAGCCGGCTCGATCCCCTGATCTAACGGCATGCGATTATTTTCTTTGGGGATTTTTAAAAGAAAAGGTTTATAAATATAATTTAAATCATGATGTTGAAATTTTGAAATACAGAATACGTGAAACTATCGCCGAAATAAATCAACAGATGATTAATTCTACTTATAACGAGTTTAAAAGACGACTACAAAAGTGTGTAGAAGTTGGCGGCTTTCACGTTGAATAATAACTTTGTAAATAAAACGTTTAGTTTAATTAACATTTCAATAAAAAATTTTATGTTTTACAAAAATAAAAAGTTTTTTCTGAAGTTTTGGATTATCACTAAAAATGTAATTCTAAGCAACTTTTTCAAATGGCATTTTTCTTTACAATGAAAAATAACAGTAGTCTACCCTAAGGTAAAATTTATATTTTTGAAGTTTTTGACCTCCCTGTATATAATAACTAAATTTTCTTACCACAAATCGTATTTTTTTTACAAGCAAAAATTTTTATGAAGAATAACTTTTTGTCGAAAAATTAAAAATTAGGTCCATTTGTGGTATAGGTAACACCCTGTATATATATATGCTAATAAATTTATTTTTTACATATTAATAAACATATAATATTTTAAAAAGCTGATCTCAATCTTTAATAACTTAATAATTATTTTATAAGTCCCATTGGTGCTGTTACATGGCAGAATTCAAAAATTTAATGTTACATTTTACTAATTATGTTACTCTATTTACGCGTTATGATTAATAAAACTTACCAAAATCACTTTTTCCGGTGTCTTCCAACTCCTCAAAATCAGGTTTTACTTCCAAGAGTATTTCCTTTCAGGCACTTTTTGTGCAGTTTCTGTTCTTATACATAGAACTTGTTTTATCCCAAATAACTGGCCTTGCTTCCACCAAGGATATAAGCATATCCATATCTACAACTGCCATTGCGAAAGATATACATATTATACTGAACCAAACAATGTTCCCGCCAATGAACCAAAACCATAGACAAGATATATTTAGACCATCACAACGTATTCGCGACACCAGCTGAATCCGTCCAATGTATGGGCGAAAAAGTGCGTTTGTACGCATTGGGCGCCAGTCAGATTTTTAAACGACGGTCCACTCGAAGCATGCGCACTCGGGACGTCTCGTAAAAGTGGTTGTTGAACTCAATGACGCAACGCGGCGATCAGAACCGGGCCGAAAAAATCTCAGTCATTTGCATGTTATGGTATTTTTGGTTGGGGTGGCGAATATAGCGAACCTCTGAAGCTTGTTATTTCGATACAAAAATAGTCTTTACAAAGTGTTACAGACATTTCATATGTTTCGCCAATTATGTATCCAACTTTTAAATATAAGGAATTATTTCGTAGTCTATTTCTTACAAGTAGTGCATAAATACAAATAGTTTAATTCCAAATTTAAATTATATCAATATGTGAAGGAATAGGAGGTAAAAAATATAATTTATCTTAAATGCACTCCGGTGTTGAAGTGAATACACACACGGAGAAGTAGAAATATTTGTCAGTGACGTATATTGAGTGTGGTCAAGGTGTCAGAAAGGCACTGATGGGGTGTGTGTGTATTAGGGGCATTGTATAAGGGGTAAGATGGTGTAAGAAGGTCATATATAGTGTCAATGCCTCCTTCCCCTATATTGCATAAGGGTGAGTGTGACCAAAAGGCATATTTGTGCTTTCGCCAAAGGGGCACTAAAAATACTAGTGGATTAGGGTAGAGGGGAGTATTTTAAAAGGGATGGCGAAAGAAAAAAGTGCTTTCGCCAAAGGATCGCTAAGATATCAGTGGATTAGAAGGGTGTGTCCAAAAGGCATATTTGCTCTTTCGCCAAAGGGGCACTAAAAATACTAGTGGATTGGGGTAGAGGGGAGTATTTTAAAAGGGATGGCGAAAGAAAAAAGCGCTTTCGCCAAAGGATCGCTAAGATATCAGTGCATTAGAAGGGTGAGTGTCCAAAAGGCATATTTGCGCTTTCGTCAAAGGGGCACTAAAAATACTAGTGGATTAGGGTAGAGGGGAGTATTTTAAAACGGATGGCGAAAGAAAAAAGCGCTTTCGCCAAAGGATCGCTAAGATATCAGTGGATTAGAAGGGTGTGTCCAAAAGGCATATTTGCGCTTTCGTCAAAGGGGCACTAAAAATACTAGTGGATTAGGGTATAGGGGAGTATTTTAAAAGGGATGGCGAAAGAAAAAAGCGCTTTCGCCAAAGGATCGCTAAGATATCGGTGGATTAGATTGACATGGGGCCGTAAGTAGTAGCGCTTCAGCAAAGTATCAAGTGCACACACTGTAAATAGGTGTAAAAATATTTACAGCTTACCCTAGAACTTGGTTTGTTCAATAATTATACAGGATGGGATGCCAATCCAATAAAATATACACATGTAATTTTTTTGATTTACTATTTTACTTCTTAAAACAGTTGCATATTTTATTTCTATTGTTTAGAATACTATATTTATATTTTATTCCAACTTTCAATTTTGTAAATGTAACGTTTAAAAAATTAAGAGGGGGGACATTAAAGAGATGCACTGTATATATGGGTAATTATTTTGAAACTATCATTCTTAGCACAATAAATGTAAAAAAAATGTTTTTGTATTAATTTAATTTTTTTCAATGCGCATGATATCTAACGCTGAAAACAAGCATGGAAAACTATAGGATTACACAGTTTTTTATTTACTTAGCCTTTTTTGGGGTATTTTTCTTAAAGCTATATCCAGAGGAATGAGTGAAAAAGCAGAGGAATGATTATTTTATTAAAAAATACAAAGACTACTACTAGAAAGTACAAAGAAAATTAAAGTAAACAAAAACAAGTAACTTTGTGCAGTTTCTGTTCTTATACATAGAACTTGTTTTATCCCAAATAACTGGCCTTGCTTCCACCAAGGATATAAGCATATCCATATCTACAACTGCCATTGCGAAAGATATACATATACTGAACCAAACAATGTTCCCGCCAATGAACCAAAACCATAGACAAGATATATTTAGACCATCACAACGTATTCGCGACACCAGCTGAATCCGTCCAATGTATGGGCGAAAAAGTGCGTTTGTACGCATTGGGCGCCAGTCAGATTTTTAAACGACGGTCCACTCGAAGCATGCGCACTCGGGACGTCTCGTAAAAGTGGTTGTTGAACTCAATGACGCAACGCGGCGATCAGAACCGGGCCGAAAAAATCTCAGTCATTTGCATGTTATGGTATTTTTGGTTGGGGTGGCGAATATAGCGAACCTCTGAAGCTTGTTATTTCGATACAAAAATAGTAGGGGAGTATTTTAAAAGGGATGGCGAAAGAAAAAAGCGCTTTCGCCAAAGGATCGCTAAGATATCAGTGGATTAGAAGGGTGAGTGTCCAAAAGGCATATTTGCGCTTTCGTCAAAGGGGCACTAAAAATACTAGTGGATTAGGGTAGAGGGGAGTATTTTAAAACGGATGGCGAAAGAGAAAAGCGCTTTCGCCAAAGGATCGCTAAGATATCAGTGGATTAGAAGGGTGTGTCCAAAAGGCATATTTGCGCTTTCGTCAAAGGGGCACTAAAAATACTAGTGGATTAGGGTAGAGGGGAGTATTTTAAAAGGGATGGCGAAAGAAAAAAGCGCTTTCGCCAAAGGATCGCTAAGATATCGGTGGATTAGATTGACATGGGGCCGTAAGTAGTAGCGCTTCAGCAAAGTATCAAGTGCACACACTGTAAATAGGTGTAAAAATATTTACATCTTACCCTAGAACTTGGTTTGTTCAATAATTATACAGGATGGGATGCCAATCCAATAAAATATACACATGTAATTTTTTTGATTTACTATTTTACTTCTTAAAACAGTTGCATATTTTATTTCTATTGTTTAGAATACTATATTTATATTTTATTCCAACTTTCAATTTTGTAAATGTAACGTTTAAAAAATTAAGAGGGGGGACATTAAAGAGATGCACTGTATATATGGGTAATTATTTTGAAACTATCATTCTTAGCACAATAAATGCAAAAAAAATGTTTTTGTATTAATTTAATTTTTTTCAATGCGCATGATATCTAACGCTGAAAACAAGCATGGAAAACTATAGGATTACACAGTTTTTTATTTACTTAGCCTTTTTTGGGGTATTTTTCTTAAAGCTATATCCAGAGGAATGAGTGAAAAAGCAGAGGAATGATTATTTTATTAAAAAATACAAAGACTACTACTAGAAAGTACAAAGAAAATTAAAGTAAACAAAAACAAGTAACTTCTTCTTAGACACTGTTTAAAACCATGAACTACTTTATTTTAATTTTTAAAATTGTTCAAAAACGTCAATAGGTCTGTTGAATTTGTAATATAATTTGCTGCCTCGCGAAATAATACTTGGAGAGGGCAATATTTCTATAATGTCATTATAGTTAACGTAAGAGACATCAGTCTCATCTGCTCTAAAAGCTTGTTCGTTACCGGCTAACTCACAAACTCGCAGATACATAAGTTTTACCTCCCCATCTTCTTCTAAGTCATTCTGAGCTACCGCAACGTAACGATACTGCTTTTTTTTAGTTTGAAAACCAATTAATAAAGTAACACCAGCTTTTATGTTTTCAGGGCATAAATCTTGATTGCTACGTTTTAAACTTGGACCAGCAGTTTCTTCGTCATCGGAATAAACTTCTTCATACTGTAGTTTTTTATGAGGTTTTATAGGATCGTTGATTCTGCTTAATGGAATATCATCATCACTGGACATGTCACTAGAAAATTCGTCAATATCATCACTTATTTTGTTAAATTCAAGAAAACCAATTAAGTTTTTTTATTAATGTTTGAAAAAGTACTCAGTTCATAAAAGCCTAGTTTGATGATGTTTCTTTTACAGTCGTCCTTTTTTATTTGGTGCACCCTCATCGTACCTCTAAATGCTTGTAGCGAAACATTGTTAAGTCTTTGGGACATATTATCTATCTTATCTACATCAATCTGATAAAAAATTATCTTCTTAATGTGACGAGAAAGACTACTCAACATGGATTTTAATTCGACAATGTCTGATCCTTGTGCAACCAATCTATCCAATGTCCTTTTGGTAACTCCACCTATGCCATCAGGAGCACCCTTACCGTGGCCGGCTTCCAGATAGTTCCAAGTAAAATTATTAATTTTTGGTTGCAGTTTTGGAAGTTCAATAGCCAGAAAGTAAAACATTTTTTTATTTCGGTATTGCGTTGCTGGAAAGTCACTAATAAAGTGAAGTGCATCAACTGCTGGATAATTGTCAGTGATGTAACTTAGTATTGGGTCTAAATGTGCCCAAATAGCTGGAGCATCATGTAAAAGCGAATCCGATAAAGTGCAAAAGCATTCTTGTTGTACCTCGTCCTTTTTAGTGTATACAACCACTGTATGTAAAGATATTTGTTTTCGAGAACCTCCAAAGTGAAATGATTGTATCTCTTCTGCATATTTCATGCTATAATTTTCACTGAAATCCATGTGCAAAGCTGCTTAATTAGCTTGAAGGTTCTCCTTTAGTTCCTTAAGCCTTTTGTATTGATGTATAGACCTACCCTTGTGCTTTAAAAATGAAATGATGCTTTGTTTAAAATCAGCTACAATGTCGGAAACAGGGCAGTAAATTTTTTTTTAATTGTTTTTATAACTTGTTTTTGCTTTTGTGTATTCTTATCTATGTATGTGCTTTTTTCTGAAATCCATTTAACGTAATAACTGTACTCTTTTGGGTTGAAGTGCCGATAAAATATTTCCATATCACACTCCCGCAAATAGCACTTTTCTGATTTATCCTTGCAACAAAAGGATGAAATGACTGAAATTGAATCTTTTGCCATAATAACATTAAGGCGATATAGAGACTGAATTATTAGTGACATATTAAAACATACAGTGCAGCCGCACATATCTCTTGCAGATACTTTTCTAGTCACAATATAAAACGGGCGATTTCGACACCAAAATGAGTAGCAAACATTAATATCTGGATGACAAGCTAGAAATTTCTTGTGTAAATTTTGCAAGGTATCATTGAGATACCTCTTTTGCTTTATTACCCCATTTTTTGAGCGATAGTCCTTTTTTCCTGGGCACAGCCTGCTATGTAAATCGGATTTCAAAAACTTTCTTATAGCATTCCTTATCTTGGCCTGCTCCAAAAACTTTGGCCTGCAGATATTTTTTTTCGGTATTTGTAACCTTCCACCTTTTACAATTTTTCTGATGTCATTTGTAACACGATACTTTTTGACTATTTTTCCAGTAATAACTTGTTTAAATTTGTGTTTTTCTTTGCTGCTACTTAGTCTTGCATAATTCTTCTTAAGCTGATCTCTTATCACCTCCGCAAATAAAAGACGCTTTTTGACACTAGTTGAATCAATATCCTTTTTCATAATTTCATCCACTCTTGTACCCGGCGAAACGTCCTCCGCTGGTGTGGTCTTTATCTTACACTGTCCAGCTTTTTTGAGCCTGTGATACTTTACTTTGTAATTTCTAAGCTTCTTTTTTAACTTTAAAATAATTTTATCTTTTTCCTTCGATTTACGACTCCTAATTTTTCGGTTTTTTGCGGCCCTTCGTTTTCCGATTAAGGCTTGGGGAGTTTCTCTTACTCGGTTGTTTTCGTTTTCATCAGGAGAAACGTAGGGAGAATCGGATAGTGTGTTTTCTCTTAAATAATCATCAGTTTTCTTTTTAAGTTTTTGTTTCTCTCGGTACTTTGCAGAACTAATTCGCCACTGTTTCCTTTTCACTCGCTGAGCTCGTCCACTCATCTGACTGATTGGCTGCACTACTTTGTTTTCTTTTTTCTTTAAATACTGAGTTTTTTCTTTCATTTTTAGCTTTTCTCTTCCCTCTGGATTACTTTTTAATCTTTCATACCTCCTTCTCTCAGCTTCCCTTTTTCGTTTTAATTTTTCTTCTCTAGATAACGGCATATTCCCTGAAAACCAAGAAAAAAATAATTTCTCTGGGCTCACAATCATTCCTCTAGACTTTAAATGTCCAGAGATAATACAAAATACAAAAGAAAACCTAAATTGAAAATAAATTTAGAAAAAACAAATAACTGCTTTAAACACTCTTTTGAACCAATAAGAACTTTATTTTAATTTATAGTTATAACAGCATATTATCTAAAAAACAAGAAAAAAAAACATTCCTCTGGGCTTACCATCATTCCTCTGGATCTTAAATGTCCAGAGGAATGGTTCCAGAGGAATGGCTAATTTCACATTTATTGTTTTTTGATTAAACCCCGTAGCAAATTATAACCTATAAATTGGTTAACATGAAAGTAAAACTGCATTTTTATAGTCTACTTAAATAACTATTACAAAAAACAATTAAGTAAAAAATATACACTTACCAGAGGAATGGTCCCGCCGAGTGTGACACAAAACAAAATAATATAAAATTTAAAATATAAACACCTTACTTTTGTTGCAAAATAATTGTTTACTAAAACATAGCAAGAACTAGGTTACAAAAGGAATTTACGGCCACGTGCGTGCACCTAGCTCCATCTGTGCTTAAAATTTTTAGTAATTTGAAGCACGCAGAGGAATGATTGATAGAGGTGGTTACAGAGGAATATTTGGTAAAAAGACGCGGTTTAATAGTCATGGATTTTTATTTTAGCTAATGTTAATATTTCAAGGTTTTGTAATGAACATTAGTGGTGGAATATTTAAAATGTCTACATAATTTTATTTAAAATCTGCCTTTATATGTAACGGTCTCCTGTGGTTACATACCAGAGGAATGATATTTTGACATGTGTTTTTACGATAATTCCATAATAAATTCAGCATTTTTAGCATAATAATTGGGACCACATGACATTTTGTCTAAGTTTACCGACAAAAAATATAAAATAAAAAAAATCATTTGTTTTCTTTAAATTTAAACCGATTACATCAAAAATGATGGGTTCTGTAGAATAACCCATATATAAACTGAGCTATTTTCGAGGAATTATCGACAGTTTTGTATAGCAAGAAAACGCAGATTTAAGCCATCAAAATATACAATTTTTGTTAAAATCTCACTAATGGTTACATTTTTATCATTAATAAAAAGAATAATTTCAAGTAATATATTTTAGCATTTACTACTGGATAAAAGATTCACGTCATGTGAAATAAATTTTGAAGTACGGTCCTGCCTATCACAAGGCAAACGTTCGACAATGCGCAAGCCCGCAGTGGACCGTCTTTGTTTACGGATTCAGCTCGGTAAATTTGCCGCATTCGTAATTGACATTATTTCTCTACTATATATTTTCTCTATGACCAAAACCAATAAAGTAACGGATAACGCCGTAAACGCGGTACGTGTAAAAGCACCAATTGAATCTTTAACTCTACTGGGCATGTCTTTCCGTCAGCACGGTAACGAAGCTAAACGGTCGCCGTGCTTGGTAGTGGGAGCTTACGGTGACATCGCGGCTGAACGGCACCGTGTACATGGCACCGGTGCGTGTGAAAGGCCACATCTTTCTAATCTTTTGACCGTATAAACGGTCCCGTTAGCGTATTGGCATTGTTTACTACAGTGCAGCGCATATACTGCGTTGGAACGCAGTAAAGAATGGCCAAATGTTCGCCGCATATATCCAGACAAAGCTTACCGCGGTTCAGCACTGGCGCGTGTTCAGACGTAGTAAATATTGTCTTATGGATATCGCGCATCCTCAAGACATTAGGGAATTTTTGCTGCCGCTTAGCGCTAAACTTTACACGCAAAAATCTCGGCACTGGCTGAAAACAAGATATTCAGCTCGCTGGGTAGAAGAGCATTTGTTCTTGGAAACGGTAAACATGTTTACAATATTTTATGTTCAGGTCTCGAGATTTTTGCGTTTTAAAAATCACGCTAATCGTTAGCAAAAAGTTCCCATTTTTTACTGCGTTACGACACACTAGCTATCTGGTTGAAGGATCGCCATTCGTAAAAGCTTTTATTTAACTTCACCTGTTAGTATGTAGTAGGTATGTATGTATGTTAATAATAGACTACAGGCCCATGCCAAAAAATGGATGGGTCATATGAACCACCAGGTGACGTATATAGGACGATATAAGAGTATAAAATAATAAGATTCAGCACTATGCCGTCACTTGCAAGCTGTCCAACTGAGTGCTGGTGAGAATTCAAAAGTGCAGGTAGAGTGAGTACATTTTGGTCATATATTTTTGTACGGCATTTTTGCCATCGATAGATCCATGAAAAATAATAAGAAAGCGCGCAGTGCCGTAAAAAAATGGTGCGCCACAAAGTCGGTAAATTTTTTTGATTTTCTGACAATTTCCAGGGTAAATTTGGTCATTTCATTCTGTACGGCATCAGTTTCATACTGTTTCAATACAGCTTCTAATCCATTATTCCGCAACGCCGTACAAAAATCATGCGACAAGGGGAAAAAATCGAGGGTTGCAACCCCCTCTCTTTCCGTGGTCCGGGGGGTGATTTGAAAAAGTACGGCTTCGGTTCCAAAACATTACCTAGCACTCAAAAGTACTATTAAAAAATATGCCGTCAAAAAATTATTGTTCATTTGAATGTATATTAATAATTATCTTAATTTCATGGTATACTTGATTTATAAAGCTGTAAAATCATTTGACTCTGTACGGCAACTTTTTTTTTAACATGATATTGTAAAATACAATTGTTATATAGTATTGCCGTTCAAAAGAAACTGTTCTAAAAAAAATTATAGAAAAATACAAAAACTGAAATTTTTTAAATTATTGCAAAAGTTTAAATATTCATAGATTAATAACATATAGCAATTTTCTACATTTTTCCCTTGTTTTAAATAGTATTAAGATAAATAAATTAGGAAAAAATGATGCCGTACATTTTAATGTAGACCATATCTTTTAGGCTGATGAAAATGACGCTACCATTTCAAGGGTGTAGTACTTTATGGCCATCTGATACTGTACGGTATTAACATATTTTTGAAGAGAACAATTGATAATATGATAAAATCATTATGACGTCTAACTGAAGTGAAAGGGTGTGTATATAATATCCAAGAATTGAAACTGTAAATCCCAGTATCAACAGTTTTGTATACTTTTTGGTTTAATATATACTTGAAACATTATTGATACATGTATATAATTGATTTGTTTCATTGTAATGATGTGGATAAATAAAACAACTATTTTTTAGAAAAATTCGATATATTTAAAGATGATAATACAAAATAAGGTTTTTATTTAAATTATTCAGTATCGGAATCAGCCGCTGAGTTGGTATCGGAATCAACGTCTTCATCGACGTCCGAATTATCTTCTCTATCATTTTCTGAAACATGAATAAGTTTTTGTCAAAATCAAAGTCTTACGTACAGATTGAAGATGTAAAGATTTATTTATTTACCTATGACGTCATCAATTTCTTCGCCTGATTCCTCATCCGGTTCCGTTATGTCACTGACTTTTTGGGGGCATTCCTCGCCGTGGAACCTGTCGAAATCGTACCGACCGTCATTGAAAATCCATCCATAGCTTATTGGTAACAAGGTCGACGGTATTTTTTTGTAGGCATTACACCAAATCTGTGCTATGTAGGTACTTCTCTTCATATGTTGTTTTAACTCCCGGAAACAAGGGGGAAACGACGTTGCTTCCAATTTCATCGTTGTTTTTTTGAAAGCTTCATTACAGCTTTTCGGTGTATAAATCCTATCGAATATGATACACCTTGCTTCGTTGACTGTTTTTCTTGCTTTTACGTTGTATAAAACGCATACATATTCTTGCAGAACATTGAAAGTTTGTTCCATGAGTATAGGATCTGCAACAAACGTATTATGCCCTATTTCAGTAAATGCGTCTTGGAACTTCCTAGATTTCTCCAATACTTTTAATGGTCTGTTTTTACCCTTCGTATAAAATGCGGGATTGAAGTCGCATCCCGTAAAAGCATGGAATGCAGCCAACGAAGAACAGAGCTTTTCGCCCAAGTCTCTGTACACAGCACAAACGTCAATGTTTTTCACGTGATTACCGGTTCCGAGTTGCATCCATATTTTGCGATCGACATTGAACTGATTCTCGCCCACATTTACTAGGATTTGTTTCATATTAGCTAATAATATGACGAGAATATCTGTGTCGGAACACTTGATCAAAATGTTCGTACTTGACCCAACAGCGCAAACATGATAAACTATTTTGGTATCAGCTTCTTCATGAGCACTGCAGGTATACTTTTCAGATACTTCTCTAACGACAGATTCTTTCGATTTTCTGTAAGAATGACACAGCTGATAATTTAGAAACACTTTCTGTGTAGGCTTAATCAACGTAGCTTTGTCTCGAGTCGACCAATCATTGACGAGAAACTGGACAAATGCTTGCTTGAATTTTATGTTCTTTAATTCGGCTATGAAATTTGCCGGACGTTTCGTTTGAGGTCCTTCAATAACGAAATCATCATTTCTTAAATTATTTCGTATAGAATGCTCGTAATCTTTTATGCTTGGTGTTGGATAAGTATCAAAGATCACGTGGATTTCCGTAGCCACGTGATTTGTTAGATTACTGAGCAAATTATAACTTATAGCGCCAAAGGTAGAAGGTATGTCTCGAAGAGTATAGAGATAAAAAAATCCATCAATAATCACGACATCCAATTCCTTAGGAATACCCTCAACAAATTTTTCTCTATCTATCAAAGGTTTTACCAGCTTCGATTTATCTGTTTTATTGATGGTTCCATCCATATGACATAACGATAGTGGAACAGGGGTCAGAGGGTACTCCAGAACCTTTTCAATATCAACATTTTGTTGTAAACATATACCTAACAATCTTCCAAATAAATCCCTCTGTAGTTTAACCTCATTCACCTTTCCACCTTGACGTTTTACTATTTTCGTGGCTTTGAAAGTATGAATAACATTTCTCTGGATAGCTTGTTCAAAACGATGTGGATTTGATGCACATTGTTCTAAAAATGTTTTCCTCTGCTCCTCTCCAATTTTTACAACATTCATTAGAAATTCATGGACTTCATGACTTGCAGACTGTCCATTACTAATATTATATAACAAGTTATCTTTTAATGAAGACGAAAATGGATTCAAACGATTGTTAATACTGTCTTCAAACTGTTGTATTTGTAGTTGACTTTTTTCTATTTTGTTTTTCCTCAAATCATTAGTAACCTCTTCTCTTTTGTTCATTAGCACTTCGGCGAGTACGTGAGAGATAATCTCCGTTCGTAGAGCATGGTTTTTGCACCACCTTTGCCGAGCAGATATTGAGTTTTTCATACATGCAATGCCAGTTGATCGTTTAGCAGCATCAGCGTTGATCGTACTTTCAACAGTAAAGTCTACTTCTCGCTTGGAAAAAGGCTTCTTAGTTCTTTTTATCCCTACTACGACATTCAATCCAGGATGCGATTGTTCCACATTTTCCAAGTTGCAATGGTATAAAGTGAGGTACCTAGCATAGTTTTGATGATTGAAGACAAAGAACAGATTGGCAATGAGTGGCAGAGTATATTTGTACAAATCGATATCACCTGTGCGAATACTTCGGTCAAAAAGAAAGTAGTTGTTAACCATTTCAATATAAGTAAGATAGAATTTCGGTGTACATCCATGATCACCATTTAACGTTTTTCTACGGAAGTCGTCATATTTATATAATATATTTATAAAATCAACATTATCTACTGTAGGGTATGTAACTAATTTTCCATTAATGTCTTCACCTTTCCTATTTTGAAAAGCTTTCAAGAAGTCTAAACACTCATCGCTTACTATTACATTTCCTTTCTCTATGAAAAATTTGAAATGCATTATTTCAATAGCAACAGACATAAGAGGATGTAAGCGTTTACATCTGTTGAAGTGCTTCCCCATAAGAAATGAGTTTACAGATCCGCTTGCCAATAAACCAGAGTCAATTAAAATTTCCGATAAACCACAATTTTCAATGTATTTACCAATCGCTTTAAACTGCGACATTGCTATGTGGAAAGGTCCCAAGTGAACAAAAATGCGTTTCAATGTTGAGTCCTTATTTCTTCTCAGCTCAGAATTTTGTATTTTCAACGATTTACTAGCTATGGCCAAATCATAATGTACCTGCGCGTACTGTTGTCCGCATTCTTCAGCACCTTTGATACTCCGCATCATAGTTCCATGTACCACGTAATCTTTGGTAGGTGATTCATTGATAGGGGTTAAATAAAATACATCTTGAGTAATACTTTTGTCATTGGCTATTAGAGCGTTAAATCCCACCCACATTGGTGTAGATATATTCAAAGCATGGCTTATCATCCATACTCTATCTAACCTTTTAGCTTCTTCCAAATTAGTAGGTGCATTATCGTTTGCCGGCAATTGGAGAGTGCCTTCAAACTTTGGAGTTTGTGTAAGTGGTTGAATAACGAGAGTATCGGCTTCGTAGTGTCTGCGGAATCGTTTTCTACGAGGCTGGTTACTTCCAATATCATCTTTACTTTCCTCAGAAGATATGTCAACTTGTGGAGTATGATCTTGAAACGAAATTCCCACCGTATCGTGCATAGTGTCTTTACCATCACATGTTTCTACAAATCGATCGAAATTATCGAAAGCAAAACCACTATTGAGAGATGGATGCAATACCATACCAGCAGGGCATACCTTATCTGTTTCCGATATAGTATAGGTTGCTTCTGTCTCCAATTCTAATACTTTCGAGTACGAAATGCAATGTCCGTAGGAATGTAAGAGGCGTAAAAGCTTTTCACTACTACTCAAACTTTTGACTGTTATTCCTAAAGTTATATGTTTGGATGTCTTAACTCTTCCTTTGTGAATAGCATAAATAACATCAGAAGCAAAAGACTTGGCTAAGACCAACTTTTTCGGGTCTTTTATTTTATCCACGTCACCTCCAGTTAACAAAAGAGTATAAAAACGTAATAGAGCATATGGAATTTCACATTCACCTTTGATGAATTGTGGCGCAGTTACGTTATCACTAATTGGATTTTTTTCAACTTCTAGAACAATCTTGCGCAGGAATAACGCTGAAGTATTAATGGTGTTTTCTTCATTCACGTACGTCATATCAATATTTTCTAGAGTTGCACTAGCAGAGACAACGTGTTTGCATCCATGATTGTAAATAATGATGACAGCGTCCTTGAAATTTTCTAAAATTTCACTCTGTATATTGGAGGTGTCAAAACACTTAGGTAACTTCTCATTATCATACTCTTCCAATAAAAATTGTCTGAATAAATTGAGCAAGAAGGAATATTGGAAAATGCGCATATTTTCGAAAATTTCTTCCTGAATAAACGTAAACAGTTTCTTACGAGCTCGCTCGTGTTTTTGTCTCCTTAAGTGCCAATCAGTATTTTCTTTTTTTTGCCTACACTTATTTAAATATTGAGTTTTACAAACCCTATGATATGGTATGTGTACTGACATCTCTTGACATTGGTCAATCCTTTGTAAAATCGCTAAATCATATTTTTGAGTAGCTAAATCTGCAATAATACGAAATGGTTCGTAATTTTTGTTCGCTTTAGTAAAGCTACATGCCATGAGCTGGCAGTTATGTCGTTTGCGTACTTGCGCACAAAATACACAAGCAGTTGGACCTCGTTCAGAAGATACGTGCTCTTCAGGTTCTTCGTTATTTCTGCTGAAAAAAATTATTTATTCTGGTTATTCATAGTCAGATTGTCACAATACATGTAATTTTAGTTGAAAAATTTTCAAATTTAATTGTCAATAAAGTATTTGTTGTATTCCCTGTTTAAAAATATTCATTGAAAAAAATTCACTACTATGAGATTTGAATTTTTTTCAATAATTTCAAATGATTTGAAATTCTCTGTATACATATATAGATATACAATTTACATGTTGCGAATTTTTCCAATTTGTTTCAACGAATATTTTTAATCAGGGTTTTATCAAATGCACAAAACTAGAAATAAAAGCATAAAAATTGCATTTTGTGCAGGAAATGTGTGGACACCGAGATCAAGTAAACGCACATATATAATATTTTTTTTTTTATGGAAAAAGGTTGACGTTGCTTTTAACTTTGCACTTATTATTTAAATACGAAATTTTATCCTATGTCACCGCCCACAGTCAAGAAGTATTGAGGAAAATATATGTAGTCCAGTCGACACCCCGAAATGGAAGACATTTTCGAAAAATTGGTGCAAACTGGTACAAATTTGAGGGAAGGTGTTGAAATATATTATAAAATATGCTACAAAAGATAAAAGTTGCAACCCCCGTAGTTTTCGAAAAGAAAAATAAAACTCCCCAAAGAAAAAAGTTTTTTGCTAATTTTTTGTGAGCAAAAACAAATTTGCAATAATAGTTTAAATGAAAGTTGTAGAAAAAAAAAGTTAGACAAAAGAGTATTTAAAACTTTTTTTCTATCTATAATAAATAACTTGTGAGATTCGTTTAAATTTTCGGAATGAATTATAGTAATACCGGTAACTTTAAAAATTCAAAAAAAGACTGAAAAATAAAAATTTCATAGGAGAGGTTCATATCGGTACGGCACTATGTACGCTTTTTGAAAATTCCTAAAAAAAAATTAATAACAATTTTTTTTATTTACCTTTTTAATTGTTATTAATTATAAATACAATACTCGACCATCGAACGACCTCATACTACGAATTCAATGAAATTATTCATGTATATTTTACATGATATTTATTGTCAGATTATATAAAACAATTGCTATATCGAAAATATAAAGATATAAATGTAATGAACTAAATATTTTTGGCAACTTATAATAAATTGGAATTAATACCTTGGATTATTCTCGTTGGCGTCGGGATCAACAATTTCTTCTATTTTTCGTTTGCCGGATAAGTTTGTCAATTGTTTATAACACTTTTGATGGTATCCTTTTTCCTCAAGATTTTTGGGTAATTGAATTGAAGCAACATCCATGGATCTTCTGGAGGCGTTAGACTGTTGCTTACTCCTAACCTCAATTGCTTCGATGCAATTTTTTAAAATTGCGCTTGACAAACATTTTATCCGGTTAGCAATCGGATCACCTGGCAAATCACAAATAAAACAAACACGTTCTTGCTCTTTTTCTTGAACATTTCTTTCACTTTCACTAATGTTTTCATTCTCCTCGAGGTCTGACATGATCGGAGTGCTCGCAACACGTAAGCAACAGCTACTTTGATTTTCCGCATCGACTCTGAACAATACCGAAAGCCAGCCGACTATGCTGTCAAAAGGGGTATGAGTCATTCCCAGTAGGCCGAATTTTGCTTTTTTGCATTTAGTCTAGTGGTGAATATTTATCGTTTTTCTGTGTTTTTTTGAGTTTTTTGTGTGTGTTATTACATTAAAATAGTTTTGTTGTGACCAGGTAATTTGAAAAATATATAAGTTTTATTGGTTTAAAGCGTCTTCATTATTAAAATTGTATTTTTATTCGAGCTTGCCGGTAAACACGTGGTGATGAAAACTCAAGATAAATCGGTTTTTTTGCCAAAATTAAATATTTTATATGGTTTTCTCGATTTGTAAATAAATTTTAACACACATTTTTATGAATTCTTAACGGCCGCATATTCTTATATATTATTATAGGAGAAAAAATAAAAGGTTGTGTTTTGTAGGTTAGCTGTGAAGAGTAACCTGTTGATATACTTTTGGACATTTGTATTTTGGTTTGGTAATATGCCTTTTAAGTGCTGTGTTCCTAATTGTAAAGGTAATTATGCAACTGGGCCAAAAGTCTCTACGTTTGCATTTCCAAAAGACGAAAATCTGCGTGGGAAATGGATACAAGCTATAAAAAGAATTGACTTTATTCCAACAAATACATCAAAGGTACCTAAATAAAATATAGCTTATTGTATTGCTACCATTTTAACAAATTTGTATTACAGGTGTGTGAATTGCATTTGCAGGGGACATTGAAAGATCTTCGTCCTTTTTTGTTGAAAAAACTGGAGAGCTCTTACAAGCTCCGTTAAAGAGACCTAGACTGGTCATAGGTAAGCGGAAACTTAAAAAGATGGAAATTGGAAGCCTAATAACTTTTTGTTTTAAGATGGTGTTCCGAGCAAATTGCCAGGTTGTCCTGCTTACCTCTCAAAAACTGTTGGTGAGTGTCCTTATAGAGAAGAATAGGAGACTAAACGACAGAAAGTTGAAAATCAAATGGTGCAAACTGCATTGAGGGAAAGCATTGCAGAGGCCGATTTGTATGAAGAGGAAAATTCAGTTATTATTAATTATATTTTCGTTGTTACATACAATTATATTGTTAATAAATTAGTGGAACTAGGTACAAATTACTCTCCATCCTATGCAAACATATTAAGAGTAGACGTTTCTATGTAATTTGGTAGTTGAATGGCCAGCGTTGCTAGATCTCCCAACCTTTATTCAATTCTACTTTGTATTTTTTCTTAAATGACCTATTTATTAATATCATTATTTGAAGCCGTACAGTATTTGTGAATATATACCTATATAACGGCTAGTTTGTGATATGTAGTATTTCATGTATAAATTGTTGCATTTTAGAGAGAGATGTATTATATTATTATGTACCCATCTTACCTATTTCACACTTATAATTTACAAATTTTTTTGAAATTAAAAGGATCTTGTCTCATGACTTGAGATTTGTTCGTACATGAAAGATATGGTATAGTATGTAGGTATAAAACATGTCAGTTTACTATAATCCTAGTCACTACGATAATAAAATAGTTAAGCTAACACAAACGATATATAATAACTTTGAAGCATAGAGTCAGTCCTTCTGTCTATGCATATTTTCGACTAATGTTGCATTTGTTTATTTACGTATGTAATGTTAACGTCTGTAACGAATGTTCAGTCGTTCCAGATGACACATTAAACTTGGTCACTGAGGACACTTGTCCACAATATCTTTTTTTTATATATAGGATAGAGAACTGAGCTGGTCTGGTTCTATTGTGTTTTACAGAAACTTTTTTAAGAAAAAAGTATTACATGTATCTTTAGATTACCCGGGAAGTCACCCATTTCAGTATCCCAAACCATATTCATAACACCCTGTATCGTAGTTGTACTTATTGTAGTAGGTAATTAACTAGTAATTTAGTGGTGTGTAAGTTGTTGATACCTGAGTAAATAACCAAATTAAAATAGATTTATTTTTCCAAAACTTGTTTTTTTTACCACACCCTATATTATAATTGTCATGATTTTATCTCTCTGATGAATACAAATTAAAGATACCAAAATTATAGATTTTATGCCTTAAATTTTGCTTTTATATAGTTTTTAAATTTGTCTAGAAATTACAATAATTTATAATACATGCTCTTACTTTTGAATTTCCCGCCAAATCGGCCTACTAGGTAACAGCTGATCGTGAGCCAGTCGGCTGGCTTTGTTTTACTCTGAAACGTTCGACCGGAGCGTCCGTCTCTCACAACTATAGAAAGAGCAGTACACACATATTAATCGAACTCTGTGTGAGCGAGCGCAAACGAACACCTTACTCGGGTCCAAGCCGAGTACATCCGAATAAAATACGTTATGACCCACGACTACTTAGCACACAGTACAGTATAGGCAGGTGTAGATACATGCCTACAAATGCTAAACGTCGTAACAGAACGTCGTAAGCGTAATAATAATATATGTAAATTATATTTATTTAATATTTTTATTACTTTTTTATCAATATGAACTTTCAGATTTGTACGGCATTAACTTTTTATAAATTACTGCATTAAGTACAAATAAACTATCTAAATGCCGTATAAAAAATTATCGTCATGAATTTCACCTTACATTTCGTTATATGGATTTTTCTTACATTTCGTTCTATGGATTTTTCCTTGAGTTTTTTTTCCCCTACAAACCTTTGGACCAACGAAAATGTACGGCATGTAAAAAAATATTATGTATGCATAAAATACTTTCAAAATAAATTAATTTTATGTTGTTTCAAATCGCCCCCCGGACCACGGAAATAGAGGGGGTTGCAACCCTCGATTTTTTCCCCTTGTCGCATGATTTTTGTACGGCGTTGCGGAATAATAGATTAGAAGCTGTATTGAAACAGTATGAAACTGATGCCGTACAGAATGAAATGACCAAATTTACCCTGGAAATTGTCAGAAAATCAAAAAAATTTACCGACTTTGTGGCGCACCATTTTTGTACGGCACTGCGCGCTTTCTTATTATTTTTCATGGATCTATCGATGGCAAAAATGCCGTACAAAAATATATGACCAAAATGTACTCACTCTACCTGCACTTTTGAATTCTCACCAGCACTCAGTTGGACAGCTTGCAAGTAACGGCATAGTGCTGAATCTTATTATTTTATGCTTTATATCGTCCTATATACGTCACCTGGTGGTTCATATGACCCATCCATTTTTTAGCATGGGCCTGTAGTCTATAAGTTTGGGACAAATATTGTAATCAAAATTTCGACTACTTCTAATAATTAAGCTAGAGCTTTGAAATTTTGAACAAGTGTATGACAATGACAATTCAATAAAGTATATTTAATATTATTCTAAATCCAATATGGCGGACGTCCCAAGATGGCGGATTTACTTTTTCTTTACAATCCCCTTGATATGGGTATCAGATGAAAGGGTTTGGCGAGTAAAATACGATAAGCGTCATTCTAAACCAAATATGGCGGACGATACAAGGTGGCGGATTACCTTTTTCTTTACAATCCCCTTGATATGGAACTCAAATGAATGGGTTTGGCGAGTGAAATACGATAATCCATGCGTCGCCATTCTAAACAAAAATATGGCGGACGCCACAAGATGGCGGATTACCATTTTCTTCACAATCCCCTTGATATGAGTATCAAATAATGAAAGGGTTTGACGAGTAGAATTCGATAACAGGTAAAATGTCTTGTAATAATGATGCATTATCAGAAATGCATAGGTTAAGACGTAACTAAAAATTTAAAAATAAAATCTTGTAAAAATACTTTTTAAAAACAAGCTTTTATTATTTACATGTACTAAAACGAAAAAAATATGTATAGTGTTCTCATTGTGGTAATGCTGAATACTATTTATAAGTGGACGTAGTTCGCGGGGGTGGATCCTAATAAAAGTAGTATCAAAGTTATCGCTGAAACAGGTATAACATATTATGTTAAATTTATTGTCTTAAAAGCTTGTCGCGTAAATAGAAAAGAAAAAAATGCATACTTAGGTATTTGCAATTTCTGCTAAACAAAATTAATGCCTGTATGAACTTTTCGCCCGCGACGAGCTTTTAAGACAGTAAACTTAACATAATATATTAGTATATCTGTTTCAGTGATAACTTTGATTCTTTGATACTACTTTTCTTAGGATCCACCCACGCGAACTACGTCCACTCAGAAATAGCATTCAGCATTACCACAATGAAAAAACTATACTTATTTTTTTCGTTTTAGTACATCTAAATAATAAAAGCTTTTTTTAAAAAGTATTTTTACAAGATTTTTAAATTTAAATTTGTCACCCTCAAATATTGTTTGTATTTTAAATATAAATTTGTTACCCTCGAATACTGTTTTTATGTTTGTATTTTAAATATAAATATGCCACCCTCAAATATTGTTTTTATATCGAAAGCTTAATGTTACATCATAGCTTCCATCTCGATTTATCATCATTAACGTATTTGTCATATCTATAATACAGATGCAAGATTATTAAATAATACCTTCGATATACAAATTATACACTTTGCCTGACGAGAGTTGAATGCCACGTGACACTTTTTTTCACAAACCGCAGTCAGATCAGATCGATTTTAGCTGGTTGAAAATTGGAAAAGTCAACAAATCGGCTGCAAATTGATTTTTATCAATGGGCTTGTTTAGTCATTTCGCGTTTTCAATAAATATGTTTATATTATTGCACAATTTGTCAATTGAAATACACACACAAAAAATTACATCGGTTGAACGAATAATAGCTAAAATGTTTAGGCTTAAAATTCGACAAAATTGAAAACGTTCAGTTTCTAGCTTGACGCCATCCCAAGAAAAAACTACTGAATGTAACGGTCAATAATACAACACCGCCATGATTCCCTAAGGGGAATATGGTTTTTGACAGGTGTCATTTTGACAAAGGTCATTGCAAAATCTTTGCAGTGGTGCCAACGCTTATCGCTCATCGTGGGACTACGTCCCACGTTCATAAGTTCATAATGAGCGATGTTTGACCGCTATTTTGAGAGTGAATTCGATCAGAAAAAATTCTAATCTTTTGGGGATAAGCTTTTCGAATGGAGCTCTTTTGTATTATAAAATAAAAAAAATTGCTGGATAAGCCCATTAAGACTGGTTTGTGATTTCTGTTAGAACAGATCATAAACGCAACTTTAACACAAAAACTATTTTTTATTGAAGATGCATGCCAAAAGACAAACTTTACTTAAGACGTTTTTCTGCGCCCGAACATTTCGAAACTGTTTCAAAACGCAGTCAGCTGTGGCACTTTAGTGTTGAAATGGTGACGTCATAGACCAAACTGTTTTATTCCGTTTTGAAAGTGCTCGGATAGATGTTTCAAAACTGGAGGGGAGAAAACTGGACTGACACTTGTCAAAACTAACCTGCATTTGTTTATTTAAGCTCTACTCGGTGCTGTGTTTTACTGTTTTGTATTTCTGGGTTCTGTGTTTCTTTAATGTTTTTGTAAGCAATGACACCTCCTTTCTCAATAATTGTAACTTGCCAGTTGACGTTGGTACTGGTTATGGCACAAAATAGAAATAGGGTGATGTTTTCAAATGAATGACGTAGCCATTTTAAAACGGGTAATTTTTGTGCATCAACTGAGCGATGGCGTCAGCGTTAAAACTGTTTTGAAACTGTCTTAAAACGCTTTCATTACAGAAAAACATAATTTTTATTTTAGGAAATCCTAAATAAGGCGGTTTGTGAAAATATTTTCCTAGTGTGCATTTCCATGCGATTTTGCATTGGGTCTATTTAGATCAATATTTTTTTTAAAGATACAATTAGTTTGTGTCTCTTGCTTAGATGGCCTACCAGCTTGAATGCGTTTTGCTCCAGATGTTAAACCACATCTAATTTTTCTACGGCTAACCGATGTTAGCTGAACAGAAATATTTCTTTTTAATGCAATATTTTTTTATGTATAAATGTAAATAAAATAAATATAATAAATAAATATATATATATATATATATATATATATATATATATATATATATATATATATATATATATATATATATATATATATATATATATATATATATATTGTTGCGAAAACCTATGAAGACTTTCACACACAAACTTGGGGTGGCTACTTATTTGAATAAGCAACCGAGAGTAGACTGTATAGCGGGTGGTTCAAGAATAAAACTTATTTTTTCCAACAAAACAACAATAAAAATTATCTTTATTTTACTTTAAAACAAAGAAAGATATTTACCGTTAAATATATAAATAAATAAAAATGATTACTATATGGGTTAGTATCTAACTACTACAAAAAAACATTACATTAAACATGTCACACAAATATTACCTATCAAAGAAAATACAAGTACCGAAGTACCTTACCCGACAATAATAAAAGCGGACGCACTGTAATAAATTAGTCAAAAATTTGTAGCAATGTTTTTAATTTATGGAAATAATTCAAAACGGTTGACAATTTTAAGCGCACTGCACTGGTTGTAAGTCAGTGGGTGTTTATTTCATTTAACGTCAAATTGAATCAAAACAGTTATATTGGTATTTTAACTTTTAATCACTAGTCTTGTGATGGGTTCGAAGGACCATTTTTTATATTAAAAAAAGGGGAGCAAGCAGTTTGATTTGCTAGCTCAAACAGAAGAGTAAATGTTTTTACATAAGAGGAGTTACTTGCATAAACTTTCACTCAATTAAACTGGGTTTCTCCTACCTTAGTTTTCAGCAACTGGTGGTATCTTTTCTTTAAGACCATCAAAATAAATCACAACTATTTTCCATTACTTAACACTTGAGGACTGCCAGAACACAGGCGGATTAGAGACTTCAGACAGCAAATAACTTTTGTAGTTCACCGTTGCACTGTTGAATTAACTTTTATTAAACTGCTAGAGGGAAGCAGTTAATTTGACTTGGGTTGTGGCAATAGAGTATTCAACTAATACCGTTAGAGAATAAACGGAATAACACGAGTTTCAAACAAGAGTAAGAAACATGAGTAAGAACAACAGGTAATTTCAATCAGAGTAGAGTATAAGCGTATAACAACTCGTATTTACTTTTGATCATCTGCTAGAGCGTAAGCCGATAATTTGTACTTGAGGTTTAAAACCACTAGAGAGAATCTGACTGTTATCACTAGAGCGTAAGTGCAGTCGAGAGAGAGATCGCTAGAGCATTAGCGTATCACACAAGAGAACTTTCAGAGAGACTTGCAGCAACTTTGCTGCTTGTTGAACGGAGAGCAATTTACTAGAGGCCGCGAGAGAATACGCGGATTACAGAGATCAACGAGTTGACTTCACCGCCTGCTGGAGCGAGAGTGCTACGGGCGTCTGACGTTTGCTTGCCAACAAGCTTCTTGAGTCGGGTCACGAGGGTAAAATGTCATGCATCTCATTGGCTCAACTAGGTCGCGTCAGAGAGAGCTCACGGCCGACTGCGTTGGTAGGCGGTAGATCTCAAAGGATTCTAAGAATTTATGCTTTCTGTTTAACTGAGTTTTGAGGCAATAAAATGTCTATTTTTAGCATTTTAACTAGTCGCTACGCGTTGTAATGCGAATATTAAGGGAAATTTCTGTTGCAGAATAAAACATTTTTATGCGTTTAGAGAGAGAATTTTATGAAAGAGAATGTTATTTTATTTTTATACAGAGTGGTCCAAATATTTAAGAAGAACGTAAATCTAGTTGGAGAGTTCTCCAACATACTCCCCCCTTGAAGTTACCTAACTTCAAAAAATAAACAAAGAGAAGAGAAGTCATTGTAATGACCTTGACAAGATAAATTTCTAATTATTGACACAGCAGAAAGAGAATGAGTAACGTGTGCACCCGTTTGTGCATTTCTTTGTTGACTATTGTTTTGCGAAGTATGCTGACCTGAATTTGTGGATGAGTTCTGGGGCTGAGTGCGGCCCTGTACATGATTATTATGAAATGTTCTAGAATTAGGGTTTGACGCGTTTCCAGAATTTTGAGCGCTATTTTGTGCATGGAAAGTATTGCCTCTTTGGGGCGGCGAGGTTCCATTTGAGCGATAAAAATTATTTTGATTATTGTGCCTATTTTGGTTTGGCGAGAAAGTCTGTTGTGGAGAATTATTATTATTATTATTGGGAGCATGTAACAGCGAATGATGTCTTTGAGCACAGACAGAGCATGTTCGAGTTGATGAACACTGAGCTACACCATGTTGTGAACCTAAACAATTAAAACACAATCTTTTTGATTTAACAAAATTTTGCTTTTCAAAGAATTTTAAATTTTTAAATTTATCACAACTATAAATTTTGTGTGATTCGTTACAAAATGTGCAATGATCGCTACTAAAGTTATTATTATTATTATTTAGATGGCATTGTGTCCTTTGTGTAGCCTTTAGCGCGGCGCCCTCTAAACTAGACAAGTTTTCTAACACTACACACCGTCTATCCAAAAATTTTAAGAAGTTTTCCACCGTCGGAATTGTATTTAAATCATGCTCTGATTCAAATGCCTTTCGAGCTACAAAATCCAATTTTTTCTCTAGTAAATAAATGATCAAAATATTCCAGAGGTCTTCAAAATTTAAATTCAAATTTTTTAGCGATTCTAAATTTCTTTTACAGTTCGTTACAAAGTCACGTAAATTTTGAACATTACCTTTTATAAGTGGAGGCGCATCTACCAAACCGACTAAGAGATTATTTATGATAGAGACTTTATTTTCGTACCTTTCTTTTAAAATGTTTATAGCAGTGGAGAAATTTTCATTTGTTACAGAGAGAGTGTCAATTAATTTTAAGAGCTCGTCCTACGACTTTAAATACATAAACTTTTGAATATTGCTTAGAGAAGAGTTGTCTATTACAAGAGCTGAGAATAACTGATAAAATGATACCCATTCTGTGATATCACCATTAAATTTTTTTATATTTAATTCAGGTAGCCTTACGTTAGGCGGAGAGAGAGACCGTACACTAGATGTAGGGCTCACTGGGCGTGCGTTCTGTTTTCCTAAAAGAGACATAATTTTGCTTTCTAAATTTGCATATAGTGTAAAATATTTCTCCTCGACTGTTTGTCGATCATCGTCCGTCGGATCAAACTTTTCGATTTCACCCTGTACCCTTTCATAATCTGAAAAAACTTTTGATAACATTTCAAATCTAACTTTAAATTGACAATGATTTTCTTCAGTGTTTTGGTTAGAATCAAACCAGTTGCTGATTCTGGTTATAATACCTTTATAACCACCACGTTGGCGAACAAGTTCCTCCTTTTCAGTCAAATTAAATAGAAATATCAAAATTCAAAAAATTTGTGAGAAATTTTTCTTTAAAAGAAACACACGTGTTTATGCAAGCAGCTTTTACAACAGAGAATGGATCTATAAATTATTAGAGAGCTTATTCAGCGAGCAAAATATTTGTACACACCCAAAAAGTAAACTGAGAGAAAATTTTTTTTACATCAAAATTTTACAAAAAATGGCAATTATTGGCCGCCATTTTGAATCCGGCTCGAAGGACCATTTTTATGTTGCGAAAACCTATGAAGACTTTCACACACAAACTTGGGGTGGCTACTTATTTGAATAAGCAACCGAGAGTAGACTGTATAGCGGGTGGTTCAAGAATAAAACTTATTTTTTCCAACAAAACAACAATAAAAATTATCTTTATTTTACTTTAAAACAAAGAAAGATATTTACCTTTAAATATATAAATAAATAAAAATGATTACTATATGGGTTAGTATCTAACTACTACAAAAAAACATTACATTAAACATGTCACACAAATATTACCTATCAAAGAAAATACAAGTACCGAAGTACCTTGCCCGACAATAATAAAAGCGGACGCACTGTAATAAATTAGTCAAAAATTTGTAGCAATGTTTTTAATTTATGGAAATAATTCAAAACGGTTGACAATTTTAAGCGCACTGCACTGGTTGTAAGTCAGTGGGTGTTTATTTCATTTAACGTCAAATTGAATCAAAACAGTTATATTGGTATTTTAACTTTTAATCACTAGTCTTGTGATGGGTTCGAAGGACCATTTTTTATATTAAAAAAAGGGGAGCAAGCAGTTTGATTTGCTAGCTCAAACAGAAGAGTAAATGTTTTTACATAAGAAGAGTTGTTCGAGAAACCCTCGAACAAAAAAAATAAATCACCCGCTTCGTTGTCAGACACCTGCGGTTTTCTTCGCCGTCTGGCCCAGCAACCGTTTTTACAAAAAAAAAGTTCTTCTTCTCTCGCTGTCAAGACTTGACAAAACCCTAGCCGATCTAATGAAAGATTATTTTGAAAGTAGTTGTTAAAATGTACCATAATGTTACTGATTAGTAGTGTATTTTTTTACGGAAGTGTAAGGTTTCATTAAGGAAACTAACAAGTTTGTTTCGTGCAATAACACTGAACTCTGCATGATCCAAGGTAGGACCCATCCAATTTTTTCTTTTGAGTATTGTAAATAATCTCAAGCAGCTTGGTGTTCCGCAGAAACTGTCTGTTATTTGAAACTGCCCTTTTTTGCAGTTGAGAAATTTATTAACCCAGCAAATTTAGTATTGAGTGTTGAACTCAGAATAGTTATAAAAGTGATTGAACTACTCTAAAGGTAGTAAGCTTGTTTTTTTGGTGATTCATAAATGCAAACAGTACTTCATCTCATCAAGCAAGAAAATAGTTTTGACTACAAGTGTTGCGTCATTATGAACTGGTCTTTTTACAAGCTTCATGTGCACTGTTAGGCTAATATAAATTTGTTTAGATATAAGAGTAGTTTTTAAGTTCCAGGATCAAATTTGAACACTGTTTGAAAGCCACTCCGTGCCTTTCTGGCACTGGTCCTTCAATGTTATGGTAAAAATCCTATTCAAAATACAAAAATTTGTACTTTATCAAATTAATTGAATTTTATTTTTTAATCAGCGCAGGACTATATTCTCGGCAAGAACATCTGTGTTCTTTAGCCTTTTTTTATTTGCGAAAATCAATGTGTTTTCGTACATAAAAAATTGGTCCTTCGAGCCGGATATACTCTATCGCTTTTTGCTTACAAAAATATATATATAAAAAAGATTTTTTTATTCTAATGTAAGGTTCTCAAACAGTGCTCCAAAGGTTCCCATATATTTTAGACTTTGAATGTTCTCAAGGAATGCTCCATATGTATGTGTTATGTTCCCTCGATTTTGAACTGACACTTTAGACACCTCTTGTAAAAGCTGCTTGAGAAGACTCTTATAGATGGTATCTGATAAATTGTGATATTTTTCTCTCTCTTTCTCGTGGGTATAACAACTGTTTAAAATACACTATCTCTCTTTATCTCTCTAAATAATTTAAAATGACGGAAATAGAAGCACTTACTCGTAAATGCGGAGGATACAAGGGTGTTATCACTCGTATTAACACTTGGTTCAACGCTGCTCAAAGTAGAGAAACCGATCATTATCAGTTTAAAATTCGCTTAGAAAGTCTAGATGAGGCCTTCTCTGAGTATAAATTAGTACAAGAAAATATTGAAGCATTACATCCCACCGATACTGATCGACAAGATGTTGAAGATCAGTTTTACGACTTGCACGCTAAGCTGGAAAGTAAAGTTGTAATTCTGAGTTTGCAAAGCACTCTGTCGGCAGCAGCGCCAGCTGTCACTCAAGTAGCACCTTCTCCCGCTCCTCAAGTTCGACTCCCTGAGTTACACATTAATAATTTTAAAGGAGACATCTCAGGATGGACCTCTTTTTATCAGTTATTTACAGCGCTCATAACTGACAATTCCTCTCTTAGTAATATACAGAGGTTTATGTATTTAAAGTCCTTCCTCAAGGACGAACCGCTAAAGCTCATTGATACGCTCGCTGTCACTAATGAGAATTTTGATACCGCCATAAAGATTTTAAAAAACCGATATGAAAATAAAATCTCGGTAATAAATACCCAGTTAGTAGGTTTATTACATGCTCCAGACTTAACAAAATGCAATGCTCAAAGTCTACGTGAATTTGTGACTAATTGCAAGAGAAATCTAGAATCACTAAAAAACTTAAATTTATCACACGAAGAACTTTGGGAATTACTTATTATCCATTTGTTAGAGAAAAAATTAGATTTTTTATCTCGAAAGGCGCTTGAATCTGAAAGAGATTTAAAAGAACTTCCAACTTTGGAAGTTTTTAGATAAGCGTTGTACAGTGTTAGAAAATTTAGCCAGCTTGGAAGGCGCTTCTTCTAATAATCAAAGGTTGTCCTTGCACTTACAAGGCAATAATATCAATGACAAATGTTGTTTTTGTAGCGAGGCTCACAAGATTTATGCTTGCAATAAATTTAAAGGTTTGCAAGTTGCAGAGCGACATAACTTTGTAAGGTCACAGAAGTTATGCTACAATTGTCTTGGATCACAACACCAAGTTGCTCAATGTTCTTCAACAAAAACTTGCTCTACTTGCTCTCAAAAACATCATTCGCTTTTGCATCTCTCTCCTCAGTCTTTTAATACCACTCAAACTACTCAGATTCGGAACGGCCAGAGTTTCTAAAACGCTTCTCCAACACGCAGTACTGAAAAACCCCAAAACTCTCTGATCCCTCCAACCTCTAGTAGTAGTCATGCGCAGGTGCAACCTCTTCAATCTCAAAACTCCGCTCTACCCTTAAACAACAATGCAATGTTAGGCAACGCTCAAGAAAATGACACTCATGTTACATACTCCCTCTCTGCCGTTTCTAAAAGGGCATCTCATGTTCTACTAGCTACTGCATCCGTTTATATTTACAGTGCTCAAGGGCTACGTGTATCAGCAAGAGTCCTCTTAGATTGTGCCTCACAAAACTCCTTTATCGCGCAAAACCTCGTCGAAAAATTGCAAATTAACACTTATGATAGAAACCTCAATATCTCAGGTATATCTCAGACTGGTACAATCTCAAACAAAATGATTGATCTTACTCTACACTCAAAGGTATACCATCAAAAAAGGTTTCGATTGTCTTGTGCTATACTTCCGACAATAACTTGCAAGCTCCCTCAGGTGGGTATAAATGCTGCCAAAATAAAAATCCCCCCTCATATACAGTTGGCTGATCCCGATTTTGGACTCCCTCAAAACATTGACATATTGATTGGAGCCGATTTGTACTACGATCTCTTACTACAAAGGGTTTTCCGATTGGGAAAAAATCTTCCTGTATTACAGGAAACTTATTTTGGTTGGGTAATTGCCGGTTGTATTCCCAACAGTTTGATGTCTGCTCGTAGCAGCTCACTCTTGTGTGCACAGAATGAGGTGCACGAAACCCTTTCCCTCTTTTTGCAGACTGAATCAAGTCATTCCGAATTACTGAATTTAGTTGAAAAATTTTGGACAATTGAGGAACTGCCTCAAAAAAAAAAACACCTATCTCCAGAAGATGCATTCGCTGAAGCCAATTTTACAAGCACAACTAAGATTTTGCCAAATGGTTTTTACCAAGTGGATCTTCCACTAAAGTCTCACTCTGAGAATGAAAAACTAGGCAATTCATTCCACATCGCAAGAAAAAGATTTCTTAACCTTGAAAAAAGATTTGAAAGGAACCCTTTTTTTAAACGTGAGTACACCAAGTTTATTGATGACTACGTGGACTTAGGTCATGCCAAGTACGTGCCTCTTCCTCAATCAGATTCAAAAAATACTGAATTAAACAAGTATTTTTTTCCTCACCACGCTGTTTTTCGTGAAAACAGCATCTCCTCTAAATTTCGAGTAGTATTTGATGGAAGTTGTAAGACAAGCACTGGCTTGTCTCTTAACGATATTACCGTCAAAGGATTTCAGGTGCAACCTGACCTGTATGATATTCTTTGCAGACTTAGATCCTTTACGCTTGTATTAACATCAGACATCGAAAAAATGTATCGCCAAATTAAGGTTAATCCTGAACAATGTTTTTTGCTCAACATTCTCTGGAGAAACAATCCCGAAACGGATCTTAAATGCATAGAGCTATCCACAGTTACGTATGGTACTAACTGTGCTCCCTATTTAGCAACCCGTGTTTTAAACGATCTGGCCATTAAAAACAGTAATGAGTTCCCTCTTGCCTCAGAAGCATTGCTCAAGCAAACTTACGTCGATGATATCATTTGTGGATGTGATTCTAAACAGGATTTAGAAAACTTGTATCGTGAACTTAACTCTCTCTTAAACTCTCATGGTTTTCAACTACACAAATGGTGTTCCAATTCGCAGGAATTTTTGAAAAAAATTTCTCAGGATAAAACTCTAGAATATGACTTAAATTTTGATGAATGTCCAAGCTCCATATTGGGTCTGAAATGGAACCCCATTTCAGACACCTTTATTTGTTCCCTCCCTGATAGTTCAGTTAAGAATCCTCTAACTAAGCGTAAAATACTCTCTACAGTTGCAAAAATGTATGACCCTCTTGGTTTAGTTTCTTGTGTCGTAATACTAGGAAAATTAATAATGCAAAAATTGTGGCTCTTAAAAATAGATTGGGACACAGAAATTACCGATCCTCAAATTCTAACACTTTGGAATAACTTCGTTACCAACATTGGCAACCCTTCTCAAATAAAATTCCCCAGAAATTTTTTTTAAATAAAACTAAGATCAAAATTCAGTTACATGGATTTTCGGATTCTAGTATATCTGCATATGCTGCGTGCGTATCCATTCGCACTCTCTATTGCGACGGAACCGTTTCATCCAATTTAATTTCCTCCAAGTCTCGTGTAGCTCCACTCAAAACAGTATTTCTCCCGAGGTTAGAACTGTGTGCCATGCTGCTCTTGTCAATACTTATACACAGTTTGCTTTCAATATATGAAACTAAATTTACAGCAAACTCTGTTTACTTGTGGACTGACTCAACAATTGCCCTTCACTGGATACAATCTCATGCTTCTCGGTGGTCAGTTTTTGTCTCAAACAGAGTATCTCAAATTCAAGAATTAACCTCAAACTTCACTTGGAAGCATATCGACACAAAAGAGAATCCTGCTGATTTACCTTCACGTGGCTGCCTGCCACAAGATTTAGTTAACTGTTCGGTCTGGTTCCATGGCCCTGATTTCCTGCTAAACAATGAAAATTTTGACTTACTTAATGTACAAAACAAGTTAGACGTTTCCAACCCTAACCTCGAAATCCAAAGTGCTATTCTGTCCGAAGAAAGAAAAATATCAGTTGTTTCGCATCATAGCTCAACTGAACAAGATGATTTTTGGAGTCGTCTTTTTTCAAAGTTCTCTAAGTTCACAACACTACAGCGTGTAGTAACGTATTGTCTCCGCTTTGCTTCAAACGTTAATAAGCGAAGTACAAAATTATCAGGCCCATTGTTAATTCCAGAATTGGAAAATGCCCTTCACCTCATACTCAAGGTGTTACAAAATAAAAACTTATCCAAGGAAATCTTCGAATTAAAAAATGGCAAACAGTTATCCAACAAAAATCTCGCACCCTTTCAGCCATTTTTTTGTGAAGCTGATGGTTTTCTACGCGTTGGTGGACGCTTACAAAATGCAGACATTTCCTTTGAACAGAAACACCCAATCTTACTCCCTGCTCACAATTATGTGGTTACGCTCATGTTAACTCAAGAGCATAAACGTTTGGGTCACGCAGGTGCCCAGACAGTTCTCTCTAATTTTCGCCTAAGATTTTGGCCATTAAACGAACTCAAGGAAATAAAAAGAGTAATAAGAAATTGTGTCACTTGCCATCGCTTCTGTGCTCAACCCGCTCAGCAATTCATGTCTAATCTCCCTAAAGACAGAGTACAGAGTTGTCGCCCTTTTCAGAAGGTTGGTGTGGACTTTGGTGGTCCTTTTCTCATTAAATCTTCGAGATTACGCAAAGCACCGGTAACTAAGTGTTATATATCTATTTTCGTTTGTTTGACCACTAAAGCCATCCACATCGAACTTGTATCTGATCTCTCCACGGAGGCAATTATCTCCTGTCTCAAACGGTTTGTCGCCAGACGCGGCAACCCCTCAGTGATAATGAGTGACAACGCCACTAACTTTCAAGGCGCTAGAAATGAGCTTTATGACCTCTACAAACTCTTTAAAAACAGATCTAACTCTGAATCCATTTCAAATTTTTTATCTCAGAATGAAACGAAATGGAAATTCATCCCTCCTAGGTCTCCACACTGGGGTGGTATTTGGGAATCCGCTATTAAGAGCGCCAAGTACCATATGCGCAGAATAATAGGAAATGCGCAACTCACCTTTGAGGAAATAAGCACTGTTCTTTCGCAGATAGAAGCGATATTAAACTGAAGACCGCTAAGTGCTCTCTCAAATGACCCATCCGATCTCCAGTGTTTGACTCCTGGTCATTTTTTAATCGGTAGCAGTCTAACAGCCCTCCCCGAAAAAGACTTGTGTGAAGTTCCAGAAAATAGACTTTCCTTTTGGAATCGGTGCACAAAAATGCAGCAAATGTTTTGGAAACGCTGGTCGATTGAATATTTGAATCGCCTACAAAATCGCCCAAAGTGGCTTCTCCCAAAAGATGATGTACAAATCAATGATGTTGTTCTTTTAAAAGATGATGATGTGCCTCCTCTAAAATGGCCTCTAGCGAGGATAATAGGTACTTCTCCGGGATCTGACGGAAAGGTTCGAATGGTCACTCTTAAAACTCCTAACGGAATCTACACAAGATCCATTGTTAAGATTTGCCCCTTACCCAACGATGGTAATCTTTGAGCTTATTTCTGTTCTTTTGCGAGTTGCTGTCTTTTTTCACGTGAATTTGTGCATTTTCTTTCTGATTAAATTGTTCTGAAGGTAAAACCTTCAACGGGGGGCAGTATGTTCGAGAAACCCTCGAACAAAAAAAAATAAATCACCCGCTTCGTTGTCAGACACCTGCGGTTTTCTTCGCCGTGTTGCCCAGCAACCGTTTTTACAAAAAAAAACGTTCTTCTTCTATCGCTGTCAAGACTTGACAAAACCCTAGCCGATCTAATGAAAGATTATTTTGAAAGTAGTTGTTAAAATGTACTATAATGTTACCGATTAGTAGTGTATTTTTTTACGGAAGTGTAAGGTTTCATTAAGGAAACTAACAAGTTTGTTTCGTGCAATAACACTGAACTCTGCATGATCCAAGGTAGGACCCATCCAGCTTTTTCTTTTGAGTATTGTAAATAATCTCAAGCAGCTTGGCGTTCCGCAGAAACTATGTCTGTTATTTGAAACTGCCCTTTTTTGCAGTTGAGAAATTTATTAACCCAGCAAATTTAGTATTGAGTGTTGAACTCAGAATAGTTATAAAAGTGATTGAACTACTCTAAAGGTAGTAAGCTTGTTTTTTTGGTGATTCATAAATGCAAACAGTACTTCATCTCATCAAGCAAGAAAATAGTTCTGACTACAAGTGTTGCGTCATTATGAACTGGTCTTTTTACAAGCTTCATATGCACTGTTAGTCTAATATAAATTTGTTTAGATATAAGAGTAGTTTTTAAGTTCCAGGATCAAATTTGAACACTGTTTGAAAGCCACTCCGTGCCTTTCTGGCACTGGTCCTTCAATGTTATGGTAAAAATCCTATTCAAAATACAAAAATTTGTACTTTATCAAATTAATTGAATTTTATTTTTTAATCAGCGCAGGACTATATTCTCGGCAAGAACATCTGTGTTCTTTAGCCTTTTTTTATTTGCGAAAATCAATGTGTTTTCGTACAGGAGTTACTTGCATAAACTTTCACTCAATTAAACTGGGTTTCTCCTACCTTAGTTTTCAGCAACTGGTGGTATCTTTTCTTCAAGACCATCAAAATAAATCACAACTATTTTCCATTACTTAACACTTGAGGACTGCCAGAACACAGGCGGATTAGAGACTTCAGACAGCAAATAACTTTTGTAGTTCACCGTTGCACTGTTGAATTAACTTTTATTAAACTGCTAGAGGGAAGCAGTTAATTTGACTTGGGTTGTGACAATAGAGTATTCAACTAATACCGTTAGAGAATAAACGGAATTCAACACGAGTTTCAAACAAGAGTAAGAAACATGAGTAAGAACAACGGGTAATTTCAATCAGAGTACGCTAGAGTATAAGCGTATAACAACTCGTATTTACTTTTGATCATCTGCTAGAGCGTAAGCCGATAATTTGTACTTGAGGTTTAAAACCACTAGAGAGAATCTGACTGTTATCACTAGAGCGTAAGTGCAGTCGAGAGAGAGATCGCTAGAGCATTAGCGTATCACACAAGAGAACTTTCAGAGGGACTTGCAGCAACTTTGCTGCTTGTTGAACGGACAGCAATTTACTAGAGGCCGCGAGAGAATACGCGGATTACAGAGATCAACGTGTTGACTTCACCGCCTGCTGGAGCGAGAGTGCTACGGGCGTCTGACGTTTGCTTGCCAACCAGTGTTGCCAATGATTGAAAGTAAAAATATCAGAAAATAATAAAAAAATTATCAGATTTGGGAAGAAATTATCAGAAAAAAAGCGAACGTAAAACAGAGCGAAAAAATATCGCTTTGTCTCTACAAATAGAATTCTATGACCTCGCGGAGTCCCACTGAAGTTGTAATGCCCGGTTTTATAGACTCGAGCTGACTTTACCCCGAGAGTTAACCCGCGAATTGGCATTTGCGATTGGTGGATTCGCGGGTTAACTCTCTATGGTTAACTCTCGGGGTAAAGTTATCTCGAGTCTATTAAAACACTGGGTATTAGTCTGCCATCTATCCACCACATGCTTAATATTACAAACAGCAGCACCAAAAGCCTCCTCCTCTTTCGAAAACAAAAAACTTAGTGCACATTCTTTGTGTATTAATTTTTAAAAAAATTAAAATTCTGTTTTCGTAAATTATGGTAGATTAGGCTGTTGATAATGGATCATTATCGATTAGCGAATGATGGCCAAAATTATGGTAGATTCTGATAATTATCAGACCGTTGGCAACACTGTTGCCAACAAGCTTCTTGAGTCGGGTCACGAGGGTAAAATGTCATGCATCTCATTGGCTCAACTAGGTCGCGTCAGAGAGAGCTCACGGCCGACTGCGTTGGTACGCGGTAGATCTCAAAGGATTCTAAGAATTTATGCTTTCTGTTTAACTGAGTTTTGAGGCAATAAAATGTCTATTTTTAGCATTTTAACTAGTCGCTACGCGTTGTAATGCGAATATTAAGGGAAATTTCTGTTGCAGAATAAAACATGCGTTTAGAGTAGTGTTGGGAATAATCGAATGAATTAAATAATCGAAATATTAGCCCTCGAATGATTTTAATAATCGAATGATCATTCGAAATAATCATTCGACTCAAAAAATATAGCAAATAAAACTACACAAAAATCATCTCTTGAATTTTTTTGCTTGGATTGGCCGTTTTCGATGAAAACAAAAAAATGTAAAGTTATACATAACATTATTTATTAGTATAATTTGTTAACAAAACAAAAAAGTAAGAGATCCATGAAAACAAAAACACTTCTTTAAACAAATTTGGCAACTAGCATGATTCCCCTTTATGCATTAAAAATTGTCACCAAATTTCAACTTTATACTAATTTGCGTCCTCTAGTTATTTAGGAAAAGCCATTTACAAAAATTCAACAGCCTGTGTATTAAAAACAAAGTCTTTTAGAACCTATGTTTTGTCTTAAAATTAAGTAAGGAATAATACCCTCAAGTTTGGCCACATACTTTACTAACATACTGTATATATCATAAAAACATGCAATAACACTATGCGTTGTCGAGAGATGAAATAATGCTCGATTGATATCGAAGGATCATTCGAAATAAACAATCATTCGAATGAAAAAATCATCCGAGACCCAGACAATATTAAAAACATGCTATGCGTTGTCGAGAGATGAAATAATGCTCGAGCGATATCGAAGGATCATTCGAAATAAAAAATCATTCGAATGAAAAACACATCCGAGACAATCGCATCGTAACGCAACGTCGAGTGCCGAGTCGGCGGCGGCATCATTTCGTATTTCGTCTCGTCATTCGAAGCGACGAAAGGCGATTATTATTATTTTATAATCTCTCGGCTAAATCATTCGAATGATCGCGCTGACTTCTCGAGATATCTCGAGTGATTTGAATAATCGAATGATCGATTATTTTTCATTCGAGATATCCCATCGCTAGTTTAGAGAGAGAATTTTATGAAAGAGAATTTTATTTTTATACAGAGTGGTCCAAATATTTAAGAAGAACGTAAATCTAGTTGGAGAGTTCTCCAACATATATATATATATATATATATATATATATATATATATATATATATATATATATATATATATATATATAATAAATATAATAAATATAATAAAATAAAATAAAGTAAATAAAAATGTATAAATAATTACTAAAGTCCTACAATTAAAACAAATCTCGAGGTATAAAATTTTACATGTAGATAAAAATTCTTGCTCGAAACATTTACAAACTTTTATTCATAAACTAGTATGTATGAAGTTTGGCAAATCAGTCTGTGACAGAGACGAAAGGGGAAAATGGCATAAAAATGACTAGGCCATTCTAATAAATTCTACGAAAATGGGCGTGCTTATTATTTTTGGCTGAATAAAAGGAACAAATAAATATAACAAAAATATTCACTATAAATTTGGTTAAAAATTTAACAAAAACTTTTAATAATGAAAACAATGGCCTCTTCATAACAGACCCTATAAACATTGTCAATCACTTCAGTGGCCAACCCATCCCAACCTGGGCAAGACCTAAATTTGATGTGGACAAGATACATTTTGCGAGGCCCCCTGATGGATGACGCAAGAGGACAGATTTTGTTGAGAGAAAAAATTATTTGATACTCAAATTGTTATTTATAGAAAATGCAAACTTCTTCATTGTAATTATTTTACATTATTAAGTATACCTTAACTAACAGTAAACAATTAAAGAAACAGAAATTTTCTGCTTTTAGCCTTACTGAACTCCTTAATCACTGTGTCGTAATCCAGATTAGATGCTACATTTGCCTCGATAGATAAAACTGCCAAAGCTGAAAGTCTTTCCTGACCCATTGTACTTCTTAAATAATTTTTTATTAGTTTTAATTTTAAAAAAACTCCTTTCAGCTGAGGTTGAACTTACTGGTACTGTTAACAAAATTCGAATGACAATATAAATATTCGGGTAAATTTCTTTTAAATTATTTTCAATTATGTATTGAAGCAGCTGTTTCATATCTTTAATGAAGTCGGGTAAATTTGGGACCATTGTTTGTAATTCTTCATATAATTCGTAAGGTTGGAAGTCACTGCTCTCACCCACTCGCAGGACTGTGTGTAAATCTTGACAATTTTTTAATATATGCTCTTTTGAAACATTTTTCAACTTCCTTATCTCATAGAGAAAACCAAAATTCTCACAATGTTGATTCAATCTTGAATACATATTGCTTACTATGGAATCAATCATGGTGTTAAAAAAATCTATTTCGTACCTGCTGTTGGGAAACTGTATAGGTCCATCGCTTCTTTCATAATCGAACATTCTTTTCTTTTTGGCTACTCTTTGTTTTTAGGATCGTTTGGCAGATCATAACAGCTTTTGTCAATAAATTGACGAGCATCAGACAAGCATTACTCAAACCCAGTTTGTCGATATTCTTTAATCCAGTCACAAAAAGTACGCAAGTGTTTTGTGGGGACTGGGGAATCGACTCACATATCCAGAGCTGGCAACATCCGTAGGGATTTCACCAGCCCTTTAAGAGGATGTGTAGGGTGGTACCGCCTCGGTCGAGGAAGAACTCCTCTACCACCTTCCACGAATATGTAACGATATGATAAATTCTAAATTGAATATTTCGTTCAAAACTGAATTACAATCACTGAGGGTTTCTGAATCTTCCGAGTGCTTTACTAAGTTTTCAATGCATTCAACAACATCATCAAATTGCAATAATATGGCCTTTACTTCCTCGATTCTGCTTTCCCACCTTGTGTCTGATAAAGGCTTTATGGTAAGCTTTAATTTGTCTTTGATAACTCCCAGCGTTTGCTGGATCTTGAAAATAGCAAATACATTTTCTGAATAAAACCAAAAAATGTTTTTGCTGCCGCGGAAGAATTAGCTGCATCTACCAACAGCAGATTCCAACTATGACACCCGCACGGTATAAAAAATGCCCTAGGATTAATATTTAATATTCGAGTTTTAACTCCACTGTTTATGACTATTATATTTGCACCATTGTCGTATCCTTGCCCACGACAATTTTGAATATCTAATCCATTTTATTCTAATTCCTCCATTTAGTTAGATATTCTCCAGTCGTCTCAGTGACAGCAAGAAACCCAATAAAGTTTTCTTCTATTGTGCCGGTTGACGTATCACAAAATCTTAAGATTACTGACATTTGTTCAAAATCCCCAGCGGGCGAGGCAAGGATTCCCCGCGTCGTTCACCTCAACGCCAGCAAATATTGCCAGACTAGATTTTTAAAAATAGTAGGTTAGTATTGCCAGATACTTGCTAGCCGGTGTTTTTATTATTTATTGCTAGATGAGTAATTATATCTATATTTGCGTTCGCGGGCCTTCGAGGCCCTTGGACCGCGAGACCGTAGGCGGTGGCCCGCGTCGCCCACGCCTTACGTCGCCTCTGAATCACTTCTCGCGTTTAACTTTTTATCGTTTGATCCATGATGAATACCTAATTACGCCGCGCCGCCAATGGAGGAATAATCAAGACGCTTGCTATCGCCACCCGCTCTCAGTATATTTCTGATCAGTCATCATTTCTTTTACCATAAGTGGATTCATTAACCAACCATTATTTGACTGGTCTGAATTACGTTTTGGTATTGATATTGGCTAGATTTATTGAATTTTGGAGAGTTTTGCAAATCAACTTTTTTAACCTCGCACAAACGTGCAATTTTTTTTATATTTTAATTTTAATGGGTTTATCCAGCAATTTTTTTTATTTCATAATACCAAAGTGCTTCATTCGAAAAGCTTATCTCCAAAATATTAGAATTATTTTTGATGGAATTCACCCCCAAAACAGCGGTCAAACATCGCTCATTATGAAACGGGACGATGGCGTCTGGTGACGTAGTCCCACGATGAGCGATAAACATTGGCACCACTGCAAAAATTTTGCAATGAACTTTGTCAAAATGGCACTTGCCAAAAATCTTATTCCCCTTAGGGGATCATGGCGGTGTTGTATTGGATTTAGGGGAGACCGGGGCATAGTGGTCATCCTACGGGAAAAATGATTGTAAAAAAAAGTTTTAAAGATTTTTTCTTCAATATTTTTACAGTGCTTAGGTACAGTGTTTAGAAATTACATATCTTTTTTTCAGAATTTATTGGTAATTTAATTTGATGAAAATTATTTTTAAACAAATTAGAGTCATTAGACCGCTTTGCCCTGTATAGGGGGTAAAGTGGTCAGCTACTGGGCCAAAGTGGTCATTAATTTTTTTCCCAAGATATTGAGATAAAAATAAGAAAACTAAATACAGATATAATTTATTTTTCGTATTCAAAAAATAAACATGGAAATAACCGAGGGGTTAACCACTAGGGTAAAAATTGTGACAGTATTACACAAATCAGTGATTTCGCGCGATTTCCAAGGATTTCGCATGATTGCACGGGATTTCGCGTGATTGCGCAAGATTTCGCGCGAGTTCCAATGATTTCGCATGATTGCACGGGATTTCGCGTGAGTGCGTAAAATTTCGCGGGTATTTCTCATGATTGCCTGGAGAACTTACCAGTAGGTTTAATAATTTTTTTAGTAATATTTATTGCTAGTATGTATCATTATTTTACTTGATATTTTATTTGGGTTTTTCTTTGTTAATTTTATATTATTATTTGTATGAGCCACAAAAAATAAGATTTAAATCATTTTAACAAGCCTATGAAAGACTCCTGAGGTTTTCCAAATTAGGAACACTTGTATGGGGGAATAATAATGAGATATAATTATTAGAAATAATTAATAAAAATTATGATCATTAACACTTTTATAGGGAGTCATTGGATTAACAGACTTTTAATTTTATACAGAAAAATATCAAAATATTTATTTAGCAAAAAAAATATATGTTGACAAAAATCAAACATAGCGTAGGTAAGTCAAATATCAAAAATAACACTGGTATTTTATAATTAAAAAAAAATCTAAAGAAGGTCCTTCAAGTCCTTTTTAATAATTTTAAATTTTGCTTCTATTTTAATTCTGTCGCTTCTGTTTAGCTGAAAAGGTTCATTACCTAGGAGTGATATGGGACCATAAAATATAAACTTATTTTGAACTATTTGTTTGTCCTCCTCTCTAGGCCAAACATACTTATCTAAATCACATTTTAAAAATTTTATTTCGCAAGTTTCTTCATCTATTTTTTTACAACCCGCCCAATATACCAGGTCTTGTAACAAACTGCATAATAGGTTTCGGGATTTATAGGAATTTTACTAATATGATCCTTTATTTCTTCTCCTTCAGAGAAGCTTTCATTTTCGAACTCACTGTGAACAGAATAGTCATCGCTTGAGTTACCACTACTTAAAGAATTGTCTGAATTTAAAGATTTTTTATCCAAAGTTTTATTTTTTCCTCGATTTTTTCGTAAAGAATTCAAATTTAGTTTCTTAGTGGCCTCACTAGTTTTTAGGTTTTTAGGTGCACCCATACTTTTGCATCTTAGTAATCGATCACTAGAAAGGCGACCTTTTTTCTTAAAAAGTACCCAGCACAAAGTGGATTTTTTAACAACAATTTGTTTCCCGTTGACTTTAATGTTAATTACAGATTTGTCCAATTCGGATTTTTTCCCTCGGTTTTTCCGCAAAAATCTCTAACATTAAGCTCTTTCAAGTTTTCAAAAGTATATTCTCCTTTATCAATATCAAGCTGATCTTCTTCATTTACTTCTAAATGATCTGTTTCTCTTTGTGCTGCAAAGTTGTTTTGAGAAGTTCCCACTGAACTATCGAAACTGTCTTCGTCAATGTCATCGAAACCACTCACAAAACTGTCCATCTGAGGTATAGAAACCTCAGTTAAAGCTGTCCTGCATCGGTCCTCCGACAAATTCATACCCAGGGTTCTACATTCGATTATAACATCATTTTTTGCTTCCAACATAACATTTTTTAGTTCTTCACTATTTGGAAACTGCATTACTTCGTTTTGCGTATTTGTTCCAAGCCTTTCGTTTTTTTCTCTTGGAAAAATAAAATTGTCTCCTAGAAAAACAAATTTATTAACTTACCACTTTTTGACTAAAAATGGGATTAATTAATAGTCCGTATCTTGACATCAATTAATAATTATTCTTAAGATTTTAATGTATATGCTCGTGCATTTGAATATTGTTTTTCAAAAGTGTTTTTAAAATTCCTTCTACTGTATAAATATTGAGTATAGCCTACCTGAATCTGTTACTATATTGTCAATGGCTTGAATCCTGTGCCTTCTGCGAAGTACATCCAACATATCAAAATTTACAACAGTCGACCATGTTGAAGTCATTGACCTTGTCTGCCTAAAAAACTTTTCACATGGCTGACTGCTGCAAAGCCAAGGGACAAAAAGATCTGGATTATTCCTATGGCGTTCAATAAGGATCAAAAGGGCGTGAGCATTCAACTCTACACACGTGTAGACATTAAGGGTAATCCCGTTTTTTCCCAGGCTGTATTTTTCGTGATCTATGATCCAGGCTCTCCAAATGCGTAAGAAAAATGTTGCATACCAAATTAGGTATACTCTCTTCTTAACTTCTAATGATTTATCCAGAAAAGAGTCCAGTATATATCTGGTTATAATTAATAGTTGGCCTGTTGCCCTAGAAGAATCGTTTGCCATCAGCAAATCAGTTACACAATTTGCAGATAATTTATCGATAGCTTTAAAGTTCATTTTGTCTGTATCTAAACAAAAAATATTCTAGTAGCTTTCAAATATTTTAAATAGCTGTTCAAATAGAGTATATTATAGATACTTAGAAATAAGACCATAAAATAAATTCATAAAACACTTGCAATTCTTTGTCGATAAAATAAGATATAAAAAGAATAAGAGATACAATATAGAGTTTACTTACTATCTAAATCACCAGAGCACAGGAAATGTTTATCTTTCGATATGTTTTCAATAAGGGCGGCCAAGTGACTTTTAGACTCATCATAGTTTCCCATCTTCAAGACAGTATTAGGGTTCAACAGTCTTGTTTTTATTTTTGTTCCAATATGAATGGTATCTTGTATTGCCACTGGACTATTGATGGAAAATTTTGCCTAAAATGATAATAACACTTCTTGTAAAAAAATATTAAAATTGTAGAAAATTAGTAGGTATTTTTTTTCAACATTTGCAACATAAACATGAATAAAATAAGTTTTACAAAAGGTTCCAATTTTTACCTCAAGTCAAGCCTTGGGTTTAATCCAACTGAAACTTTTAACATAAATGAGTTACTTCTAAACCCTGAAATGCTAGATAAAATGTATTTGTGAATTTTTGGTCACATTTTTGAAAAAGAATTGACAATGTTTAATACTTAATACTTAGAAACAATAATTAATATATTTTTATTTTCTTTTTACTAGTCATAAGCCGACTCGAATGCAGTTCACATACAAAATTATTCCTTAATATAATTTAAATTAGTGTAGCTAATTTTGCAAAAAAAAAGCTTACAGAACTTATTTTCAAGAGTTATTAACCTAGAAAATAATAGAATTACCTGAAAATATGGCCAATATGGAGACAACTCGGGAGACAATTGTGTAGGAAGTTCTGAAAGTATCTTCATTGCCTTTAGGCAACAGGAATCTCCATCCGAGGAAAATCCCTCCACCACAATATTATGTTTTCTGGCTTCATTAAATAAGTGCTTCCATCTTAACAATACTTCTTCATTATTAAAGGAGTTATTGCTACCAAAAATAGTCAGGCAAAATGCAGCAGCACCTTCAGCTAGCGGCTGAGCCATAAAAACATATGCATTTTTTGCCAATTCTTTATTTTTTAGAATATTTTCAATATCTGAAACCGAATTGATTTCATTTTGCTTTGGTTTTGGGAAACCAGATGTCTCAGAGTTTGAAAGAATGTAACCAACTAACTGATTGGTCGACTGGTCGTAGCGCGGTCTTTGTACTATAGCCGTTTGGTCTTCTGAGACAAAAATATGATTAGGGTAGTTTCTTTTTTCCAAAGAATGTTTTAGTTCAACAAAGGCTAGGTTCCCCTCTGCAAATTTGTCATATTTCTCAGATAGAGTTCGGCTCAGGGTGGAAATGGAAGGAAGTCCTTTTGGTACGTTAGCCACAAGAGTTTCATATGCAAGGCGACCAGAAATTAAAAACAAATATAGGCATAACTTCTTCAATTCTTCTGGATATCGATTGGCAGCTGAACACACCGATGAATTTTTGGCCGCTGTTTCTTTGATAAGCTCAAAAAATGACAAAGAATTATTTTCCTCTGAAAAATGTATACCTTTATTTTCAGTATATATATTTGCCGAGACCGAAATCGCTTTCTTGAATATTGGATTTTCCACTATTTGGTTTCTAATGTTTTCGCATATCTCATAATAGTCAGTTATTTTTGACTGAGTTATATCAAAACTTAAAAACCGAGACGTTATTTGTTTCTCTTCTCTTGATCTTGAATGACTTTCTGTTGAAGTGCCACAAATTTGTTCAGTATTACTTTTGTTTGACGATACATTTATTGAGATCGTGTCTGTAGGAAGATCGTGATCACAATCTTCAGTGGTTAGATCTATTTCTGGCTCGATTTCTGGTAAAGCTTGGCTCTGGTGTTCAGATGATGGTCCAGCTTTAAGTGAAGAAAAGTAAGTGGTTATTTTGGAATTAACTTTTTCTTTTCCACCATTTCTGGATTTGGAAGCCTCAGTAAAGTGAGTTTTGAAATGCCGGTTTACGTTAGAAAGCACCCATTTTCTTTTATTTCTTTTTTTGTCAATTTCACAGTAAGCCTTACTTTTAAAATCACAAATACTACATTCGACGTAAGCAATATCTTCCTTGACCTCAACAGCAATGGCTTTTTTGTACTCCATAAGATTAAAATTTCCTTGTTTTTTAAGCTCTGTATAAATTTTTCTTGATAAGATTCAGCCACAAGATTTATGTGACTTTTAACCTTTTCATAATTTTCTTCACCTAAAGCATCGGATGAGTCTTCTCTTTCTTCAATTAAAGAATCTTCCGAAGTCATCTCGGTACTACTACTATGATGAGCTATCTTACGTTTTTTTGCGATATGAACTCTTGGAGTACCATCCTTTCCATTCTTTGTCTGGATTTTTTAAATTTCATCTTGCTGGAATTTACATTTTGGTATTAATATGTTTAAAAGTTTTCTATCACCGTCCACGATAAAAAACATTGGTATATTTTTTACAAAAATGCCAAAGAAGTTAGTTTTCTCTTCATCAGACAAAAGCTTATGTAAGATACTTTTAGCAAACTCTTCAAGTTTTACTATGTCTTCTTCGGTTATTAAACTAATAGTCTTGTAATTTGCATATCCATTATATGCCAATAAATCGACAAGGTATGATGGAAAAGTTTCCTCAATTTTACATTCTTTTAAAATAAGCAATATTTCATGTCTGGCTTTTTCAAAACGTTGCATTTGTGTGCTTTCTCCCTAAAATTTAATTTGTATTTAAAACCTAAAAGTGCTGCACACCTGGTTACTTTTTTGCCTACTTGCGTCAGGTAAAGTAGAGTTTACCGCACTCATTTATGTATTTTTCCGTAAATAAAACTTTACCGCACATGCGGTGTAAACATTCATTATAATTTTGACATTTTCTTAATTTTCCCCGAGATTTTGCCTTTAATTTTCATTACTTTTTTCTTTACAGCACTGGGTGCGGTAAACTTTACCGATAATTTTTTTTTGTTGAAAACTAAAAAAATACATAAGTATTAACTGTGGTATTAACAGTGTAATAACATTAATCTTGTAAAAAAGTTTAAGGGTAAATCTCGTGCCAAAAAAAAAAAATAAAACAAAGTTCCTATAGTCAAATGCACTCTAATAAGTCGCGGCTGACGTAGTGCAATCGTCTGAAGATTTGTTTGTTATGTTTGACAAAGATTACGTTAAATTTTCAGGATAGATGTTTATACGTCAAAGTCTTCAAATATCAAAAAAAGTTCTGCTCAAATAAGCAATGCAAACAAACCTACGGGCGATTACATTATGTCAGCCGCGACTTATTAGAATGCCTTTGACTTTATGTACTTTTTTTCAAAAACCCGTAGTTTGGCAGATATCTTCAGGGTGCCATTTTTTTTCGGGTTTTTCTTAGTTTTTAAAAATGTACCTACTAAATTACTTTTATATACGACCGGGCCATAAAGTTACTTTATGGACCGCATTCGCGGGCGTAATGTGATACTTTATGGCCCGCTTCATTAGCCACCAATTTACTTGCAAATTTGTATTATTTTTGTTGTCATTTTTAATTTGACTTTGGCAAAAATGCCTTCAATATGTATTTTAATCATATTTTTTTAATAGTTTTACTAATTATTTGCGGTCGTAAATAAAATCTTATATGTACCATGAGCGTAAAAGGGCCACTTTACACAGCAAAGTTTTTTTAGCGAAATTATTGCCGAAATATTTCGTAAGGTTTTTGAAGGTAAAATTCACCCAAAGTTTATTAGTCATGCGCAGGCGCAGTAACGTTTTATCGATTTTATTCTGTCAACAAACAAATAAAACGTTACTGCGGCTGCGCATGACTAATAATTTCACAAAACTTTTGGTGAATTTTTATCTTTTAAAAACTTATGAAATATTTCGGCAATAATTTGGTGGATAATTTCGCTAAAAAACTTTGCCGTGTAAAGTGGCCCTAATAAGCAATTATGTCGCACAGCGTGGTTAAAGCCCTCGGCTTCGCGTCGGGATTTAAGATTCACGCCTCGGGCCATAATTGCTATTTCTATATTATTTAATAAATTCATTTATCGTTTTCTATTAGACAAATAATCGAAATAATCTGAACTATTATTCCAGCAATAATTTACCCAAAGTTTATTATATTACGCCCTTGGTACGTAAATAACTATTAATTACATAATCATTTAAATAATTTTAACGGAAACTTACTCGCAAACCCAATTCTGAGCATTTGACATGTTTGTTGCTAGGCATATTTATTTTTATTCTGTTTGAGGGTCTTATTTACTTAAAAACCAGAGTAGTATAATAACTCATATGTTACACTTACCTGCTAATATCTATAACTAAATCCAATATTTAAAGAACACTAATTTATTCAGTATAACAGGCGAGTTTTGCTGCCGTCGTAGTCGTATACGTTAGAAAATTCTCGAAAAACCTTGAGCTTTGTAACGCACTGTGATTGGTTAACGCCATGATGACGTCATCCGTCCCGTGATATCGGCTCCGATTTCGCGGGATTGCACGATGATTGCGCGGGATTGCGCAGTGATTTCGCAGATTTCGCGGGATTGCGCATTGATTTCGCAGATTTTTGGGATTTCCACGGATTGCGCTGAGATTTCGCAGGATTGCAGCTGATTTGTGACAGTATTGCGCGAAGTGGTTAACCCCTCGGAAATAACATACCGCAATAGTTTAAAAAGTATAAGCTGAGTGATATAGACATATAAAAAACAGACCAAAACTAAATATTTTTATAAAAATATAGAATGTCCATTTAGGAAAAACAAAAATAAACTACTACGAAAGTACAATATTTAAAAATTAATTAAACCCAACCTAAACAGATTACAAACATTCTTCGCACACAAAGTCATCTTCGTCGTCGGAGACTCCGGCACATTCGTCATGTGCCCAGTTCCTACAACAGATACAGCAAATCCAATCCTCCCCTTTTGCGTGATCTAAGGTAAGAATCCCCGTAATATAGGCACTTCGAGTCTTCTTCATCATTTTCTGTATATCATCATTTTCCTTGTTGATCTTCATCTTTTTTTCTGTTTTTTTTGTTGTCTTGCCTTTAAACACATAACGAACAGTTGTTTTAGCTCTCTATCTTCTACTTTCTTCTTTTTCTTCCCTTTTCTGTATCTCGTTTTCCAACTCGTTCTTATACGGACTACTAGTTAAAATTGCTGAGGTTCCACATTTCCTACTTTTTATTAATGCAGATATTTTACGTTTTGGTAAGGGTCGAATATCCCTAGGACTTATGGCAAAGTTATTCTTTGGATATTTATCATCCAAATTATTATTCCTTGCCACTTCGTAGTTTAAATCATCCATTTTTGAGCCACGGGCATTTTGGCTTTTTGGCGCCTCGTGATTTTCGGATGTGGTTGTCAAAAGCTTAGACTGCGAAGACAATTGAAGGGGCAAGTGGATGAAGGTGTTATGCAACAAAATGATTATTTTGAGTAAATTGACATTAAAGTTAATTTGTTAGCATTTTTTGTTAAGTATAAAAAGTTAAATTTTTTTAGTGTTGTACGACTTAAAGCTTTAATGGAAATTTAATGACAGTATATTGTTTAATGTTTTTTTTTCAAAATCAGCAAAAAAATCAATTTTTCTGTACATAACACCTTCATTTATTTTAATACTCACACAAACGCAATAAAAAGGCTTGTTATCTATAAAAATGTATTACAATACTACATAAAGAAATACATTTGAATGAACATTCTTGATCTATAACTAAAAGTTACTTTTTGCGTTTACGTTTCTCTGCTGGTTCATCATTTGCAAATTTCAAAAATAGCTGTTCATAAAACCATTGATGCTCAGTAGCAACAAATGGTAACTGAGTTTGAAGATTTTGAATTTTTTCCTTGGACACACTTCCTATTTTATCGACCTGTTGTTGAAGCTCGAAGATATTTGGAGCTGCCCCATTTGGATTTTTTAATATGCACACCTTCTGAAATGGTATGTTTTCATCGTAACTTTCTTTGTATAAGTAGCTACCAAACTCCTCTACTCGAATCCACTTAATTCCATCTCGAAACCGTACCTTTTCATTTAATATGTTCTTTTTCTTATTTACCAATCCTAATTTAGTGGTAAGGTCTTCAACATTCATAAAATAGTTATGCATATCAGTTACAACTGAATTTTTGGTTATGCCACTTTTTATTATATTTCGATATTGCTCAGGAGTTACAATGTTTTCATGTTTTCGGAGCACCTTTTCGATGCGACCAAAATCCCTGTCTGAGTCAAGATACGTATGGCCGACTTCGGGATATTTGTGGTCAATAACCTTGAACATACCTTTTAATACTAAATACTGGTAAAAACAAATCATGCTAAAATTCTTATTTTGACCTGCGCATGAATCTGACCATACAAGTAGATGATTTTTTGCTTTAATTTCTTCTGAAGACTGTACACACTGCCATAGACTACTGATAACTTCTGAACTTCCTCTGTTGGCCACATCTTCAGTCCACGTTTGCATAAAAGCTTTTTGTCCTTTTGTGGTTATCAAGTGAATGCCCAAGTTATAAAACCAAAGTTGCCGTAAGTAAAATGCCTTGGATGTCGTTATTTTTGGTAACGGCATAGTTTGTTGCAGGTCAACTGTAATATACCAAATATTTTTATCTATACTAGCCTTACTTCGATCATTCTGCATTAATTGAAATCCAGCCTTAATATTTTCTTTATGTTCATCACAGGTCTGCCCAGAATCACAAGTACTACATGTGTCACTTTTTGGGGAACTAAAGGAGAGATTAAACTGTGTGTTAAAAATCTTTGCATATGATGCCTTTTTAATAAAAAAATTTTGAGGTTGATTTTCTTGTTTACATTCTTCTAAATATAAGCGGTACATGATTGACATATTAAGCGTCGGTGACAAATATCGCTTAAATGGGTTACTATTTCTTGAGTAATGAGACTCCTCAGAAGGAAATTTGGAAATATGACTTTTAATGCATTCTATAACTTCATTTTTCATTTTGTGTGGGCGGCTTGTATGTTTACCCCGTTGGTCTTGGGTTGGTTCCGATGTTCCGGTTAAAATTTTTTCTTTTATGACATCAACTTTTCTTCGACCTATCTGATACAAAGAACAAAGCGCTGATTTGCATAAAAATATTTGTTTATTTTCTATAGTTATGCTGTATTTGTAGGAATTTTGTTTATGTTTTTTTGCATTTTTTCTTATACGAGCGACAGGCATAGGGATTATACTTTTAAATATTAGAGAATTTTTTGCATTAACATCAAGATTATAGAAATCTTTTAAAATTGCTGATCGCTGTTCAAGTGTAAATTTTTCGTTACATTTTAACCTACAAAGTTTTTTGTTCTTTTCTTGGGTCGCTTAGGCTTCATCATAAAGTTTTTCTTTTTTTTTGACATTGGTCAATATTACTTGTTTGTTCAGGCGAAACATTTATAATCGCTACATTGCTATCAATGCTGGAATTTTCACCTGAATCAACAGTTTTTTCTGGAATATATTCACTGCCACTGGATTCGAAATCAGAAAACTGCTCAATTGCCTCATCTACAAAAAACCCTTATATTACTAGTCGGCTAACTATCTACGGCATTCTTAATTTTATAATTTTTTTTAATATGCGTAGAAAAACAGCATAAAAAAGACAACTATAGCGTATGTGTACATGCTTACCATCTCTTATAGTATTAACTACTATTGGTTTGTGATTCTCATGGAAACTTTTCTCTGGGGAGAGACCAATATTTTCTAAAATAACCACGTTTTTAGATTGTGAGATGGTCGATCTTTCTTCAAAATAACCATCTACAAAAATCATTTTAAATGACATACACATACCTAAATAAACAATATTATGTAAATTTGACTAGTTATATTTTTACAATTTAATATAAGTAATATGTAATCACGTCAACCCTTATAGGTAAGTATATCAAATATAAAAACTATTGTTTCAGATACTAATTAAAAAATTATATATTTAATTACAATTTTATTATTACTTTATTAAAATGCTCTAACAGCAGCAGTGCTTGAATAAATATTTAAAAAATAGTTTATCTAAAGAACCCGTTAAAGTTCTCGGTTTAAAACCCTCTAACCTAAAACTTAAAATTTACTTTTAATAGTTAACGTACCTGCCGTGTTGAAATCCAGCAAAACACTATTACTAGTCTTCCCCGGTATTATTTCCTTATTTGACACATCATCAGAACCATTTTCCAGGGCCTTTTGAACCATTAATTTCCCTCTGAATAGCATATTTTCCACAAAAACTACTTGAAACGTGTTGACACTTTAAGGTTATGTATGTTTCGTATTTCAGGAATCGGACTGGATGAATGTATCATGTACACGACGCTGTTGCTACTTAAATCGAATGAATGTGTTAAGTACTACTGTTTTGCTATAACTGAAATGAATGAAAGCTTTATGTGCCCTTAACACATTTATATACTACGTTTTGGATTAGATACGGTACATAACACATTCATCAATAAAATATTGGCGCTAATAATGATACGATTGATTATTTCTTTACATCCATGGGGGGACAGGTACTTAACTCTTTCATCCATGCCATTTTCTAATTTTTTTTTAAATGTTACATAACACCTTCATCCACTTGCCCCTTCAATTGCTTTGCATTTGTCAGAGGAATCCGGGGCAAAGTGGTCAGGCAAGAGCAAAACGGTCAGGCAGGGTGATCACTTCGCCCCAGATGACAGCTGATTAAAAATAAATATTTTGAAAAATGCACATTAAGTTTTATTTATTTTTATTCACGCCCCCTTATTTCGTATAACATTTACCCCATTTTAAGTATAAGAGAAGTTTAAAAAAGATGCATATTTAAGGAGATATTTTAGAACTTATTTGGTGCTCACCTTACATCAGCATGTTAAAAAAGCAGTAAAGTCGCGATAAATATAACAAATTCCCGAAAAAATCGACTACACCCTTACGTAGTAAGTGTCGACTAAACACTTGAACCTTGAACATATGACACGGTTTTTAGTTGTTGACATCGCCGTATAGGAGGGGGTTTGCCACTATGCCCCGGGGGGGCGCTATGCCCCGGCCTCCCCTATCGCATTGCCCGTTACATTCAGTTGTTTTTCATGGGATGACGTCAAGCTGGAAACTGAATGTTTTCAATTTTGTCGAATTTTAAACCTTAATATTTTACACATAATAATAGACAATTTTAGTCAAATTTCCACTTTTATTAAATATTTAGTTTCGCGTTTCGCTAACACTATAGCTTCTTCGGATGTTTGTTACAGATTAAATCTTCAACTAAAAGTTCAGAAAGGTTTCATAACATAATTACAAAAATGAAGGTAGATAATGAGGCTTTAATTTAGGTTTAATTATTCTAGCAGTTTACTATGGGGAATTCACACTGGGCTTTATTTCTGTTAGGTAAATAAGTTTAATAAGGGTGAGTTATTTAATTCTAATTGATCATTGAGTAATATGTCGGAATTTTTCAACCGATTTATCTCAAGACTTTCAAGCAATTTCAATTTTTTACCTTTATTTTCTACATGTAGTATTTTAAAATTATTGTTATCAAAAGTATGTCGATTCTGTAAAAGATGGTTTGAATATGTAGAATTATTTTTATTATTAATAAAACTTTTGTTATGTTCCGTTATACGTGTTAAGAATGATCTGCCTGTTTGGCCTATATATCTTTTCGGACATGATCCACATGTTAACTGATATACACCTTATTTATTATTTTTATTGGTTTTACTTTTTGAATTTTTCAGAAATTTTCCTAGTGAATTATTTGTTTTAAATGCTACTTTTATGTTTTTTTGACTGATAAATTTTTTAATTTTCTTTTCTGCTGGTTTCCCGAAATAAGTAATTGATTTAAAAGTATTGGGTTTTTCTTTTACCTTAGGGTAGACTGCAGCAATAGCTTTATTTTTAAGTTTTTTTGACAAAATTCTATCAATAATTGATGGGCAATAACCGTTATTTATTGCGACTTGTTTAATTAAATTTAATTCGTACCTGAAATTTTCCGGGGATAAAGGGACACTTTATCCGCCAGTGGCGGCTGGTCCTAAAGGGCACAAGGGCACGTGCCCACTCTAGATTTTCGACAAATAAAAAATCTTTTATCAAAAGTAAAAAGAAATAATACACCGCCGCTCCTCAATACCTCTTTCCTTGCATGTCACACCACGTCGAACGCGACCGCCGGCGATCAAAACTTATCTCCGGGGACACAGCAGATTTGTCCCAATTTCATCATCAATTTTGGTGGCGACGCAGGTCTATGCAGTGGAGAATTAGGGTTAAAATCGCGTGCTATCGGCATCTCGATGGGCACAATATTTCGTGTCTGCTACCACTTGTTTATTGTTTGGATTTCGAGCGGCGTTGTCCTTGGCGCGGCGGGCGGAAGAGATTATTCCTCAATTTTATGTTTAGTTTATAGTTAGTTAGTTATAGATATATTAACACGTGAAGGCCTAAGAGTTTTTTCTTGTGATCGGTTGAGGGACATTTTTTTTTATTGAAATAGTTTATTAATTATTAGTAGTGCATTAGTGCGTAGTATTACTAGTAATTATAGTACTATGTATTTTGTTTTGTTCTTACTTTTGGGATTTCCCGATCCGCTCAAAAAATGGAATCAGAAATAAACTCAGTGCAATATTTATTACAAAAGACTGTTTTACAATTTTTTAAGTAGTTATTATTTATTGATTTGTATTTGTGCTCCCCAAATAAAAAAGTCACGAGCCGCCACTTGGGAGAGCCATTAAGAAACTCTTCCTTCATTCTAACCCTCGGAAAGATGATCATGGGGGTACAAACGAGCCTTCAGAGTTCATGCTGATCACTGCAGTGCATAACGTGCCCCTTTCAGCAGATGTTAGCGTTCCAACTTGCTTTCTACCTCGCAATGCAATTACTTCTGATGGCCGCCCCTGAACCGTCGTAATTCCAGTCTCATCGACATTCCATACTCTCGCCGCAGGAAAGTTATGCTGATCCTGACTGGTCTCCAAAATACCAAAAAAAGCGTTTACGTTCTGTCTATTAAAACTCCTTGCGCGAGCGGAGGAAATTGCCTCAGGAACCCGAAGAGACAAATTGTTTCGTCTTTAAAATGAACTGAGCCACACCCATCCCTCCTTTTCTTGCGTTGTATTAAAGAAATGTTTTAGATTATTGCGGACAGCTAATTGAAATGCCAAAGATCTTACGTCCATCGTTGTCAACTCAAACAACATACACTCCATATTTTTTATATACGCAACCTACTCTTTTTCTAGTTCTGACGAAAAAGTTATCTTGCGACTACCAAGTCCATTTTTGGAGCCGGTTAATGTTTTATTTTGATTTTTAACCCTCCTCTCTATAGTACTTTTTGGCACTAAATACACCTTAGATGCTTTCAAATATCCATACTTCCCTGTGGAAACTGCAATAGCATCTGACAGCCTGTTCGCTCCATGATTGTCTGTTTGTTTTTCGAATGTAGGGTGACATACCTGGCACTGGTATTACTAACTGAAAGAAAAAATACAATATAGTTTATAATATAAAAACTTGAAATTCTGGTTTCATTATCACATTAGTTTAAAATATTGCATTAGAATGAAAAGTTTAATCTAAAATGGGATACTATAATATAAAATGGGATATCCCATTTTACATCAAGTAGTTCTGAATTAAATAATGTTATAAACCACCTAACCTACGAAAAACTAGCTAACATCTAAGTCACCTAAATTTAAATGTAACTGTATCTTTATATTATAACATATAAAAAATTAAATATGTATTACACATAAAGGCACAATACTTACGTTCTACTTTCGTTAAAAAGTTGTACATTATACCGTTAAAAAGTTCTATTCAACACACAAGAAACTGAAAAATGTGTATCAAAGCCGGTTCAAACTATAACTGAAGTTAGAAATCTTGTCGACACGCTGTGCTCGCTACAGGTGAACTAGTCTGCTACATATATAATAGATGTCACTACTGAAAGATGAATTATGGTCGGTATCCCATTTTCTCAAGTATCCCGTTTTAGGTAGACTTCCCCTAGATCTTAAAAGCTTTTTTCTTAACTTGGTTGACATTTATTTTTCATATTCTGGAACATTAATTCCTAAAAGTTGAAATTACTAAGACATACGAGTATTATCATATTTTCAGGACACTACCTTGCACGTCTTTTTTTTAACAATCTTATTTTTGTAAAACACGTAAACAGAGCAGAAACTTACTGTTAATGCTGTAAATTCTGAAATATCTTTCATTCTTAAAAGTAAGACAAAATATTGACAAAAGGAAAAAATCAATACAGCAAATTAAAAATAGCATAATAATTTCCTTTGATCGCTCTGCCGCTTGAAACCCGGTGACTCCTCCAGAAGTATGAGAAATACTGTAAAAGCAGTGAAACAGTGGGTATCACAGTTTATTGGTTTAAACAGGTCCAACTAACATAAGAAACGACGTAAGATTTAAAAAAAATATACTTAGATATTCCATTTTTTTTTGTACAATGTTTACTATGTCCATATCATTTATTTTCTAACGTAATATTAACGAAAGTATTTGTACATATCAAACTATACCTATTAATTTAATTCCCTTACCTTAAGAGATCGATGGCATTCACCAACCCTAAACACTTGCACTTTTCATACCTTCCAATTAAATAAGAGTAAAAAGTAAAGGTGCAAAATAATATTATAATGCCTCCTGCCAGAATTCGAAACGTCGTTTCGTTGTTATTCCTGGAAATACTAAAGAATCGCACCAACCCCGGTACAATTCTATGGCGCGATTTACTAGAACTAATAGCCATGCTCGAGGTCATCGTTTATGTTGCCGACAATCATCGCAATAGTTCGTGTGTTCTGTCACTGAGCGTCAAAATGCTTTTAAACATTCTGTATTGCTAGGATAACCATACAGGATTTGTCGGTTATACATGTAACGATATTTCCTTGGCACATCTAACAAAATATATGGTTATCAAATTTTAACTAAATCTTTTTGTTAAAATAACTATTTGAATACCATTACTATACGTTATTGCTGTAGCTGCAATACTGTGTGGTTAAAAATAGGGGCTGGATACGAAAGTTCTGCACGGTATGGTAGTTGAAATTGAAAAGTTGTTTATAACATAACAGAAATTCTTGTATTCGAAATTGTAAACAATAAAGGGAATATTAAAATAGTGTAATAGTTTTGATCAGCTATGCGTTTTCGGGAGAACTCTCGAGCCCTGTTTTTGATGCGAGCCATAAAATTTTGCACAACTGAAGTGGTCACTTTTCTGCCGCCTGCGGTCCACAATTGTGGAAAAACTTTTTAGGGATGTTGCAGTTTTTCCACCGTTCCTTAAAATATTTTTTACCAGAGCCTAATATCTTTCAATGTGGTGGGTTGGTGTTTTTGGGTATGAAATTGATGCTTTCGTTTTCAAGCCACTCTATAGTTTTCTTTGTATCATGTAATGAGCGGCTGCTAAATCAGACCAGAAGATAGTGCTTTTATTGTGACTTCTTATGAAGGGAAGCAGCCTCTTCTGTAAACATTCTTCCAAGTATACTTCAGTGTTGAGTGTATCTTCAGTATAAAACGGCTTACTCCTTAAACCACACTGACAAATTGCTTGCCACACGAGTACTTTGTTGCCAAATTTCTCCACAGCTACAAATTTATCCTTATCGGGGCCCTCGAATTTATCAATGTCGTTGTAATATTGATGCCCTGGTAAAGTACCGAAATCATATTTAACGTAGGACTCATCATCTAAAACAATGCACGCATTTTCTGAACAAAACTTCTGATATAGCACTTTCGCCCTTCGTATCGCCGTAATTCTCTGAGTTTCAGTTTGTTGAGCACACTTTTGCTTCTTGAAAGTCTTTCTTTTATTTCTTTTTTTTTTACTTTATTTATTAGAGCGTGACTTACACCAAACTTTTTAGCAACATCACGGATTGATGTCGAGCGGTTTTTCAGTACATAACACACTATTCTTTTTTCAAGTTGTTTGTCTTTTGCACCTTTAGGTCGTCCGATTCTAGGCTTGTCCTTTAATGATAAACTTTACTTAACCTGACAATATCGCGATTTACGGTCCATCGCGAATACTTTGCTTTTTTTTGCAATAGCATAGTATGGCAAAGTTTTATTTTGGGTTTATATATGCAAAATTTTCAAGCGCACTGGCTCGTTCTTCGAAGTCATCTTTAATACTAATGCGTAAAGAACACGGTCACGTATATAAATGTGCTCTAAGGATGTAAACAAGTATGAAAAAAAAAAACAAATTATAATAATAGGCATTTCTTTGGCCCCCAAAACAGGCTGGTTAACTATGTGCAGAACTTTCGTGTCCAATCCTTATGACGATATATATATTTGGCTACGACCACAATTTGGCTTTTGGGACTTTGGTAATACTAACAATAAAAATTGTAATCGTAACTATATTTTTTTCGCAATACTATATTGTTAACACATAACAATACAATTTTTTCAGTGCAACTTTCTAGTAAATGAACTGCCAATATTATTACACTTCTTGCCATTAGCTCAGCGAGACCGGTTATTTTTTATGCATGACAGAGCTCCCACTCATTTTAGTGCCACAGCTAGAGAATATTTAAATGCAGTGTACGGAAATCGATGGATCGGTAGAGGAGTTGAACCACCTAATCAACCGTGGCCGGCAAAGTCCCCAGATTTAAATGCATTGGATTTTTATGTCTGGGGGCACTTAAATCACTAGTTTTCAAAACTCCAGTGGAAAACCGTTATCAAAACTCCAGTGGAAAACCAGGTAGATCTCAGAAACCGGATAATAATGGCTTGCGAAAATATTAAAACCACCCCAGGAATTTTTGAACGTATTCGTCATTCAATGAGAAGACAGCTAGATGCTTGTATTTTAGCAGAAGGTGTGGCGATTTTCAACAGTTGTTCTAAATCCGGTTTGTTTTGTGTTTAAATTTAGATTAACAAATAAGTTTACATAGAAAATATTGAAAATAAAGTATTTTAATAACTAATTCATAACATCTTTTGTCCTTATTGAATTAGTAAATTAATTTTGTTCATCATGTCCATAATGCATAAAAAGTACCAGAGTTAAAAAAATCAGTGGCGGATCTACCATTTTTACAAAATATTATTGATGGTATCTCCACGCACTCCACTCCAGCAATATCTGGATTTCTCTTTCTAAACTCTCCTAACCAGTCTTTCCCAGCTGTCTTAATTGCAATATTAAAACTATGCTCCAATCCATTTTAGCAGCTACGTGATATGCTAATTCCAAGACAACTTTCCTTGTGAGACCAAAAAATCTCGATTCTAAGACACTTATGTGTTCAACTAGCTCCCGTTCTACTTCAGGGGGAAAAATGGGTTTGAATCTTCCCAGGCGTTCTTCTCCTGCCTTAATATTTTTTATTTTTGTCTACAGCATGTCTTCTGAAGGTATCTTGTGAAACATTGAAGGCTTTGGATACTTTATACCATCCCATTTTCCCAGTTTTACAGCGTCTATGGCTTTAGGCATTGAAGCCTGGTTTCAACCTTGTCTGTTGGTTTTTCAGACATATGAGCGAGGCATTGTAAAAAAAAAGATAAAAGAAATTGTACGGATTTCTATAATGGTAGGGTAAAATGAGGTATAGGTTTATTTTGCCCTCCTTGTGCCTATGTCATTTTACCCCACACGACCAAAATACACAAACACTGATTTATTTTTAAAAAAGCATATTTTATTCAAAAATTCGCATTTTAATATCCTAAAACAGGCAGTACTTAAACTAAATCAAAAATTTATTTCATAAAAATTCAATAAAAACTGCACTTACTGAAACTGCTCGACACCCAGTCTATTCATCTCGTGACAAAGTCAATCACGTTGGCTGTAATCGTTTGGATGTATTACCATATTTTCCTACGTTGTGTTTATTTCAGATTCTTTTAAAGTTTGGTACAACAGTAAATTTTAGATCAGATTTCGATAGTCTTTAATTATATTTTCCCCTTTTTAATCTGTCGCATTGTAGAGATAAGAAATCAAAGAATCAATCTGTTTTTACCATTTATTTATTTGTACACCAGTTAATTATCAAATTCTCATTCAAAATATCAATAAAATATGTATAAGAGTTAACAATTTAATATATTAACATAGGCCTTTGTCTGTCTTCCGTGATTGGCACCCTTTTCCCTTTTTGTCACCTGTTTATGTCTGCGACCCTACCGGTGATTTTCTTGTATACACTTTACCGGTGATTTTCTTGGCTACGCCTTTCCCCTTCATAGCTCACACATCCAATGTCTGCGACATTGATGGTGATCCGCGTGAAGTGATTTCTTATTACTTAAGCACCGAAACTTCAACAGCGCACCATCGTCGGTTATAACCCTTTCCCAAGAAAACCCATCACACTGTTTTATATATACCTATTATTATCTGTTAACGTTCTACAGGTAGCATCATGTCAATACCTACACCCATACTTTATTTTATCATTGCCAATTTTGATAATACGTTGGTCAAACGCGATTATTCATATTTACTCCAACCCAACCCTTTTTAAGATTTCTCGTTACTAATGCAGCTTACGTTTAATTTAGTAAAATACCCTTTTTATTTTTTTATCTACCCTGTCAGTTTACTGACCTTTATTTTTTCTTTGTTATGCCAATTAAACCCCGGAAGACAAACTGGCCATCTGTATTTACAAGAAAGGTGCTTTTGCACTTGCCCTAACATACTGACCCAAATCTCGAAAGCAAAAGTTTACTGACATCATCCTCTGGTACCGTTAGAAATTAGGTCTCTCTTCCAGTCATAATTTATGTAAAATAATATTTGATAATCTTATTTTATACTTTCATTTTAAATTCTCCCCCAAATGTTGTCCCGTTTTTTTTTTAAGATTTAGTTTTACATTATTAAACAGATTACTTTATATTATTTATAAGATTAAACACTGATGTACGACTGCCAGTATTTGGTTTAAATAATATTGTAAATTGAATTACAGTAATGGATTTCATTTCGTTACCAAAGATACCTAACACCAGTTAGATAAACCTCGGCGCAGCGTGTGTGCACCGTCAGCTTAAATCGGCGTCAAAGGTATCCGACTAAGTAAAAAGAAATCCAATTTATTTATAGAGTTTTTAATACAAACAAAGTGATATAAATACATATATATATATATATATATATATATATATATATATATATATATATATATATATATATATATATATATATATATATATATATATATATATATATATATATATATATATATATATATATATATATGGACATAACTCGTGTCATATTGGTGGGAAAAGGTGACAGGAAAGATATATTAACTAAAATTCAACCTGTTAAAATTTTAAACTAGTGGAATGGATGGCGCTGCCTGTGTCTCACGGCTTATGCAGTACGACATTGTAGCTTTAAGCGATTACTTTTTCGGAAGGTTGGTATGTTCGTCTATCCTGTACTGATGAGAACCAATGAGTTCGAAACCGGTCTGCATGTGACGATATTCTAACTAAAGAAAAAGCTTCCTTCTTCCTGGTAGTTTCTTACATTCGAAACGTTAATATTTTCTTATCTAACTGTGTTAGAAGAAAATACGGCAAATTTTGGTATGTAATTCAGCGCTCGGAGGGGCATATAGCCCGGAGAATAGCTGTTTTACCAATATTTGTTGAAATCCTTATTGTATAAGGAATTTTCAGGTGGTTAGAGAATTGATTCTCAATTTTTTCATATTTAAACTAGTCCCTTCTGCAAAAGGCATATTTTAAAATTGGGGGAGAGTGAAACGGCCCGTACCCGGGTCATTATATCTGTGAATTTTTGCAAGACTCTAAAAGAAAAATGAATATTCTAAAGTATAAAATTCTAATAATATATATAGATAAGAACCTCTGTTTTTAAATAGTCTAAAAACGTCGAAAACGGTAAGTTTGCATAAAAGGTTCTGCCAGGTCAAATTCTTAAGATTACGTAAAACCAGATGTCCTATCCAAGCTGTTGCATGACCAAGCAAAGCCATGCATATCCCCCGCTGGGGGAGGAAGCGCGACTACTTAAGCGCTCGACGCCACCGCAGAAGGCATTCATATTCGATTCACGTTCAGATTCAGATATCAGATAGACATTCAAATTTTCCTCTTTTTAAAAGTTAAGTCTTACGATGCCAATAGGGTTCTCTTTAGTGATTTTCTTTTGTGTTGTGAAACTGCCAGTAAGTCCTTTTGCTCTTTAACCAAAGTGTATTTATATCACTTTGTTTGTATTAAAAACTCTATAAATAAATTGGATTTCTTTTTACTTAGTCGGATACCTTTGACGCCGATTTAAGCTGACGGTGCACACACGCTGCGCCGAGGTTTATCTAACTGGTGTTAGGTATCTTTGGTATCTTAGAAGAGAATTGTCAAGTTTCTTAATGATAATTTCATTGTTAGATATTTCCAAATTAATTAATTTATTTCCTGACCTATGCGTGTGATCCATATTCGAATGAATATCCTGTCGCTGAAGTAATTCTTCGACTGGTCTGGTTGATGCTGAGATGTGTTGTGGTCTTAATCCCAGTTTTCTGCATTGGAGTAGGAAACATCTTCTGTTATATTCTTTAGCTAATTTCATTTTAGTTTTTGACCAAAGTTTCAATTGTCTCACTGCCTCATTGCCATGGGTAGCCAAGATCGTCTGGTAGAACCCCATTTCTGTGATATAATATGAGAGAGGTAGTCGTTGCTGACTAGTCAGGAGATAAACTAGGTAATATTGGGGAATGCAGCAAAATTAAAGAGTACTCTTTAAATGTTTTCCAAGCTTTCGGAAATGTTTATTTCCATCTTCAGGGAGACTACAAAAATTATGATTATGTCAGGTAACTTTAAGAGTTAACTTACATCTTTGGTGAGAATGTAATTCGTGATGTACATAATCATGAGCTTGGGTATGAGATAAATAAAACTAACCGTCAAAAACTTATTGATTAAAAAACTATGTGGTAACTTAAGTAGATTGTTAAAATGGTATCACTTTACACTTTAAAATTATATAAAACATCATTAATTAAAACAGATGATCATCGCTGAAAATATTTAAAATTATTCAAAGCAATTTACTGCAATGACAAGACAAGTACATCTGAAGGATGTCACCTGTCACTGTATTAAAAGTTAGGTTCAACGCCTTTGGCGTGTGTCAGACAGTAAGAAGTGGTTAAGTTACTGCAACGTGAATTTAATTTATTTCAAGACTACACTTCGTTGGTACTAATTTAAATTTGTAATTGTCATGATGAAATTATGATTACTTATTTAATAAGAACAATGAGAGGAATTTAATTATGTTATGTTCTTAGGAGTAATATTATTATGACTAGATTCCTTGTCTAGATGAAGTAAATATGCATATATTTCACTTAAGTGATTAATGTCAGATTTTTTATTAATACAGTTATCATCTTGGGAGATAAATGCCATCTCTTTGAATAACCTTTTAGAGTAATGAGGTTCTTTAGTTAATATTTTTGTGGAATCATAATTCATATGGTGTTGGTTCCTATGAGCATGATCTGCCAAGGCACATCTTTCTGGATGTAATCTACTATCACTTTTGTGTGAAGTAATTCTATCTTTCAGTTGCCTGGTAGTTTGGCCAATGTATGTTTTATTACAAGAGATACAAGGGATGCTGTATACAACATCCGCCTGTGAAAGCACTGGTACTTTATCTTTGAGATTAGAATGTACTGACTTGATTGTAAGGACTGATTTTACAGCAAGTTTTATGTTATTGTATGATTTAGTAAAAATGTTGACAAGCTTGGGTGTTATGTCTTTAATGTATAGTAAAGAGGTAAAAATAATAGGAGGGATTGATGCATTTTCCTGTGGTTGCATCAATTGATTGTTGGTGATAGTTGTAGACGTACTGAACAATATATTATATATATATATATATATATATATATATATATATATATATATATATATATATATATATATATATATATATATATATATATATATATATATAATTTTCTTAAGTTTATTGCTGTCGCCTACCTTTATATAATACTGTACTATTTCCCTGATATTATCAAAAAAAATACCCATTCTAGCAACTCCTTACTGTCTTTGAACATCAAAGTTTCTTTTTAATTCACCTTTCCGCACTCTTTACCTGGACTCGTACAGCAGTTCTCTTTGCTGGATGATGCCGGCGATTTCTCCGACCGCGGTCTTTGCCCTTTGTACTTGCCGCATTCGTACTGCTGCCCATACCTGTACAGGCCGCTGTTGCTGATGCTCTTGGTCGCGGAACGTTGTAGTGGCTCCACGGGATAATTTTCAGTAATACCTCTCTGCACTGGTTGGATGGGGGCCGGCTAACTTAATTTCTTGAGCGTCCGGTGTCACGGGCCGTCCATCTTGGTGCAGTTTTATTGGTATATCCATCGTGGCCACCAAACTTAGAACAATTTTGTCATCATTCCGTTGTTTGTCGTGTTTTTGTGTTTCTTCGGCCTTCCACTTTTTAAAATTTTCACTGATTATTTCGCGCGTCAACCCTTGAGACATATTTCTTTAGCGATTATGCAGTCTGTTATGCACTAACTCAGGTCACAGTTATTACTGTCGCTCCCGAAAGGTTCTCCGCATGAGTTCTTGACCAGTACATGCGCAAATTCCGGGTGTTATACGTCCCCTTTATGACCCCGCTCTCCGGGTGGACAATTTCGTACACATTTGTTTCCGGAATCCTTACAATTCTATAGGGCCCATCATATAATAAGTGAACTTTCTTTGTCAAACCCTCGACAGCCTTTGAGGTTGGATTTACTCGTAGAAGTACTAAGTCATTCAGGCCAAACGTATACGTATTCATTCTTTGTTGGGTTTTTCTTCTGAGGGCTTCTCGATCCAAAACCTCTCGTGCAGCTCTTTTTACCTGCTCATGATCCTGAGTTACTGCAGGTAAATGCATTTCAATTGCGCGAGTTAGCATGTATCTTGGTGCCCTCCCAGGTACTATGTGATACGGACTTTGTTCTGTACTTGAATGCGGCACCTTATTTAATTATTCTTCAATGTCGGGCAAATAATTAGCCCACGATTTATGTCGATTGTGGCAATAGGTCCTGAAAAATCGGCCGAGCTCCTTCATGTATCTCGCTAGGATTTGATGGAGCATTTCTTATTGTTGCCGGCTTCTTGCAATGGCTTTCTCCATCTATCGGAGGTAAATTGGGTGCCATGATCACTTAGGATTTTCTTAACGTTAATTAGCGGGGTCAGATCATTCGTCATCCTTTTTGCTGCTGCTTGCGCTGTGGCTTTCTTTAAAGCAAACAACTTGACAAACTTGGAGTAAGCATCGACGGCCACTAATATGTAGCATACCCCACTCTTACTTTTTGGCAGTGGTTCAAAGAAATCGACGGCCACTAAGTCCCCGATATCTGCTGGCACAATTGGCTGAATGGGGCCTGCCGCGGTGTCATTTGATTTGTTTGTCTTTTGACACAGGTCGCAGCTTTTTATTTCCCTAACTATGTGTTTTTTCATTCCCGGCCAATTTTTCAATACCGGATACACCTTGGAGCTGCTAAGATGTCCCATTTCCTTGTGATATTGCCAAATTATTTTTGATTGTAATTGTCGAGATACTGCATTGATATGTTGACTTGTGTTAGGGCTTTTATAGAGCAGGGTATCATTCGTTAGGGTGTAGTACTGTAAAGCTCGCCGGATCTTCCTCTTTGTAGGTGGTGTGCCAGTCGTCAAAGCATCGTAGATTTGTTTTAGGTAAGAATCGTTCTGTTGCCATGTGACCAAATTCTTTATGTCCGTTATGAGTGTCTTGGATCCCTCTACTCGAAAACTGGCTATCACTGCCTTACCTGTTTGTCCTATAATTGCCTGGTCTTGATCGTACGGGTATCGGCAATTATGTTCTCTCCCCCTCGAATATATTCGATCTTATAATCAAATTGTTGTAGGAACAAGACCCAGCGAGTGATGCGCTCATTCAAAAATCGGCAATGTCGCAAGAATGTCAGAGCTTTATGATCAGTGCGTATAATAAAGTTCACGTTTATTAAATATATCCTAAACTTCGTTAGGGCGTAAATTATAGCACATAGTTCTTTCTCTGTTGTCATGTAGTTTAATTCGGCCCCTTTAAAACTTCGGCTGTAAAACGCAATTACGCCCCTTTCATTACCTTCCAGCAGCTGGTATAAAACCGCGCCAATACCATATTGTGAACTATCGGTTTCAAGTAGGTACGTTTGGCTTGGGTTTGGGTGGATCATCATAACCTCTTTAAGAAACTGTCCCTTTATTTCTTTAAAACTTTCTTGTTCCGTAGCGCCCCACTGCCATTGTATTCCCTTTTTTAACAGGTGGCCTAATTTGGGGTATAGTCACTGTAGTTTTTACAGTACTTGCTGTAGTAATTGCAGAGTCCTAGAAATGCTCGAAGATGTTTAATTTTTGTCGGCTGAGGAAACTCTTGTATAGCCTGTACCTTCTCGGGATCCGCCTTAATACCCGCCGGTGTTAGAATGTGTCCAAGAAATTTTACTTCTGGCCGGATAAACGTGGATTTTTCCAAATTTATCGTCATATTTGCATCCCTTAATTTTCTCAACACTATCTCAATATGTTCCAGATGGTCTTCAAAAGTAGTCGATGCGATCAATAAATCGTCGACATAATTATACGTAAATTCTCGAACTTCCGGCCCAAGCACCTTGTCCATACAACGTGAAAAACTAGCTACACTGGTTTTTAATCCAAAGGGTAACACGCTGTAACAATATGCCTTTCCATTATAGTAGAACGTAGTATACTGTTTACTAGCTGCTCTTAGGGGAATCTGCCATAAAATTGCTGCAATATCTCGTCGATCGACGGTGGGCTTTCATGATCGGATACCATTCTCTCATTTAACATTCGAGCGTCCAGGCAAACTCGAATTAACCCATTCTTCTTCTTAACAACCGTGATAGGACTGGATAATGGAGAGGAAGTACGCTCAATGATTCCCATTTCTAACATTTCTGCCATTTTCTATTCGACTGCAGGTCGCATTGCAAATGGCACTGGATAGCTCCTTTTGAAAAATGGCTTATTGTCTGTCATTTTTATTTCATGTTCATATATCTGTATCCGTCCTGGCTAATCAGAAAATAATTCCTTATAGGTCTGTAATAAATTTTTTAACCCAGTTTTGTGCGCCGCTGGCAACATGCACGCATCAATTTTGTCTTGAATTAGGCCCACCTTGGACGCTACTTTATTTATTGAGAATCTGTGTCGACTGTGCCTCCGTGTTCTTGTTCCTCACATTGTGCTAACGGTACTTTGGAAGGCTCTCCGTCGGTATTAGGAACCGTTAGAAGTTTTTTGTGCAAGTTCAATGTGCATTTTTGTGATTGTAGCCAGTCTGCACCAATAATAAGCGGTCTTACAAGCCCCTGGACTATTAAACAACATATGCTAAAAGTTCGTTTAGCAATGTTAATATGTAATAATACTTGTTGGGTAACCCTTTTACTTCTGGTCCCAAAAGCTCCTTGTATAATGATCGCTTTCAACGGTAGCATTGGAGGTAAGGTAGATTGGATTACATTCGTATACAAATCCTCAGATATGCACGTCACCTCCGAGCCAGTGTCAATTAAAGCTTTGATTACCGTTTTGTCCTAATAATAATAATAATAATAATAATAATAATAATAATAATAATAATAATAATAATAATAATAATAAATGCCTTTTATTAAAGTAAAAAAATCATTTTACAAAAAAATAAAAATAAAAACAAGTGAATATGAAGCAGATACGAGGCGCAGTCTAGCCAGAATATAGGCTACTCTACTGAACCCCGTTCCGCTCATTATGTCTCAAAAACAAGAAAAAAAAAGAAAGGATTGGTACAAAAAAAGTCTGATATAAATTAATCATATATAATACATAATACACCTAAATAACCTCATAAATAGATCGAGGAAATTGCTGCACTTAAACAAAATAAATTAAATAATAAGGTAGGTATATTCAAAATGATCTAAGAGAAAGATTAAAGAGGACAGAGTAACAAATTAAGTATTTTGGAGATTAAGTAAGTATTTTTTGTAATGCTTTTTAAATTTTGTATTATTAAGTAAAGGTAGCTCGCTCGGTAAGTTGTTGTATAATTTAATAGCGTTATAAGTGAATGTTCTTTGAAACATGGCGCTCTGGTGATGAGGCATAGTAATTTTATTTAAAAATCGTATATTACGAGAGTGCATATTTTCGCGAAACACAAATTTATTTTTTAAGGACACAGGCAAAGCAGGATTGGTCAAAACTTTATGAAGAAAATTGCAGAGATCGGCGATTATTCATTTTAAGACTTTTAAGGTTCTTAAAAGTATGCGAAAAATGATCGAATTTTCTAATACCAAAAATCAGACGTGAACATGTATTTTGTACTTTTTGTATTCTGTTTCTATCCAAAACATCCAAACATGGACCATAAATAAAATCGCAGTAATTAAAGCCAGAGAGGACCAGCGACTCGCAGAGCATTTTGCGTAAATAAGTACTAAGGAAATGACGGCTATTAAACAATATTTTTAAAGTGAAGTATGATTTTTGTATCAACCTCCTCACATGCTCTCTAAACCTCAACCCCGTGTCAATAATCAAGCCCAAATTTTTTGCCTAACCAACACTCGGTAGTTTGACTCCATCAATAGATATATTAATATTTTCGTTTAAAAAAGACACGTTATTTTTGTTACCAAAAAGCATTAAAAGTGATTTTGCAGGATTTAACATTAAATTATGTTCTAAAGAAAGCTGTTTCAATATGTTTAAGTCTTCATTAATCAAATCAGACGCAGTCAAGTAGTCGTGATGTTTAAAATGAACGTAAATCTGCGTATCATCTGCGTAAGCCTGAACTTTACAGTGTCTTAAGGACTTCAAAATATCAGAAGTATAAACCACAAAAAAAGAGGTCCAAGGATGGAGCCTTGCGGCACGCCTGAAAGGATTTATACTTGTTCTGAAAAATTATTGTTACAAGAAATTTTTTGAAAACGATTAAAAAAGTATGATTTAACAAGGTTTAATGACGAGTCTAAGAAGCCGTAATATTTTAATTTAGCAAATAAGAGTTCATGATTGGGTTGGTATCAAAAGCCTTTGAAAAATCCAAAAGAACAAGAATACTATTTAATTTTTTGTCAATAGCCGTCATTATGTCATCTGTGACCCCGACCAATGCCACAGATGTACTGAAATCCTTCCTAAAACCACACTGACTTTCAGGTAAAGGCGGCTACAGACGGCATGGCAAGCCTTGGCCAGCGTTTCAACCAGCGTTTGTAGAGACATTGGTCTTTGCTTGATATTCGCGCACCGACAACCGTACACACGACATGTTTTATCTTTGCCAGTGTTTTCGAGGCAAGTGAAAGCGAATCTCTACAAGTGTGTTCGCCCAGCGGTAATTGACACTCTAAAAGAAAGGAAAAAAATTCCTGTGAGGCCGTTGTTAACTTTTAAAAATTCGGAATGCTAAAAAACTATAGGCGTACGCGGACTACATAGTTTTTTAGTATTCCGAATTTTTAAAAGTTCCCTACGGCATCATAGAGATTTATTTATCATTCCTTTCGAGTGTCAATTACCGCTGGGCAAACTATACAAGACAGACAAAATGGAGTCCGATGATGAAGTGATAGCAGCGTCTGCTCTACTTTTAAGTTCAGCTGCATTATTTTTATCAAAAACTATTAAAAAAAGAAAAAAACGCAGGTGGTGGACTAATTCGCTTTATCTAAGTATAGGACAACGTAGGTTAACTAAATAATATTTAAATGAACATTCACAATACAAATAATTTTTTAGGTACAATGAAAGTGATTTACTTGGCGATTTGAGAAAGGAGGCATCTCTAAAGTTCATTAATTTCTGCAGAATGTCTGCAAGTGATTTTGAATACGTGTGTACGGCGATCAAGCCCACTGGCGAGCTTCAACAAGTCCCTTTGATGTGTGTCGAAATTACCGCTTACTAGGCGAACCCTGGCCAGCGCCAACGTTGGCTTTGCTTTGCCATATGTTTTGCATCCACACGATGCGCCAACGTTGGAACGAGCCGGCATTGGCCAAGGCTTGCCATACCGTCTGTAGCCGCCTTAAGATAGAGTTAGTAATGCAGTATTGCAATAATTGACTATACAAAACCTTTTCAAAAATTTTTGAAAGAATGGGCAAAATGCTAATAATCCTAATATCGTTAAATGTTGCAGGATTGTTAATTTCAGGCAAAGGTTTACCCATGGAAATCTTCCATTGGTCAGGAAAATAGTTTGACTCTATGCAACAATTAATTATGTGTGTGTTGTATTTATCTATATAAGGACTACAATACTTCAACATTCTAGACGATATGCCATCCACCCCACATGCGTTGGTCTGTATGGATTGAACTATTTTGTGAATTTCATCGACCTCGGCCAATCTAAAAGAGAAACTAATATTTTTGAAACTATTATTATTATAAAAATTAGCCTTGGCACTACAGTCCGAAATATTCTGCAAAAATACACCAAAAAAGTCGTTAAGATCATTCGGGTTTGATAAATTATCGGGAATGCGTACATTTTTTTTTGAGCCTATATTAAACGATCTTAAAGACTTCCAAGTTTTTTTAAGATTGTTGTCTGCACAAATTGAATTTAAATAATTTCTTTTTTCTCTTCTCACCCCAGACAGAGTAAAATTTCTTAAACGTTTATAGTTATCCCAATCATTTAAAGCTCGCGTCCTTTTAAATTCCTGTAACGCGCGGTCTCTTTGCTTCATAAAAATTTTTAGATTAGGTGTAAGCCAAGGTGCAGCGCGTTTTGTAATCTTGGATTCTTTAAATGGAGCATGAGTATCAAAAAGTTCTAGAAGGAATTTATTAAATAAAGTAATTTTATTGTCCACATCCCGTTCATACAGAATATTATTCCAACGAAGAGATTGAAGGTCATGAAGAAACAAGTTTAGATTAAAATTGTTAAAATTTCTGTATGTAATAATTTTTGACTCAACTTGAGCCTTTTCAATTTTAAGAGTACAATGGACTAAACAATGATCTGAAACATTTACTAAAAATACGGTTCCGGAATCAGTGACCAAAGTGTTATCCGTAACAAATATAGGATCAAGCAGAGTACTGGAAGTTCTAGAAATTCAAGTAGGTTCATTAATTATTTGCACTAAATTATAATTATCAAAGAGGGAAACAAGGAGATTGCCTATTTTTAAAAGATCTATATTGAAGTCCCCTACACAAATTATTTCGTCCACTGTTGGATATAAAGCCGAAAAAATGTTATCAAAATCATTAACAAAGTTGTTAAAATTGGTATTGGGGGGGCGATAAAAATTGCAAAATGCATAGTATTTATTTTTAATTTTAATTTTCAAAATCAAAAACTCAAGAATATCATTGACAATAAATTGAAAATTCATTACTTCAGGAATAAAACTGTCTCTGATATAAGCCGCCACTCCGCCACCTCTACCAACTCTATCTTTTCGTATTATGCTATAACCTGGTAAAACAAAAGGAGTAAGAAAAATAAGATCAAAATCACAATCTCCCATCAGTCTTTTAAATTCTTCAAAACCTGTAAACATTGAGCGAATATTTAAGTGAGCAATTCTTAGCCCTAAGTGATTCATTCAGAAACTAACTATATTCAAGTAAGTTTAATATTAGGTGTTTAAAAGCTTAAACAAAGAGCAAAAAACTATATGTAGGAAGAAAAAACTTTCTACGTAGGAAAGGCAATAAAATATAGTACACATCAAACTAAGATCACTCTATGTCTATTAAAACAGAATATAACAAAAAAAAAACATTGCAGTATGCAGAGTACAATGTAACCAAACTAAAATGTATCCAAATGTTCCAAAAATCTAAAGATCGATAGAAGAATGGAACCATCCTCAGCTAAACAGTTCAAAAACAAAAATAAATAGAAAACAATCCTGCTTTGCAAAAGCATCGAATAAACTGTTTCATGATTTTTATCTATAAACATCCCTAATACATGTTGTTATAAATAGTTCTTAAAATGCCTAATTATGTTTTCAATAAGAATATTATACTTTCAAACTTAAATTTATATTTCGAACAATGTAATCCATACCTATTTATTTACATAAAAAAAAATAAATAAATATCGGAAATATCTTTAAAATAAAATCAGTAAAAAGATATAACGGTGAACAAAAAAAAATCAATCTTTATCCATTTATCAACAGCCCAAATGTTAAAAATATTAAAGAACTATATTTAATAGAAACCAGCGGTACTCAACAATTATTATTACTTACTAACAAGAAACTGCACTTATACATCGCTTACATCAATTAAATGTCACCTTTACGCGATATCAACACTTTGCAATTCTTATCAGAATCCCACAAGTAAATTTTTCCACCGGCCGACCACACGTTTTTACCATGTTTTTTCCTGGTTTCAACCAAAAGGTCGTAACTAGCACGAGTAAGGTCTTCATAAATAACAATTCCAGAGTTCTTTAGCCTTTTCCTGGCCGCCAACATTTTACTCTTCATTAAATTTGATAAAAAACGCACTATATACGTAGATTGATCTTTACTATTATCCGTGCCCCTGTTTTTAACCCGATAAGCAAAGCCAAAGTCATCAGATGAACATGAAATGTTCAATTTATTCTTAATGAATGATGCAACGCTTGAGGCCAAATTGGCGTCATCAAAATCCCCATCACTGACACCGCAAATTCGCAAGCAATTTTTCTTTGAAGTTTGCTCCAAACCTTCCAGACGAACTTGAAGATCCCCAATATCATTTCCGTGTTTGCATGTTATTTCTTCAAGGTTTTTTAGTGAAGAGAATTTATCATCCAACTTACTCAACTTTTCCTCAATCTTCGCCTCCATCTGAATAGTGAACCTCGAACACACTTTAGTAATTAATTTCTCGGTGTCGTCCGAGTCAGATTTGCTAGTGCTGCCGCTGCGAGGCATTTTGACGAGCACTGGTTAGATACGTATGCGCACAATGCAGTTTTCAAATTACCAAAATAAAACCGCAACACATGCACTTTTTAAAGACTTGAAACAAAAGATGTATGCGCAACAAACCCGTACACAGGATTGGTCGGAAAACTATAATTTGATCCCAAAAAATACTACTAAATTTGGCAAATTTCGGGAGACCTGCTAAACGTGCACTTATTTAAACGCCATACCCTAACCATAATAAACGGTTATCTCTGGCAACCCTTTTGGTTTTAAGTTCTGTACTGTTGGAGAACTTCCTGTATTGACCATTTCAACATTATATACAGGGTGGTCCTTGGCCGGAGTAATTCCAGACTTAAAATTTTCTGCATTTTGGGTAATTGTTGCAGTGATATGTACTTTCGACCGTTTAGTGGTCACTGCGGTCAAGTAGCTCGGCCCATTTAACTTGACCACTGGTCGTTTCTCTGATACGATGTTATATGGTTGTCCCTTGTGGCGGTTGGTGGCATGCGCCTTTGTGTGGGTACCAGTGGTATCTCGGAACTGTCGATGATAATGGCTTCTTCTTGCCTTAGGAATTCGGCGGCCGTCGTCATTGTTTTCTAGGTACTAGGATTAACGCGGATAACGTTTGAATGTTCGTCGGAAAGTGCTTCATTAAGTTCGTAACTAGTGTCGTGTCTCGAATCGGATCCGTTAGTAAACGTACTAATCCAATATAATACGCAAAGTGGGCCTCCATAGTATTTATTAATGCAGGTGACCACTGGTGACATGTTATTGTCTGGCGCAATTTATTTTGTTGTTGCTCAGACCAATAGGTATTGAGGAAAGCTGTTTTAAAATCCTGATAGTTTTCCCAGGTGCAGCTAAATATGGCCGCCCAATCCTGTGCAGCTTCCGTTAAGGCCTCATTTACTACTTCCAACTTATGCTCGTCTGAAATGGTAATTTTTTTAAATTAGACTTCTAGCTCTTCCAGGAATTTTACTGGATGTTTACCCATCCTTTAAACAAGGGAACCGAAGGTGCTGGCGTAAACATCCCAGGTCTCCTCTGATTACCAGTATGGCATTCAACGCCAGCTGCGGACGTTCGATGTTTGTCTGCAGACTGTCCTCGTGTGGGCACCTTTCTTCGACCCGTCTTTACCATCTTCCTGCCTTGTGCCGCAGTGCGTTCCCTCTGGATCATCCGACTGTTGATATTTATACGGCAAAGTAGTTTCTTTTGTTCCCCAGCCAACTTAGATACCGTCATTACCATTTTGTTCATCGCCTGCGTCTAGTGGTCCATGGTTTGACAGTTGTCACTTCCACTGCGGTCCGAACTATTACTAGTACTGATTGGTGGTCCAGGCATTGGAAGCTCGGCAACTGTAATAAAAGCAGTATCAATTTAACTAGAAAAGAAAGCTCCCCTGTTTTTTTTTCTTTGTTGTTCCAATTTATTGACTTTCACTCCTGGTCACGGCACCAGTGAAACTGCTCGACCCCCAGTCTATTCATCACGTAACAAAGTCAATCACGTTGGCTGTAATCGTCTGGATGTATTACCTTATTTTCCTACGTTGTGTTTATTTCAGGTTCTTTTAATGTTTGGTACAACAGTAAATTGTAGATCAGATTTTGATAGTTTTTAATTATATTTTCCCCTTTTTAATCTGTCGCATTGTAGAGATAAGAAATCAAAGAATCAATCTGTTTTTATCATTTATTTATTTGTACACCAGTTAATTATCAAATTCACATTCAAAATAACAATAAAATATGTATAACAGTTAACAATTTAATATATTAACATAGGCCTTTGTCTGTCTTCCGTGATTGGCACCCTTTTCCCTTTTTGTCACCTGTTTATGTCTGCGATACTACCGGTGATTTTCTTGTCTACACTTTACCGGTGATTTTCTTGGCTACGCCTTTCCCCTTCATAGCACACACATCCAATGTCTGCGACATTGATGGTGATCCGCGTGAAGTGTTTCTTTACATGTTGTTTTACATATTGTTTTACCAAATCCCTATACCTGTTACTGTGCGTCTGCAGCGAACCGCTGCATGCACTTTTTCACTTCGTTTCTTTTCATATAGAACCCCTTTTCTTACAGAACCCGGATAATCTGCTTTTTATTATTGGTATCGCCCCTTCTGACGTGCAAGTATAGTTTTCAATTTACACTTTAAATACCTTTTAACATTCAGTATCACCCCAAATTACGTACACGCTTGGCATAATGCTACTACGTAGGGTGTAAAGCCTCCAGCGGAACCCCACTTTCGGACAGTCCGTGAGTAGCCGAAAACCTGAATAGTGGAACCCCACTGTTAAATTAATTCACTGTAATTAGCCGATTAAAATCAGGACAATACCCAAACAAAAATATCGGACACCTCAACGTATAACATATAAAGGTGCAATAAAAGTTAGGAGTCCATCCGCCCATACGCATGTGTCACTTTTCTTCTCGATCGGATGTTGTTTTCTTACTACTTAGGCACCGAAACTTCGACAGCGCACCATCGTCGGTTATAACCCTTTCCCAAGAAAACCCATCACACTGTTTTATATATACCTATTATCTGTTAACGTTCTACAGGTAGCATCATGTCAATACCTACACCCATACTTTATTTTATCATTGCCAATTTTAATAATACGTTGGTCAAACGCGATTTATTCATATTTACTCCAACCCAACCCTTTTTAAGATTTCTCGTTACTAATGCAGATTACGTTTAATTTAATAAAATACTCTTTTTATTTTTTTATCTACCCTGTCATCTTACTGACCTATATTTTTTCTTTGTTATGCCAATTAAACCCCGGAAAACAAACTGGCCATCTGTATTTACAAGAAAGGTGCTTTAGCACTTGCCTTAACATACTAACCCAAATCTCGAAAGAAAAAGTTTATTGACACCATCGTCTGGTACCGTTAGAAATTAGGTTTCTCTTCCAGTCATAATTTATGTAAAATAATATTTGATAATCTTATTTTATACGTTCATTTTCCCCCAAATGTTGTCCCGTTTTTTTAAGATTTAGTTTTATATTATTAAACAGATTACTTTATATTATTTATAAGATTAAGCAGTGATGTGCGACTGCCAGTATTTGGTTTAAATAATATGGTAAATTGAATTACAGTAATGGATTTCATTTCGTTACCAAAGATACCTAACACCAGTTAGATAAACCTCGGCGCAGCGTGTGTGCACCGTTAGCTTAAATCGGCGTCAAAGGTATTTGTAAGTAAAAAGAAATCCAATTTATCAAATTGATTAATGAGCTGAAATTATATTTTAAAGAAGATTCGTGGATTTAATTTCGTTACTAAAGATACCTAACACCAGTTAGATAAACCTCGGCACAGCGTGTGTGCACCGTCAGCTTCAATCGGCGTCAAAGGTAGCCGACTAAGTAAAAAGAAATCCAATTTATTTATAGAGTTTTTAATACAAACAAAGTGATATAAATACACTTTGGTTAAAGAGCAAAAGGACTTACTGGCAGTTTCACAACACAAAAGAAAATCACTAAAGAGAACCCTATTGGCATCGTAAGACTTAACTTTTAAAAAGAGGAAAATTTGAGTGTATATCTGATATCTGAATCTGAACGAGAATCGAATATGAATGCCTTCTGCGGTGGCGTCGAGCGCTTAAGTAGTCGCGCTTCCTCCCCCAGCGGGGGATATGCGTGGCTTGTTGATGCAACAGCTTGGATGGGCCATCTGGTTTTACGTAATCTTAAGAATTTGACCTGGCAGAACCTTTTATGAAAACTTTTACCGTTTTCAACGTTTTTAGACTATTTAAAAACAGAGGTTTTTGGCATGTAGATTATTAGAATTTTATATTTTAGAATATTCATTTTTCTTTTAGAGGTCTTGCAAAAATTCACAGATATAACGACCCGGGTACGGGCGGTTTCATTACCAATACCATAGATTAAAGTGCACCGGCAGAAAAACTTTTTACGAACCAAATTGGAAAGGGATTGCCTGTTTAATTCTTGTCAAACACAGTAAGAGGTTAAGCGGTTACACGCTACAGCGCTTGACAGACGCTTGTTTAGTCATTTGTTGAAAAGTCTTGAAATGTTTGATACCTTTACCTGCAGGAATTTAAATTTGTGGTAGTATGAGTAGGTCAGTAAACAAAATATTTTTATTGTGGCAAAATAATAGTTTGTGCCACATATAAAATCATACAACACCAAATGGTAGGTACTTAAATAACAGATAAACATATTTCTGCGTTCAGTTAACTATAGGCACAAAAACAAAAACTATTCTAAGGACTTAACATAATACAAAACGGAAACTCTAACAGTTGCAGGTATATACGTCATACTATTACATACATAAAGAGTACGTATTTGTTTTACTTTTTTATTAATTTAAACAAGTAGCACTATTATGGCACCTACAATTGCACATCACTTCTTTTTAAACACGACAGGGCGTGTAATTCCATATTTTTTTGGCATCTTTGGTCGCTAAATAATATTCATTTAATTTTTGATAAAACAAACTCTTGTAGTTAACCATATTCGTTAAAAAAAGTACAATTACGACCTTACACAACACAATTTTTACTTTTTTATTAATTTAAACAAGTAGCACTATTATGGCACCTACAATTGCACATCACTTCTTTTTAAACACGACACGGCGTGTAATTCCATGGTTTTTTGGCATCTTTGGTCGCTAAATAATATTCATTTAATTTTTGATAAAACAAACTCTTGTAGTTAACCATATTCGTTAAAAAAAGTACAATTACGACCTTACACAACACAATTCCATACATTCAGCATATGACTTAACAAGCGTCGAAGCGTCTGTCAAACGCCGTAACGTGTAATCGCTTAACCTTTCACTTTGTTTGACGAGAATTAAACAGGCAATCCCTGAAATGACGTAAAATTTTAGTCAAACAAAGGAATATTCATTTGATTACAGCCTGACTAGGCTTTCCGCGAGACGACGCATTACACCCAGTGACTACGACATATGGTCACCCTAACTGTAAAACCTCTCAACTCCAAAAACTGCTTTTTTACAGGGAATAAAAACTGTTTGTATGTCTTGAATGCAGAAATATATATTTTTATTTTTTTCCTGAGGAATGGTGTTATGAGTAAACTATGGTAAAAATAAATCTAAGACTATTTTGTTGTTTTATTGTAATTTACTGGAGTTAGGAGGTATCACTATTAAAAAAAAACAACCAAGGAGTTAAAAGGTTTTACTTAGAGCACAACAATGATTTTATTTCCTTAATAACAAAATAATTGCACTTTTACACATTATGGAAACCCAGAAAAATATTTTACTTAAAACACAACTAGCATTTATTCCTTAAAACATAAACGAATCAATTTATTGATAAGGAATATTATCGTAATAGGAATGATAATCCAAATGTAAAGATTGTTTCAATGCTTGCAGATCTTCAAATTTTCTTTTCTTAATTTTAAGTCTGTTTTGTGCAATTGAGACAAATCAATAAAAGTACTGTTGAAAAAAAATTTTTTGAAGGTAGTTCGGTCCATTGATCACTAAATCTTAGCTTAAAAAGTATTTTCCCATTTGGATTGTATTGTAAGGTACGAAGATCTGTAACTACTGAGTCACCAGTTGTTCTACCAGGACGAATGGAGCTATAAAACTGAATTGGATCGAAGTTTTTAAAAAATGAATGATCCAAATACTTAACTTCATAACAGTCACATAATCTGCAGGAACGTTGACAATTGTGTTTTTAAGACGGCGTTCAATTCATGACTGCATGTAGTCAGCCTCCATTTGTGTATGGTCTTGCTCAGGAAATTTTTGCTCAATTACGACGTCATTTAATACAGCAATTTGAGAGAGCATTTGGTAAAATAGCGTTTCTATTTTGATAGATGCACCCGTCAATATAAAAGATAACTTTTTTATTTTCAGTCAATGTTGGAATTAGGTTATTCAAAAAATCGGATAGAATTGAGGAAAATCTTGTGCAATAAGTGCTCCTTCCGTTTCGTTCCATAGATAACATGTCTCGTCTTTATTTTTTAGATTATAGAAAGTAAAATTATGAATTGCCAACTTCATTTTATAATACATTAACGACACATTGGATTTCGGCGATAAGAGTACTGACTGCATGGCCATAGTAAAAACATTATCTTCATTTTTCTTGTCTTTTTCTTTTTGTTCTCTTGCTTCCTGTTTAGCCTCTTCGATATTTTTAACTTTTTAGGCCATACAAATATCGCACTCGTCCTACTTGGGGCGGAATAAGATTCGATTACTTTTTTGAACCATCTGTGAAATTTGACTGTGGAAAGTGGTTTTTCATAGCCAGCTGAGTCTTGCAGCAGTTGTTCACGTAACATTTAAAGAGTTCCTTTTTGGATTTTGTGACAGGTCATTTTTGTCACAGACTCAGTGTTTGTTTTAATAATAGGTTTATTCACGAACGCCTGTTTTCTTAATTATTTACCTTGATTGAGAGGTTCTATTTTCGTTCTTCCACTATGTGGCCCCCTTCCCTTGCTTTCCAGGCTACCCCCTGGGAGTGTTGTTTGTCTTTTATCTCGTCCAACTCAGCTTGGCATCAGCTTGGCCTTCGTTCGAAGCTTGTAGTTTGTTTTAAGATCTTTCTCTCCTGTTTGGGCCCTGAATTTTCGCCTTGCTTAAAGCCTTCCTGTGTGTATAGACAATCGCTCTTAGTCTTTTGTATTAACATGTTTTAGATAATATATTATAAGGGGATACCTACATATTTTCATATTCCAGCTGTTAGCATTTTCTCTCGTCATTGGATGGGATTTAATCCTAGTGTCTTCCCACATGCATGGTGCTCTTTAACATTCGGCCTTTGTGTTCAGAGATCTCGTGTTAGAATTTTCTTGTTATTTTTATTATTAGTTTAACAGAAATTAGCTGTCATGTGAAGGTTAGGCAGGGTTGTGTGTATGTTTCGCCTGCCGGAGCTGTAAGGCAGGACAATATCAAGTTTAAGTACAACAATATCTAAGTTCGGGCCGCGAGGTCGATTCACGCAGCGCTTTCGAGAGCCGTCGATTTGTGAACACAGCGGCTGCAGGGGCATTTTCGAGTGTGGGAAGGTTGGAATTTGGTAGCACTACGTCATCGTTTTCCTTTCTGTAGTTTCGACATTCGGGGTTTCAGCTGTTAGTATTTGGATGCATCGTACTGAAATAGTGCGTCTCGATCAGTGCCGGCATAGGTATAACTTTCTGTATTTTCGTAACTTTATTGTTTCACGCAGGGGGCCGCTGTGCTATTGTAGTGTATTTGTTTGATAGCGTGACGACGATTGAAGTTCTGAGTTCGGTGTTTTTTTGCGTTTGTTTCTCAGTATGGGGTCCAAGACTTGTGCGATTATGCAATCGGGGTCATTTGAGGGAGCAGCTTCTAACCCATGCTTGAAATTGGTTGGAATTAAGTAATTCTTGTCGGTGTGCCGTGGCGCCCTCTTGGGACTCTATCAATTACTGTCATGAGTTTCCACTCAAGGTCGCCGCTTTTCTTCCCCGGGTCATTGGGTGTTGTTCTGTGCAGCCTTTTGGGCTTGCGCAGATGTAGACCTTTTGGTTCAGTGGCAGAGAAGGAAGAACGTCTGGCATTTCCACCTTGGTCTTCGAGGAAGATTGCAGTGCAGTGTCGGGTTTCGGCCATTTTGAAGGCTCAATTTTCATGGATTAAGTTCCGGGACTGCGATTTAATTCTTTTAATGAATTTTTGCTTGCTAGGAGCAGCGTTTTATCTGCAACTTCGTTCGATAACATCATATCAGGTGAGCTAGTTTTTTTATATAGATGAGTTTTTTTTGCGAGTCTGCTTCGTGATGCCACGTGCATGTAAAATTGTCGTGTCTAAGGGTTTTCTTTCTTTTATTTCCTTCAGCCATTACATCGGCCTGACGATCTGGAGACCGCTGGTAGCTGCCCCCGTTTTTGGTGTTTTGTATGTAGAGTTTGGAGTTCGAACCCTCTTTGTTAGGAGGTAAGTTAGACCTTGAAGTTTTTTTTTTGCTCCGTGTTTCTCAGGTACTTATTAATCGCCAATTTAAGCCCATAAAATTATAATTTAAAATTTTAACGAACCGTAATTATCGTTCTGCTTTACGGTACTATGTTCTAAGTAAGACTCTAGTTTTCTCGGGTGGTTCTTATTGCTACACCATATTTTGAGTTATAGTAGTCAAGCCTTCAATTTCTTAAATATTAATATCACTACCTAATTTGCGAATAACTTTTTGATGGTTGGCTGTAAAGCTCGTACAATCTATAAGTGATGTTTAAGACCTCTTTATACCAGCTTACGAGCCAGATTTTATTTGATTTTAAGTAAGTCAGTAACTCTCTTAGTAAATGTAGATTGTTTATGTCGTTTCTTTTTTTTTAATAACTTTACCGCAAAGCACGTGCAGGAGTAAATTGGGCTAACTGTAATACTTATTCCAAGCAGTAATTTATATATGAATAAGAGATTTGTGGTACTGGTTAGTTTGACATTGACCAGCCTGTCATATACCTCCGTTGAAGATTAAAGCGTTATAGCCAGTGTTTTTAAATTTATTAATTTGTGATTATTATTTTAGTCGCCATCCTATCAGGAGGGCTTCTTTTCATGTAATTAAATAAATTAAATTAAATAATATTAATATAAGTGCCACAGATCTTTATTCTTTTTTTTTAATAAGTTGAAAGGTGTATGAGCTGGAAGTTTCGGGCTTTATGCTTATGAAGTTGGAAAGTTTAAATTTATTTTTGCGTTTATTTATAATGGGGGGTTATATAATATTTTTGGTTTCGGAGGTTCATTAACCTATTATTTTATTTTAAATTTGTCATTTGGCGAATATTTTGGTGTGCTTAGAAACTTATTATGCTCGTACACGTTTTACAATTTTTTTATTATATCGTATTGTTTGCTTCTGTGAACGTAAGGTAGTTATGTAGATGCTTTGTATATATCTATGCTTATACTTTTGGTATATCGTAGTATTCGCTTTTGGAATTTAACGCAGTCAAGTAGATGCTTTGCTTTAACGGTATATTTTGCGTTTAATTTAATATTTGTGCTTTTATAAATGTACATAAGCGGTGTGTATTTTGATTGTTTATATTTGAACGGTTTCTCCCTATACAGGGTGCTTTCTCTTAATTTAAATGACTAAAATTTTTCTGAAGTCAATTATTATTCTTATGTTATCTTACATTGATTCGCTTTACACGAGTAGTGCTAATGCTTAACCTTTAAGTCAAGCTACTATAGGGGTTTGAGGTTTTAATTATTTTACTTTTTTGGATTCGCTTAAGCTTCTCTTTTACTTTGAATATTACTTAAACGTTTTAAGTCAAGCTAACTGGGGTTTCATTTTTAGTTATTTTTACTGTCTTCGCTCAAGCCTTTTGCTTTGTTTATACCTGTAATCTTGCGTGAACTTGCGATTTAATTATCAATTATTTTTATTTTGTTGTACTTTTATTATTTTTATTGATAATGTAAGATAACATAATATAGTGTTAAACTGGTCATTTAGTGAACATTTAGTTTTTGTAAATATTAACGTTTATCAGTAAAGTAAATGAACTTTAAAATTTAGTTATCGATGCCCTTTTAGGTGATAATAATTTATTTTGTTTATTGACATAACCTTTTTGTTTAATATTATCTTAAGCTTGCTTAAATTTTGCAAGTGGGTTTTAATCATTACTTTCTCTTTTTAGTAACCTTTTTTTGATATTAACGTAGCTTCGGTCCATTGATCACTAAATCTTAGCTTAAAAAGTATTTTCCCATTTGGATTGTATTGTAAGGTACGAAGATCTGTAACTACTGAGTCACCAGTTGTTCTACCAGGACGAATGGAGCTATAAAACTGAATTGGATCGAAGTTTTTAAAAAATGAATGATCCAAATACTTAACTTCATAACAGTCACATAATCTGCAGGAACGTTAACAATTGTGTTTTTAAGACGGCGTTCAATTCATGACTGCATGTAGTCAGCCTCCATTTGTGTATGGTCTTGCTCAGGAAATTTTTGCTCAATTACGACGTCATTTAATACAGCAATTTGAGAGAGCATTTGGTAAAATAGCGTTTCTATTTTGATAGATGCACCCGTCAATATAAAAGATAACTTTTTTATTTTCAGTCAATGTTGGAATTAGGTTATTCAAAAAATCGGATAGAATTGAGGAAAATCTTGTGCAGTAAGTGCTCCTTCCGTTTCGTTCCATAGATAACATGTCTCGTCTTTATTTTTTAGATTATAGAAAGTAAAATTATGAATTGCCAACTTCATTTTATAATACATTAACGACACATTGGATTTCGGCGATAAGAGTACTGACTGCATGGCCATAGTAAAAACATTATCTTCATTTTTCTTGTCTTTTTCTTTTTGTTCTCTTGCTTCCTGTTTAGCCTCTTCGATATTTTTAACTTTTTAGGCCATACAAATATCGCACTCGTCCTACTTGGGGCGGAATAAGATTAGATTACTTTTTTGAACCATCTGTGAAATTTGACTGTGGAAAGTAGTTTTTCATAGCCAGCTGAGTCTTGCAGCAGTTGTTCACGTAACATTTAAAGAGTTCCTTTTTGGATTTTGTGACAGGTCATTTTTGTCACAGACTCAGTGTTTGTTTTAATAATTGGTTTATTCACGAACGCCTGTTTTCTTAATTATTTACCTTGATTGAGAGGTTCTATTTTCGTTCTTCCACTATGTGGCCCCCTTCCCTTGCTTTCCAGGCTACCACCTGGGAGTGTTGTTTGTCTTTTATCTCGTCCAACTCAGCTTGGCATCAGCTTGGCCTTCGTTCGAAGCTTGTAGTTTGTTTTAAGATCTTTCTCTCCTGTTTGGGCCCTGAATTTTCGCCTTGCTTAAAGCCTTCCTGTGTGTATAGACAATCGCTCTTAGTCTTTTGTATTAACATGTTTTAGATAATATATTATAAGGGGATACCTACATATTTTCATATTCCAGCTGTTAGCATTTTCTCTCGTCATTGGATGGGATTTAATCCTAGTGTCTTCCCACATGCATGGTGCTCTTTAACATTCGGCCTTTGTGTTCAGAGATCTCGTGTTAGAATTTAATTTTCTTGTTATTTTTATTATTAGTTTAACAGAAATTAGCTGTCATGTGAAGGTTAGGCAGGGTTGTGTGTATGTTTCGCCTGCCGGAGCTGTAAGGCAGGACAATATCAAGTTTAAGTACAACAATATCTAAGTTCGGGCCGCGAGGTCGATTCACGCAGCGCTTTCGAGAGCCGTCGATTTGTGAACACAGCGGCTGCAGGGGCATTTTCGAGTGTGGGAAGGTTGGAATTTGGTAGCACTACGTCATCGTTTTCCTTTCTGTAGTTTCGACATTCGGGGTTTCAGCTGTTAGTATTTGGATGCATCGTACTGAAATAGTGCGTCTCGATCAGTGCCGGCATAGGTATAACTTTCTGTATTTTCGTAACTTTATTGTTTCACGCAGGGGGCCGCTGTGCTATTGTAGTGTATTTGTTTGATAGCGTGACGACGATTGAAGTTCTGAGTTCGGTGTTTTTTTGCGTTTGTTTCTCAGTATGGGGTCCAAGACTTGTGCGATTATGCAATCGGGGTCATTTGAGGGAGCAGCTTCTAACCCATGCTTGAAATTGGTTGGAATTAAGTAATTCTTGTCGGTGTGCCGTGGCGCCCTCTTGGGACTCTATCAATTACTCTCATGAGTTTCCACTCAAGGTCGCCGCTTTTCTTCCCCGGGTCATTGGGTGTTGTTCTGTGCAGCCTTTTGGGCTTGCGCAGATGTAGACCTTTTGGTTCAGTGGCAGAGAAGGAAGAACGTCTGGCATTTCCACCTTGGTCTTCGAGGAAGATTGCAGTGCAGTGTCGGGTTTCGGCCATTTTGAAGGCTCAATTTTCATGGATTAAGTTCCGGGACTGCGATTTAATTCTTTTAATGAATTTTTGCTTGCTAGGAGCAGCGTTTTATCTGCAACTTCGTTCGATAACATCATATCAGGTGAGCTAGTTTTTTTATATAGATGAGTTTTTTTTGCGAGTCTGCTTCGTGATGCCACGTGCATGTAAAATTGTCGTGTCTAAGGGTTTTCTTTCTTTTATTTCCTTCAGCCATTACATCGGCCTGACGATCTGGAGACCGCTGGTAGCTGCCCCCGTTTTTGGTGTTTTGTATGTAGAGTTTGGAGTTCGAACCCTCTTTGTTAGGAGGTAAGTTAGACCTTGAAGTTTTTTTTTTTGCTCCGTGTTTCTCAGGTACTTATTAATCTCCAATTTAAGCCCATAAAATTATAATTTAAAATTTTAACGAACCGTAATTATCGTTCTGCTTTACGGTACTATGTTCTAAGTAAGACTCTAGTTTTCTCGGGTGGTTCTTATTGCTACACCATATATTGAGTTATAGTAGTCAAGCCTTCAATTTCTTAAATATTAATATCACTACCTAATTTGCGAATAACTTTTTGATGGTTGGCTGTAAAGCTCGTACAATCTATAAGTGATGTTTAAGACCTCTTTATACCAGCTTACGAGCCAGATTTTATTTGATTTTAAGTAAGTCAGTAACTCTCTTAGTAAATGTAGATTGTTTATATCGTTTCTTTTTTTTTAATAACTTTACCGCAAAGCACGTGCAGGAGTAAATTGGGCTAACTGTAATACTTATTCCAAGCAGTAATTTATATATGAATAAGAGATTTGTGGTACTGGTTAGTTTGACATTGACCAGCCTGTCATATACCTCCGTTGAAGATTAAAGCGTTATAGCCAGTGTTTTTAAATTTATTAATTTGTGATTATTATTTTAGTCGCCATCCTATCAGGAGGGCTTCTTTTAATGTAATTAAATAAATTAAATTAAATAATATTAATATAAGTGCCACAGATCTTTATTCTTTTTTTTTAATAAGTTGAAAGGTGTATGAGCTGGAAGTTTCGGGCTTTATGCTTATGAAGTTGGAAAGTTTAAATTTATTTTTGCGTTTATTTATAATGGGGGGTTATATAATATTTTTGTTTTCGGAGGTTCATTAACCTATTATTTTATTTTAAATTTGTCATTTGGCGAATATTTTGGTGTGCTTAGAAACTTATTATGCTCGTACACGTTTTACAATTTTTTTATTATATCGTATTGTTTGCTTCTGTGAACGTAAGGTAGTTATGTAGATGCTTTGTATATATCTATGCTTATACTTTTGGTATATCGTAGTATTCGCTTTTGGAATTTAACGCAGTCAAGTAGATGCCTTGCTTTAACGGTATATTTTGCGTTTAATTTAATATTTGTGCTTTTATAAATGTACATAAGCGGTGTGTATTTTGATTGTTTATATTTGAACGGTTTCTCCCTATACAGGGTGCTTTCTCTTAATTTAAATGACTAAAATTTTTCTGAAGTCAATTATTATTCTTATGTTATCTTACATTGATTCGCTTTACACGAGTAGTGCTAATGCTTAACCTTTAAGTCAAGCTACTATAGGGGTTTGAGGTTTTAATTATTTTACTTTTTTGGATTCGCTTAAGCTTCTCTTTTACTTTGAATATTACTTAAACGTTTTAAGTCAAGCTAACTGGGGTTTCATTTTTAGTTATTTTTACTGTCTTCGCTCAAGCCTTTTGCTTTGTTTATACCTGTAATCTTGCGTGAACTTGTGATTTAATTATCAATTATTTTTATTTTGTTGTACTTTTATTATTTTTATTGATAATGTAAGATAACATAATATAGTGTTAAACTGGTCATTTAGTGAACATTTAGTTTTTGTAAATATTAACTTTTATCAGTAAAGTAAATGAACTTTAAAATTTAGTTATCGATGCCCTTTTAGGTGATAATAATTTATTTTGTTTATTGACATAACCTTTTTGTTTAATATTATCTTAAGCTTGCTTAAATTTTGCAAGTGGGTTTTAATCATTACTTTCTCTTTTTAGTAACCTTTTTTTGATATTAACGTAGCTTCTTGTTTTTAAATATTTTTCTACTTACCTAAATTTTGCATTTGATTTCAAGCCACTGGCTTTCTCTTTTATTATTGACATTTTATTTAATATTCTTAAATTTTGCGGTTTAATTCCAGTAAATTGTTTCTCTCCAAATATTAACTTTTTCTATTAACGCAACTTCTGATTTTTATTTTTAATTATTAACGTAACTTCAAATATATATTTTTTTATTGATTGCATTTGAACTACTGAAACTACTGGGAATTGTTTTGTTCCTAGGGTCTTTGGTAGGGGCCACGAACCTCTCTACTTCTCTTCCGTGGGGGCTACAAGCTTCCCTATTTATCTTCGGTGGGTGCTAAGGAGCCGCCCTAAGAATTTTTATGTGTATGAGGACCGACTTCCTCATGAAGTCTTTTGAATAATTTAATTTAATTAGTTTGCGGGGCCAGAAATCGCCCAAGTTTCGATTTTCTTATATGTACCAACAACTGTAAAATTTTTCTTTATTATTGTACAAATAAATGTATATAGGGTTATATGTAATTACGTTGTTTTTGTCCAGCCCACTGCGCCCTATGGTTTTAATTTCCTATTATGAATAGCGGGATTGTTGTGTGAGAAGCAGGTCCCTAGACCAACTAGGCGACTTCCAGTTTGCGTCGGTGTAAAAACTGGTGGCGTCCAATAGAACCTACCCAGCCTAACTGAGCTGAGGGCTAATTTGCAACGCGCTCTACTACACCTGCTTCCCTCAGAACACCCTGTTGTTCCTGTGTTTTTCTCTAGAGTACCTTTAAGAGTTATTTTAATGTTTTCAAGTTAAGCGGTAAGTACTTGGTCAATGATACTCATCATAGTATCTTTGACGGTTTTTAATCAAACACTTTTTATTGAACAAAGTGCGTCGCAATTTTCATATTGGTTCTAGATATTTTCTCTTTGACCGAGCCCTACAGTACTGTGACTCCATAGAAGGAACACTTTATAATAAGTTTTTTAAATTAAGTAAGTAATTTTATTCGGGGAGCGAATGGTTGTTGTCTCACAGTGAATCCTTGAGATGCACCTTGGTCCTCATCTTCTGCAGTCTCTTCTTGCATTACCTGTTGTGGTTGTTTTTTCTTCCAGTTCAAACTACTCCACGGTCTAATACCTAATGTTCTGTGGAACATTTCTTTGCACACTCTAATTTGGTTTTCATTGACATATTTAAATAATATTCAAAACTGTACCTCTTCTTGATATATTTTCTTCTTTTCTATCTCTAGTTCTGTACACAGCTTTCCTTACAATAAGCATATTGCTGTACGTTCTATTCTGTCTCAGGGCAAGCTCTAAAAATAGTTAAATATTTGCTATCTATCGTCATTAGAAACTAATCCACAATTAATTTATTCATCAAACGACAATCGCATCTAGGTTGGAGAACTCTCTGACTTTTTTGGACGGTGTATGGCCACTATTTCTTCTTTCTATCTTCCCATATAAGGTCTTCCTTTCTCCATGTGCCGTTTGCTCGTTGCTGTTCCACTCATTTGTTTTAACTTCATGCCTTTTGCGTCTGCTCCTCTTGGGTTTTTCCTCCTGCAAAACATTTTTCTGACAATCTTCACTGCTTTCTGAGTCGCTGTAATCTACAAGCCTAAACTTTTCGTTTGTAGTTTTTGGTTTATCTTGTTTGTCTGAGCCAGAAGAATCGAAGAATCTGAGTTTATATCTGAAATCGTGTAATCTGGATCTCTGTTTTCATTTTCAAAATTTTTAATATTTCTATCCGTATATTCTACAGAAGTCTCAAGAACAGACAGTGTGTGGTTGCTTGTGTTTTTGGTGGGATCGAGACATTTTTATTATTAGGAATGACAAGTAGGTTTCTATGCTGGTTTCTACATCAGATTCAATAGCGCACTGATTATAAAGTATATCGTTTCTAATCGTGATAGCTATAATATTCGTATCTTCTCATATACTAAGAGAGATGTCATGTTGGCAATTCTCTGAATAGATTTCTACAGTAGGCTAAAAAAGGGTGGATGCTTCATTATACACAACTTTGCAGTGATTTGTTGCTGCGGCGATAGTATTATATGTGTATTCCCCAAGTCTGCACTACTTGTAGAGTTCATGCAAAAGGAACTGTTTTTAGCTTACTTTCCTCTTCAGTGTAGTTTTAGTCTTCAGTACCTCTACAGCTGCTACCCGACGACTCATTTTCGTATCCCTTACTTCCCGTACTTCCCGTTCTTTTTAAGCCATTTAAGTTTTTCTTTTATAAAGCTGCAAATAATGTTCTTTACGCCCGTGATGGAAAGCCTGAAACAAGGAAAAGTTTACTTAAAAGTAACGAACCAAGATATAATTTAAGAGAACTAGTAAACCGAAATCTCCGATTCCTCGATTTCTGCGAAAGCTTACCTCGCGATAGACCGACGTTTAGTCTACGGCGCTCGCTACTGATGGCCGACAGAAATAGCCCTAAAAAGCCCGACGAGTGAGACACAGAGTAAGCACAAGTCTAAAATATTATTAGCTGCAGCTAAAAACTGAGATTTCTTTTAATGAAAAAATGGTTAATTGTTTGGGTAAAAAGATGTAGTCCAAAATGTCTAAGATAATTAGAGATTATAGGAAAGTCCATAATTTTTTACTATATATTAGGTAATAAATAATTTCGAACCTAAGAAAATGACAAAACAAAAAAATATACTCTCCAATATTTTTTATTTAATTGCAAGATACTTTTACTTAAAACGTTTTTCTCCTAATTAAATAGAACCGTACGAAGTACGGAGGGTTATGAATGAAGTCCACTTCATATTAGGAGGTTAAAATACATAATATGAGGCATTTTTGTTTACCGGTAAAAACTCCTAACTCCAATGTGTTATTTAAAATCCTATTAACAGTAAACACAATATCCGTAGGACAAAATAATAGAAAATAAATAATATATTAATTATGCTTATCTTCTTATTTATATAGTGTCGCTAGTGATATTTTTTCTTTCTTTGCACTTTTATAAGTGATTCGTACCCTACTCTCCCCTACTTTTCCATGTGCGCCGCTTGTTATATTTTTCACATTCTTTAGTTATAGGGGACAAGAGGACTCGTGTTGGCGAAACGTCAAGAGTAAGGGACAACCGACGATGGCCTGACAACCCAGAAACCACACAAATATTGGACGATGACCGCGAGAGCCTTTCACAATTCATTATTCGTCTATATCTTTAGAGTAGAGGACAGGCGCCTAATTTCGGATACTGTTTCATTTTTATTTATTTTTTGAAAACGGACCTATATTTTAATTTGGTATTTGGACTTGTAACTCTATAGGGCATAGTAAGAAAGGGTATTCAATAAAATAATTTTTATTTCAAAAAGTTATTACAGTGAAAACAAAAATTTGCATTTTTAATGTTTTAGAAAATGGTCTCCCAATTTCGGATAACCCGGTTCCTAATTTCGGATACAAAAATACATTGCTCACAAAAAAAATGTTAACCCAAACAAATGGCGCAAATGTATTCTTTCTTCTTATCACTGTTAGCGCAGTCCTCGTGCACCCATCGACAACATTTTCTACATCTGATCCACTGTTCTCCTCTGACATCCTCCGAAAATAGGCCATTACAAAACATACACTCGGCATCTACACCACTGACGTCCATGTCAGAATCGTCATCAAATACAGGTTTATCGTCCGAATCGCTGGATGTATCTTCGACCAAAATGTGCTTCTTTTTTTTGTCGCCGTTTTAAGCTTTTTTGTTGTTGCTTTACCTTTGCTCTTTGTTTCACACTGTCTTAAATCCCTTTTAACACTTTTCTTATTTTTTAGCGACTCCTTTCTTTCCTTTTCTTTTAGGCTAGTTTCAAGGTCGTCCTTGTTGGGGGTCTTAGTGATGACATAACTTGCGCCTCGCCTTCCTTTCCGATTGCCTTGGTCTGAATTTTGCATTCCACTGTAGGATGGAATAGGAATGATATCTTCTGGTTTTACGAGATTAACAAAATTTTCCGCAATTTTTTCTGCCTTAGATATTTTGCCATTAATGTTTTTTCGTCCATTCTTTTCAGGTGTCTTTTCAATGGGTTCTCTCTGCTCTATATTTTCTGGCGTTTTTTCTCTTGTGTGCTCTTTTTCTTGTTGGGGTGGGGTCCGTTCTCTTTGTCTTTCTGTAATAAAATCTACGTCCGAGAAATTATTTCTGTTATAGGGGCAAATTCCCGCCTTTGGAAATCCATTTACAGAAATTTCTGCATTTGCACTCTTTAAGTATGATTGGCACATTAAACAGCAGATCTGAAGAGAAGTTATGTTGCCACCTGGATTAGTTTTTAACCATGACTGTATTGCCTGTGAGTAATATGTCTTAAAAGGACACATGAATGACAAGTCTAAATGCTGTAATTTGTGTGACGTATGGGGAGGGATGCAGACGATTGTCACATGATGGGCACGAGCGGTTTCAATTAGATCCAAGTTTCGGGTGTGGCTGTAGCGGCCATCAAGAATAAGGAAAACTGGATCCCCTTCTGCTGGTTTAACGTGTGCAATAAAATGTCTAAACTACTGGATAAATATATGTTGCTGTATCCAACCAGAAGGGTAACAGGCGGCTATGGACCCAGAAGGAGCACCGTCCAGTAATTCTTGTTTCATGTTCTTGCGGGTGAAAACGAATAATGGTGGAACAAATCCTCCAGCGGCATTCATGCAGAATACAACGGTGACTAAAGCTCCTCTTTCAGCGGCAGTCAAAGCGCAAACTTGTTTCTTTCCCTTTAGGGAAATAACTCTGGGATGTTTTGAGTGCACCGTTGTTATGCCAGTTTCGTCGACGTTGCACATTCGTAATGGATTATACTTGATCTTTTCCAAGGCCGGCTCAAGTAGATCAAAAAAACGATCAACATTCTCTTTTGTAAAGTCCTTTATTCTGGCTTTTGATAGGCCTTGAGGTGTGCGTAATGATAAATTTGAGTGTCGGTTTAGGAAACCCTTTAACTATTTTTCCCAGCGAGCCCTTTTTCTTCGGAAAATGTATGTCAAATACCATTTTGTAGTGCAAGTTGGTATGCAAGCCTTCTTGTAGCAACTGTAGTTAAACCAAAGAATCGTCGATCCATCTCTAAACAGTAATTAACTGAGGACTCCTCTAACTCTAGTGGCAATGCAGGTTTTCTGCCAGGTAGAGCTGGTGAACTGCCTTGTTTGACGTAGCCTTCTAGAGTAGACTTTGGGACATTATAGGTACGTAATGCTTTTAAATAGCCCATTTCTTTTTTTTTCTAACAGCCTCAACAGCATTTTTCATGTTTTCTGGAGACCAGTTTTTATGTTTCTTACTTCTTCCAGGCATTTCTAAAAATAAGAATATAAATGTAAAATTTCTATAAAATTGATATCCCAATTTCGGATATCGGAATTTGAGAATCCCATTCTATCCGAAATTGAGCAAACAGCACTGTTAGGTTAGGTTCGTGAAAACAGAACTTAACAAAACATACAATCAAATTTACATATGTGCATTAAAAACTAGGATATTACACCTACCTTTTGGTATATTTACATTCGAATTTTCTCAAGAATTAATCGAAAAAAATACTACTTAAAAATAGCCTTAAAAAACTAGACAAACGCAAAATCGTGTGAAGCGTTACTGTTGCACTCCTAGCGGAGATAATAAACAACAAATAAGATAGAAATATTTCTGCAAGGGTTGTCTGCAGTGGCAGGGGCGTATCCAGGAAAAAATTCTGGGGGGGGCACACATAGCCAAAGACTGAAGGGTATGTAACGAAAAAAATTTTGTTAAAATTAGTGTATGCAAAATTGTAATATTTTGCCATTGCCAACCCAGCTCAACTAAATATTATTGGATGTAAAATACAAAAAATTGTTTTGTTAAAAGTGCTTTATTACAAAAAAAACTGAGAAAAAAAAACAGAAAAACTATTACATTTTTAATATACTACTACTAAATTAGAATAAATAAAAATTAAATGTTTATATTTAGTCGTCTTTTAATTTTAGACATTTCATTCAATACCTCCCCGGGGGAAACTGTAATATCAGGATGGCTATTTAATAGTGCTAGACCGTTAAGACGATTAGAACCTGTCGAACTTCTTAAATAAGTTAGGAGCCTACGGAGGGTAGAGAAGGACCTTTCGTTTGAGCAACTTGTCACTGGAAGAGTAGCAAAAATTTTTAAAAGTTTCTTTATATTCGGGAAAATTCTTTCATTGCAGGAAGCATACGCATCGATAGCATTTTTGAAATGATTATCTGAAAGTTTCCTTTGCCGTAATTTTACTTCAGCTACTAAAATTGCATCACTGGTTTCAAACATGAATTCATTTTCTCTGTAAAACTTGACCAGTTTCAAGAATTCATTTTCAATAGTACCGCCTTGTCTTAATAGACAATTTACGAAGGAGTCAATAATATTTTTATGATTCGTAAACCTTTCTTGTAGGGTTACTATATAATAATCTAAATAAGGAAGAAACATATTAATTTTGAAGTAATCTCTTGCATTATTGGCCCTAATGTTAGCTCGGTGGACCTGTCTTCCTACTGTACGAGGCATTGAAATATCGGATTCCTCGCCAAATACCTCCATAGCAACGTTTTTAGCTTTATAATAGAGTTTACCAAACTCTTCATCAGCATTTTCCCTCAATACCTTTAGTTCGGCGACTACATTTTCTGTCAGATTAATCGCCTCGCATAAGTCTATATTAGGCGACTGCAATAACTTGCATAGAGGTAAGGAATAACTAAACAATTTTTCTACAATAAACAGTTTTAAAAGAAAAGCTGGTTTAGAAATTGAGTCGAAAAGTGTGCGAGCTTCACTGGCCGTTGATGCATCTTTCCATTGAGCGATTTCATCCAACGAATGGATTAGTGGCCGATACAGCTCTACAAAAACAGACACTGACTCGTGATTTTCTACCCATCGAGTAGGGCACATGCGCTTTAGTTTTGTCCGTTTTGTTTGCTGTTCTTCCTGGTCTATATATTCATGAAAACATAGGACTTTTCAATTATACCTAGGGTATTTCTTACATCAACAATTTCACATGACTTTGAAACTGCCAGATTCAGCGAATGACTTGCACAATGTACATAAATGGCAGCCGGGTATAGTTCCCTGATTCTGGCTTGTACTCCGGATATTCTTCCTGCCATAGATGATGCCCCATCATATCCCTGACCGCACATATATTTCAATTCAACTCCGGCTGACCTCAGGAAGGAAATTAGGTTTTGTGAAATGTTTTCTGCAGATGCATTTTCTATTGGAATAAATTGAATAAAATGTTCAATAAGAGTATTTTCTTTAATATATCTAACACAAACAGATGATTGTTCTGTATTAGAGACATCAGCAGTCTCATCTGCAAGCAACGCAAAAGCTTTGGCTTCGTTGACTTCTTTTACTATCTTTTTTAAAATTATAACATTACATGATTCTATTATTTCATTTTGTATGATGGGGCTTAAATAAGTTGCATTATTACCTGCGGTCTCAAGATGATTTCTCAGAGATTCGTCACCCGAATCTACTCTAAATAGAAGTAGTTTTTTAAAGAGCCCTATGCCTTTTTTCTGCTCTTGTTCTTCAAAAGTTTCGTCAACATTTAGTGTACCAGAATCCTTGTGCCCACGTAATGGTAAATTGTTTTGACCACAAAAAATCATAGTTTTAATGATTGGTGTCAACTTTTTTCGATTTTCGAGAGATTGCGAATATGCTTCTCGATTTAATTTATTTTCTATCGAACGACCTGAATTTTCCAAAACACCCTTTAAATTATCTGCAAATAATATTGAATTTTTATGATATGAAGTATTTGGGTGGTTTTCAAATTTTTCTATGGCATTCTTCCAATTTTTGAACGGTTCCGTACATAAAAAGCCTACTAGCTGACTGCTTGTGTGGCCCACAAGTTTCTTGGAGAACAGGACACAGTATTTGCAGTACGCACCATCATCGATCTTGGAATAGGATAGCCAGTGATATTTCTGAATCCAAGCAGGATTGAACTTACGCTTTTTGTTTCCAATCTGCGTTAACGGGAAGTGAAATTCTATAGGTGGTGTCCAGATTTTTTCCAGAATTTCAATTCTTCTCCTATCTTCGAATAAATGTTGCCCACCACAAAATTGCCAATGTCGTTATCGTCAACACAAACATCGCCTCCTAACACAGCTGCCGCTGCCTGAAAAGAAAAAAAGAAGTAGCTTTAAATATGGTCAAGATTTACCGTGGGACAAAAACCGATGTGTCCGTCCTACTTTGCTGATTAGGGCGCAAAAATCTAAGTGTGCTTAAGTGTTCAGGTTCAGATGTTCATATAAACGAACTTAACATACTATAACCTCTTTAGAAGTACTGGCGATTCTTTGTGGTTTATCATTTTCAAATCCCTCTGTTGTACTTTTAATTTCTTTGTCTTGCTGAGTACTCGAACTCGAACTACTCGATTGTGGAGTCTCATTTGTTTTCTTACCATTCTTACCAGGCTTCGGCTTAAGCCATGTAAATAAAGACTGAGTCTTCATTTTTTCTTGGGTGGCTGTTTCTCTTCCATCATCTAAAAATATAGGAATATAGAATGTCTCTATTCTATTCTATATCAGCAAAAACTGAACAAATCCCGAAAATCTCTCGGTTTTTTCAAGATGGCGGCGCCAGCGGCAAAATTTCTTGTTGGCAAAACGTTAAAAATCCATCACAGTATACCGACCTACATAAAACGTGAAAATATTAACTCTAACTTTACGCTAATTATTAAATTATTGCATCTATTATCTATTTTATACTATTTGACTGGGCTCTGCTCTAATGTTATAAATTACTGCACTATAAGAAAATGTGAAACATCTTATACTTACGTAAATTCACGACTTCGACTCAATTAAAATGGACACAGGACACAATCACATAGGTAAAGTCAGGTAAACGCGATTTTAAAGTGCGTGCAGCGTGGCTGAAACCAAACCACGATATACGATATTGCGGATTGCGAACAGCGCAGGACGGAAAAAGCGGAAGCGACTTTCTCTCGGTTCTTCGGTTCTTCTCGAGAATCCCGAGCGGCAGACCTTCTATATGGACATCCGGCCGTATTTTTTAATAGAATTTTATTTTTATTTGTGAAATACGCAGTAAAATAAAAAGAATTTAAAATATTAATAATACAGATAGGTTACGCCTTGGCTCGGGGGGGGGGGGGGCACGTGCCCGAGTGCCCCCCCCCTGGATACGCCCCTGTGCAGTGGTGCACAGGTTTTGTTACTCACGTATACAGGGTGTTATTTAAGTACATAGACAAAGTGTAAGGGGTAATTCCTTGTGTGATTTTAAGACAAAAAGTTCATATAAATATGTGGCCTAAATGTTTAGATTTTCGAGATACAGGGTGTTCATTTTTTCGTTTTTTTTATTTTCCTATCACAGTTTTATTGATAATTAATGCAAATTGGGCACAAATAATACTTTTACCAGTATCTATGAAATAACGTTATTAACATTTAAAATAATCTACAGGGTCCTCGTTTTTTTGTAGCCATGACCACTTTAGGTCCCCCATTTTTTTTGCTACGACGTCACTGAATAGGTTTGAAAATAAAATCTAATTTATCATTTTTTTCTTCAACTTTTCACTCTCTTGAAGTTTTTCACTATTTCTTACGGTCTAGAAGTTATTTTGCAAAACATAAGAGAATGCAGTGTTGTAAGGTCCATGAGATAACGTTCTTTATAGCCTTTCGAAATTTACAAGGTGCTAGTTAAAACTAAAATTAGGTTAATTTAAAGGAAAACTTAACAGAGGAACACTTAACTTAAAGTAACTGCTGGAAATGGCCACCCCTGACTTCAACGCATGTATTTGTGCTTCTCACCGTCGCGTCGCGTCGTATGGAATTTTTGAGCGGGTCCGCCAGTCGATGGTGAGGCGCACAAATACATGCGTTGAAGTCGGGGGTGGCCATTTCCAGCAGTTACTTTAAGTTAAGTGTTCCTCCGTTAAGTTTTCCTTTAAATTAACCTAACTTTAGTTTTAATTATCACCTTGTAGATTTCGAAAGGCAATAAAGAACGTTATCTCATGGATCTTACAACACTGCATTCTTTTATTTTTTACAAAATACCTATCTTCTAGGCCGTAAGAGATAGTGAAAAACTTCAAGAGAGTGAAATGTTGAAGTATAAAATGATAAATTAGATTTTATTCTAAAACCTATTCAGGGACGTCGTAGCAAAAAAATCGGGGGCCTAAAGTGGTCATGGCTACAAAAAAACGAGGACCCTGTAGATTATTTTAAATGTTAATATCGTTATTTCATAGATACTGGTAAAAGTATTATTTGTGCCCAATTTGCATTAATTATCCCTAAAACTGTGATAGGAAAATTAAAACAACGAAAAAAAAACGAAAAAATGAACATCTCGAAAATCTAAACATTTAGGCCACATATTTGTATGAACTTTTTGTCTTAAAATCACACAAGGAATTACCCCTTCAAGTTTGTCTATGTACTTAAATAACACCCTGTATATGGCTCCCTAAATACATCGGTATCCGAAATTAGCAAACCATCCGAAATTAGGCGCCTTTCCGCTATATTGATTTAAAATTGATAGCTCCTTCAAGTATCTCTTTTTCACTGTGAGACTTCAGAGAAAAGAGAAATAGGAATGGCTTTGTCGCCTCCTCGAATGCAGTTCCTCGCTTTGATAAATCATTACCTATTTGGTCAATAATTGTGCAGAAAACTTATGTACGCATGTTACCTTTCTCCATCAAAGCTGCTTCTGGATCTTCGTCTCCATACTGTAATTTTTTTTTGCGAATTCTCTTGTTTGCTTTAACCTATATATTGTTCGTAGAAAATAAATATACAAATACTCGAATTATAGTACTTATCCTTAATTCACTTTGGCTAGATTCTTCTTCATGAGGTTCCTCTTCTATCAGAGATGACTGAAGATTGAGATGATTGAAGATAGACCAGGCCGCACCTCCTCTTGGTCATGCGTAAATAAAGGCAGAGGAAAGTAAAATTAAACTAATTGGGCACTCATGTTTATGTCACTGTCAAAGATGATTCTAAACGCCAATTAAATTTTATTACGTGATTAAGAATTTTGTGCAACAGGCTATTAGAGGGTAAAACCTGGTATTATATCATTCTGCACACATTTAAGAATCATAAAATATTTGTTAATATATATTTTTGCTCAATATCTTTTTTTAGAATAAAAAAAAGTAAAATTTTCATTTTTACCGGTTCATAACCAGTCACTCACTCAGCTCGACCACTCATGCTCCCATTTGCGACTTGGTGGACAAGTAATAGCCTGTTTCTTGACCTGTCCAAATATACGTTGGTAACTGCGGTCGAGAAATGGCATATTACTCGACCAGCCATATTATCTTATTACCCTAGGAAGTAAAGTACCTACCTAATAGAAAACAATAAAATATGCAGCTCAATAAGAATAAATATTTTATTTATAAAAACAAAAATTTGAACATTATTGTATCCTGAACAAACCTAAACTAACCTTTTTTGAGTTTGATAAGGCTTCCTTAGGTTTGGTACGTTACTTTCTTGAAAATTACTTTCAAGCCGTTGTGGTTACTTGAAAAAATTAGTATTCGAAAAGTGTTTTTCGACAAAATTTAATTTCGAAAAAGATGTTCTCTGAAAAAATGTATTTTTGAAAGTGCTTAAAAATTGTACTTACGTAAGTATATCTCTCCAAATGAGCAGAAGGCATAAATAAAAAAATGCTGGTGTTAGAAAGCACTAAATGTTATTGTTTTTCGATTTATTTTCACTGGTTTAACAAAGGTAATAAAACACCCATATATGTTTCTGACCGATTGTATATAAATGTTTTATTATTAAAAAAGGTACGGAATACACAATAATTAACAAATAACACAAACAAACTAAATAAATAAAAAGCAATTCAGAGTTATAGGGAACCCGTGCCTGTTTCGCTTCATTCAAGGTCGCGAGCTCGAGTATCCCCGCGTCTTGCGCGGTCTTCCCCTTTACCAACGCCATCCATTTATGTCTGGATAATGTGGTGCCGATCTGGGAGTCTGACTCTAACACTAGAATATCTTAAGAAAGTCTTAAGGCTTAACATAACTTCATTTTCCTGAACAAATACCAATATATAATTTTAAATCTAACTTTGGTTTGTTAAGAACTATGCACTTAGGAACACATAAAACAAAGTAAGGGAGTATTCTATGAACACACATAGCAAATGTAATCTTTGGTAGACACCTCTTCATAAGGTATTCCATAAAATTTAGTGCCTTCTATGTGAAACCAAGGGCATTTCTCACAGCCAATATTCATGTCATTTTCGTCTTCTACATCGCTTATCAACTCTTATTTGCATTCTGCTCATTTTAATCTTTCATTATTTTTTGACGAAGATGCTTGGTTGGTTGAAGTGGTGAGGCCTGGGGATTATTGTTTACTTTCTGTCTTTTTGATGTTTTTTTGTAATTTATTCTGATATTTTTTATTTTCCTTTCCTTCTCTATATTTCTGTTTTTCGGCTTTTCGTTTTTCAGCGGCCTCTACGCTTGTTCGTTTGTTTTCCTCTTTTTTGCTCTAAGATTCTCTCCATTTCACTGATGATATAGCACTAGGTATTTTTTCTTCGGGAGTTTTGTCTGCTTTGTTCGGGATACAGAAGGTGCCTTTCAAATGAACCAGAAGCATCTCAATCTCCCCCACGTTGTCGTGTTAATTGATTTGGAAGTTTTATTACAATATCAGAGATAACTAAATATTCTCTTAGGATCTTTTAAAACATCGCTTAGATTATTTTCTTGCAAAAGTGCTTGTAATTCCTTGAACCAAGTCCTAATGTACTCTTCGGTAATTATGGCCCTCGCTTTATTAATAGGTTCCGCCTCTCTCAAAAAAATTTCTGGATGATGCCTTAAGAAACTCTGATACCATTTCTGGCCTGGTTTTCATTATTTAAATAACTGAGTTTTCCGTAGATCTTTTGCAGTTTTCTCTAAAGTGTCTAGAAGGCCTTGTTTTCGTAATGGAAATCCACATTTTGCAATGCTCAAAACCCGTTGACTGTAGTGGACAGTATATTTAACTTGGAAATAACTAAACTGATTTTTATTTATTTACCACGAAAATCTGAAGTCAACACAGAGCATCCAGCTGTGCTGCTTTCGGTTGCTTAACAACATGTCGAATTGTCAATTTCGGACACTGTTGCCACGATTATTTTACAAAATCATATAGGGCTGAAACATGCCGCCCACCTTGAAATATAATATTAAAAAAATAGCAAAATACTACAAAATAAGTATAAAAAAGTCTTTCAAAAAAAAAACTTGTTCGTTGTATCCTTCCATTGGGAGAACGCACACCTTGGACACAGGGCGCTTGAGGATTGTACTATCACTGCATCTTAGACTTACAACTCTAATCACGTTGTCGCTTTCTGGGTGCAGCTCAACGACTCGACCGATCCTCCACTTGGCAGCAGGACGATCGTCTTCTTTAAAGATAGCCAAACTATCAAGGTTCAGAAGGGTGGAATAATTTCTATTCCATTTTAGTCTTGCTTGCATTTCAGAAATGTATTCTTTTGAAAATTTTCGCCAAAAGCGTTGTGTTAACACGTCTTCAATTTGGATTAGATCCGTATTAACATGAGGGCTGGGCGATTATGGAAAAAGATAATCGATTTTTGATTATTTGAAATAATCGATTATTTCCGATCAATCGAGAAAATCGTTTAATCGAAAAAATCGATTAATCCAAATTAATCGACAAATGGATTAATCTAAATTAATTGGTATATGGAAAAATCGATTAATCGAGAAAATCAAAAAATCGAATAATCGAGAATATCTATTAATCGAAATTAATCGATTAATCGAAATTAATCGATTAATCGAAAAATCGATTAATCGGACTAAATGGATTATTCAACTAGTCGAAATTAATCGATTAACCGATTAATCGTAATCGGCTAATCTAAATTAATCGATAAGTGTTTAATCAATTATTTTTAATTATTAAATTAATTGGTGGCCGAAATGATTCGATCAATCGAACCGGAACTAACAAATGAATAATCCTAAGGTTAATAATTATTTGATGAAATCGTGAGAGAATAATTAATCAGAAAGAAATAAATAAAAATTAGTATTTATAACAAAAATGTATTATTTACACAGGTTTATGTACAAATCTTTTATTCGTCGTAAGGAAAACAAGTTGTTCTATATGATCACCAGTTAGTAAGGCTCTCAAGTCACTTACAATGTGGGCTCTTTTACCGAACACCCTTTGAGATGGTACGCTGGACGCCTGTATACTTAAGAATTTTTTGGCACATTGGGTGAGAAGAGGAAATACGTGAGAACTGTGCTTCCACCATATTAATGGATCATCATCAACGTCAATCGTTGGCATATTCATGTATTGATCAATTTCTTTTTTAATTTTAACGCTCAAGCTGGTAGGAGTACTGTCTTCAATAGTTTTAAGGGATTTGAAAATAGATGTAAGTCCGCTTGTGTTGATGTAAGTTCACTGCTGAGTTCTGTTATTTTCTGAATTATATTAATTTTTATAGAATCAAAAAATGTTCCTTTAAATAGTGGACCTATAAAAGCAGCAATGTGCAAGTGTTCGCTGGTTTGTTCGTCGCTTTCATATCGATCTTTCAATATTGTTAAAATTGAGAGAGCTATTTCTTTTTTAAGGCTCATTATGTCGTCATCAATTTCGGTTTCTTCATAATTATCCAACTGTGTTTTACCCAATTCAATACAAACAGGTAATCCGTGGATACCGTTACATAATTTTCATCGGACAGAGCTTCGAAAATTTCTTGAATTGGAGTTAATAAATCCACAGTGACATCCAGATGTTTTAGGTCGTTAACATTCAATATTAAATTTCTATAAAACTCATTTTTATACATCTGCAAAATATTTAGCAGCGCTACTTGTTAAATAATTATTTTAATTAGATTTAAAAGAGACCACCATCGCATCGCGTCTTTGACAAGGAAGGAATTATTGTTTCTTTAAGGTTGTACTTTTTCTGAATAATTATTTTCAGATCTCTTACAACTTTCCAACTGTGTGCAAAAATATTCTCAAGTTTTTTATTTTCTCAATGGTTTCTCTTAATTTTATGTTTTTGAAACACTTGTTGACGGCAATATTAATTGCATGTACAGTTGTATTCACTGAAAATGGGTACAAGTCTTATGACTAGATTTTGCCATATTTGCGTAAATCAGGCTTTTCTTATCGACGCCGATAGACAAAACCAAAACATATAAAATGTGATAAATGATTTTAATGTATTAGAATATTTCTAGAACGCAAATTTTTAAACTCAACGTAACCAATAACAATAATAATAGAAAACTATAATTAATATTTAATTATAATTTAATATATTATGATTTATAATAAAATTATAAAAATTTAATATTTGGTCATATGACCATTTTTTTCGACTATTTCAACCAATTTGTCAGGAATTGAGTTAATTAAATTCACTATAAAATTTCGATTAAGCTCTTCCTAGCACTCGTGAATAACTTGAATTAATTCATGAGAATTGTTTGGTCTAACATTTCTTTTCTATATTTCTTTTACAATTATGCCCCAAACATTCTCTATGGGATTAATATCGGGACTGTAAGCGGGCCATGACAAGACTTCAATAAAACCATTTCCTAACAGCATTTGCGGTATGGACGGGGCAGTTATCATGCTGAAAGACGAACATTATATCTTCCAGAACAGACATATAATGTTCGACGTTAAACCTTCCCTCCAATCGCCAGCAGGCACCAAGTCCATAAGCACTTAGCCAACCCCATACATTTACTGAAAATCGCCCAGGTCTGAAAGCAAGATCGCTAGTGTAGCGTTCTTCGAATCGTGTATTGTCTGGTCGGTAGACACGAATTTGTCCATCATATGTTGACTGAAAAACCTTTTCATCAGTGAACACTACCGTGTTCCAAAACTGATGGGCGAAAAGTAAACGAGACTCTTTCCGTTCTTCTGTGAGCATAATTTTTTTCGCAGCTACGCGGTTTTTTAAGATTCTTTGACTCTTCTGCTAGCGGTAGGTTGAGACCCAGGAAATCCTGTGTCAATGATAGCATTTCCTGCAGTTTCAAAAGGACTTGTCCTTAGATATCCCAGAAATGCATCATCTTGTTCAGGGACGGAAATGCGTGCCGGACTAGTACCAACTTTTCTTCTCAAAGACCCCTCTTGAATCCAACGTTGCTTAATTCTTGAAATCGTGTTTTTGCTCCTTCCGGTAAAATCTGCTAATGCACGTATTGGCCACCCATCTTCAATTCTGGCTATTATTTTAACTTTATCATTTTCAGTTAAATAACGAGGTATTTTGAAAATTGTTGGCACTGACAGGCTTGTCAACCATACATTATTTTTAAGTCAAATTCAATCAAAACCGATTTACACTATAGCAATTTTAGTGTACCCATTTTCTATGAATAAAACTGTATATGTACATACAATTGCAACATATATGAATTTTTCCCATATCTTTAATAGCCTTCGCAATATTTCGGCCGTAATCTGCACTGAACGAGGTTACTGTTTCGCTTTCGATATTCCATTCCACTAGAATTTGATTTATGCAGTTACTTAGATTTTCTGGAGTATAGTCCTCGTCCATTTCGTAGCAGCTTAGACAAACACTTGTAAATTGATAATTGTCATCTACAAAATGACATGTAATTGCAATATATGACCTGTTAGCCCCAGAAATCCAGCAGTCGGTAGTACATGAGACATATTTGGCTTGTTTTAAGTAGATTTCAATAATTTGTCGAGTTTCGTTGAACAAATCAGGAACTAACTTTTCTGTCAGCATTTTTCTGCTGGGCAACTTATAGCTTGCATTTAGCACTTCTACAAATCTTTTAAAGCCTTATTTCTCCACAATATTGTAGGGCATCATTTCTGTGCTAACAAAAAGTGCTAGCACTGAATCAATTTTATTCTGATTTCTCTTTGTCATGGTAAAGTTCCTCATAGACACCTGCCTCGATTTTGAAGTAGGAGGGATTTGGTGGTAAAGAAGTTTATTTATCTGAAGTTTGTATTATGTTGGACGGCGACAAAAGAATTTTCATCCCTTCCTGGTCATCTGATGTCTAAACGGTAAAAATGATGACACTATTTAAGTGTGTTATAAGTTTGATTCAATAAAATTTGAATATTGACAACTATGAAATATATTGGTCTATGAACTTCTTGACCGAAATTCTTGGTGCATTCGTAAGGAACAAAGACTGATTTTTAACTTTGAACATAAGCCTGCATTATTGGTGATTTTGTGTGAAAGTTATTAAATTTCAGTTTTTGTTCAATACCCGATGGTGCAAAATCCAAAAGTTCTAAACAGTCTGTCATATACTGATAAGCTTAGCGAATGTCGCTCATACCGTAGTTGTGGTATTATGTTTTCTGAACATTTTGTTATCTAAAGCACCTTGATAGCTCTTTTATTAGAGGATATAGAAGAATTTATAGCAGATCACATTGTTTCTTATGAGAAAATCATGTGACTGACTATACTGTCACGAGTCAAAATTCCTCATCGATTTATTCTATTGATTTTTGTTTGGTTTATTTAACAAACACATTTTATTAAAATGCATTCGCATATTAACGACGAATAGACACTCTGTCGTTCAGAAACCGTGGTTAGCCTTATTAGCGGCCAGCTTGATTTTGTTTAACTTTACGGAGGAAGCCAAGTTATGCTGACTTAGCAATGTATCGGGCATTGATCGCTAAAAAATGACAAAATGATAGGCAGTCGTTCCGGAAAAGATGTCGAGTTAAGCCATGTTAGACTTAAAATCTAAGTAAGTATTTATACCTTTATTTATTATGTTTGTTTGCAATTGTTTTTAAGATAATATATTTTTATAACTGCTTTAATTTCATTCCCTCCATGCGATCCTAGAGACTATTAGTTAATCTCAGTCGCAAAAACCCCCGTTGTGACATATGGTGGAGGTGTCGGGTAACAGCATTTGTTTACTCAGGTTAAGGTATGGTGGATATATTCTGGCTCCCCTTTAGTGTAGGAAGGTGTGCATGCTATTTGGTTCATTTCCATTTCCACTGTCATTGTGCCATTGTGTCCAGGTGCATGGAACATAAAGAGAGTGCGTATCTAAACTTATAATACACATATAAAAACCAAATTTTATATGCTCTGAATACTTTAAAATTAAAATTAGAAAACACATTTTCTTTTTTTACGGATCTAATTTTAAAAATCCTTACGTTCAGATTCACTAAGAAGGTTTAAAATTTAGTACTGGTTTAAATTAAGATGTTCTAGTTGATCGGTTATTTTTTGATAGGTTTTTATCGTGTCACCGTTAATAAGTCATCATTAAAAACGTATGGATTATTCTGCTATTTGAGCGATTTGCTTGTTTCCAAATGATTTTCATCTTGGAACGGGTTGCTAGAATGAATTTAGTTCTATTATTGACGAAAGTATGTGCTAAAATTGCCGTTTTCTTTATAATTTTGTGAAAAGCCTAAGAAAGCCTGCGAAAACTGTTGAATCTCCGAAATTCGGTTAGAAACGAAATTTTTTAAATGGCTGGACTCTGTAGCTATCCAAGCCAATACAATGGAGGAATCACACCAGAACCAAATTTTATCAATCGTTAATTTAAGAGCATTCAAAACTATCTGACATGCTTTAGTAGACAAAAGTGCGCCACATAGCTCAAGACGAGGTAAGCTTATTTTCTTTAAGGGCGCAACTCGTGATTTTGCAAATGCTAAGCGAACCAAAATATTACCATCTTTATCAATTGAACGCAGATAAACACAACTGCCGCAAACCTTTCCAGACGCATCCGAAAAACAGTGTATTTCGATATAATTCGACGAATCAACTCAGATTTGACGTGGGATCTCTATTGTATTTATCTCATCAAGTTCATTCAACAATTGTGACCAACAAGTATTGATATGTGGAGGCAATGAGTCATCCCAATCGACCTTCAGCTGCCGCAGATCCTGCATCAACATTTTAGCTTTAATCAATAGTGGAACTAACAAACCCAAAGGATCAAAGATTTGACTAATTACGGACAAAGTTATCCTTTTAGTAATATTTTGATACTTATCGAGATTAGAAGTATAACGAAAATTGTCACTCGATGATTGCCAAAGTAAACCCAAAGTTTTCCAACTTGTATTATCAATAATAATATATTGATTATCAGAAACATCATGAGAATTTTGAAGATAATCTAAAACGTCCTGACTATTTGTCATCCATTGTCTCAAATAAAACCCGGCTGAATCCAATATATTTTTAACTTTCTCAACAAGAGCCCGAGCTGAACTTACATCTTTCGCACCATCCAACTAATTATCAACATAAAAATTATGCAGTATTGAATGTGCAGTGTTTGGATTTTCAACAGAGTTTTTTATAGCTAATTCCTTTAATCATCTAATGGCCAAAAATGAGGCTGGAGCAGTGCCATAAGTAACTGTGTTTAGCCTATAATGTTTTATAGAATCAGAAGGATCCGAACGCCACACTATTCTTTGAAAATCTCGATCATTGGGATGTACATTTACACATCTATACATATTAGCAATATCACTGGTGAAAACGATAGGATACATACGAAATCTAAGCAAAATCCAATATATAGGTTCTTGAATACAAGGCCCTATTTTCAAAACCTCATTCAAGGACACATTCGTAGTAGTTTTAGCACTCGCATCAAACACGAGCCGTAACTTTGTTGTCACAGACGAATTTTTCAAAACGCAGTAATGTGGCATATAATAATTAGGCTCATTTTTAACATCAGAATTTTCAATTTGAGACATATGTCTTAACTCTATGTATTCATCAATAAACTGGCAATAACTTTTTTTAATATCTGGCAATTTTGACAATTTATTTTCTAAATTATGAAATCGTTTTATAGCCATTCCTTTTGATTCTCCCACACTCTCAACATTATCCCGAACTGGCAATCTAACGACAAATCTACCACTTTCATCTTGTTCTGTAGTATTACAAAATAAATCTTCGCACTCTTGCTCCTCTTTAGAATATAATACCTTTTTCGAAGGGCATTCTCCTATTTGCCAAACTGACTCTAATTGCTTAAGCAAAGTGTCATCAGTTTTAGAAAAATGACAAAGACCCCTTGCTTGATTAGCAAAATTATAAAAGGAGCCAGAAGTAATGTAACCAAATTTTGTGTTTTGTAAAACAGGTTTTTTGTTACCCAAGTTTTTTGATCTTTTAAAAGTAAATTATAAAAAATACTGGCACCTAACAACACATCAATCTGTGAAGGTTGATTAAAGTTTGGATCAGCTAAACTTATATCTTTAGGAATATCCAAATCATGTATACTAAATTCCTTTTGCGGAATGTTATCTGTAATGTTTTCAAGAACCAAAAATTGCAAATCAAACTGATGATTATTAGCCCGCGATCTTATTCTAGTTTTAACGATTTCTGAAATATTTGAGACTTCTGAATTTATACCTATAATTAGGAAGTTTATTTTATTAGATGTTAATTTCAATTTATTTTGCAAATTTTTAGTAATAAAATTGCTCTGACTTCCGTTATCTAAAAGAGGTCTACAAAGCACTGGATTGCCATCAGAATCCAATATATTTATTAATGCTGTCGATAACAGTACAAGTTCAGCATTATAAGCATGCGTGACAGTAACCTTATTTGTTTCAGTATTTTGATTATCTGTTTTATTTTCACAATTTAAGTTATTATTATTTCCCTTGGAAACAGGTTCAGGTAATAAATTGGAACCTTTATTGTTTTGTCTATTTTCATTCAAATTATCTTTATTCTCTTTAGAGTTTGAAAAATGAAGTAACATAATAATCATTAACAAAATGACAAATTTTAAGGCAATTTGTACAAGCCTTTAATTTTTTAATTTCCAACAAACGAGACGCCACTGGTCGTTTCAAAAATTCTTTACAATAATAAATCAAATGTTGACCCTCACAAACAATGCATGGGCCCCTTTCCATAGAAAAATGTACATGCGCTTTACCCTCTGATTTTCTTCTATTTTTGGTATCAACAGAAACTAATAATTGACAACGTTCAGTCAAAAACTCAATAAAACTATCAACAGAGGGAGAATCTACATCCTTTGTTTTAATTTCCCATTCTTTTTTGGTAGACATATCTAATTTTGACAACCATAAATAAATTAAAATTGTACCCCAAGACTGTACAGGTTCATTTAAATTTTTTAATGACCTGTAATTTTTTAAAAGTTCGTCCAAAAATTTCCTTAAAGAAGTATGTGAATATTTAACTACATTAGGTAAATCAAAAATATGTTTGGTGTGTTCTCTTATAACCATCTTTTTATTTTCGAAACCATCACACAATAATTTTAATGCCACGGGATAATTTGCGGCATTTACAGTCAGTGATTCCAACACTGAAGCAGCTTCACCCTTCAAATGGGCTTGCAAATAATAAAATTTTTCGACATTCGACAAATTGGGGTTTTTGCTTATGACTGAATCGAATGTGTCATAAAAGGTTGACCATTTATGATAAGATCCATCGAAATCTGGTATCGAAATTGGAGGTAATGTTAATAATGAGTTAGTCTGTGGTGTAGTTACGTGTGGGATTGTTTGCGTATTAACTTGATTGCGATGGTAATCGTCTAAGAGCCCTTTCGCGATTGCAACCGCTTCTATTTGACTCTGCAATGATATAAACTCATCATAACTTGCTTCAATTTTTTGCAAACGGGACATTAACTCGAAAACTGTGTCATGGCCCTTATAATCTTTTACATAATTTTCAAATCTAGTCAGACTACCCTTTAAAAAACCCCTTTGCTTTTTTAAAATTTCAAAACTTGTGTTACTTATTTCTTTATTTTAGTTGTCGTTCGACATTTTAAATATTTCAAAATTTACCAATAAATATTTTATCTTGGATGCATATATTTTTATTATTTTATTTTAAAGAACCTACAATTATTTCAACAAGTTTTCCCCGCCGCCCCTAGGGAGTTTTTATAGCAATCGACAATAAAATATGCTTTATTCAAATTTAACAATGCTCCAAATAAGCGAGATTTCTACTTTTAACTCATTCAAAATAAAACAATTGCAAACTACAAGCCTTTAAAACTGGAACGAACTCACCAATATTCTATTTTCCTTCTTCAAGATCACCACAAATAGGTATCTACAAACAGGCCTTCAAACTGCCTTTCTTAGCCACAAATAGGCCTTTAAACAGTCACAAATTTTTCACCAAGTCGTCAGTACTGAAGAATAACCACGCTCTGCTACCAAAATGTACGATTCCGTGAGGCCCCTTGAATATTTTCTCAGCTGTCCACGGCAATCTGGGGCCCAATACAAAATACTGCACTTCAGAAACTGACAATATTTACTTTATTGCGTTAATTACACTTTTAGATGAAACTTATAAAGGAAAAAAATACAGTGGAAGCGTTAATAAATTTTTAGTCTTTTAAATATTCTCTGGAGCGGCGAGAGTCTTTTTGTTCGTATCGAAAATCAATAGTAATCTCTCGTTGTCAACGCAACGGATCCAAGAGCATTATGGGTGCTGGTTGATCTGTACGCCGAATCTGTTTGCATGGAAAGAGCGTAATAGCGAAGGCGACGTTGTCACGTTTAGTCCCTTATCATTAGTTAGTTTGAACCGCGACAGTAAATGTTTAAACTATTCTACAAACCTAGTTTGATTTTCATATCGATGTAAATTATAATTTCTTTTGAATTCAGATAATTCAATCATGTTTAAAATTATTTACATAGTATAACAGAAAAACTAAAATTTCGGTTTAGTTTGCTCTTTTTCTACCTCCGAGTACCTGTACTGAGTTATAACGTTTATCTCGTTTTTTTAAAATGAAGCTTTAAGTATTAGGCTTAGGGTGTGCCTTAATAGTTAACTTCTAGTACACCTAGGATTTTTAATACTAGAGTAAATAAGAAAGCAACTCTTAAGTACAAAGTTGGAAGTCTAAGTAAGTAGGTACTTGCTAATGGTATTTTAAATGTTTGGGAATTAAAAAGCTTAGATTGTATCAATTTACCGAGAGGTAGTAGGCAGTTTCGAAACTAAAAAAAAATTGATTGTGGTACATATTCCTTTTCAAAATATGCCTGACGGTATTTTACATGTTATAACTATACAGGGTGGTGCATGGGCTTGCGCAACATAGGAAATCCCATGCAAATTTTAAAGTGGTCATATTTTGGCTCCCCTATTTATTTTAGACTAAGAGCATATTTAAACTTTCTGATGAATTCAATAAGCCCAACCCACTTGCAAAAGTTTAATACTTTTTATGAAGTCTATCAAAAGCTATTTAACGAATAGTATCTTTCATGTTCCTAAAATAAATAATACCAATCTGAATTGTTTCAATAAAGATACCACATACCACCAGTATCGTGGGTACCAGGAAATATTTTGATTAATTTAGTCAGTGTCAACTTCAAAGTTTGACCAATATTTTGATTTTTAACACTATTTTGTTATGAACTATTCTACGTCTGTAAAGATTGCCATAGTTAAGTGGTATTATGTGGAAATAGCAGCCGAAATGTATCCGGTATGTTTGGGGTACATTATCCAGAGAGACCACTTCCAGCAATATTGACCATAACCAGAATCATTCAAAAATTTGAAAGTAGTGGAACTCTTGTTAACAAAAAATGTCATTGCGAATGAGAGGACGAAGGTAATAATTATGCAAATGAAGATGGTAAAGATTTAAATATTTTCCTACGTGTACAAGAAAATAAGGGCATTATAGTTACTCGGCATATTGGAGAGGAAGTGGGGAAACATAATACAACTGTTTTACGAGTCTTACGTAAACATAAATATTATCTTTATAAATACCATAGGCTTCAAGAACTAAGATATGGATACATGATTCAAAGGGCGGATTTTGGTTTTAATATGATGAAGGACAAATAACGACTGGGAATTTTTGCAAAATATTTGTTTTACCGACGAATGTGCTTTTACCTTGAATAATGAACCTAATGTACAAAATTTTCGGTATTGAAGTCAAAGAAAGAAAAAGAATGAAGAAAACAAAAAGAATTTAAGTTTATTGAAACAAGGGCGCAGTATCCCCAGAAAGTCAACGTTTGGGCTGGCTTTTTGGGATTGCAAGAAATTGTTCGGGAAAATCAGGAAATTTGGCTTCAGATGGATGGCTACTCAGCTCATAAATCCGCAGCAGTTAGAGAGTATTTACAAAAAGTATTTAGAGTTAACGCTATTGAACTAAATCACACAATTAATTGGTCAGCTAGCTCTGCTGATCTTTCGCCGAATGACTTCTTCTTGTGAAGACACCTTAAAACAACGCTCTACAACGATATTAGATACAAGACGTTGGATAATGTACAAAATGCTATTACTGCAGAATGTGAAATGCTTTCCGTATATCGGTTAAGAAACGTTCGAAACTAATTTTATGATTATCTGGGGTATTGCCTAGCAGCAAATGGGGGGGTTTGTTTGAACATTTAATTAAAGATAATTAGTTATGTTTAATTTAATTCGTTTATTATGCATTACAAAGTACAATTTTCGAAAAATAAAGTATTTGTTGTTTACCAAAAATGCTTTAGTGATTTATTTCCTACCCTCTATTGTCGTTAAGTTGTATCACAGACAGACAAACCTAGTTGCATTACATAATTTAAAGCTTTTAAAAACATTTAACTATTTTACCTGAAAAATAATTCTAAAGTCATAAATATCCCCGTGTCAGTTATCCACATTTACTGGTGCTTATAAAGCTTCAGAACCGTATTTTTTAATTTCGCCAATCTTAGATTTACATTGTTCTAAATAACCCCTTAAATACTAAATAAATGAAGTCAAGATTTCGCAAGTTAGTTTGTCAAGATATTCCCTTTAATACATCAAAATAAATTATCAGTCTAAAATAAACAAGGGAGCCAATATTTTACCACCTTAAAATTCGCCTGGGATTTCCTATGTAGCGTGGATCGATGCACCACCCTGTATAAATTTTTGAGCAGTTCTAGCTCACGGGGTATCTACAAATACCAAAAACTCTTTAAAAATTTGTAAAACTTCCCTAAGGGAATAGACAACTTCAGGCTTATCTCGCCTGGTACACCCTATGAGATTAAACTCAAACACTAGCATCAACTTTCATGAAGACAAGATGCATAAATCCTCCAAACAACTACTCCCCAGGATACTTGCCACGCAGGGTATTGAATGGCATGAGACATACACTTATATTCTTCATAAAACTTGCTACATTTGAAAACTATTTAAAATAACTATATATAACTTGATATGACTTTTCAGTTAAGTTTAACCTGCAAGTGACTTTTTGAAATAGGGCTTTAGCATTGTGGAAAGATAAGGCTTTAGTTTAAACCCTACCTCCACTTACTGTAATATATTTCTATAGGTAACTGGTTCAGTTTTCATCTGTGCGCAATCTCATGCAGCTGCGACTTGTAAACAGTAAAATACATCAATCTCACTGAACAATCGGTATTTATTTCTGGTAAATATGTACAACCATTATTTTTGATACTAACAAAACATGACGTGTATTCTTCACATTCTGTCATTTCCTTGATTTACAAAATAAAGTGTAGGACCATGCCTAAGATAAATGAATCCCGCACTGAATTGCATTTACAGGACTATGCCTTAAAGAAAAGGGGAGTCTTTCCCGCACTGAACTACATTTACAGGACTATGCCTTAAAGAAAAAGGGGAGTCTTTCCCGCACTAATTAACTTTCGGTCTACTAGACCTTCGCGATTCTGTTGCGCCAAGGGGCGCAACAGTCTGTCTCGGTGGTAGTTGTTGGAATGATGATGTCTTCCCGACGGGAAACAAGTCGATGTCATATGGACCACCTTTTTTGCGCTCCGCCTGATCAGCAGTAGTCGTCTTCGCGATGACGTTGACGAATCATATTTAGGCAGATGTTATCGTATGGGTGAAAGGGTTGAACCGAGACGTTGATACCACAAAGCGAAGAGATAGAGGGGTTGAAGTTGGTAGCCATCTTTGCTGACGTTTTTTTGCATTAGCTAGTAATATATTTTTAGAACGTTACGGTAATACAACTAAGAAATAAAATATTCAAAGGAAACTAAGCCTTTGACGGTCGCTTTAGAAGCACTAAATTAAACGAAAGATTTTCTTTTGTTATTTTAGCTGAAATAGTCTTTGTATTGTGACGATGATTGCGTATTTTTATGCAAGTTAAATTTACAAAGGAGACAAGTTTGAGCTTGTTTTATTTAAAGGGGATTTGATACTTGCTTGGTAATTAATATTTATTTGGAAATAAAAATAGAGTTATAGAATTTCAATGAACGGTTGGGTTTCCCCAACATACTCCCCCCCCCCCGTTGAAGGCATTGGCTTCAAAATCAAGGAAAAAGTTGTGAACGGTTGAGTTTGCTTACTCCCGCATAAGAAGTTGAATTTAATTCCCAGTGGCATTGGTCTCCATTTGAGTTGACAATTCAAATTTCGAACTTGAGCCACTCTGTACAATAAGAAAGTTGACCATCAGCTAGTATGGTCACTGATGACCCGAATAAGGAGGGTTCTGATGACCCGAATAAGGAGGGTTCTGATGACCCGAATAAGGAGTGTTCTGATGACCCGTATGAGGTGGGTTCTGATGACTCCAATGAGGTGGGCTCTGATGACCCGAGTAGTAACGGCCTTACTTGAGACCACCCCCACTCCTCTCCCTCTGACGTCACAAGCCCCGCCCCCTGACGGCACAAGCCCCGCCCTTGACGTCACAAGCCCCGCCCCCTGACGGCACAAGCCCCGCCCCCTGGCGGCACAACTGCGCATGCGCCATATATCGCCCACGTGGGCGATTGTTATTTGACCTTGGCCTTGAGACATGACCTTGACCTTGAGTCATGATCTTGACCTTGAGAACTGACCTTGGCCAACGGTCACCTGTCATACGTCATCTGTCAACCGCCATCTGTCAACTGTCATCTGTCACCTGTCATACGTCATCTGTCATCTGTCAACTGTCATCTGTCATACATCATCTATCATACGTCATCTGTCATCTGTCAACTGTCATATGTCAACTGTCATCTGTCATACGTCATCTGTCAACTATCATCTGTCACCTGTCATCTGTCAGCTGTCATCTGTCATACGTCATCTGTCACACTCTTGGGCGCTAGCTACTTTGATCTTAACTACTTGTGGCATTAACTACTTGTGGCCTTAACTACTTGGGGCTTTAACTACTTGGGGCTTTAACTACTTGGGCATCAACTACTTGGGCACTATCTATTTGGGGCCTAACTGCGTCGTACTTTAGTACTATTCCTTAAAATATTATTATTTAGCGAATATGACGTCAAAAACATTTTTCTTTATTTTTGCATATGCTAGGATTCGAACCCGGACACGGATGTCGGAATATCAGCGCTCTAACCAACCTGGCTATCGGCTTCACATAAAATATTTAGTTCAGAACATATAGACCTGAGGCAGCTAGGCAAGCAGGTTGTTGTTTTAGCGAAGTCACGATGATAACGATATGTAATAAAGGTATTGAAGGAAGAAAACACGTAGTAGTAGGAGGAAATTATGTATTTAACCACAAGATGTATCGATGTTTAACAACCTTATATACGAAAATAGTTAATAATATTAAACAGGTTACTGCTAGGAATACAAGGAGACTAGAAATACTGTTCAGAGTTTCGAAGAAAGATGGCGTTAGTGTAGAAGTAGCAGTACTAGAAATACTGTTCAGAGTTTCGGAGAAAGATGGCGTTAGTGCAGAAGAATTAGTAATTCATAGAGGCCCTCGCCCCTAAACGATAAGTGTTGGAGAATGAAAATTTTGGCGTTAGATAGAAGTCAGAAAGACCATTAGATATACAGGTTCAAAACCCCCAAAAAGAGTAAGGTCCTTTAGACAATGACTCTGGTGCCGACCAAAAGGACCTTAAAATTGGTTTGCTTCGATAGGGACTAAGGGTAGGAGTAATATAATACATACCCCAAATTTCATCGAAATCCGTGAAGCCGTTTAGGCGCTAGAGGGTTACAAAGGTGTTTAAGGTATCAGGAGCATAGAAATGTGAGAAGTTGAATAAAACTAAATTACGGCTAGCGCTTAAACGATAAGTGTTGGAGAATTAAAATTTTGGCGTTAGATAGAAGTCATAAAGACCATTAGATATACAGGTTCAAAATCCCCCAAAAAGAGTAAGGTCCTTTCGGAGATGTCTCGGACGTTGACCAAAAGGACCTTAAAATTTGTTTTCTTCGATAGGGACTAAGGGTAGTAATAAAATACATATCCCAAATTTCATCGAAATCTGTGAAGTCGTTTAGACGCTAGAGAGTTACAAAGGTGTTTAAGGTATCAGGAGCATAGAAATGTGAGAAGTGAAATAAAAAAACTAAATTACGGCTAGAGCCTAAACGACAAAAAGGATTGTTGCTGAAATCTTGAATTTTTCTCCGAAAATATGCTTTAAACAAGCTGTCTGTAAATTACCCTTAGTCAAAAATTGAGGAGAGTCATACTGAAGACATATGTCACGTAAAACACTTTCAAAAAGAGCAAGAGTTGGAAATGTGGAACATTCGAGAAAGATGCATCATCAGTGGAATAGTACTGAACAAAGCGCGCTAAAATAACACAGCACGAGGCAAGGTCAACGCGACCGTTGTTTTCCGTACCGAGCGGTACCATCCTGAGTAAAGTGGTTTGAAGCGAAGTCATGATGACTCAGCAAGTACTAGAATTTTCTAGCAAGCACAATGATTATGCATTTAATGTATGTCGTTATAAGTCATGTATAAAAGTATGGCGGCTGTCACCAGTCATTTAAGATATGTCAACTGTCATCGGTCACTCGTCAAACGCCAAAATAAAAATTTAACATGCGGTACATGTTCAAAATGACGTTATAAGTCATGCGTAAAAGTATGGCAGCTGTCACCAGTCATTTAATATATGTCAACTGTCACCTGTCACTTACGAAACGTCAAAATAAAAATTTAACGTAGGTGACGTGTTCAAAATGACGTCATAAGACATGTGTAAAAGTATGTCAGCTGTCACCTGTCATTTAAGATATGTCAACTGTCACCAGTCACGTGTTAAACGTCAGAACAAAAATTTAGCATACGCCACGTGTTCAGGGTGATGTCAGAAAGCGTTTAAAAAAGAATGGCGTCGATCGGCCTTAGGGTTCCGGAGATATAGTTTTTTGCGATTAGCGACCTAACGGCTGATGGTGGAGAGCCGAAAGTTGCATGAGGGATTGTGAATGAGTAGATCTTTCGATTTGTCAAATTAGTTTTCAAAAATCTCGACTCTGAGGAAAAAATGAGATTTCAAAATTTTTACATCACCCTGAATAGCAAATTTTGAAGTAATTATATAAGTTATGAATATTATGGGATTTAATAACAGAAAATAGGTATTAGGTCATCTGAACAAGTAAAAAATTAGATGCCAAAATTTCCACAATCCTCCTCGGTTTCAATCATGATGATGTTATCCTTCTATTTGTTATACTGTTTTAAACATCCCTCACCTAGATTACTGCTAAAGCCCGCAACACTGTCCGCAATGCAGTGGTCATTGTCAATGATCTTTGTGGAGTAAGATAGAAATCACCCCGTATACTCTAATATTTTTACACGCTGTATACCACAATATTAGTAATATGCTAGAAATATTGCATCACCATCGTTGGGAAATTACTAGGTAAAGCGAGCCAACTGATAAGCACGAGGCAAGGTCAACGCGACAGCTGCTTTAATTGCTTAAACGTGTTTTTCCGCGCTTATCTAATCGGCATGAGGCAAGGCCAGTACAACCAACGTTTTAATTGTTTAAGTGTGTTCTTAATGGGGAAACCAGCAGTTGATTCAACACTCGTTTCCAAGGTTTCTTGCAGAACAGTCAGTTCGTGAAAAAATACACGCTTGCTTTGTTTTATCGTGTGTTGGAAAATGCGTGTAATATTATTTGGTAAGTACATTTATTTCTATTTATTATATCAAGAAACAACTAAAAGTTAGTGATAGTAGGAATTCTGCGCTGGAAATTTATTATGCCTTATTATGATTTAGCTAAAATTAGTAATTGTGTTTAGACTAGTGTTAAAAATACACCAATTCTGTCAGTCTGTATGTAACACAGTCCTATTAGTAAAAAATTATAGTTGTGTCTTTGTAACTGCTACTTGTAAAAACGATTTTATTTCTACAAAATAATAATGTGGTCGTTCATCTACCACATAAGCCAATAGTTCTATAAGGCTAAAAAAAAATAATATTGCGTAGCAAAAACAACAATGAACGTTCAGATTTACTAAGAAGGTTTAAGATTTAGTACGGGTTTAAAGTAAGATCTTATAGTTGAGCAGTTATACTTTATGACAGATAGATTGCATTTCCCCACTCTTCAGACACCCACGGTTCGTTAGTACTTAGGCTTGATGTCTACGTGGGATGACTCATATAAAAAAAAATCTTTAAAGCCAAAATTTATGGAACGTTATTTTCAATTTGTGTTTAAGTAGCAACATATAAATCTTTAGTTATTTACACTAATATTAGTACCGGAATTATGAAAAAAAAATTGCCTGCAGAGGTTTTCCCTCTCTGTCCCAACCAACACCCACTCCTTTAAATCTCATGTCAATAGCTTGCATTTCCCTTCTCTTCAGACGCCAACGGTTTGTTAGTACTTAGGCTCGAAGTCCACATGAGATGTCTTAGATAAAAAAAATCTTTAAAGCTGAAATTTATGGGTATTATTTTAAATTTATGTTTAAGTAATAACATCGAAATATTTAGTTCTTTGTACTAATATTAACACCGGGATCTAGGGATAAAAAACCTCGAACTTCTCTCCTTCATTTCTACCTGAATTATGAAAAAAAATTACCTGCAGAGGTTTTCCCTGTCTGCCCCAATACCCACTCCTTTAAATCCGGTGTCAATAGATTACATTTCCCTTCTCTTCAGACGCCCACGGGTCGTTAGTACTTAGGCTTAACGTCTACGTGGGATGACTTAGATAAAAAAAATCTTTAAAGCCGAAATTTACGAGTATCATTTTAAATTTATGTTTAAGTAACAACATAGAAATAGTTAGTTCTTTGAACTAATATTAGCACTGGGATCTAGGGATAAAAAAACTCGAACTTCTCCCGCTCATTCATACCAGAATTATGTAAAAAATTGCCTGCAGATCTTTTCCCTGTCTGTCCCAACACCCATTCCTTTAAATCTCATGTCAATAGCTTACATTTCCCTTCTCTCAGACGCCCACGGTTCGTTAGTACTTAGGCTTGATGTCTACGTGGGATGACTCATATAAAAAAAAATCTTTAAAGCCGAAATTTATGGAACGTTATTTTCAATTTGTGTTTAAGTAGCAACATATAAATCTTTAGTTATTTACACTAATATTAGTACCGGAATTATGAAAAAAATTGCCTGCAGAGGTTTTCCCTGTCTGTTCCCACATCCAATCCTTTAAATCTCGTGGCAATGGATTACATCCCCTTCTCTTCAGACGCCCACGGTTCATTAGTACTTAGGCTTGGAGTCTACGTGAGATGTTCTAGATAAAAAAATTCTCTATTGGGTATTCAGGAACTATACTTTTGCTTAAATTACGCTAAAAACTGTAAATTTGGGGGGGAGACAAATGGATCCAAAAGCATGTTGTATAGTCTGGAACATTTCCTCAGTCACAATCTTTTATTTTTACAGAAATGTTTGCATGTCAAGTACAACTTCAAGCGTCTACTAGTTTGAAAATTTAAAAAAAATTCAAAGTGATGTAGGTATGTTCACTATTGTTATTAGTGAGCTGGCTCCTTATGGTATAAAGGGATGGTCGACTTTCTTCCGCATGGAAACACGTCAGGTACCCTTCCGAGGGGAGACGTACTGACTCCGGTGCTCGGTAATTCCTCTGTACAAAGGGGGTTGACACCTTAAAGGAGTTTGGTATATACAGTGTTTTCCATATGTCTTATGGACATGATCAGGGTTAATTGTCGCCTGTAGGCTATTAAAGAACCATCCATCGGCCATCTTTCAACTTAAAATAATTTTTTGAGTTTCCGCTGTCACGTGAAATGTGTAATGTAAATGTAATGTTGAAAATATGTCTTTCATATTAGTACCCTAACGGTAAGAATGGGATAGAGAATATTGGGGGGGGGTATTGGGTAAAGGCCAAAAAGGCCTTTCGATGGGCAAAATATTTTTTTCGAAAATCTTGGCTAATTACATCGCTAGTGGTTGTAATGTTGAAAATATGTCTTTCATATTTTACAATAATATCATAAAATGGCGCGAGAAATTTTTCTGTGAACCATTTAGCGATTTATTGTTATATCTGTATACTAAGAATATATTACGCCCCTTTAGACAGCCTCACTGAGGCCCAAGATAGTGGAGCTTGATTTGTAAGACCTCCCTACAAAAGGGGCGATTTGAGCTGTGAAACCTATCTTCCAGCGTCTTTTGGGGCCCTTTTTATTCTTTTTATACTGTCGAATCAAATAATGTCGACTTAAATACAAAGTAGTAGTAAATTTTTTCAAAATATATAGATTTATCTTACAATAAGGAGAGCGTTTGCTTGGGTTTGCACTTTTTTTTGCGGATTTTGAAAAACACGTTTTACAAATACCACCAACATGGTGATGCCGGAAAGAATCTCAACCATGCAGTTTTTCGAAAATCTAAGACTTAGGCATAAGAAAAAAGAATCTCTTTCGACTACCCAGTTTTTCGAAAATATAAGACTTAGCATAAGAAAATAAACGTTATTATTGTTGAAGGAGTTTTGAATGGGACTTTGTTTTAGTTTTACAAGTTTTAGAATAGAAAATTTTGTATTAACGGCAGCTATATTTAGATATAAGCCCTGGAACCAGATGCATAATTTTAAGGCATAATTTTTTTTTTAATATATCTAAGATATTACAGAGCGTTTAAGTAAATATCAACGACAGTTTTAATACTTTTATTCCTGTTTTGCATGAAAAACATCTACTATACAGGTTGCAATCGGAAAACAACACCCCGCAATGATCCTATTTATTAATGCTACTAAATTATTTGCAAAATTTACGTTATAAACTAAATATAACAATGAGCGCGAGAGTCCTTACAGTAAGAGGCGAGATATTATCTCTCTCTAAAAAGGGCTTTTTAATGTTATCAGAACATATTTTCTAACTGCAGAAATTAAATATAAATGTAATGTTAAAAATAATTATGGGCAAATAATTTAGTAGCATTCATACTTAGCTATGCATTGCCGGATGTGAATTATAAAGTGTAGAACATATGTGATTAATCATAATATTTAATAAGAATTAACTATTATTTATACCATATCTGGGATGTTATTTTACAAATAATACCAAACGACCGTTTCTAACACTTTTTTATTTCGGTTTTGTATTAATACATAACACATAAATTGTGCGGTTATTTTCTATTTTATTATTTTTTATAATTAACTATTATATCTCCTAAACCTAAGGTTTTACAGGGTGTTTAAATAAATACTAACAGCAATTTCTAATACTTTTGTTTCAACATAAATTATACAGGATGAAATCAAAATTATTAGCCCTAATAAAATTCTATAACACCGAGTCTTTCAAGCTCCTTCAGAATTGCCATTACTTTTGGGGTGTTAACCCCCGAAGTATTGCTTTTTTCTAAATACTTCAGACGCTCTACCAGCTCATTAACATCATCGTATTCTGCTACTGCATCCATTTCTACATCTTTTTCATTTTCTTCTTTCAATTCTTCCTTACTTCGATAGTCGCATTCTTCAGCGACGAGTGTCTTTTGACTTTCAAGTTTACATAGTTTTTTCATTAGGACTTTTTGGTTCTCCATTTCGGGTTGTTTCTTTTCTTGTTTGCCCTTCATTCTTGAGATATAACTTCTTTTAGGAGGAAACAGTTTGGAAATGATATGGGTATATTTCCACCCTTTGGAGGCTAAAATGTTCTCGTCTCCATTGAAACCCTTTCGGTGTGCATGTGTAATCAATAAAAGCTTCTTATAATTATTCAAATCATTTGAATTAAATTTTACTGGTTGATTTGTAGCTAATAAGTTAAACAGTCCATCCGTCAGCAAAAATTTTTCTTTCCCTATTATGAGAACGTTATCTTTTATTACAATAGGGATATTTTCAAGAAATAACTTAGACCCCTCTGTCCTTACGCCATATTTAACAGCAGGTGTTTCAAGAAGCTGATACTTTAGCCGGTTGGCATACATCTTATTACTATGATATTCAGTTCTCAACTAAAACCTTTAATCTGGACATGTCCTTTTATCCTTTCAAAACCTCGTTATAACACATACAGGACAACGTCATGACGTTATCCGGACAGCAACAGGGCGTTAACAGGACAACAACAGGGCAGTAATGGGACAACAATAGGGGGTTCACATGGCGTTAACGGGACGTCACACAACACAAAGACAAACGCCATGAGAAAAGTTAAAATTCTTTTGAAAACAGGATGTTTTCTATCAATTGTCTGAGGTTGAGAATCGTTTAAGTTTCGAAGAATTTTGTACCACCTGCAATAGAATATTTGTTGAGGTTAGGTTTGATTGTTTAAGGTAATAAAACATATAAAGGACTTAGGTTAATTCTTTATTTAATACATCTAGATACATTTATAAGCTATTCCACTTAGATTACAAATTTCGTCTGCACCACTCCCTTCTTCGTGCCTCAGCAGGCGTTTCTGTATATGATCGACATCCTCGTAGATTAAGATGCACATTAAGATCTAGACACCAAATAGGTGCTTGGTATGTCTGAATTTGTGTAACTAACGTCTCGATGATGGTTTTGGTAAACCACTCCACTAAATCTCCTCGTTTAGGCAACACCATTTCCTGCGTTTTAAAGTTCTTTCGTTCTTTTCCGGAATTAAAATCAACGGAAAACTCTATCTTGACGACATCAGGTGTACCACTTCGGGGAAATTTTATCTGTTTTAACTCGGCTCGAAAACAACCTAAAAGCCTTGCACGAATATCTTCCTCGGTCTGTGATTTACAATATTTTTGTTCTGGCCAAACTGGATTCTCAACTATGGCCTTTAGTAATTCATATCTAGCTTGTTCATATTGCCCGATATCTTCCTGATAACATTCATAACAATAAGTTTTAAAGTCGTAATATGTGATGTTCTTGCGATCTTTTCTTCGTTTCCCACCAACTTTATATCCAGCCTTGTCTAAACATATTTCACATTTTTCCTCTAGCTCTGGTTGACACTCGCTACAATCGCAAGCCCTTCCCCAAAAGCACTCCTTAGGCATTGTGCTCGCTCCAACTGATCAACTAAGACTGAACGTTTAAATGTAATAAAGCTAGATTAATACCCAAAATAAGTGGTGGGGGTAATCTCCAGGTAGTTGTTTCCTTCTTACAGGTATCGTCAGCAGTCTGAAAAGTCTTCCTAGTAAGTAACTCTTCAGATTCAAATTCTGACGAAGCATTAGTAGCAATAATGTAAACGAAACACTCGATTTCGTTGGCTTCGCTTTCGAACATGATCTCAGCTGACACAAACACATTACTTCAGTAGTCCCATCGACAGCTAAAAGCTTCTCTTTCGAACCAGAAAATACTTCTCCCCATCCAACTTACACTCTCTATGTTTCCCCTCAAACAAGGCCTAACCTAGAGTACTGCTCCCACATCTGGGGAGCGGCATCACCTTCGGTACTTAAGATAGTGCAATAGAACTTTTGAAATTTATTTTCGTCTCGTAAGTATAAAAATATTTTATCTAACCTCCTAAATGTACAGAAACCAGTGGTAATAGATAAATTTGCGATAACTGTTTCTTTGTTACAGGCACTAAGAATATTCAATTGAAACTATTAATTTTAGAAAAGTAGTGACGGTACAATTATCTTTCTTTTTTCTTAAAAAGGTGTGGAGTAAAATGTTTAATTATTATAGACATACATTACCGTAATTATGCCATTTTCTTATTCACTAAACTATTTGAAAGGCGTGAACACCGCCATTTCCATGTTGTTCTGCTGCATGGTAATTCCTTAAACTTTCGTTTCAGGTAACATTCTTCATGGCCGCCGGGTCCTGGTTTCGTATCTATTAATACTGCTCGTAAGCACTTAGTAATTTAATTTTCCTGCATACTAAACCTTAAACTCTTTTTGCAGAACTTCAGTTGGTTTTCGGAACGCACCCCCTGCTTTCTGAACGCACTTCTTTCTACAAAACCGAGGTTATAAATAGAGGTGACAAACAGCCGTCTAGTCATTTCACATCAGTCTCTTGAAGTGTACGGACGTATCTAGTTAAAATGGAAAAGTTCATTGTTATTAGGGACTCTATTCAAAAGGTGCGAAGATACAATGTTACAGGTCGTGCGGTGGAATTTCAGTTAAAGCCTGTGCCAGAAGGAACTGAACCAGTTGGCTGGGTGAGAGATGCTATACAGCAGGTAATTCAAAAGGCCACAGAAGGATTACAAGCGTCAGACCATGTTGGTTTTAGTTTTTGTTCTAAGGACTTTAGTCGCGGTGAAGGGTGGATTCGATTTAGGCCTGCAGAACAAATCAATTACGAAGACGTTTGGAATGTTATTAGCAACGTTTATCAGTCTAATTCCGCGGGTTTAAACACAGAGTCATGTTGTCTTAAAGTCACAAGTGTGCGACTACCAACCGGCAAAGGAAGAGGAAAGAAATACAATAGTTTTACCGAAGAATGTGGCATGAGAAGAGGAATTATAACAATTACCAACAAGGATAATTTATGTTTACCACGTGCTCTAGTGGTTGCGATGGCTTCTGTAAATAAGGATCCTGAATTAAGTAAAATTAGAAGAGATATTGGAAAAATTCAGACGAGGAGGACAAAGACTTTGCTGGAAAGCGTTGGACTTACAATTCCTGAAGGGGGTGCTGGAATGATAGAGCTGGAAAAGTTTCAAGAACATCTGAAGGACTATAAAATCGTTGTCTACAGTTATGGTTCGAAGGGAAGAGACGTTATTTTTGAGGGTACGTCTAACAGTAACCAAAGACTAAATCTGCTGCATTATGAATCACACTTTAACGTCATAACCTCACTTACAGCGGCATTTTGCTCTAACTATTTTTGTGAGCACTGTTTTAGTCCTTATGATCATAAACATAAACACAGCTGTGGTGGAACATGTCCTGGTTGTTTGCAGTCTCCAAAATGTACTGAATATCAAGTAAGAGTGAAATGCTCTTCTTGTCGACGATATTTCAGAGGGGAAGCGTGTTATAACAAGCATCTAGCTGCAGGATCTTTGGAAAAAAGCACTGTCTGTGCCGAAGTCAGGAGCTGTGAGCAGTGTTTTAAAGTAGTAAAAGGAAACAGAAAACACACCTGTGGTGAGATATTTTGCAAGATCTGTTATACCCATGTACCAGAGAATCATCTGTGCCATATCCAACGAGACAATGGAAAGCCTAAAGTTAAAGATACCATCTTCGTATTTTATGACTTGGAAACGCAGCAAGAGGAAGAGATTGGTGCAGGCGTGTTGCTTCATAAAGCTAACCTTTGCGTATTTAAACAATATTGTGACGAGTGTATGAACTCTGAGATGGTTATTTGCAAGAAATGTGGGGTTAGATTACAAAAACTTCAGGGTTTAAACCCTGTTGCCTCATTTACGCAACACTTATTACAGCTAAGGAAGAAATTTAAGGATGTAATTGTATTAGCTCATAACGGTCAGGCTTTTGATCACCAATTTATTTTAAATTATGTTTTGACAGAGACTGATTTAACCCCCGAATTAATAATGAGAGGGACAAAAATTATCCTAATGCAAGTTGGAAATGTTAAGTTTATAGACTCACTAAACTACTTCCCTATGGCCTTAGCAAAACTCCCCAAAGCTTTCGGATTGGGAGATAACTTTAAAAAGGGATATTTCCCTCATCTTTTCAATAAAAAAGTGAACCAAAACTACGTAGGTCTCCTTCCTCCGATGGAATTTTACTCCCCCGACACGATGAAGGAGGACGATCGCTCTAAATTTCTGGAATGGTATGAAGAACACAAGTCTGATCATTTTGATATGCAAAAGGAACTTATTGACTACTGTATTTCCGACGTAGAGATTTTAGCCGCAGCGTGTTTGAAATTCCGACAACAACTGCTTACCACAACTAATGTTTGCCCCTTCACAGAAGCTACTACGATTGCTTCGTGTTGTAATAAGGTTTTTAGAAGGAATTTTCTTAAACCAAACACAATTGGGATTATCCCTAAGAACGGATATCGATGGAAAGATAACCAAAGCAAAATTGCAACTGAGTGGTTATTATGGGAGGAAAAACAGAGAGGAATCCAGATTTTACATGCCGCCAAAGGTGAAGAAGCCGTTTTACGTGGAGTGAAGGTTGATGGTTATTGTGGCGATACCAATGAGGTTTTTGAATTCCAGGGCTGTTATTGGCACGGCTGCCCCAAATGTTACAAGTTTGGTAGAGACGATCCTCTTTATGACGATAATACATCAACTTTAAATTTACGTTTTGAAGCCACCGAAGTAAAAATTGAAAGATTAAAGGAATTTGGTTTTACGGTTAACGAAATGTGGGAGTGTAAATTTAGAAAACTGATAGAAGAAAATCCTGAGATTAGAAATTATACCCAAGCACACCCCCTTCTAATTATGAGTCCTCTAAATCCCAGAGATGCTTTTTATGGTGGTCGTACCGGAAACGTTTGGGAATATTATAAAACTAAAGAGGGTCAGTGCATTCGCTATGCAGATGTGTGTTCTTTGTAGCCGTTTGTGTGCAAAACCGGCAAGTTTCCAATAGGTCATCCCGTGATATTTGTTGGGAACGACGAGTGTAGGAAGTTGGACCTAAATACCGTAGATGGTCTTATAAAATGTGTTATTCTTCCTCCCCGGGACCTCTATCATCCCGTGTTACCATTAAAGATGAACGATAAACTTATGTTTGTTCTCTGCCGAAAATGTGGCCAGGAAATGAATCTCAATGAATGTAAGCATAATTCGGAAGAACGTGCACTTGAAGGTACGTGGGTCATGGACGAAGTTCGAAAAGCTGTTGAAAAAGGGTACCGGATATTGAAAATACACGAAATTTGGAAATATAATGTTCAAAGATTAAATAGGGAGACGGGCGAAGAAGGATTATTTACGGCCATGATGAACACGTTTCTTAAAATTAAGCAGGAAGCATCAGGATGGCCGAAAGACTGCGAAACAGAAGAGGAGAAAAATCGTTACATTGAGGAATTTTTTGAAAGAGAGGATATTAAGCTAGAATACTCGAAATCCCGGTCTAAGATCACAGGCCAAACTTATTTTAAATTCTTTCTGGGGTAAATTTGGACAGCGAGAAAATCAGCCAAAGACCCGAGTTGTAAACGATCCTTCAGAATTCTTTGCTATGCTTCGTAACCCCGGACTTTCTATTAATGGAATTCTTCCTGTTAACGAAAAGACTCTAGTCGTTTCTTATGAACACACCGAAGATTCGTTTGATCCCTTAACTACAGTTAATGTGGCTATTGCGTCGTATGTGACTGCTCAGGCCCGCTTAAAATTATATTCCTATTTAGAGACCCTAGGTGACCGAGTTCTGTATTATGACACTGATTCCGTTATCTATATTTCCAGCCCTGGCGAATTGGATGTGGCAACAGGCCAATTTGTCGGAGATTTAACGGACGAGTTGGAAGGTTACGGTCTCGGTAGCTATATTAAAGAATTTGTAAGTGGCGGTCCAAAAAATTACGCTTACACAGTTCATGCTACAAACACCGGCTCTGCCAAGGTAGTTTGCAAAGTTAAAGGTATATCCATAAATTATGCTGTATCAAAATTGATAAACTTCGACACAATTAAGGATATGGTATTGGAGAAGAAGACAGAGCCAATACCAGTTATATCCAGGAACATTCGGCGAACCCAGGAACATACCGTGACAACAAACAGAAATCAAGCTCTACAGACCTAATTCAACAAAAAGAAAATTTTTACATGATGGAAGCTCAGAACCCTACGGATATAAGAAGAAACAGAGAATCCTATAACTTTTGAGCAACGCAACATATTAGTGTAGGGTTTTCTCTAAATACCGTAAGACGTTCTTACCCTTTAACACTCACAACCAACACCTGTAGCGCGTAACAATTGATAAAGGGGCCTTCGACTTTTGACATTTTAGCAGTTTAGTAGCCGTTTAGAAGTTGTTTCCCCGAAACAGGATCTAATTTTAGCTGTTTTCTCGTTGTATATAGTATGTCAGCTCCAATTAAATAAAGACTTTAAACAGAGGATTGTCCAAGCGGCTGAAACAGTAAGATGGGAACATCACAGTATCAGGAAGATGAAAAGATATTTTGTACTATTGTATGTTGTATATTGTAATATGTTTGATGTGAAAATAAAGAGCCATATACATATAAATGTATGTTTTTAACGAAGTTCTATGGGTTTTTGCTTTGGGGGATCGTTTTTATCCAAAAAAATCGAGCTGGAGCGCGCCTGAGGGATCAGTTCACGCCTGGCAGCTCTGTTAAGGTGTTATTTTATAATTGATATACCTACATTAGCTTAAGGGCCAGCTTTTTACTTTATACCGGTATAATGGTTTGTAACAGTTGCCCTACTTTTGTATTTATCAGTCAGTCATAAAATAAGACCGACCGGAAGCCCTCACCAACTATAACCTAGCCTACGAGGTATACTGGTTTATATCTTACTACGCAAAGATCCTTGACAACGGACACTGCATTGCAGGGTTGTGGGGCTTTAGCGGTAATTACATATTCGCGCCTCGAACACGCGTCTAACCCATTAGCGGTTGTCCGAAACTCTGAACACCTACTACTACGCTTACTAATACTTCCCTCTTTATCCGAAAATCTGTCCAGTAGCGGCTAGCGTCTAAACGGCTTAACGGATTTCGATGAGATTTGGGGTTTGTATTTTATTGCCCCCATCCTTAGTCCCTATCGAAGCAAACAAATTTTAAGGCCTTTTTGGTTGGCCTGAGAGAAATCGTCGAAATGGCTTTAATATTTTTGAGGTTTTTGAACCTGTATATCTAATGGTCTTTATGACTTCTATCTAACGCCAAAATTTTAATTCTCCAACACTTATCGTTTAAGCGCTAGCCGTAATTTAGTTTTATTCAACTTCTCACATTTCTATGCTCCTGATACCTTAAACACCTTTGTAACCCTCTAGCGCCTAAACGGCTTCACGGATTTCGATGAAATTTGGGGTATGTATTGTATTACTCCTACCCTTAGTCCCTATCGAAGCAAACCAATTTTAAGGTCCTTTTGGTCGGCACCAGAGTCATTGTATAAAGGACCTTACTCTTTTTGGGGGTTTTGAACCTGTATATCTAATGGTCTTTCTGACTTCTATCTAACGCCAAAATTTTCATTCTCCAACACTTATCGTTTAGGGGCGAGGGCCTCTATGAATTACTAATTCTTCTGCACTAACGCCATCTTTCTCCGAAACTCTGAACAGTATTTCTAGTACTGCTACTTCTACACTAACGCCATCTTTCTTCGAAACTCTGAACAGTATTTCTAGTCTCCTTGTATTCCTAGCAGTAACCTGTTTAATATTATTAACTATTTTCGTATATAAGGTTGTTAAACATCGATACATCTTGTGGTTAAATACATAATTTCCTCCTACTACTACGTGTTTTCTTCCTTCAATACCTTTATTACATATCGTTATCATCGTGACTTCGCTAAAACAACAACCTGCTTGCCTAGCTGCCTCAGGTCTATATGTTCTGAACTAAATATTTTATGTGAAGCCGATAGCCAGGTTGGTTAGAGCGCTGATATTCCGACATCCGTGTCCGAGTTCGAATCCTAGCATATGCAAAAATAAAGAAAAATGTTTTTGACGTCATATTCGCTAAATAATAATATTTTAAGGAATAGTACTAAAGTACGACGCAGTTAGGCCCCAAATAGATAGTGCCCAAGTAGTTGATGCCCAAGTAGTTAAAGCCCCAAGTAGTTAAAGCCCCAAGTAGTTAAGGCCACAAGTAGTTAAGGCCACAAGTAGTTAAGATCAAAGTAGCTAGCGCCCAAGAGTGTGACAGATGACGTATGACAGATGACAGCTGACAGATGACAGTTGACAGATGATAGTTGACAGATGACGTATGACAGATGACAGTTGACATATGACAGTTGACAGATGACAGTTGACAGATGACAGTTGACAGATGACGTATGATAGATGACGTATGATAGATGACGTATGACAGATGACAGATGACAGTTGACAGATGACGTATGACAGGTGACAGATGACAGGTGACAGATGGCGGTTGACAGATGACTTATGACAGGTGACAGTTGGCCAAGGTCAGTTCTCAAGGTCAAGGTCAAGGTCATTTCTCAAGGCCAAGGTCAAATAACAATCGCCCACGTGGGCGATATATGGCGCAAGCGCAGTTGTGACGCCAGGGGGCGGGGCTTGTGACGTCAGGGGGCGGGCTTGTGACGTCAGTGGGCGGGGCTTGTGACGTCAGAGGGAGAGGAGTGGGGGTGGTCTCAAGTAAGGCCGTTACTACTGACCCGAATGAGGCGGGTTCTGATGACCCGAATGAGGTGGGTTCTGATGACCCGAATGAGGTGGTTTCTGATGACCCGAATGAGGTGGGTTCTGGTGACCCGAATGAGGTGGGTTCTGGTGACCTGAATGAAGTGGATTCTGATGACCCGAATAAGGAGGGTTCTGATGACCCGAATGAGGTGGGTTCTGATGACCCGAATAAGGAGGGCCACTTCTGGTACTGATGGCCAGAAGAAGTAAGGGAAGACTTTACTTTGCCTTAATGGGGGTTCTTTGACCCGGAGAGTGCGAGAAGAGTTTGTTCCGCACTAACAACTGCACACCGCTTTTGTGTGAACAAAATCAGGAATCTGCATGGATTTAAGGAGGGTCAAGGACCGGAGAGTGCGAGAAGTCTTTCCCGCACTCACAACAGCACACCGACTGTGTGAACAAAATCCAGACATTACCTAGATTTAGGGGGGAGGGGCAAAGGACCCGGAGAGTGCGAGAAGAGTTTTTCCCGCACTCTGCACACAAAAACAGTACAGAATTAACTTTAGAGAATTGGGGGAAGAAAATTAAAATTATTCTTCAGTGACACTGGTTTCTATACCAAGGTCGTCGCAGGGTAAGGGAGAAAATTTTTAACAATAACTTCATAACTGTCACAAGTATAGAAAATGTCATCTACGTAACATTGAAAGGAGAGTGCTTCTGAAGCGAAAGAAAAGTCTTTTTCATAAGACTGGGCTTTGTTACTTTAGCGGCAACAAAGGGAGCGAAATTTGTTTCGTAGGTGACAGTTTGAAGTTCAAGGTATTTTAAGAATGAGATGGCCTATCACGCCATTGAGTGTCTTGTTTTGAATGTCTGTTTTGGGTACGAGACTGAAAAACTTTGGAGTTTTCAGAAAATGACATGTATCGTGAAGGAACGTTGCCAGATATTATCCAGCCTAAATGAGTGTTGAGTAGAGTGAGAAATCCATTTCCCAAACTATGGACACCTGTGGTTATGACAGAATAGAAACGATCCTCACCAAGAAGCATGCCAATATCTGACGGGATGAGAAAGCTTGGGTCAGCAAGGTCTGCAGCGATTTCTTCTGGAATTTGCAATTTATTCGCTTGAATCGGTGCCTGTGGAAGTTTATAGGGTATGTTGTCTAGAAGTACGCATGAAACTAGGAATCTTTTACGGTTATCCTTTTTAGAATGAATAGACACGTCTGCCATTTTATTTGACAGGATACTGTTTTGAGAAATACCTGAAATATTTAATACTTTTCTGTAAGGGAAACACTGAAGTTTGTCTACTAATTTTTGTGTCATGAAAGAACTTTGGCTTCCACTATCCAACATAACTTTTGCATTAACGGGGTTACCTTGCTTTGAATACAAAGTAACTTTTGCTGTTGCTAGGAGCACGTGAGATTCTTTTGTTGTGCGAGCTGAGAGTGAAATGGATTTGTTTGCACTCGGTGCTGCTTGCTGATCAGCAGTCGGAGATCGTTGATTTTGTTAAGAAGTGCGATTTTGATTACTTTGTGCGAAAGTTTGTGAGTTTTTAGGGTTATGAACGTTTCTTAAAGAATTTTGATCGTTTTGATCATTTAATGACGTGGACGCTGAATTATTTCGAGTTTGAGAATTCATGTTTTGAAGTTTTGTGTTCCGAGAATTTTGCCTACCCTGTACATTATTCTTTAATCTTGCATTTTGATGTAAAAGAGTATGAAGTTTTTCATTGCAAATTTTACATTTTTGATTAGACCCCCAGTCCTGAAATTTGTGACGACCTAAACAGTTGTAACATAAATGTTTTGTCTTTATGAATTTATTTTTTTCGATATAAGAAATCTGGGAGAACCTTGGACACGAATAAATTTTATGTCCTGAAACGCAACAAACTACGCAATTTTTAACTTGAACTGGTTTATTTGGTTGGAGATTTGTATGTAAAGAAATTCTCTCATTTGTATGTAGAGAAGTTCTCTCATTTCTTGGTGAAGGTCGCGATTCGCCACTCGACAAATTTTCATAAACTGTACATCTTTTTCCAAAAATTCGAAAAAGTCTTCCAACGCGGGTAAATCGTCAAGGTCACGATCTAATTCGAAAGCTCGTCTCGCGCCAAAGTCTAATTTCTTTTCGAACATAAAAACTAAAAGATATTCGAAAAGGTCTTTTCCGTCAAGTTTTCTTTACTTTAAAATGTCAATAGCAACTTGAAAATTGTCCCCTAGTAACTCCAATGAATCAACCAATTTAAGTGCTTCGCCTTTTAGTGCAGATTTCAAATAAGCAAATCTCTGAATATCCGTTAAACCTGAATGATTAATAACCAATGCTGAAAATAATTCGAAAAATGATTTGAATTCTGAAATCTTCGCGTCAAAAGGCGTTATTTACAAATCTGGTAATTTTACATTAGGTGTACTTGATACCTGAACTACTCTAGGTGGCTTACTCTGCGCATTGGCTGTTGTAGAATATTTTTGTACATATTTGGTAATTGTTGCCAAAGTTAAATAATATTTATCCTCTATTTCGCCTCTGTCTTCATTGTCACTTGGGTCTAAATTCTCTATGTCATCTTGAGCATCAGAATATTTTTCGAAACCCCTTTTCAAGGGTTCTTCTCGCAAGTGAAATTGCTCGAAATCGATTAGATTATCTTTATTTAATTCGACCCAATTATTGACACGAGCAATTTCAGCTTTTGCACTTTTGCGAGAATTTTTCGAAGTGTCTAAATCCATCTTTGAACAGTAAAAATATTTTAAACTGGTTCAAAAAGAATTTTTAAAAAATGTTATTAGTTTTTGATCACACCCGGTATTCTAATTTTTGAATAGAAATGCAGAAAAATATTTATTTAAAAATAAATATTGAAATTTGTAAGTATTTTTATTTTTGGGACAACCAGTATAATAAAAATCTGTTTAAGAAACAGGTAGGTAGGTACCTAAATGTCAGAGTAAACCCCTATGTGTTTTTATGAATAAAAATCAGAAACTATAACAAACAGTACTTACTATTTGTACACGCAACTACATAGAGAAATCAAGTCAAATGTTATCAATGGGAAAACACTAATCTTATGTGTTTTATAGAAAACAGATCATAAATGTCAGTTAACAATCCGCACAACAACTTACCTGGCATCTAATGCCCAAGTATACATCATGAAAATGAAATACCTTTAAAAAAACAAATATATAATTTTTGAATACTTTTGCAGAACACTGTATGAGTGTAATTATGAAATTGTAAATTAACCTTGCAAACACAATTTAAATTGTTCCACAAAAATTACCCAAAAGACGAAATAAATATGTTGAAACACACTGGACTACAACATTTTATAAATATTGATCAGCTATATCGAAAAAATCAACAATTAAATTTTTTGGTACACTGTGTACGCAAGGTAACAATCCAACAAAAAGTGAACTAGTCAGAAATATTTATATTTATTAGAAAAATCACATGATATTGAGATATTACTGTTTTAAAATTAGTTCATTTTTTGCTTGGCTTTTTTACCTGTATAAATTATTTAAATTTAAATAAACACACTTGAAACATATTCGTAAATAGACAATATTTACTAAAGAACCGAAAATACACTTGCTTTAAATTTATTAATTTGAAAAACACTGGTTTTAAACCGAAAATTGAAATTTAAAACGGCACTCTACTTCCCGACGGCAAATGAGTTTAATTTTAATGTCCGACGGCACTTGCTTTTTATGGAAAAGTTATTGATTTTATTTGATGGTCACTTTTGACAGATGCTGTCACTTTGACAGATGTTCTGACGGGAGCTGTCACTTTGACAGAATGATTAGAAAGTTTTTTAATTTATTGTTTTCGTGAAATTTGATGTCACGAACTTGTTTAAATGAAATGTTTTTACTTTTGTACTTACTTGAAAGTCTCTACTTTTTCTTTAAGTGAAGTTTATGTATTTTTACATAAATAAACAGTTTTTCTGGCTTGAAATAACTAAAGTTGTGCGACGCACTTTGTTCCAGAGAAAGTGTTTAGTTAGAAACTGTCAAAGATACTATGATGAGTATCATTGACCAAGTACTTACCGCTTAAAACTTGAAAAGAACATTAAAAAAAATTCAGGAAGATACTCTAAGAAAGAAACAGAAACAGCAGGGTGTTCTGCGTGAAGCCAGGTGTAGTAGAGCGCGTGCAAATTAGCCCTCAGCTCAGGTAGCCGGGTAGGTTCTATTGGACGCCACCAGTTTTTTACACCGACGCAAACTGGAAGTCACCTAGATGGTCTAGGAACCTACTTCAACACACAACAAACCTGCTATTCATAATTAAAAATTAAAACATAGGGCGCAGTGAGCTGAATAAAAACAACGTAATAAGTTTAACCCTATATACATATATGTGTACATAAAAAAGCTTACAGGTGTTTACAAATATAGTTGTTCACAAAGAAACAAGAAAATAGGGCGATTTTGCCCCCGCAAAATAATTAAATCAAATTATACGAAAAACTTCGCGAGGAAGTCTGTTCTCACATACGAAAAAAACCCATAGGGTGGCTGCTTAACACCCACAGAAAAAGTATGACGGCTGCTTAGGGACGTTTTGTAGCCCCTACCGAAGAGAAGTAGGGATGTTTCGTAGCCCTACCAAAGACAATAGGAAGGCTGCTTAGCGCCTGCCAAAAAGAAATAGGGATGGTTCGTAGCCCCTACGGAAGACCCTCTTTGTTTAAGAGGGCTCGAAATTCCAAACTTCCACAGTCAAAACACCAAAAGGAAGCAGCTACCAGCGGTTTCCAAACGTCATGCCGATGTTGATGGCTTATCTTCGAACGAAGTCGCCAAAAAATCCTGCGTCTTGCAGATACAAATTCAGAAAGAATTTAAACACGGTCCCTGACTTTTAATCCAAAAACTAATTGAGCTTCAAAAACTGAAACTTTAAAACAGGGACCATAGAACAACTGCGTCGAAAGTCAGCGTGGAAATGACCCCCCGTGCCGCGTGCAGGAAGAATGAAATGACACTCCGACACTTCCGCTTGATGTCTGCGCAAGCCCGACAAGGTCGCACAGAATACCGAAGATGATCGGGGGCGACAGCAGCTACACTGACCGGAAAGAAAATCTGGCACGACATGATCTCGGCCTTTACGGTGAATTAATTCAAGGTCGTAAGGTTGCAAACGAAGAGCCCATCGAGCGAGGCGTCCTTGTGGATCTTTTATGTTATGAAGTCATAACAAGGAATGGTGATCGGTTATATCTTTAAAGTGTACACCCTCCAGATAGTGACGAAGCTTTTCCACACTCCAAATTACGGCAAGGCCCTCCTTCTCTGTGACGGTTAACTTCATCTCTTGTTTGGTGAGAGAACGTGAAAGATAGGAAATAACTTTTTCTCGGGCCCAACAAAAGGGAACGTTAAATAAACGGAAACGAAAATAAATAAATTAAATCAAATAAAAACCTCCTGAGGAAGCGTGTCCTCATACGCAAAAAAATATAGGCTGGCTCCTTAGCCCCTACTGAAGGTCTGACAGTTTTTTTTGAAATGTTTCAACCACTCGACAAAAGCCTCGGAATTCATCCACTTTGACTCATTACATACGGCCGAAGATCCCAGAGGTGCACCATTCAAGAAATGCTGCTGCATTCGTACCCTTGGAAAAATGAAAAATGGGGGTACGTAATGGCCCACGGCGCTAAAACAGCATGCCACACTGACGTTTGTACCCTTTTCAGCAGCATATAGATATTTTAATTACCCTACGGGTTCCTGTCGGCCTTAACACTTTAGGAGTCTTAGTAGGCACAGTAGGGCATCCAGTCTCATCTACATTAAAGATCTGATGTGGTGCGTAATCTGATTTTGTTAGAATGTCTTCGTAAAGGTTAAAAAATGACTCCACATTTATCATATTAAAAGCCGCCTATCTGGCCGCTGAAGTTACTTCTGGCTTCCTTAAGGAAAAGTTAAATCGTGCCATGAAAGCTTGTATGAAATCTTTTCCGGCCTTCTTAGTTTCTTTATTGAAGCGATGAGGTATCTCCAATGTCTCGGCATAATCAAAAATGTTTTTTTCAAACTGTTCGCGTGTAACCCCAAATAGCCTTTTATTTAGGTCCTCCACATATTGCCTCAGGTTTTCCAATTGTTCATTGTTGAAGGTACACCTGAATCTACCAGCACCAACTGGCATAGTCTCTTTAACTTTAGAATACTTCTTGGCATAGCGTCGCAAGGTTGCTTCTGGAATATTGTATTTTTTTGCCATGGCATATACCGCTGCACTTTCCTTTACCCCCTGCAAAGCCGCTATCATTGATTCCTTTAACCAACTCTGCCTATTTGTCTTTCTTTGATAAATTTTGCCCATACTAATTCCCTGAAAATTATTCATTGCTTTAAATTATTTACAAACAGGTCGGGTAAGATGACGAATTCGTCATCTTGTCCGCTTAGCGAATTCGTCATCTTAGCCGACCCCGCCATTTTTAATTGAGTTTTATGTTAACCAACAAAGAGATATTATTTCAAGAGAACCTAATAAGCTATAGATAAGCAATAACATAACGTTAAAGCAAATACTTACCGCAAAAAAATAACAGTGAACACAAACGCTATAGAGCTTATATCGTCTTTCACTAATCTTACAACACCACAGGCATTAAACACAAATGACGAACTACCGTCATCAAAGCAAGTCAGATGTTTATGTTAATACTTTGGCAACTGACGAAGCACATCTGCTACACTCGGCAATCAAACAAGCGGCGCTATCTACAAACTATCATCGGAATTTACCAATTCGTGATCTTACCCGATTCGTCATCTTATCCCCCTTTACCCTATGTACCGACATCGTTTTCATGTGCGGAAATAAGTTCTCAGATTACTAACACATACTATAATATTAGGATAAAAATTTACCTATTGTTGAAAATCACTGCGCTACATGAACTGGTGCTGGCAGGACACAAGACTAACAAAAGACTGAATCAAAGAGAGAATTTAAGATACATTTTGAGGTTAACTAAGAAAGCTACAGGTATGTACTATGCCATCTGTCGTTTTATTTTACGGAAATGATTAATGTTTCACAACATATCCTCTAGATGGCGCAAGAAATCGATATTTGAATCCAATGCTATAATATAAAAATTTGGAATGAATTCAAGGTCAAGTTGGAGGCAGAAGATGATGTTCGAAAAATCTGAAAAAAATTGTAGTTAACCACTACCTCCAAAGACAAGTTTTGGGAGGTAATGCAATTTTAATTTTCGAATTTGATTTTTTCGCCCCATCCTAACCAGCATAGTCCAAACCCGAGGGGTGTTTCACTCGGGAAATTTAGTGTACACATGAGGGAATATAGTAGGAAATTATGTGGTAAAGAAGGGAAATTATTGCTTATATGGAGAAATTACGAAGAAATGAGGGAAATTATTAGGAAATTAAGGAAATGATTAGGAAATTGTGGGGAAATTAAGGGAAATAACGGGGAAATTATGGTGAAATTACGTTATTTTAGTATTTGCACATTACTGATCATGTGCCGGCGCATGCGCGATACGTCGCCAGTTGAGGGACTGAAGGATGCTCGCGAGGATACCTAACTTCAAACTGTGCGAATGATCAGCGAAACTGATATTTTCTTTCTTCATAGGAAAATGTTTAATGTAACAATGTAAGTATAGTTGTGTTTCAAATTTTCTTTTATTGCATAATAATATACATACCTACATGAATGTATATAGCGGTCATGTTATGGTATTTATTAACATTCGCTATTATTTAACTAGAATTTTACTTTTATGTTCTACGAACTAATGGAACAGACGTGTATTTAAGGCTTATGAATAACCTTATGGCAGCACTAATAGATCAGTCAAATAATTTAGAATCAAGAGTCTATAAAATTTAGTGGTCTATATTTATATGTAGGTTCTGGAGGCACTGGATCAAAAAAAAATCCCAATATGCGTTAACAGACAATTTCGTAACTTTAAACGCCTATTCTTGCATCGAACTGAATGGACACATGCTTCTAAAACTTATAACCATATTTCAGTCTGATAAGGATCTCACTAGTGCCATGTTTCGCCCTTGGATATTAAACAGTCAACAATGTGAAGCATTGTTCAGATCCGCAAGGTCTATAACATCGACTTTTTCGACTATCATAAACTTTAGTATAAAAAATTTCTTAAATCGTATCGATCGAATTTCTTTTATAAACTTTGTTGTTAATGATCTCAAACAATCATATATTTTTCCACGAGAACAGAAGAAAGAGACGCGTACTAATTTTTATGAAATGACCCAACCAAGAATTACAAATCGTAAACATTAAAAAGATTGTGGACAAGGCTTTGGAAGATGCATTTATAGACATTAAAAATTTATTAATGACAGTAGATAAAGAGGTAGGCAAGTGTGTAGATATTAAATTCCACAATTTATCAGAAGAGATATGTGAAGAAAATAAAGAGGAAACCGAAATTGATACTGAAAACGTTACTTTTAAGCCCGAAGAAACCTCGGAAGAATCAGGGACCAGACATCTTGTAAAAAGTTTTATGACAAATGATTTGGAAATGGAAAATAAATTTGAGCATATGGAGGAACTTGACATACAAGATTACACCTCAAGTAACGTAGATTTATCAGAAACAAGTCCTTATGTAAATGTTCTTTTATCAAACAATAAAACCATTGTTGTGAAAAAATCGACGTTTTGTTGGCTACTTGACGAAGGCAATGGAAAAGTGTCCAACGATAGACTGAAGAGATTTATTACTTCAAAAAGGAAAAAAACCGAGAAAAAAACACAATCAGATCATGTGAATCAAAATGCAAAAAAAATTTAAAAAGATAAAAACACAAAAAGTAATTTGGACCCGAGTTTGGACCTTAGCTCAGACGATGAAAATGATAACGTAGTTTATGATGACTCGACAGACACGGAAAGTTTTTCATCTTTAGAAGATTCAACCGAAGAAGATAAAAAACAGAAATTGATATAGAAATAGAAAAATAATATGCAGTATAGTACGATACGTGTACGATAGAGCCTGGTATATTGGACGGGTAACACAGAAAGAAAACGAACAATATTTTACAATTAAATTTTCCTCGGAAACTATGAGTCCTGCATCTCTCAAACGGTCAAAAAGTAGGCCTAGAATTCTAAGGTGTTCAGGAAAGGTTCTGGAGATGATAATTATATCATCAAGATACACCATCACATGATTTTCCAAATCAACGCCTAGTACACGGTCTACTATACGTTGCCAGGTGGCTGGCGCATTAGTCAAGCAGAAGGGCATGCGCAGAAAATGATAAAGATTCCTACCTGGAACAGTGAAAGCAGTTAATTCACGTGAGGACTCACTAAGAGGTACCTGCCAGAACGCTGATTTTATGTCGATGGAGCTAATGTAGCCGGCGTCTCGGAGCCGATCCAAAATGGCGGAGATATAAGGTATAGGATACGCATCTTTCTTACTCTTTTGATTAAGCTTTCTAGCATCTATGCAGAACCTATAGCTGTCATCTTTCTTGCGTACCAAACACACTGGACTGGACCAAGGACTTTTAGAAGGTTCAACCACGCCAAGTTTCAACATTTCGTCGATTTCCTCGTCCATAATCCTTTGCTTGAATGGAGAAACTGGGTAGTAACGCTGTTTAATTGGCCTTGTGCCGGGTTCAAGCTCAATGACGTGTTCTGCTACTTTGCAGCAGCCAAGACCAGTACCCATTTCTGATATTTTCTCCTTAACTAGTGCATTTAAAGTCGCTCGGTCGGTTTCAGATAAAGAGTCGCCATCTATAATGCTACAGATTTCCGTAGGTTGGTCATCAGTGGAAAAATGCCAGACGTCCTGCTTCAAGTCGGGGATCACTTCCATGGATCTCCAATAGTCGATTCCTAAAATCAGTTGGTGGGACAGTTCTGGAAGAACTAAAATATCGATCATCCGATTTCTATCTAGTAAAGTTACCGGAACCTGAAAATAGCCCAAACTGGAGCAAGTTTGGCCGTTCGCGACGGTACAATCAGTCTGTTGCCTAATAAGATTTAATCCCAGATTTTCTAAAATTCGGAAACCGGGTTGACCTACAATGGTGCGTGACGCTCCAGAATCTAATACACCTAAAATCTTATGTCCTAAAATCGAAATTTCTAAATAGGGGCGCCATGCGCATGAGCAATGATAAAATCTAAAAGATTTTTATTGGGAAAAGAACTGTTAGCGTGTGAATGATTCTGGTTGGGAAGGGAGCTATTGGTTGGTGAAAGGCTTTCATCAGAAATCAAGTTGTTGGTCGGCAAAAGGTTTTTATAGTGAACAGAATTGTTAGGGTGTGAATGATTTTTGTTGAAAAGAGAGTTATTGGTTGGCAAGAAGTTTTCGTCGGAAAGAAAGCTGTTGGTCGATGAAAGATTTTCATTGGAAAGAAAGTGGTTGGTCGGCAAAATCGTTTTCATTGGACAGAGAATGATTGGGGATGAATGATTTTTGTGGAGAAGAGAATTGTTGGTGGGCAGAATGTTATTGTTGGGAGGAAAGTTGTTGGTCGGTGAAGTAAAAGGGAGGGGAGCAGTCCTACGACCTATCGACTCTCCCGAGAATCGTTTCCCGAAGAACATTTAGGGCAGTTTTTACTGGTCACATTTGGCGCACCACAGCGGTCACAATGGATTCTGCGCTGTTCAGTGCACTGGCTATTTCGATGGCCTGGCTTATTGCAGTTCCAGCACAAGAATGGTCCAGAGTTTCTGGGTGTTGTTGGACGTGGCTCTCTTGTTGACGGTCTATCGTCTCTAGAGGTTGGTGGTACCGGACGAGATTCTCTCACTACGTCTATCGGTAACTGTCCATCGTTCCTTGAACCTGATGCTTCAGACGCTATAAAAGCAAAGTCTGGTTCCACAAAATTATGTTTTTCCGGGAAGGTGGGACATAGGTTTCAGCACGATATTTCTTTGCCTCCAGTTTGAGACATTCTTCTTCAAGTTCTTCCAACTTATTGACTACCGGAAGTTGGGTGGTATAAAAAGGAGAAGCTGAACATCCTCGGAGAGGGTACCATGTCGTCTAAATAGCGCGCTCATGCTTGAGAGGTAATCGACTATACTTTGGAATGACTTTGGATGACGATTTGCGCGAAACCAATTTAGCGCTCTAGCAGTAAATAGGTCGATAGCAGATTCAAACAACTCGCGTTCTGAAATACCACGAGCTTCGCGTAGTTTCGATACTCGCTCCAAGAAATTATGCACAGTCATCTATTTAGCTTCGCCGGTAAATCTAATTCCCCACTTTTCGACACGCTGCGCCTTGCTACACGAAGAATGGCTAACGGAGGTGGCAGCAGCTGTTACATTATGACTAACCACGGTTGGAGTGACTTTGGGCGACGAGCGCGTGTGACGCGGTCGACTGTTGGACGCATTGCTCACTCCAGACGAATCCGAATCCGAATCGTTCAGATGAGTTTGATCCAGTAAGGCGCTTAAATTCGGATCTTGTTTTAAGAGATCGTCCAAACTGTTTAATTTTCCCAAAGTTTGAAGCAATAAATTAGACCGAGTTTGCAATTCCTCGGCACCGAGGTTCTCAACCGGAATTCGATCAACACGAGTGAACAAATGGACAAGTTGCGACTGCAAACGTACGAACTTAGCTCTGGCTGAGTCACCAGAAATATTCTTGATCGCGTTATCAATATCGTGTAAAGTTTTGGTTATGTAGTCACATTCGTCGTCAAAAACAAAGTTATAGGCCGGACGAGTAAAAATTTTGCCTTTTCTTTCCATTTTTAAAATAGGACGTAACGATGCTACAAGTTCTTGGTATTAGCATTACTAGCCGGAATGCCACGAATCGTGAGCTCATAAATAAGCATTTCTTTCCGAAGACAATGAACTTGCATATTATAATCCATTTTGGAGTGAACAAAAGCAATAGCAACTCAAAAGTCAAGGTAAACGAAAAGTCAAATCTAAATATAAATGCGTAACTCGAATAAATTTACCAAAACTACACCAATAGTGTAGTCGAATATACCAAATAACGGTAATTAAATCAGCAAAAATACAGTACGCAAAGATAATCAAGGCCACGTAAATAAATAAAATAAAATCGGTAATAAATCGCAATATCAGACAATCTAAGTTACATAACATGTAAAATAAAATCGGTAATAAACCACAAATTCAAAGACAATCAAAGTTACGTAAACAAGTCAATTAAAATCGGTAATAAATCGCCAAATCAAAGAAAATCAAAGTTACGTAATAAGTAAAATAAAATCGATAATAAATCGCCAAAATCAAATGCAGTAATACAGAGCTAGTACAGTTAGTGTTCAAATTGACGGAAATTTTTCAAAGTTCCATCCAGCTCACTATACGCACAAGAGTAAAATTAGAAAAAAAAGCGGGTATTTTTTTTAAATCGGGCCCCACGTTGGGCGCCAAAAATTAGCGACGCACTTTGTTAAATAAAAAGTGTTTGGTTATAAACTTTCAACGAGATCCCAGATTTTCTCAAATTCGGAAACCGGGTTGACCTAGAATGGTGCGTGACGCTCCAGAATCTAATAAACCTAAAATCTTATATCCTAAAATCGAAATTTCTAAATAGGGGCGCCATGCGCATGAGCAATGATAAAATCTAAAAGATTTTTATTGGGAAAAGAACTGTTAGCGTGTGAATGATTCTGGTTGGGAAGGGAGCTATTGGTTGGTGAAAGGCTTTCATCAGAAATCAAGTTGTTGGTCGGCAAAAGGTGTTTATAGTGAGCAGAATTGTTAGGGTGTGAATGATTTTTGTTGAAAAGAGAGTTATTGGTTGGCAAGAAGTTTTCGTCGGAAAGAAAGCTGTTGGTCGATGAAAGATTTTCATTGGAAAGAAAGTGATTGGTCGGCAAAACGTTTTCATTGGACAGAGAATGATTGAGGATGAATGATTTTTGTGGAGAAGAGAATTGTTGGTGGGCAGAATGTTATTGTTGGGAGGAAAGTTGTTGGTCGGTGAAGTAAAAGGGAGGGGAGCAGTCCTACGACCTATCGACTCTCCCGAGAATCGTTTCCCTAAGAACATTTAGGGCAATTTTTACTGGTCACATTTGGCGCACTACAGCGGTAACAATGGATTCTGCGCTGTTCAGTGCACTGGCTATTTCGATGGCCTGGCTTATTGCAGTTCCAGCACAAGAATGGTCCAGAGTTTCTGGGTGTTGTTGGACGTGGCTCTCTTGTTGACGGTCTATCGTCTCTAGAGGTTGGTGGTACCGGACGAGATTCTCTCACTACGTCTATCGGTAACTGTCCGTCGTTCCTTGAACCTGATGCTTCAGACGCTATAAAAGCAAAGTCTGGTTCCACAAAATTATGCTTTTTCCGGGAAGGTGGGACATAGGTTTCAGCACGATATTTCTTTGCCTCCAGTTTGAGACATTCTTCTTCAAGTTCTTCCAACTTGTTGACTACCGGAAGTTGGGTGGTATAAAAAGGAGAAGCTGAACATCCTCGGAGAGGGTACCATGTCGTCTAAATAGCGCGCTCATGCTTGAGAGGTAATCGACTATACTTTCAGTCGAATCCTGAGTCCTGTCCAGAATTTCTTTAAATAGCCGATGACGATAGTCTGGCGGCTCGAAATGTTTGCACAGAAGGTCAGACAAACTAGACCAGTCCGAAAATTTATGACGATTTGCGCGAAACCAATTTAGCGCTCTAGCAGTAAATAGGTCGATAGCAGATTCAAACAACTCGCGTTCTGAAATACCACGAGCTTCGCGTAGTTTCGATACTCGCTCCAAGAAATTATGCACAGTCATCTATTTAGCTTCGCCGGTAAATCTAATTCCCCATTTTTCGACACGCTGCGCCTTGCTACACGAAGAATGGCTAACGGAGGTGGCAGCAGCTGTTACATTATGACTAACCACGGTTGGAGTGACTTTGGGCGACGAGCGCGTGTGACGCGGTCGACTGTTGGACGCATTGCTCACTCCAGACGAATCCGAATCCGAATCGTTCAGATGAGTTTGATCCAGTAAGGCGCTTAAATTCGGATCTTGTTTTAAGTGATCGTCCAAACTGTTTAATTTTCCCAAAGTTTGAAGCAATAAATTAGACCGAGTTTGCAATTCCTCGGCACCGAGGTTCTCAACCGGAATTCGAGCAACACGAGTGAACAAATGGACAAGTTGCGACTGCAAACGTACGAACTTAGGTCTGGCTGAGTCACCAGAAATATTCTTGATCGCGTTATCAATATCGTGTAAAGTTTTGGTTATGTAGTCACATTCGTCGTCAAAAACAAAGTTATAGGCCGGACGTTAAAATAGGACGTAACGATGCTTCAAGTTCTTGGTATTAGCATTACTAGCCGGAATGCCACGAATCGTGAGCTCATAAATAAGCATTTCTTTCCGAAGACAATGAACTTGCATATTATAATCCATTTTGGAGTGAACAAAAGCAATAGCAACTCAAAAGTCAAGGTAAACGAAAAGTCAAATCTAAATATAAATGCGTAACTCGAATAAATTTACCAAAACTACACCACTAGTGTAGTCGAATATACCAAATAACGGTAATTAAATCAACAAAAATACAGTACGCAAAGATAATCAAGGTCACGTAAATAAATAAAATAAAATCGGTAATAAATCGCAATATCAGACAATCTAAGTTACGTAAGATATAAAATAAAATCGGTAATAAACCACAAATTCAAAGACAATCAAAGTTACGTAAAGAAGTCAATTAAAATCGGTAATAAATCGCCAAATCAAAGAAAATCAAAGTTACGTAATAAGTAAAATAAAATCGATAATAAATCGCCAAAATCAAATGCAGTAATACAGGGCTAGTGCAGTTAGTGTTAAAATTGACGGAAATTTTTCAAAGTTCCATCCAGCTCACTATACGCACAAGAGTAAAATTAGAAAAAAAGCGGGTATTTTTTTTTAAATCGGGCCCCACCTTGGGCGCCAAAAATTAGCGACGCACTTTGTTAAATAAACAGTGTTTGGTTATAAACTTTCAATGATACTATGATGAGTATCAATGACCAAGTACTTACCGCTTAGAGCTTGGAAAGAACATTAAAAAAAAATTCAGGAAGATGCTCTAAGAGAGAGAGACAGAAACAGCAGGGTGTTCTGTGAGAAGCCAGGTGTAGTAGAGCGCGTGCAAATTAGCCCTCAGCTCAGTTAGCCGGAATAGGTTCGATGGGACGCCACCAGTTTTTTACACCGACACAAACTGGAAGTCGCCTAGGTGGTTTAGGAACCTGCTTCTCACACAACAAACCTGCTATTCATAATTGAAAATTAAAACATAGGGCTCAGTGAGCTGAATAAAAACAAGTTAATACATTTAACCCTGTACATATATTTACACAAAAAAAATAGTTTACAGTTGGTAACAAAAATTGTTGGGTAATTTTGCCCCCGCAAAATAACAAAAGGTTGCACTCCAATAAATCAACAACTTCCTGAGGAAGTTTGTCCTCATACACAAAAAAATATGCTGGCTCCTTAGCCCCTACTGCAGACAATAGGGAGGCTTCTTTGCACCCAGCGGAAAAGAAATAGGGGTGTTCGTAGCCCCCACGGAAGAGAAGGGATGCTTTGTAGCTCTGCCACGCACTTTTCCGCCAAGAAGAAGAATTTTACTTTACTTACCCATCATAATTAAAAAATTCAAAGTTCGGTAAAAATTAAACAAAAAAGATATTGAGAAGTTCCAAAATTAACTCACGTAAAGAGTTGAGGTGAATGCGAGAGGCTTGCGCATGCGTGCAAAAAAAAAATGCCCTAGCTCCAATGCCGGAGAGAGGGTGGGTTTGAGGGCGCCACTGTTTTTAATGCCGGGCTAAAAACAGAAACCCTCCTAGATAGTATTGGGACCTCGCTTTCAACTCACTCCGAAACTAAAGTTAACATATCAAAAGAGAAAACTAACTGGAAACTGCGCTGTCTGGTGAGGCAAATAAAACACTACCTTTAAAACAAATCTACAAATATATTTACAAAAAAACGTGTTAGGGCAAAAATTTTTAATAACACATCAGTGTATTTTGTCCCTTTGTGAAATTTGATACAATAAAATTATTAGGTATTATTATTATTATAATTATTATTATTATTATTATTATTATTGTTACAATTTGTAGGTCGTATGACCAGTTTTGCAGTTACTACGAATAAAGTTGTTATCATGTAAAAGGTAATACTAAAAATAAAATTAACAAAAAAAGTTGCCTGAAGGGGTGCTGTCCCCTGATGACGGTGTCTTGGTTCAAGGCTGTAATGGCCTAGGCTGCTTAGCTGACTCACAGCACCAAGAACAGCTGATTTCCAGCATAAAGAAAGACTGGAGGAATCGGTGTCCCCCAGTAAAAAGAAAGATTGCTGCGTCCCAGCAAAAAGACCCTGATAAAACAAAAGGTATGCGTCAAGGCAAGGTCAAATTCAGGTACTATGCAAATATAATTTCAAACATATTAAATTTCAACAATAAAAAAACTGTTACTGGCTGAAAGCCTTAAGTGATCATTTATTTATATCGAGAAAGTAAAACCGAAAGAAAATATTTTGAATTAAACAGTGACGTCAGGTCCAAAAAAAAAAAAATAAACAGGCGCTATCGAAGCCAATTAATCAAAAAAAGTTAAGATAAAATTTACATAAGGGTAGCCATTGTACGCTACTGTGCACAGAAAAATATTCATTATAAATTAATTATATTTACATAGGTAATGTAGATACAAAAATATTAACAGTTAAATTACCCACTGGTAACAGAATAATCAAAATAGTTAGATAATCGCTCAAATTACAGAAAAGAAAAGTTATAGCCGCAAAATACAAAAGTTATAAAATTTAGAACGTTAAATACAAACCATCAAAAAAAAAGGAAAGAAAATTTCCGTATTACTTCTACCAAACGTATACATCAAAATATAATAACGCAGCTTAATATATACGAATATAAATTAACCATACAGTATCTGTAAGCGTAACCCAAGAATGAACTAATGCCACCGTGAGTAGTTAACGGTTGTCACCCACCCTGAAATTTTGCAACCAAATATCATAATTAAGAATCAGCTCTGTCAATGTCATACCCAATATTAATTATAAGCTAGTTAACACAAAAAACAAGAATAAGAGAAATGTGAAAATTACTACTTCTGACTGTCAGAAATTTAAAATATTTACTCAAATTACTAAAGTACAAAGCCACTGACAGCCAAAAATGTAAAACATTTAAATGGCCGGACTCTAGCGCTATCAGAGGATATTCCAAAACACAAGATATTAATTTTAACAACCTGGCTGTTGATTATTAACATAATTAGTTGATGAAAAAAAGACATCATTAAATTCAAATTCACTGACATACAGCAATGACTAATCCACGATGGTTCTGCTTGCAAAATATCAAAATAAAATTTTAACCTTGGGTCACCCTATACAGTTTTAACCAACTTTACCAAAATAATGCAGTAAATCGAGCTAAGATAGCTGACTTAAATAAACCCGTATTAAAAAAGCTGACAAGAATTTGACTTACGTGAAGGACGAATATCAACCCATCGAATTCTTAATAATGAAAAAAAAACCATCTGTTCATAATTAATTAATTGCCACGAAATATACCGATCTACTTGTATTAAAAGAAAATGTCTAATTATAAAGAAACTGAATAAAAACGTGGATATCTTAAAAAAAATTAATCAAAAGGATATGAACGAAAATGATGCAAAACTAGATGTAAAATTGAACGCCAGATTTGGTACTTTAAAGTTCTTAGCGAGGCAAAAAAAATAGCTTACCTTAAGCTGTAATGTCGGGTCTACACGAGTGACTGCTAACATCTACGGCTTAGATCCATCGAAATGAGATTCTTCCGGAATAAGGTAACGGCATTCAAAGCCAAACAAAACGGTATCAAACAACCAAACGGCACCAATTGCCAAACAAAACCCGGAGGAAAAATTCGGGGTCGCAACCCCAAATCCTTATGAGCCCAGCAAGGCTGAAAGGGTTGCACCCCTACCGACTTCAGCCAGTAGCAAGGTGGATCGCGGTTTTCAGTACCCCAACGAATCCAAAATTCATTCATTTTTTCTCCCTCGTCATCACGCTATAGAGCGGTGCAGAATAGTATCTATACGAACAACGCTAGTCGATACCGTCAAGTATCGACAGCGACGAAAACTAACCCCTTAACACGTCAAACGGTCGGGTGTCAAAACTAGGTACAAAAGAAACATATCGCGTCCCGTCCCGCTTATAATTTCGTAACATATCGTCCGCTATGCGAAAATAAAACAGCCAAATTTGTATCGAACCTCTGCGTTGATCTAATCGCACGTCCCTACGAAACCGTCGCGCGCAGTACTCGAACAAGGTAGAACCTTAAACATGAGTTGCCTATACCGTTGTTTAAATGAAAAGGTCGCGGCGATCTCTAGGAACACACACGTAAACTCAAACCGTTTAATCAGTTAGAAACTACCGGGATCAGAAATACACCTCAAAACCGGAACCAAAGGTGGCGCTACTTATATCAATATTATAATTCGGCAATAAAAATATATTATAAATTTTTGTGACAAAAATTGAATGTTATAGCCCCTACCAAAGACAATAGGAAGGCTGCCTAGCGCCCGCCAAAAACAAATAGGAATGGTTCGTAGCCCCTACCAAAGGCCCTAGGAACAAAACAATTCCTAGTAGTTACAGTAATTTAAATATGATTATTAAAAAAACATATGACGTTACATTAATAAAAAAGTCAGAAGTTACGTTAATAAAAAAGGTTAATATTTGGAGAGAAGTAATTTACTGGAACTAAACCGCGAAATTTAAGATTATTAAATAAAAGGTTAATAATAAAAGAGAAAGCCAGTGGCTTCAAATCAATCGCAAAATTTAAGTTAAGTTACAAAAACCCAAAATATGAAGTTACTTTAATTTTAAAAAAAAGGTACCAATGAAAGAAGTAATCGCTAAAAACCAGATTGCAAGATTTAAACAAGCTTAAGATAAGATTAAAAAGTTACTTTAATAAACATAAGAAATTATTACTAAAGGACATCGATAACTAAATTATAAAGTTCATCGATATTTTAACGATAAACGTTAACATTTACAAGAAAAAACAAAAATACATGATCACTAACTGACCAGTCTAATGCGGCATTATGTTATCTTACATTACCAATAAAAATAATAAAAGTACAACAAAAGAAAATAATTTATAATTAAATCATAAGTTTACGCAAAATTACAAGTTTAAACAAAGAAGAAGGCTTAAGCGTAGCCAGTAAAAATAACTTAAAATTGAAACCCCTAGATAGCTTTACCCAAAATTTAAACGTTCAAGTAAGATTCAAAGTAAAAGAAAAGCTTAAGCGAAGCCAAAAAAAGGAACATAATTAAAACTTTAAACCCCTACTTTAGCTTGACCTAAAAGCTAAGCATTTAGTACTAATTGAGCAAAATCGTATCAATGTAAGATAGCATAAAAAACGAAAACCTGTTAATAATTGCCTCAGAAAAATTTTGGTCATTGACATAAAGAGAAAACATCCCTTATAGGGACAAACCGCTTAAATAGAAATAATCAAACAAAATACACCGCTTATGTACATCTATCAAAAATTTAGATAATTAGTGTGTAACTTTTGTGTTTATAAGTGGCTATGGCCGTAAATGAATAAATAAATAAATAAAACACAAAGCTTAAATTACTAGCAAATAAATCGCTACCATAAAACTACCTAACTACTCTAGGTTCCCAAAAGCAGGTAATACGATATAACAAAAGCATTACATTAACTATTTATAAATCAACTATGTAACTACCTTACGTTCCAAGCAGTACGATATAATAAAAAAGGTGTAAAACGTGCATGAGCCTAGTAAGTTTATTCCCCAAAACAATAGTCAAATGACAAATTTGAAAATTAAATAGTAGGTTAATCAATCTCTCTGAAAACAAAAATATTATTTAACCAATCGTTATAGCAAACGCAAAAAAAAAATCTAAACTTCCCAACTTCATAAATATAAACCTAAAACTTCAAGCTCATACACCTTTTAGCTTATAAAAAAATAAATGATTTGGCGGCAATTATTCCTAATATAAATTACATTAAAAGCTTTCTGGACATGCTGGCGACCCTTAATAATAGCAAATTAGTATATTTAAAATACGCTTATTGCACAGCCTGCATTTCTTGTACCCCAAGCTCCCCCATTAACAAATTACCGCTTGAAATTAGGATTAGATAGCCCACTGCAAATGATTCACGATAAAATAAAGTCGATAAAAAAAAACTTGTTAAAACTACTGTACCTTAAGTGATTATAGACATAACGTATAGATTCTAAAAATTATTCAAGCTTTTAAAAGAATGCAAATTAGGTAAGGTAAAATTAATAATAATGATTTGATTTGATATTGCCCGCTAAAATTTTAATTATAATGTATGGGCGTAAAATAGGCAAATATGTATCAAAGAAAAAGGCATAGGCCTAACCAAAAACATTCAAGCTTCAAGGTCACTACTTACCCCTTAACAAAGAGGGCTCGATATTCCAAGTTCTAGAGACAGAAACACCAAAAGGGCAGCTACCAGCGGGTTCCAAAAGTCATGCCTGTGTTGGTGGCTGATAGAAATAAAAGAAAGAAAACCCTTAGAATGATGATTTTACCATGCACGTGGCATCACGATGCAGCCTCGCAAAAACACAATGTATAAAAAAAACCTGGCTCACCTGATCATCGAACGACGTCGCCAATAAAATCCTGCGTCTTGCAGGTAAAATTCATCAAAAGAATTTAAATCGCAGTGTCACAATTTTAATCCAAAAATTCTTGAGCTTCAAATACTGAAGCTTTAAATTCGATACTGCCAGGCAACTCCGCCGAAAGTCAGTATCTAAGTGGCGTCTCGTGTCCAGATGAATAGAATGACATTGCTACCCCACTACCGACACATAACAAAATGGGGTCCAAGTATTTCCGCCATGCGCGGACCCCCTAATGAAAATCTTCCGCCACAAGCCTGTGGTTTCAGCGACAAAGCACCAAATAACCGCACTGGCCACGCGCAAATGCCCAGATGCTACAGGACCAATTTTAAACTCTCAGGTTTGGCACCACCGGAAGACCTTGACGCTGACAGCGGTTGGTCCACCTAACCCCACAAAATTTACATGACACAACCGAACCCAAATCTATAATTTCGAACGAAATATGTAAAAATTAATGCCCTTTGAATACAGAAATACAGAATGATGCAGACCCGGACAGTGAAGGCAATGTGATCAAACGCCATACAAATTAAAGGCGCTCCGATGGCAAGAAAATGTAAACAATATGATTTCCGGGAGGTAAGTAAGCCCTCAAAATTCACTATTTAAACTTGTTAGCATAGATAGACTAAGGGCGGCTTGTCTATATACAGGGAGGTCTTTAAGCAAGGCGGAAAAAAATAGGGGTGTTTGTAGCCCCCACGGAAGAGAAGTAGGGATGCTTTGTAGCCCCTACCAAAGACAATAGGAAGGCTGCTTAGCGCCCGCCAAAAACAAATAGGGATGGTTCGTAGCCCCTACCAAAGACCCTAGGAACAAAACAATTCCTAGTAGTTACAGTAATTTAAATATGATTATTAAAAAAAAACATATGACGTTACATTAATAAAAAAGTCAGAAGTTACGTTAATAAAAAAGGTTAATATTTGGAGAGAAATAATTTACTGGAACTAAACCGCAAAATTTAAGATTGTTAAATAAAAGGTTAATAATAAGAGAGAAAGCCAGTGGCTTGAAATCAATCGCAAAATTTAAGTTAAGTTACAAAACCCCAAAATATGAAGTTACTTTAATTTTTAAAAAAAGTTACCACTGAAAGAAGCAATCGCTAAAAACCAGATTGCAAGATTTAATCAAGCTTAAGATAAGATTAAAAAGTTACTTTAATAAACATAAGAAATTATTACTAAAGGACATCGATAACTAAATTATAAAGTTCATCGATACTTTAACGATAAACGTTAACTTTTACAAAAAAAAATACATGATCACTAACTGACCAGTTTAATGCGGCATTATGTTATCTTACATTACCAATAAAAATAATAAAAGTACAACAAAAGAAAATAATTGATAATTAAATCATAAGTTTACTCAAAATTACAAGTTTAAACACAAAAGAAGGCTTAAGCGTAGCCAGTAAAAATAACTTAAAATTGAAACCCCGAGATAGCTTGACCCAAAATTTAAACGTTCAAGTAAGATTCAAAGTAAAAGAAAAGCTTAAGCGAAGCCAAAAAAAGGGAACATAATTAAAACTTTAAACCCCTACTCTAGCTTGACCTCAAAGCTAAGCATTTAGTACTAATTGAGCAACTCGTATCAATGTAAGATAGCATAGAAAAAAGAAAACCAGTTAATAATTGCCTTCAGAAAAATTTTGGTCATTGACATAAAGAGAAAACATCCCTTATAGGGACAGACCCCACTACCGACACATAACAAAATGGGGCCCAAATATTTCCGCCATGCGCGGACCCCCTAATGAACATCTTCCGCGGCAAGCCTGTGGCTTCAGCGACAAAGCACCAAATAACCGCACTGGCCACGCGAAAATGCCCAGATGCTACAGGACAAATTTTAAACTCTCCGGTTTGGCGACACCGGAAGACCTTGACACTAACAGGGGTTGGTCCACCTAACCCCACAAAATTTACACGACACAACCGAACCCAAATCTAGAATTTCGAACGAAATATGTAAAAATTAATGTCGTTTGAATACAGAAATACAGAATGATACAGACCCGGACAGTGAAGGCAATGTGCTCAAACGCCATACAAATTAAAGGGCAAGAGAATGTAAACAATATGAGTTCCAGGAGGTAAGTAAGCCCTCAAAATTCACTATTTAAACTTGTTAGCATAGATAGACTAAGGGCGGCTTGTCTATATACAGGGAGGTATTTAAGCAAGGTGGAAAAAACGAAGTTCAGGGTCCAAACAAAAGGAACATTAAATTGAACTACGAGCCATGAAGGATGGACATTGGACCGCTGATTTGGGCAAGATCGAAGGCAATCAAGATGGGCAGGGAGTAACTTGGGACACAGGGCAATGCAAGCCCACCCAGTGTAAGAACGAAGATTCAACTCCTCAATCAAGGTAAACTATTAAGTAAAAACTAAATCGAAACCATTAACACAACTCCTGCTTCTGTGACAAAAATTACCTGTCATAACTCCCCCTCTCCTACAAAAGGAGGGACATTTTCCAATGAAAATTAACAGACGATAAGGGTCACAACTCCTGCTTCTGTGGCAAAAATTACCTGTCACAAAACTAAGATCCTCAACAGAAGCTACCTTGTCCCCGATTATTATTTTTACATTTTTGTTGAGAAGTCTTCCTCTAAGTTTTGTCAAAATATGTACAAAATCTTGAAAATAACACTCGTTTGGTTCATTAGCATCCATATGGTTCCAATCTCAAGAATTTTCGTCTGCATGTTTGTTGCCTACAGGAACTAATGAGCAATTGGTTAAATTTGAATTAAGGCGCATTACTTTTAAAAGACGAGTGTCTCCATCTGATGCAAACCCGACAATAGTTATTCCAAATTTTTTTGCTTCCTCTTTCATATAAATCCATCGCTGTTGAATATCTTTAAAAGTAAATCTGTTATCAGTGCCAAAGGATGCCAAACAATATAATGGCGTCCCAGAGACAAGAGGTTGTGCAGCCAGAATATAGGCATATGACGCATTAACGCCGATTTGAAAATATTGTTCAATTGCTTCATATGATGATGCAACATACTTATTTAATTCAGGCAACCCATTCTTTAGCGGTAGGAAAAATCCTACAACTAAGTTTGACGTTGGGTCATATTCAATTTTTCCACTTATTCGAGTTGCGTCTTCTGATATCCAAACAATTTTTGGGAGATTTCTTCGCTCTAAAAAGGTATTTAAACCAGAGAAGTCGAATTTACCTTATTGAACACTTACTTTATTATCTTCTACAAATCTGTTTAGTGTTGAAGTTGACGGCAAGCTATTTGTTAAGTTGGAATATAAAGTTTCATATGCCAGTCTTCCCGCCGTATAAAAAAAATAAACCAATACTTTTTTAGTAAAATTGTCAAATGAATTTCTATTATTAGTATTTTTTATATTCTGTACACTATTTGTTACAATTTTACGTAAAAAACTTGATAAATGTTCTTTTTTTTTCCAAATGTTTTAAGGGTATTTGAATTTTGCGAGGAAATTTGTCTGTCGATATTTAATTTTATAATCATGGTATCTGCCAGCTGATCTGTTACTGAAGTACATATTTTATCCACAAAGTGAAAATATTTTGTAATTAGGCTTTGATTTTCAATGCTTTTTTCTCGGGGCCTTCTTTCTCGCTCTGATCTTTGATATTTTAAAGATTTCCATTTTGAAATATGCTCGGAAGTATGTATCCGTTGGGATGAAGAAATATCTCTAGAATTATTACTGTTAATTTGTAAAGCTTGGGAATTTCGAAAGGGTGTGGCAGCTGTTGTTGAGGGAAACACGAGGAGAGACTCTTTAGTAGTTAAAGGGTTGCTACTAGACAAACCTAAGTTAAGTATTTCTTTAGCTGAAACAAAAGTATTGTCTAAATATTTAACGGGGCTGGTCGAGGGGCTGTCAGAAAGTTTTAAAGGAAATTTAAGAGCAGGCTGCTCAGTAGTTAAAAAATAAGTACTAGTTGAAGCCATATCACGGGATTCGTTAGTTGAAAGAAAAATGTCAGGCTGAACTTCAGGCTGTGATTTATTGGGCGTTGTAGACAAAAGAGGGTTATTAACTGTATTTTGAATAAATCCGTTATCACTTTTCTGACTTTTGTTAATAAAACAATCCAATGTAGGTTTGTTCTGCGGTTCATTTTCTACGGGGCCCCGTTTAATGTCCCGAATAACTTTAATTTTTGAACTTGATGCTGGCTGTAGAAATGAGATAATAGAATTACTTTTTAAAGAATCTTTCTTTAAAGTGATATGTTTTTTTGAAGGTGACTTTGAAAGTTTGACACAACCCACCTTTTTGATTTTGATCGCCTACCTTTTCTAGATACCTGAGATATTTTAGTTAAAGCTCCACAAAAACATGTTATGTTGCAAAATAAGCTCTCTTCAGAAACCTTACACCTAACCCGAATATTTTGTGGACAAACTCTCCCACCCAACCTCATTTACTTTGGTTTTAAGCCAGTTCTTTAAAATTTTATGTACTGAATTATTTTCTTGTGTTAAATTAACCGTACATACACTTTCAGATGATTGCGATGACTCTTTATCGGAATTATTTAAACTACAAGAGAGCAAAGTTTCTGAAACATTTTTTATCGGTTTTACGCCAGAACGGTCTACCCAGAATTCGCTATGTTATCCTGCAAGGCTTTGGGTTTACAAAATGAAACTAGTCTATTTATTATATGTTTGTGGCCACTACGAAATTTAAACTTTTCGGGATGTTTTGCAAATGCAATGCTATGTAGGTTTCTTTATCTATGACATCTTTTAGATCTGTTCGTGCAAACGTTCCAATTTCAAAAATGCTGTATTCGTTAATTTCCGCTATAATGGTTTGATGATCATAAACATTAATAATTTATAATTAAATTACACACACCGCAATGGTCTAGGGATATTTTTAGTAAATTAAATTAAAGTTTGATTTAGACAAAGAATGCATAAAGTCCTTAACATATATGACACTATAGATCAGTCACTTAGTATCCATGCCAAGAATTTGAAATTTAACGATATACAGTGGTCAGTGGTGTACAATTTTTTTTTAAATAGATTGAAAATGGGAAACAACAAAAAAGTATGATTCTTCATCTTACCTCTAGCAATTGGTCGTGTTTTTTTTTAATAACGTGTGTGGCGCCTCTTGCATTTCGCACTGCACGACACCTCCTACCCATACTTGAAATCACATTCTCTATTCATTTTGAGGCAGTGCATCCCAAGCATCACTTAAGGCTGTAAAGAGCTGTGCTCGGTTTTGAAAGTTCTGATGCACACGCAAAACTCTTCTTTGGAGCATATCCCATGCATGCTCAATGGGATTTGGATCCGGCGATTGAGCAGGCCATGGTAATACAGTGATTTGTTGTTCTTGTAAAAATTACATTGCTATCCTGGCGACATGCGGACGTGCATTATCATGCATTAAAATGAAGCTGGGTCCAACAACTGCAGCTTGCGGTAACACAACTGGCCGTAGAATTTCCTCCATATACCGTTGAGATGTTAAAAAATTTTCCAATAAAGTGAGATTGGTTCTTCCGCCAAGCCTTATCCCAGCCCAAACCATTACAGTACCACCCCTGTAGCTGTTCACTTCCTGTACGTTTTCAAGAACAGCTTCTAACCCAGTTTCTCTCCACACTCTGTCCCTACGCAAATCTGGATGCAAGCCGAATGGAGACTCGTCTGTGAACAAAACTGGAGCCCATTGATTTTCATGTTCGGTATCCCAATTTAAACGAGCGGCGCGATTCCCTCTCGATAAAGGCTGACATCTCAGCGAGTCTAAACCACTCTCGTGCAGCCTATTTCTGATGGTACTCTCCGACATTTGAACATTATGAGTTTCTCGGAAGCGATTCATTATCTCAGGAAGCGTTTATTCGAGGGTTACGCCGGGCCATTTGTGAAACAAAACGGTCTTGAGCCGGAGTTGTGATCCTTGACGGACCTGGGTGCCTTTCGGAAACATCACCGTGCGCAGGATAACGGGCCCACAAACGCGAGATAACGCTCTGCGTTGTTTGCAAGGCTTCCAGCAACATCAATCTGACGAGCTCCATTTTTCAGCATTCCTACAGCTCATAACATTTGATCGCGGGTAAGATTATTTCGGTTCATGATAGAAAACAGTGTATACTTTACTGTATGACACCAAACTGCCAAAAACCTTTCATTACTTACAGGAAATAAAATCTTATCTTCTCATCCTTAAAATAGATTTGGCATATTATCGTGTTTTTATTAGCAAAATAAAGTCATTTTTAGCATAGAAAAAAAATTACTCCGATAAGGCAGTTCTTATCCTTGGAAATACCTATTATAAATAATAAAACATTTCGTGAATATTTAAGTACTTTTAAAATGTATTTAGGAAATATCCTTAGACCATTGCGGTGCCGGTGTGTGTATTTTTAATAACGGCTGGTATTTTAAAATTTAATTTTAATTCGGCCTCGGTGAAGATATCCCTAGGGGAAGGAATAATTTATCTTTCTTCCGAGCTTTTTTCCATCTAAAAATAAATAGAGGAAATTCAGTAAGATCTGAGTATCCCAGTTATTATATCGTGCCCCCGGGAAGCCCCATACTGACTTTAAAACAACATGAAGAGAAAAAGAAAATGTGCAAAATTATAAATGTAATGTCTTGCATTTTAAGATTCATTTTAAAGTTTAGTAACTAAGGATGGAACCGGATGGAACTTAAGTACTTAAAAAAAATTACTGTACCGCTACGAATCCCAAATCACCTTTGCGTAGGGGGAGGGGAGAAGTGACGACCTTGTTAAAATAAGCCAAATTTACTAGTCCATTTAATGGGTACTTTTTTGCAAAAATAGCGTCTGTTTTAGCTTATTCAGTGTGTTATCGAGTTGGCGGGATTGTCCGGGACGAGGGCGGAGGTGCGTTAGACCCGAGGTTAGACCTCACATTTGCACAACTTTTTGTAAATATACCAACGCATTTTTTTAAAAGATGCCTCATGTAGAGCATATTTGAAGTTTATGTATTGTTAATATAAATGAAAGATGTTCTCATTTCCCTAATACGACCTTGTTATTTACGTCTGGAGATTGAAATCCGCAAAAATATTACCTAAGTTTACTTACCTTAAAAATCATAAAAAGTCTTTAAATAGAAAAAAATGTTTTTCTTACAATGTCTTAAATTCTTTTATCATAGGAATTTTTTATTACACGTGGCAAAAAATTAAACCGGCGAACCTTGCGCGGCGTCTTTAAAGTTCTGGTCGAGCGATGTTGTTATGACTTGATGACTTGCTTTACGGAATTCACAGAAAGATTTCTGGGCGGGGCATGCACAAGTGTTGCCGGGTCATGCACAAGTGTTGCCGGGTCATGCACAAGTGTTGCCGGGTCATAGAATATTGCTCGGAATATTGTAAAACTACATGTGGCCAAATGTAAACTAATGCCACAGGAATGCTATTACTGGCAAAATAATGCCATCGGTAATGCCGCCATAATGCCAATACTGCCACTATAATGCCAATACTGTCACCATAATGTCAATAGTGCCACCATAATGCCAATACTGCCTCTATGATGCCAATACTGACACCCTAATGCCAATAATGCCACTAATGCCAAGAGCTTGTGCACCAAAATTCCCCAGCGGTTTACCCCTCGAACTTTCCTCTAAATAAGCTCGAACTCTTTGATCCTATTCCAATTTTTCCTGCCACAGAAGTTTGAGAATCAGCTTGGCAACAACAATAATTGGCTGAAGAATGCCAAGACGATAAAATATTTGGGAAGTAACAGACAAAATTTTACGTTTGGTAATGTCACCTTTAATGTCAACCTTTATTAACCAAATTTGTTAATATTTCTGCGGAACAGAGTTTAAGCCTCGGCAAGCTAACTCATTTTATGGAAGCAACCCTAAACTTTGCACACAAAAGATGATTAAAATATCGTCCAGACTAATGAAGACTGCTCACATATACACAAACCGCATAAGCACTTTCTGATCCGTCAGCAAAGCAACGTATTGTTAAAGAAACCCAATTGTCAAACAACATACCTACGACTTTTCCCTTTATTTAAAATCTGTCGCCCAGATTCTCCAACGCTAGTCCGGTCTAATTTGACAACCAAAAGTTTTAAACTGACAAGTGTAAAAATAAGACAACTAAGAGTTAGGCAATGAATTTGTTTGTGAGCTTTCTGGCAAATTTACAAAGAAAAGAGCAATTTTAGTACGTACTTTTGACAATAATAGAAATAAATTCATTCTAGCAACCCGTTCCAAGATGAAAATCATTTGGAAACCAAGCGAATCGCTGAAATATCAGAATAATTCATAAGTTTTGAATGACGACTTATTGACAATGGCACGACAAAAACCTGTCAAACCATAACTGATTAACTAGAAGATATTAGTTTAAACCAGTACTAAATCTTAAACCTTCTTAGTGAATCTGATCGTGTAAGTTTTGGCAAAACTCACACCACCTTTCCTCTAAATAAGCTGGAACTCTTTGATCCCATTCCAATTTTTCCTGCCACAGAAGTTGGAGAATCAGCTTGGCAACAACAATAATCGGCAGAAGAATGCCAAGAGGATAAAATATTTGGGAAGTAACAGACAAAATTGTACGTTTGGTAATGTCACCTTTAATTTCAACCTTTTTGATGAATATTCTATTGTATCAGTCACTGAGATCCAAAATATACCAAGAGTTCTATTTTACTGATGTTTGTCCAATTTTAGAATACTAGATTCTACATCTAAACTTACCTGACTGAGAAGTTCAGAGTAGTTTAAAACAGTGGCGGCTGGTGAATTTTCAGAGTTGTATATCTCTGTTCATACTTACAGGAGCCGTACTAAATTTAGAGACTTTAATAGTGAGCCGACGGGTAATGGTAAAGAAAAAAACATTTTGTAATTTGCGAAAAAAAGTTGAATTTTTGCTGCACCTCTCACGGGAAAAAAATGAACGAGTCTAGGTATTTTACTTATTATTTTTTCTAAACAAATGTTTAAAAATTTGTTTAGAAAAAATAATAAATAAAACACCTAAACGCGTTCATTTTTTTCCCATGGGGGCAGCAAAAATTCAACTTTTTTTCGCCAACTACAAAATGTTTCTTTCTTTACCAAAACATTCCCAGTGGGCTCACTATTAAAACCCCTAAATTTGGTACGGGTCCTGTGAGTATGAACAGAGATATGCAAATTTGAAATTTCACCAGCCGCCACCGGTTTAAAAGCCACTTTCTAAGTTGAAAACCTCCAGAGGCTAAAATAGAACTCACTTCCTTTTGTATTTTTAACGAGCCTTCTTTGGAAAGACAACCTGTTAAAAGATCGTCCATGTAAAAATCATTTAAAATAATATAACTGGCCTCTGGAAATTTTTCCTGATTATCTATGCCAAGTTGATGCAAACACGTTACTGCCAAGTATGTTACAGTGTTAAGCTCGTAAGAATTAATTTCTAAACTAGGATTTTCACGCCAAAAAATACGTTGCAATTTTTTGTGTTCAGGATGAACCTAGTACCATTCGATACATCTTTGAAATATCTGCGTTGAGAACATGGGGATATAGGCGAAAACGAATAATAATCGAAAATAAGTCATTTTGGATAGTAGATCCAGCATACTGAACGTCATTCAGTGACAATCCTGTATCTGTTTTTGTTGAGGCATCCAATACTACCCTCAGTTTTATAGTAATGCTACAATCTTTGATTACTGCGTGGTAAGCTAGAAAATACGAAGAGTCGCCAACACTGTCTATGTCATAATTAGGAATTTTCGTCATATGTCCTAATAACTCATATTCTTTTAGAAAGGAAACATACTAAGTCACATTTTAAAGTACCTAGATTCACAAGAAATAAAAGGAAGCCTTTGAGAAAATTTCGGTATGACCAAACACGAAATATTTTCTGAATAATCATTCACATTCGACATGATATTAAAGAACACTTTACATTTTGCATTTGCGGACATCGTTTGATCAACACCGTGAACAGCATAATTAACAGGGATTTTATCCAGCCCTAGTTTGTCTGCTAAGTTTTCTCTGACAAAATTACTCTATGCACCAGGATCTAAAAGTACTCTAGCGTGGTGAAAAGTATGCATTTTATCTTGAATTTTTACTACAGCTGTAGAAAGTAAAGTCTGAGTAAAATTATTTTTATTCGTCATATGGCCCGCAACAATACTCTCACCCTCAGACAGAATTCGCCGATTTGTTCTCCGCTGTAGTAATAGACATTTGAAGTGATCGCCATAATTAACCGTTAACGTACACGCAAACGCACGAATTTATACGTTTACGGAGTCTTTATGCAGCCTCGCACTGCATAGTTGAAGTAATCGTCCTCCGTGTAATAGTTAAGATTCTAACCTAACAGTTTAAAACCGCATCTGTCGTCGTTTTGTTTGGGTTTGCTTGGTTGTTTTTATAATATTGTTTTATTTTTACTCCTTGATAATTGTTTAAGCTTTATCAGCCTTAGTGAAGCCATCACATTAGTTAACCCCTTACCGCATGACTTTTTTTATTTTGTAAAAAATATATATAAGATAGTTTGTTCTGTTAAATGTACTAAAAAATATTTAAAAAAATTTTGGACGTTCATAAACAAAAAAAAAAAAATTTTTGACATGTGCCAAATTTGGCACAAATTGTAAAACAGGACAGAAAAAACAAAAAATAACTAAACTTTTTATTAAGTAACTCTCTAAAAAATTATTCAAAAATAGGTTTTATTCTGTATGAAATCTATAAAAGCAGTTACGGTCTTTATTTAGGCATAGAAATACTCTACATTTGCCACAAGAAATTTGGGATTTTCCCTTACATTCTGGATATTTGCACCTTTGTCTGTCCTCATTCACTACTGGTAAGTGATTTAGGTTATCAGTCCTTATCTCCTGGGCTGGTATTTGTGAAAACGGATATTTCCTCTTTTTCAAATCAAGTGCAGGTTGTAAGGAGGTACTTGGCCTTCCCCTTTTTCTTTGCAGGCTATTATTAGCTCTCGTCAAAACTTCCGCAACGGCGAGCTTGAACTCTGAAAGTGGTAGGTATAAATCCTTATTTTTCAAATTTCGTTTCCATAGTAACCAGCTGTTTACACAAGTCATATCGAGGAAATGGAAAAATACCCTCATGTACCATTTTTTTGATCTGATTTGAATTCTGTAATAACCTAACATGGAATCAAAAATACCGTTTTTGGTTAGATAAGTTAGTAGTGGAATGCTCGTAAACCAATTATCAAAAAAAAGTTTGTGGTTTAGATTTTTTGGAATGGTTTCTGAAAGTTTTATCACGACATTGCTACTTGCTCCTAGGTCCAGTTGATCTTTTTCGAGAGTGGTAGGTCCACACTAAAAATCAAAATCGTAAGAAAAACCTGATACTCCACTTAGGACAAAAACTTTATATCCCCATTTGTGGCGTTTCTAGGCTGGGGATTATACATTTTCAGAGATGATCTTGCTTTCGTTGGGATAATCTGTTCATCTACGGCCATATGTTATTCCTTAGGAATAAGCAAAAATCTCTCTCGAAGTTTGTTAAGAAATGGACGTATCTTGAAAAGTTTATCATGCTCTGGTTGCCCTTGAGGAATTTAAATGAAGGAAACGTTTGATTTCTTCAAATCTATTGCATGTTATAGCACCAGAGATATTGGGAATATGCAACGATTGATTCCAATAGGACCTGGTAGAAGGCAATTGAATAATAGAATATAGGCAAATGCCACAAAAAATGCGTAATTCTTCTTTGGATATATTGGGTGATTTTTCGGGCCTACTTTTTACACCGTCAAGGTTTGATTGTGCCATTATATAATCGAAAATTTCATCGGCAAAGAAAAAATTGAAGAACTGGGAAGGGTCTTCAAGCTCATCGATGTTTTTCGGAAGTGTTTCAGATCCTTTGAATTGCACGAAATCTTCTGAAACAGCTAAATATTTTTCCTGCCAGTCAATTTTATCTTTTGGCACTTTTTTACGCCGTGCTGTTAGTTTTTTCGGTACACCAGCGGATGTTGAAGGTATATTGGTATCGGTCTCATTATTTTTTGTATGTTCAGGTCTGTGAACTTGAAGATATTGCTGTATTATAGAAAGTGGTAGGGTAAGGTTGCCCATATTGAACCGGCTCCTAAATTGAACCCCCTCGATATTTTCAATTTATAATAAACCTAGCGCGACCTACTAGTAATAGTTGAATCAACACTCACAGAGGAGTTTATTTTTCTACCACGTGACTTCAATAGATCTAAACAATTCCATTCATGTTCTAACAAGTTAAACTGCTACCTGATATGTAATATTTTCTATCTGTTCGTAAGGAAATTTAGAACCTACAAGTAAGGTAAGGGCAACATTGATGTTAGTAATAAATAACATGTTATTTAAGGCATTTTTTAGAATAATTAAACTAGTTTAAAATTTATTCGTTTTTAAATTTAGGGCTATAATTAAAATTTTGTTGTCGGTTGCTCATATTGAACCTCAAACGGTATCCCAAATTGTACCCTGGTTCACTTCGGTATTTGGTATTGATATGTAATATTTTGTTAATGACACTTTTGTATTTTAGAAGAAAAAGTAAAACCGGTTTTAGTTAGAAAAGAAGTTTTTTTATGTTGTGTTTTAATTTTTTTAATAAGTCAAGTGGCACAGTTGTTATGTTTTAAGTTTTTCTTTAATTTCATTACAATAAAAGTTTTATTTTTGTGACAAGTATTGTTTTTTTCTATAAGTACTATAACCTACAACCCTTTTTTGGTTATCCTAATGCACGAAATAAACTCGTATCCTATTATTTAATAAAATCCAGTGGTTAATCTTGTACAATATTGTGCAGGTTCAATTTGGGATACTGGTGGTTCAATTTGAGCAACACGTTTCCCAAATTGAACCACTTGCAACAAATTTTTCTATAATGAATTAAAAATATTCATAGGATTTATAGATATTATTTATGGGTACCAAAATGTTTCTAAATGTCCAATAGACATTTCTGACACATGGAAATGACAATTTTAACATTTTTCGCCGGGCTACAGCGATTTTTGTAAAAATTGGTTCAATATGGGCAACCTTACCCTATATCGCTGTCGTCTTCGCTATCAGTTTCGTCAATAATCCCTTCTTCTATCGCCGAAACGCTGCTTTCGCTGCCGGATGATTCACACAGAATTCTAGGTTTTGTGGAAAACAGGAATTCCTTTTTCCAGTGGTCATCATCAGAACATCAGATGACAAATTGTCATCCTTGCTGTCATCAGTTTTTGGAATTCGCACATTTTTTCTGCCATAGAAAGTTCTGGTATCCATCTGAAAGAACATATTGCAATATTAATTATTATGTCTATACCTCACAGTGTTCCAAATATGGCACAAGTAAACAATATCAATTTTTGCCATCTTTAAGTCAAAATATTATATTTATATTATTATTTAAGTAATAACACTAAATACATACCTTTACAACAATATTTATTTTACAACAAAATTTGCAAAAATAAACAAAATACTGTCACTGGTAAAACGTATTAGACAGGTGATTACACGCATCCAGTCAACTAAATGCGAATGGCGAAGCAGGCGCACGATATTCGCTTATAGGGAGGATATACACCATTGGCAACGTATAATCTTGCATGCCAAGTTTAATGCAATAGAATAGTATGGTTATAAAAAGCCTAAGATTGAAAAGAGAACGACAGCTATTTCCCCTATTCCACTTCCAATACGAAGGCGGACGACGGCTATTCGTTGGCATAATGTTGGCTGAGGTATGCAGGGGGAAGAAGTTTCTCCCACTTCGTGCAAACAGCGTTGCCGTTTGGGTACAATTGTACCAAATTTGATACATTTTGGTTGTTGTGGTACAAAAAGATACATTTTGTCTTCAAATGGGGACGTTTTGGTACATTGTCGTGGTTTTGAAAAATGAGTTTTAAAAAACAATAAAAATATTGAAAACCAAAATAAGCTATTAATATAAATTGCCTTTTTGAACATTTGTGAAATTAGAAATAATGAATCTTTTAATATCACCGTAGAATTTAGATTTATGCCCACTTGTGCAAGTGATGAATGTGATGATAAAGTCGTCACCGTCACCTTATAAAATCACCTATCAAAGCCTCAATTAACTTGAGGAAAACAACGGCACGGAAAAAGTTGTGTTAACTCGATCTCGGACGGAACGACTTTGAATTCCGACCTTTTTTGTTAGTAACCAATCAGAACGCTGCATTTCCTGATCCGTTCTGCTGTTTTTCTCAGGTGTGGGCTCACACTGATAGTGACGTCATGCTAACATTGCTTATGGCTGCGTTGTTCTTTTGTGTTGAACGAAACTGCACTAACCTGTATTTTTTTTCATTCGTGGAAGATACCCATAAGTAAAAAATCAGTGCAGTTTCGTGCAATACTTGGGTTGTGGGACAATGGTCCATGTCCGGTAAATTACCATTTATATTTGACCGACAAGGACAAGTCAAATTGATATTTGTTTGGACATTTTGACCGAAAAACCTGTAATTTTTAAATTTCCCACCATTTTTTTAAATTTGACATAATTTGGCACATAACGTAAATTTTTTTCGGAAATTTTGTGATATTTGTTGACGACACAGACAACATAAACTAAAAATTGGAGTTTTTCTTTTGTGTTACTGTTTAAAGAATTTTTGATATGTTTTATTTTTTTTTGTTATATTTATTTTTAAATGTACATATGTTTCTGATTTAGCAAATAGAAATTTTTACGTTTTGGTCTCTATGTGTCTTATTTGTTTTACAAAATATGACTTTCTACCCTTTTTATTCAATACAATTTCTTGGCAAATTAAATGGTACAGTTTATTTAAATATTTAAAAATGTCCACTATTTGACCGGTAATTTACCGATTTTTCACAACACTATGCAACACAAAAGAACAAAGCAATGATCAGCGGTCTCAGCAGCTGGTTGGATTTGGCAGCGATCACGTAATTACTGATATCAAATTTGAAGACAAGTCACATGCCATCTGTCAAATGTGATCATCGGCTGAACACAGCAATTTTTGGTACATTTTGGTACATTTTCGCTTGGAACTTTGGTACATTAGCAATTTGCTAATGTTGGTTGCGGCAACACTGCGTGCAAAACGCATTTGTACAAGCGTCCAGCTATTGCCTGCATCACTCAAAGCGATAGAAACACTGCGTTATTATGAGTGGACTACAATAAAGGTATTTTTATATTTTTGATTTAAACGACAGCCAGTGTTGCCATTCCATTAGAATATTTATTAGCTATTTTAGAAATGTTTTAAAAATAATACATTTTACAGAACTTTTCGATATAAAAAAAAGTTATGCGCTTATCACAAAAAAAAGAAATTTGTAAAAAATATTAGTATTATATACTTTTAATGACTGGCTAGGGCGGCTAGGCTCATTTTCACAGAGACTTTTGCATAGAAACTAATAAAGTGATATTTTAAAAAACGTATTCGCGTGATCAGAAAATTAATATAATTTTATGGTATTCCAAAGCTGAAAGTGCCGATGACGTTGTTGGGCAATTTGCATTTGCGTACCCTGGTCAACAGGTTCCTTCCCGCCAAACGATTATCAATATTTTTAATCGTTTTATAAAATCCGGGTGCATTAACCAATGTGGTAAATGCTATCACGAGGATCAACAAGCCCGTCCTATTCCTGAAGAAAGAATCGAGATCGACGAAAATGTATGTGCTTTTGTGGAAGCAAATAAGCCAGGTTCCAGCATCCAAATTTCTCAAGAAATTAGCATTCCAGACCGCACAGTTAGACATGTTTTAAAAAAGCATGGGTATAAATCCTACAAAATTAAAACTACCCAAGAAATTTTCCCAGATGATTTTATCAGGCGAATGGAGTTTTGTGAGACCATGAGAAGGAAAATTTATGAAAATGAAGATTTTCTAAAAAATATTCTGTTTACAGATGAATCATCATTTTCTCTTCATGGTTATCATAATCCTGCAGTCGCCAGGTATTGGTCACGGGAAAATAAACATTTAAGTGCGTCTTTACGGACACAATATCCCCAAAAATTAAACTTTTGGGCGGGTATTTTGGGTGACAATATTGTAGGACCTATTGTCATTGACGGCAGCTTAAATGGGGACAAATATTTGCAGATGCTGCAAGAGGAAATTATACCAGCTGTGCGGACCTTGAATGTTAATTTCGAAGAAATTTGGTTTCAGCAGGATGGCTGCCCTGCTCACAACGCAAGGCCAGTTCAGGAATTTTTGACTAGGACTTTTCCTGAACGGCTTATTTGTGGCAGAGGTACCATACCATGGCCGGCAAGGTCACCGGATTTGACTCCCCTCGATTTTTTTTTGTGGGGCCACTTAACTCAACTAATTTACAGGTATCCACATGAGAGGCCTGTAAATTTAGTTGAGTTAAGAGCAAAAATATTCGACATTACTAATTCCATAACACCCGAGGTATTGTCGAATGTTAGGACGGAGTTTTATGATCGGCTCGGGTATTGCGAAGCCCAGCAAGGCAATGTCTTCGAACATTTATTAAGATGACTTTTTTTATTTCATAACATTTTAAGAGTGCTTATTAGTTTATTTTTTTAAAGTTATTTTTTTAATTAGGATTACTATTAATTTTATTAATTTTTAAGAATGTTCATGAGTTTATTTTTTTTAGAACAGCAGTTTTTATTTTATTTTTATGCTTGTCAGATAAATATTTAAACACCTGTAAATTACTGTTGTATTAAATACAACAGTGATTAACATGACCGCAAAAAAACCAAAAAGTCGTAAAACATCGCAAAAAAATGAGTAGACAATCACTACTTCCCCAATATCCGGCTGATACGATACTGCCGAGTGCCGCGAGCAGTGTCGCCAACTGCCAGATGGGTTTTTACCCGAAATATTTGAAAATTACCCACCTGAAGTTAGCTAATCTTAAAGTGTTTTCGATTGGTAAAAGTAGTGCGAGACCACTGTATTTTCGTTTATTTTTAACAGCATCGGCAAGAAAAGGATAGGGAAATACGTACCGTCATCTCACAGCAAAGTAAACATTCTAAACATGGCTTAAGGTAAACCAAGCTTAAACCCTGTGGTGCAAATGGGGGTTAAAGCTCGGCGCTCTGCGCTTCCGCAGGGTGTAGTCTGGTGCACTCCAGTGCAGCACCAGGCTTTAAATCGGTTTAGGATTTAGGAAAACCGAGATCGACGGATCGAACAATATGAGCAATAAATTACCCGAAAATACCCGCCCAAAAAAAACACCCACGAATTCCCGGAAGCCTCACTGAATTACCCGCATTTCGGGTAATTACTAGGAAATCGGCAACGCTGGCCGCGAGTGTTGATCGCCGATCTGCCCTGCCCGCTGTATTCCCCTCTTCCATAAAAGCGTATTGTTTGGTCCCCGGGCCGGTGGAAGGGGAATCGGCTAGAGCACGTTTTCTGTCTGTCTTTATTTCGCTCGAGCCTTTGCCTATTAAATTGTCATCTCGTTTTATCGCACTGAAAATCTCCGCATGCAAGATATTGGGTTGCCAGCCGTGTATAATGTAAGCACCATAGAAGCGAACGTGCCAGATATGGGACAATTTGAGTTATGGTCATAAACAGTTTGAACGCTTAGAAAAAATAAAATAGGTTTAACGTGCCAAATATGGGACAGTATGCGGTAAGGGGTTTTAAGGTTAGTATAAATATATATTGAATTATGCTAAAAATGTCTTGCTTTTATGCCCTTTGTTTTAAATGTAATAAATATAAGATTAGACAGCTCCACAAAAAAAAATCGATATATTACGCCTGGAATATGACTATATCTACAATATGTTTTTGGGGTCGCTGAATCCAAATTCGGGGTCCATTTAACCCCATCACGTCAGGATTTTTCATAACCTCAAAAGAAAAGCCCGAATCCTCAAAAAATCCTCTATCCCTTGATCACTTAATCCCAATAACCCCATAACCTCTTTATTCCTTCATCTTAAATTCCTTCCTCTTAAACTCTTAATTCCTGAAACCCATAACCCCCAAAACCCATAAACCCCATAACGCCAAAACCCCAAAACCCCAAAAGTGTTGTGACAGTTAGTTAACATTTTATAGCAAGTTCCACAAATAGCATGTGGAACCCAATTTGTGTGCAAATTCGAAATGTCCAATCCAAAACAGTATTTATACGCTTTAATAACAGCCCACTAAGCAAAAAGTCATTGCAACAACGTTAGAAATGTGTTTTCTCCGTTACATGTAATGTTATACCAGAAGGAGAAGTAACGCTTCATTAAACGCAAATGATTCGTTGCATTTCACACCATATCACGTTTTCTGATGCAACGTTAACAATGAGACATTTTAGTAACATAGAAGGAACGTTTTTATATCAGCTATTTGCTGTTGAAATGGAACATTTTTGAAACATCTATGAAACATTTCTTTAATCGTATTACAAGCAAGTTTCAAAAATGTATTATTAACGTTGCATATTATAAAGACTTATTTACAAAATTTCAACGTTTTAGAAACGCAAATATGTTTTAAATAATTCGCTATTATAAGGTTCTAACCGACTTAAAGGATTTTTTTCTAACGTTTATGTAACGAACATTAAATATAATTCTTTCATCGCATATACAGCGCATATTAGGTAAATCTCCAGTCTCTTCAACGTCCCATTTATTTTAATCCTTATTAGAATTTTGATTTGCGATATAACATAAATCATGACCTACGACACAGTCATGATGTTTTATCACAGCTGTATCATAGGGCATGATTCATGCTATGTTGCCAAATCAAAAATCTAATAAAGATCACAGTAATTGGAACGTTGGAGGGATGTGGGATTTATTTGATGCCAGCTGTACAGAGGGTTATAGTTACATTTCTTCAGCACCTCATTCTTTTGCTTATTTAAAGGGAAAACATGTATGAATATTTTTCCAATTTTTATGAGATGTCTAATATGTATTATGTATTTTTTTGCCATTTTTTTTATTATTTTAATTCCATAGTCGACTTTTTTTCTTATTTCAAATTAAGTTGTTAATCGACTTTATAATCCAAATAAAAAAATATATAAGGATAATGATCAAAATATAACCAATACTACTATACAGAATAATTCCTAATAGAGGCGCCTTCTTTATTTTAATGCTATGACATCTTACAATTGGATACAAATTCAATAAGGGATAAATAAAAGAATGTTTCTTGAAAAAAAAATGTATAGAAAAAGAAAACATCTTTTCAAAAAAAAATTATTTTCTTTAAGCTTTCCTGCGTTGTTCAGGTCTAAAAATAATAAAAAAGTAAATTGTTAATTTTAGGATGTCATTAGTAATTAATTTAGATATAGGGTTTATAAAACTAGCCTGGGCAATATGGGGTTTGTTTCTGCAGCAGATTAAAATCAATCGGAGCCAATGAGATTGCCCGGTTTCTATCAGCAAACTGTTTTCCTTGAAGATGATTGGCTCCGACTAGTTTTAAACTGCTGAAGAAACAAACCTATGAACATGGGATATAAAGAACAGGGCCATGATGCAGTTAGAGTAATGATATAAGCAACAATATTCCAAACATTTATTTTTTAATTGTGGTCCATTAGGTCTGCAACAAATTGGAATCTTTTTATTATTAATCTCCCTGAAAATTTTATTTTTGATAAAAGTTCTATATTGTTATTCTATATCAAATTTTAGATAGGGTCTACATGGTGTTCAAGAAATACAAAAATGTTGGTGCAGAAAAAACAAAAATTTAGGAATATCAAGATATTTTCTACAGAAAAAGTGAAACCCATGTTAAGAGAAAAATAAAAGTCATATATAACATTTTTTTTTCCAAAAAATCACCATTGCAGAGATATTGTATGGTAAATTTTGGGAAACAGCAGGCTTTTGCCATTTTTGCGCTTTTCTCCAAAATGGCACACTTTTAGAAAAAATGTTATTTCACTTTTATGTTTGCTGTGACAAGCAGTTTTTCGATTTCAAAACCTTTATTTTTGTTATTTTTGAACATGTTCTACCTAAATTTTGACATTGGCAAAATTATTTTTTCTTAATACCTTAACAATCTTTGAAGCTATATGCATTCTACTTATTCTTGCTTTATAAATCAAATCAAAATGGTTTTAAATGTCAGAAATTGTAAAAATTGGGTTAATCATTAAAAAGCTATAAAACATCAACAGTAATTTGTTTTATTTATTTCTGTCCAGCTATTTTTATTGAAAAAACAAACAAAAATGACTGAACAAAGAACAATACAGACCAAAATTCTGTATCCTAAATTGTGTCATCTATAAAATCAATTTTTTAGAAATATTAAGTAAAATCAGGAATGTTGTAGTTACCGCCTAAATGAAATGATAAAAAATTAAATTTTATGGCAACTTACTTCTCGTTTAAATCTAGTATTTGAGTGTCTCAGCCAATGCTCAAACTCTGCTTCTGTCACCATAAAATGAAGCTTGGTCGCATCTGAAAAATAATTAACTACTGTATGCATCCAATCACAATAGCAGGTACATTTTTATTGTAAAAAACAGAAATATGGAGATAAGTATCATTACAATTAATTCTAAAAAATCAATGTTTCCCTCAAAATGCATTTTTATTAGTTTTTATTTTTGTACCTAAAAACCCAATCTTTTGTTTTGTGGACATTTGAAATAAACAAAATAACTGCTATATAATATATAGCCCACCAATCAAAATTTTTGCCACAAAGGTCCTTTGAACTTTAAAATTATTCTTCTGTCCAGTCCACGAACAAAGGATTCCAAGTTTGTTGGTAAACATCAACCCAAGGCACCTTCTAATAAAAGTCAGACCATTCTTACCCCCGTGTTGTAACAATCTGTTAAACTAATTTGAAAATAACATCAGTACAACTGAATTAGAATAAAGCATAAAAAAGCAAGGTAAAAGTCACAATCGGGTGAAGGTTCTAATCAGATTTCTTCAGTTGGACTTGTGTGGAGGTCCAATTCCATCGAGCATTTAACATGAAGCAAAACGAAAATTTCGGCAAAATCATCTTATACACTAAGTACCTAATAGTTATTTATATCACACAAATCAGGTTCACCATTTAACTTTACTCATTAATTGAATGGTACATAAAACAAACCTTAGTTAAGTTTCAACTTATTTATTACTGCTATTGATTTTGCTCTCAGTAGAAATGTTGTGCGCTCTATTTTAGTTTTAATACACGAAAAAATCACTAAGTCTTACTGTGTGTTAAAAAATATTTATTTTAAATTTTCTAAAACATTACAGAGTTAAATTAATCTGCAAACTACGACGAACAGAGTTCGCAAATGAATTGCTTCGTTCTTCGACCAACTCCTGCACACTCAGTGTGCGACCACAGACGACAGTATTGACATTGGATCCAAGTTTCGCTAGGCCGTGATTGAGAATATATAAAATTACAATAAATGCAAGAGGGATCGTCGTCATCGGAATCTAAAGTATTTAAAGGAAATTTTTCTTCGTCGCTATCTTCGGATATCTCAACCCTTCTTTTAGCCTTTCTTGCTGACTTCCTTCGTTCTTTTTCCCTATGTTCGTTTTCTGTTTCCCGCAATAATTTAATTTCTGGGGTCGAGTTTATAATTCCTTGCGAACCTTTCTTAGTTTTCCTTTTCTTTACAAGAGGACCCCCTACATGCGGTTCTAGAGATAATTCTTGTATGAATGACTTTGTTACTTTGCTTAGAGTTTCTTCGTTATCATCACTGCGGCCGGTATCCTTCTCTCCATCCTGTGAAATGAAGGGTTCGCGTGTAATGGAGCTTCGTGAGCTCGAAGGAACCGTAGTGTCCATATCAACTGAAACTTCAACAGGAGTTAAACTTCGGCATTTACTAGAACTTCTGCATTAACTGTAACTTCGACATTACATGGAACTTCAGCATTGGCTGGATTTGTGATATTGATTGGAACATTTGTTGTTTCCGCTGCTTCAAACATCCAATCAGGAAATACGTCCTTATTAAAAGGACATATTTCCGTCTTAGCAAATCCTTCTGGAGCATTGGAAATGCTGGCTGCCTTAGAGTAAGCTTCGTTAAATAACTCTCCAACTTGATAGTGGGTAATTGCACGCCCTGGATGAGCGGATAACCATCTTTGCACTGCTTGGTTCTAATAATTACTTAGTGGTCCATACACTGCTACATCCGATGGCTGCACCCTATGGGTGCAGTGGTGGAGGAAAACAAAATAAAATGACAACATAACCACAACAAAAATGTATCACCATTCATGTAGCCCTTTTCTTGTGCAAACCCCACTGAACCAGTTGGTGCTTTATCAACTAATTCAGCCTTCATATTTTTCCTAGGAAAAATCAAAGCAGGTGGAATAAAATTTCCAATTGCGTTCATGCAGCAGACTATAGTAAAATGTTGTCCTCTTTCGGCAGCAGTTAGTGTTCCAACTTGTTTCCTGCCTTTTGTTGTCAAAATTTTTTCGGTTCTGGATTGCACCGTAGACAGTCCTGATTCGTCCACATTGTATATCTGAACTGGCGTAAATTTAAATTCATCTAACACTTTTTCTAATTTGTTAAAATAGGCCTCTATTTGGGTCTTGTTAAAAGCTTGTACCCTGGCTAATGAAGTAGCTTCTGGGGTTCGAACACTTATTGTGGGATTTCTTTTCAAAAATCCTTGCAGCCAATCCCATCCTGCCATTTTCGTTTCTTGATTAAATGTATGTTTTAGGTTCAATTTCGTGGCCAGCTGACAAGCTAATTTTCTTAAATCACAGGGAGTCAGACCAAAAAATCGCGACTCTAAATTTTTGAGATGTTGAACCATTTCAGATTCAATTTCTGACTGAAATACCGGTAAACGACCTCTGAGAAATCCGGTACTACTTCCTTTTGCAACTTTATTACTGCCTGCCACTCGTCTCCTTAAAGTATTTCTTGGAACACTGTAAGTCTTCGATGCCTTAAGCCATCCACCAGCCATTTGCTTGGAGGCAACAGCTCCAATTGCTCTGTTCATGTCTTCGGAAGACCATGATTGGCGACTTTTCTTTTCGTCACTCATATTTTTTATCTGCAATGAAAGGAAATATCTTTTGAACTTTCCTTCAAAACTTATAACCGGCATTAAAAAAACTAATTTCAATGCTACTTGCGTTCCGGATATGATGGCATAGTGTGCCATCATACCCGACAATGACCTATGCCATCATACCCTAAATACATGTGACAATCTGTGACAACTAACAAAAACCTGAAAAGTTTGCGGAATAAAACCCCATGGCATTTTAAGGTTGGGATATCCCTTTTGCATGTTTAGTAATATAAATCAATTTAATTTCATAACTAGACAAATTAAATGATTTTTTACTTACCCCATATAATAATTTTTTTAATCACACAATACGTTTTTGTATTTTTTTCTGACAAAATCTAAGCAACGTCTTTTAAACTCGAAGACAGTAAACAAACTGACTAAATGTATTGTTGGTTGCCGTTAAAGGTAGTGTAAGATCCTCAGGAATGCAGAAAATACTAGTATGCCATCATAGCCGGATCTCCCCTAAATAATAATGATTTTCTAGGCAACCGAGCAAAAATTTATGGTCGGTTTACTCTGAATGATATTTCTGATATGGAAGCCATAAACCTATTTCGATTTGAAAAAAAAGACATTCCTAGACTAGCGGCTGCTTTAGGCATTCCAGAAAATTTAACTACCCGTGAAAACATTACCTTTTCAGGTAAAAATTATATAACAAGTAAAATGTAACTGGATTAGTTTAGCTTAGCTTGGCATCAACAAGATGTAAAGAAAACTTTTGTTGAAATACATTTTTGTGTGTGTAATGATTTTTTAGCTCTCATTAATTAACCATGTTTGTATTCTTTTAAGATGGTTTGATTACCCAAATAGGCTTGTGGACTTGGAATGTGTTTTTGGATACTCTTATAGAGCTATTTCGAGTATTGCTAATGAAGTTATGGCCATTATGTGTAACAATAACAATAACAATAATAGTTGAGGCAATATTCAGGGGTGCATATTAATAAAACAATACATTTTATGTATATTATTTTTTAGTAATTAGCTGCTTAAAATACTAATCTGAGAAAATATAATGACTATTAATTATATTTTTTAGGCCATTAATCAAGATGAACAATTGTTGGGGATTTATAGATGGTACTGTTAGGCCAATTTGTAGACCTAGTCAAAATCAAAGGGAATACTATTCAGGCTATAAGAAGGTACATTGTGTTAAGTACCAATCACTTTTGTGTCCCGATGGAATTGTAATCAATCTTAAATGTGCCTTTCCTGGTCGACAACATGATGCTGGAATATTCAGAGAATCACATATTTGTGAAAAATTGGAAGCGTGTACAACTTTTGAAAATGTACAGTATGTTATTTATGGAGATAAGGGATATGGCTTAAGAGAACTTCTTTGAAGGCCATACACTGAACAGGAATTAATTGGACATCCAGAGAGACAGGAATTTAATAATATTATGAGTGGTTTGAGAATAGCAGTAGAGTGGAGATTCCAAAAAATAATTGAGTTTGCGTTTCTGGATTTCAAGAAAAACCAAAAACTACTTCTACAAGAAATAGGCACAATGTATGTGGCATGTATGATACTAACGAATTGTCATACATGTTTATATGGAAGCCAAACATATTTTAATATTCAGCCCCCAGAGCTGGAGCAGTATTTGGATAATTAATTTTGCTAAATATATTTTTTTTGTTTTCAGTAAACCCATATGTATATATTCAAAAATAAATATTGTTTATTTATAAGCTGTTTTATTATTTATACAGTATACTAGGGGTGCATCGCTGGCAGGATGTAGGAAATCGTATGAAAATTTTGAAGTGGTGAAATATTTTGTTTCCTTGGGTTTTATATATAATATATAAAAGTAGAGAAGACAATATTTCACCACTTCAAAACTTGCGTAGGACTGCCATATGACGATATGCACCACCCAGTAAATTGTTTCTGTACACTTTCTTGTCCACAGACGTTTGTAAGTCTAATGAAGGTCGTAAGGCAAAATGTAATAACACTAAATACAAGATTACAAAATATAGAATTTATTTCAGTTCACTTTTTCTTTACAAAATATTTTTATACATTCAAGAAAAAATACTAAAATATACAATCTTGTACATTACTTTGAGTTTACACTTGCTATTTTGTCAAACATAAACTTAATTATTTCCTGCTGATTACTAAATGTCCCCATTTGTATTTTCAGTCTTTCTTCCTCCATCTCAAGTTTTCGTTCTTCCATCTCTAACCTTTTTTTTCTTTCACAAGAGTCGAGTTCATGTTTTTTCTCCTCTAACGCCTGCTTTCGTTCTTGAATGGCTAATTTTCTAGATCTAAGCTCATAATTTCTTTCATTTTTTGAGCTTAAATACTGAAGAGTATTTTGCCTTATACCTCCAGATGCTCGTGTACGTTTTGGTGCAATAATACAGAAATAATGTTGTTTAAATAAGGAACTAGGAAATACATTAAGCAGGACCTTGGTCGTAGTATAGCACCATATTAAGATGTTTTCCAGAGGGACGTTCTTGTTCCTTTTTCAATATTAAACCAACTAATTTTTTTCCTAAAATTGTCCTACTCCGACCAACGTCCGTGATAGGGCCTGTATAAAAACTTCTTGGTTTTATTTAACACTTACTTGAAATATTAATTTGGGCCATTGCATTTGGAGTAGGTTCTAGTCTTTTTATATCACTCTCTTCTATATTGTTTATTTCTAACTCGGTTTCATAAACCACATTAGAATTTTCAGCAACTAAAATAAAAACAAAACATAGGTATTAATTATATCACTGAGCAAATTCGAATTTATTTAGATCATACACTCCACTTCATATTACCTATAAAACAAAATGAATCTGCCTTTGTTTTACTTACCAAAATCAACTGGTACTCCTGAAGGCTCTGCCTGAGGCTCCATCAAAGAACGGGTTGCATTTTCCCTGGTATTAAATCCTTTTTGATATGATGACAAATCTGGTTTGCATATAATATTGTTTTTCTTACTTTGGACGGCCCTAATTAAATCAGAAATCTGTTGCAACAAATCGTCCAATTCCGTAGCCTCAATCTCAATGCCTGACCTTGAAATATTTTTTTTATATTTTATAGGTATCAATAGAGCTAAAACATGTTATGATATAAATTTAAGTAAAGGAAAGTTAAATTTAATGCTATCGAAATATAAAAGAACGAGTAGTAATATTTAAACTTTACTTACAGCCCTTCATTTAATTTAGCGTTACTCAGGTACTTCTTGACTAAATTTTGCACTCGTTCTCTAAGGGTTCGAATGTTTACAGATTTTCCAGTTATCTGTATCAAATTTGTCTGTATAGTATACCATCTTTTGGGGTCTTGATACGGGCTTTGGCCATAAACCTCCCTTAATAAATGTATATCGTACGTTTCGGTAAAGCGAAACAGATTTTTAAATATAATATTCTCAGCGTTCTCACTCATATTAAGAAGAAATAATACTATCAATCAAATAAAACCACTAAAAATACACAAAGCCGAACTTCTGAGCAAACTTGTTGTAACACGCACCACTGATTCCTTTCTCTCTTTTTCTTATCTTGCTGGCGGGTGAGCGGTCACCCAGGAATACAGCTGGCGGTGACAAGAAAAGCTTTTGCGTGGAGTCCGGAAGAGCCCCGTGTCAACTGCTGTTAAACCACCTATTAATTTAATCCCTAATCTAGTATTGCAATAGACTTCTTAATAATTTTTTACTTACTGCAGAGGTTCTTGCACTAAACTCGATTTTTAATGAGAATTTGACTTTTATTTGTATATTCTAACTAATTCCTATGTTTTCCTGTTCCCTAACAGTAAAACGCAAAATTCTGGATCAATTACACTTTTATTACCACAAATTACGGTTGCGAGCCACCCAAAATTACACTTTTCACAATTTTCCCAAAATTCACAATAATTTTCCAATAATTCTAGACAATATCTTTGATTTTCAAGCGCCCTTACTTTTTCACTTATATTTCCGCGCTTTTTGTCAAAAAATTCGTTGAGCTCCAAAACTTCCGACTAACACCGTATTTTTATTGTCTCCAGACTTTTGTACTTTCCCGTGGACAGAATCGCGATTTAAACCGGCAGGGATTTCCCCTTACAACAAGAAAATTTTAACTGTACTGACTGTCCAAACAGGCGTCTTCCCGCTTAAATAGCCAATTTTCCCATAAATCTTTCCCCATTTACGACCCCTTTCGCAGAATCGAGGCCAAAACAACAAGTTTTACGACCGGCTTCCTCGGAAAAGTTGACGCGTGGGTAGCCTTGCTTTTCAACCAAACAAAGGAATCTGCGTGAATTAGCACGCTTTTATTACTTTTTTATTGCAAAGGGGGCTGTTTTCCCTCCCTTCTCTGACATTTATGGCTTGCAGGTGTTCCTAACATGTTCACAACAAAGCTATAAAATTATCTAGGCCGTAATATTGTGCAATCTTACGCAAAACACAGCTGGGTCGACATTTCTGTAGTACGTCATAAGGGCGGTCCTTTTCGCCGGCCAATTCGTGAAGGCAAAACACCGATTTCTGTGTCTTGTTAGGGTAATTAAAAAGATTTTCTTTGTTAAGAGGGGGAAAATTTCACCATATTGAATAGCAGAACAAAGGGTAGTTTTTATTACTCTCTAGAATGTTAGCGCAATTAGAAAAGTTGTTAAACTTCTTGGTGAAAATAAATGAATTTAATTCATTGTTCTCAATTGAAATTAAATCAAAGTGTTTGTTCCCTTACTCAGGTAAGTTAATTTGAATAATTATTTAGTAATTTGTTTATAGCACTTCATATGATCAAGTATTCGGCCACGTAGTTATTTAAATAATTTTAAATCAATTATTTCTTAATAAAACTGCAACATTTCTTTGTGTGAACGCTTCTCTACTAATTTTTTAATTATTAAATTTTCTCTAATCTGCAAATGATTAATTTATTTTAAACATTTCCCTTCGTGACGCGAATTTTGTTTCTTTAGAACTCCTCCGATTATTTTTATAAATATAATCCCGTTTAAATATTTTATTTTCCTTCCTTTATTTAGTATGCGCTATCCCCTTTAAATAAACGCTTAAAGGCCGTATCATGACAATACTCCCTCCACAAGACATAACGTACCTTCCACATAAAGGTACTTTATGCGTTGACAGATGCCTAGCATCTCAAATAAACGTTACTGGGTGATCGTACCCTAGGTCATGAATTAGGCTATTAAATTCTCGGCGGGTTCGTTAATGACGCGTGCGTGTTTTTGGGTTATTATTTCCGTCTAGTGAAAAGTAGGTGCTTATTAAATTCTACAAAATGCGTTACATTTTCTACATTGTTATTCAATGTGTTACAGTTCTTAATCTACAGATAAAATTTTATGTCAACATTTTTCTTCGAGGACACGCTTTCGTTATTTATAAAAAAAAATTAATTTATTTCTGCCCTCATTATTTCGTTAAATTATCCCATTTTAACATTAACTTTTTAAGACGTTTTGTCTTTATTTAGCGAATGGGTTTCCTTATAATTCATTATAGCAATCATATTAAGTCACAACGTTTTTAATGATTTTAAATGACAATTCTTTAAAAATATCACATCTTTTCATGATTTACAACTTTTATTTAGATTTCTTAGCCTACATTATTTTTGTCATACCCTCAATATATAATTTTAATATTTTATGTTATGATTGTAGTTAAATAGGACCTTGCATTCATTTTCTCTATTTAATTTTTATTTTTCCACACATTATTTTAATCTATGACGTTATACAATTTAGTCTAAATCTCTCTCTTGTCCCTAGGTTTCGTATTCTACAATTCTGACTAGAATTCACTCGGTCCAAAGTTTTATTTAAACAATTAGTCTGCATATATAACTATCATTACTTAACTACCTAAGGAATGTACGTATGGATTAATTCTTAAATGGTTAATAAATTTCCAGTATACTTAATTTGTTAAATACTAATTTCTATAACATTTTGTTATTACCCACCCTCTATAATACAACATAAGGTTTTTTTTTGTTTTTGTTTTTGTTTTGTTATTGTTTTTTTTGTAGTTTTTATAATTTCTTTGTTTGTGTATAATTTTGTCGTTTTATAATTTTTATATATATATGGGTTTTTTTGTTGAATATAGGTATGTATATAAACGTCCTTTAAATATGAAAAAATCTCCTAATCTTACAATTATTACTCTTACCTAAATTTTATAGATAAACCTTTTTATTCTTGTTTTATAAAATTTTTCTCTACCCTGTTACGGGCAGAAAAACAGCAGCTTTGAGTTTATAATAAAGCACCATTTTTTTTGACTTCATTTTGTAAGTAAAGATTTTTATTGTGGGATTTTAGAAACCTTAATTAGCAAATATATAATAATTTAATAAACGATACCTTATATTTTCTGGAACCCCTGCTAACAGGGAAGGATTAATATGATACTTGATGTTTGTTCAAGTGGTTTTTCTTGATTATTTTCCATATCAAATAGTTTGAATTTTATGACAGTTTTTCTTGGCATATATGCTGGTCGTCTAGTCTTGAATTTTCGGGAAAAATTTGTTTTGAATAGTTATTAGGCCTTTCATTTTCAAAAGTATTTATTTTGAAATGTAGTGACAAAATAAGGCAGCTGTTCGAAATTTGGGTCAATGTCAGGACGTTGACTTTGACATGGACGGTTTTCCTTTTTGGATTTTCAAGCGGAATTTTTGGGGAATTTTAGTTGTCGGGAGTTATGGTTGGTCCTATGGTTAAAGGAACCATATTTTCTTGGGTATCTTGGGGATTTAAGAGGAAATGACGTGTCATCGGTCTTTTGTTTTTGTTTACGTCGTCAGCCATCGTCAAGAGGAGAGCACATGGGAAAATCCAAGTGAATTTTCGTTTTTTTTTGGAAACTGCCACATTGGCAAATATAATTTCTTGGAATCATCCCTTTTGGAATGTTTTTAGTATGGTATTTGGATGGTATACATTCCCTGGCCAGGAGGCCGATAAATATGTGTTTTCCCCCGGTGCTGAAAAACCCTTATTAACTTAAGGTAGGCGAAATTGTATAGATAAGATTTAGGATTGTAAATATGTACATTCAAGATGGATTGAGTTAGTTATAAGGTTTGTTTTAGCCTATATCTATATAGGGTGTTTTCTTTTAGGGTTTTAGGGTTGGACTAAAGTTTTAGTATTGGACTAAACTTTTTATGATTGGGTTAAAGTACCTAATTTTTGGATTAAACGCTTTAAGTTTGGGTTAAAGTACCTGAACTTATGGATTAGACATACCAGGAGTAGTTGATGGTAGAACCCACAATTTTATTCCGAGGACCTTGAGACCTGTTTGGTGTCCGTTTTGGAACAAGCTTCTTCATCCTGTCCACGTCACGACGACAAGGTTTGGCAGGGAAAGTGAGAACCCTTCTCCATGGTTAACATGCACTGAGAGGCAACTTGGATGGTTGCAGACAGCTGATTGTAGCTTCTTAAGTTTTACCTACCCGTGGGGTTACCGACATTGATTTTTGCCAAGGAGTAATTTTCCCTATTTTTAATTTGGCTTATGCCATACTGACTGTATCTTATCGAGGTACGTTTATTTTGGAAAGTCTTATTGGGGGAATCAATGTCTTGAACCGTACTGGCGGAGTCCTTCAGACCAATCATTGGCTATAAAATATGAACATTTTGTTTTAGTCTTTTAATAACCTTTTTCTTTGGTGCGTATGAACGAATGTAAAGAGCCGGTGACGTGTAAACGTGGGCGGATTGTCGACAACACGCAAGCGTAATACCAGGCCTTGTTAGTCCAAGCCGGACCAATCCTACTGGATGAGTTTATCACTCATCATTTATTGTAAGTCACGTAAGTAACTCTAACTTATTTTTGTCTCAGAGGAGCTTGCATTTAACCTAAAAAAAAATAGGACTTGTTATTTTATCCTAAACATTTTTCAAAGATTGTATTGGTAAGATAGTATTGGCCTTAAACAATAACTTGTTTTGCTTACCCCGTAATTTTTAATACCGGACTTGACATATTAGTTTTCTTTTCCTGGTTTTATTTCAACATTAAAGGCTAAACGGACAACCATTTAGAGCCAAAATTTTAGAAAGTAAAACTATGGTGGCGCCTCTATTTTGACTAAAATACCGATTTTGACTTTAAAAGCTAAACGCTCATCTGTCACTAAAAGAACCTACCCTTGAGATAGAGCTAGCGTATGGAGGTGTTTTACAAGCAGCTTGATTTGGTCGATTAGGTAAGAGTTGTAAGTAGATAACCTTCTCAGGGCGTACCTGGATCACAATTGTTATCTGTAGGATAACAGGTTAGGGCGAATTATTTTTAGCAGCATTTGGCAGCAGTGGCTTTGCGTTATATTTTCTCTTTAAGGTGGGTAAACGTTACACTGGCACCCAACTTTATAAGAGATTATAAAAGACAGCAAAAACCGACGCTATAACAACCCCTACGATATATAAAAAGTTTTTAATTTTGTGTTACCCTTTTTCGTAACTCCACTGTTCACTATCACTATCGGTTTCGGCGGGGGTCCGCCGCAGCACCATCCTTAAACCGTCGAGTAAGGCCACCTCGTACTAGGCGGTGGTCCTAGGTGTTAGTGGGGCAGCTTCCCCAGGGTGGACTGGGCCGCCTGTTGGTCTCTGGGAAGGACCAGGGACGGGCTCTGGGATAGCCTCACGGGGTGCTGGCTCCTCTGCATGGGGGGAGCTGGGGCACCTCCTGGCACGGGTTCTGCTGGAGGGGGAGGCCCTCGGCATGCCCTACATTGACATGCCGGCCCCCTTTGATCCTGAATAAGGGCCCAGAAATCCGCCAGCCTAAACAGGTCTCGATGACCGGGCAGCGTATTACAGCTTGGGCAGTCGCATTGGGCGGGGTCGTATTGCTGACCATGTTCTAGGGCCCATCCCGTCCTGAACATTTGGTATTCAGCATGTACTAGAGCTAGCCACATGGTGACAATGGCTCTGTGAGGGAAGAACTCTTCTGGACCCGGTTGGTTTTCCCTAAACTGGAAAAACAGGTCCCGCAGATGGTAGAGCGCCATCCGCAGGAGGGTGTTGGTCACTGGAGGGTTCCCTCTAAGGAACCGCACATACGTTAAAAAGAGTATCATCCACTCCATTTTAAAGAGTTAGTTTTTTTGTCTGTTTAACACAAAACTCACCGCGGGTGAAATTAATTGTCTCTATATATATATTTTCAAAATTGTCTGTCTTAGGTATCTAGGTTTATTAAATTTTTCTTTTCACTAATACTTCGCGGTACACTCGATCACTGGTCTTTTAGGCAAAGAACTAATGGCTAAATCCAGAACGGCTTGGTTCCTTATTCTAATCTCAGGTGGGGGTAATTTTTCTAAACTCATTCGTCTCTTTACTTTTAAACTGTTTGTATCCCGTTTTGTTTCTTTAAAACACTATAAACTTGCCTCTTATTAATAACCACCTTTGTTTGTTGAGAATTTAACACTTTCCTCATTTCTCTAATGTTTATTTATCATTTATGGACCCTAAAACTCATAAATGAATTTTCTAATTTATTCATCATAAGATGTCACAACTGAACATTTTTCCAATTTCATAATCCCATTTTCAATTTCATAGACCCATTTCTCACATAATTAATTAAGTAAACAGTGGCCTCTTTGTCCGCCTATGCCTCTATTTCTCGCACGTGAGTATTTTAATGGTTTTTCTAACAGCCTTTGCGGTCGAAAAATCGTCAAGTTTGACGAATTAATCGTTGGTAAACAAATCGGTAATATTTTCTTGGGGTTGAAAATTTTAAATGCTTTACCTTTTTCGCTCCTTTTCTAGTCTTTAGCGGCGCCTGTGGTTCTTTCCCGGCATCTTCGGGTTTCTAGCATAAATATTCCTATAGGACGTTAATTAGGGTGTTAAGTGTTTACGTTAGATGACTCTCCGAGTATCGTCTTTAGCTTTTAAATTCCTTCTTCTTTGGCGGCCTCACTTCGACTAAACAAACTCCATTTTATTTTCGGGACATTAAGGGCAGGTCACGTTGCAAGGAGGTATAGTAGCTAACATCTTATCCACCTCTTCATCAATAAGTTTTTGTTTAAAAGGAGAAACGGGATAATACCTTTGCTTAATAGGCTCGCTATCCGTAAAAATTTTATGTTTGACCATGGACGTACATCCCAACCGATCACCCATTTTATCAAAATAAAATCTTTCCAGCTGTTCATCGGTTAAGTCTGCATCACTCTGCATCAATGATATCTCAGAATTAACTAAAGGCTCTGATGAAAAATGCCACTCTCCTCTGCGCATGTCCGGTATAATACCTAACTTTATCCAAAAATCAATACCTAAAATAAGCTCATGGCTCAACTCAGGTACTACATAAATATCGATCAATTTTACCACATCTCTAACCTTTACCGGTGCACTTGCTATACCTATGCATTCACACGAACTATCATCAGCTATTGTACACAACGCTTTCTTATTGACATCCAATTTAACCCCTAAAGCTTTTAATTTATTCCAGCCTTTACCTCCTACAAAAGTTTTGTTTGCCCCTGAATCCAAAAGTCCGTAAAAATTTAAACCCAAAACGTTCACCATTAACTAAGGACATTCTCCAGGTCCTACGTGAGAAAAAACATAATCTAAACCAACTTTATCTTTAAAATGAAAATCTTTTATGGTCGAGTCTAAATTCGAAGCTAACCCACCACCTAAGATTGGCTTCTTGAACCATTTCCCTGATTAGACACATTACTATTATTACAATTTGGACAAGTTTTCTTTGTCACATTCAATTTATCACAAGTACAACATTTCTTAGTACCTATGTGATGTGCAATTTTTTGCATAATGCTGATTACATTTAAAACATACTTGAATATCAGTACTTTGATTTTCACTTTGAGAAGTATTAGAAAAATTTTGTGAGTTTTGTCTTCCAAAACCATTTTGAGATTCAACTGTACAATTAAAATTAGAATAAGAGGGATTATTATAATTACGATTATTGTTCTGTAAATTATTCGATCGATTTTGATAAGAATTATTATTATGATTTCTATTAAATTGTTTAAAATTATTCTGTGAATTGTTATGGTAAGACGGATTATTCTGTGAACTATTGTTGTAAGCAGTATTATTCTGTGAATTAAAATGTACATATCTGTTTTGTCTATTATTTTGAAAATTTCTATTACCTGTAAAATAGTTGTGGCTTTGTGGCCTGTATTGTCGATTTGAAAAATTTTGAAAATTTGGTCTCCCTGTATATTTTGTATTATTATTGAAATTTTTATTAGTATTACCAACACTCAGGTTACTACAATCCAAATTAGACTATTGTGAAATAGAACTAGAACTTGAACAATCAACTTCACTAACAGTATGTTTAGAAAAATCACGCTATATAGGCTGATAATCTAGATCAGGTTCAAGAGAGACATTACCCTTCCTAGGTGGTTTAAACTCTTCTACACCTAGTGTAGTTTCTTCTAATTTCCTACATAATTCGATTAATTCAAAAGGTGTATTAATTTCATGTAAACTTAAACGTGCCTGATAAAATGGTAACATGTTCGATCTTAAAACCTTTAAACGTAATGAATCTGAAACTGCTGAAGGCATTCTATCGAATAAGTGTGTCATAGCTGCTACGTAAACACCTATGGCTTCATCTGAACCTTGGGTACGATTCAAAATTTGTTTCCATAGTTTATCTCCAAAATGAGCCGGTAAAAATTCATCTTTCATTAACTTAATCAAAGAACCCCAATCAGCTGCATATTTGCAAATTAAATGATAATAATTTAAAGCATGTGACTCAAATAAATCCGAAGCTGAATGAAATAATTCTGTTTTAGTCACACATCTAGAAATACAAAGTTCCTCAACTCTTTGTAAAAATGCATTAAAACTTAATCCTGAACTCCCTGAAAATTCAATACCCCATTTATAAACTGGTACACTTTTAGAATTTGAACTACCTGCAGAGGTTTGCTGAAAATTATTAGTAGTATTATCATGTGGAGAATTTTGTCCTGTATTTGCCATAGTTGAATTTGCCAAAGTTTGATCAACCCTGTATCATCCTCAAAATCTGGATCTAAAGGCGGTTCTGTATTTGTATTAGAAGAGAATAATTTAGCTTTTGACTCATACTCAGTCACCAAAGTCGTTATTTGTTCCAATAATTCCGAACGTTTATTTTGAGTATCCGTGTCTGCTTCTGAAATTCTTTTTATTCTACCAATCAAATGTGTAAAGTTTGTTTCAATTTTTGAAATTTGTTTAGATGTCCCAGAAAAAGTTGAAATGATTTCTTTGATTCTACAAGTTTACTAGTGCATTCTAAAATTTCTTTTTCATTATCCAGTTCCACATAACTTTGCACTAGATCCCCTGGCATTTCTAATCGTATCAGTGATCGTAAGCATTTCCTTAACGACTCAACTGTTCCCGAAGGTTTAATACCCCTTATTCCAACGTCATACTCTAACTCATCTTTAGCGAGTCTATCTATATTCAACATATACATTTTGAAAATTTTTTTTAAAAAAAATTTACGCTCACCAAAAAGTCAAGAAATTTACAATTACAATTCAATATCATTCCAGAGAACATAAAATTTCGAAAAAGTCAAGCTCTCCAAAATGTCAAGAAAAATTTTTTCCATGTAAAATTTTATCAAGTTACTCAAAATTTACTATAAGTTTTTACTATATTCATATACCAACAGTGTCAATCAAAAACAACCTTAAATTCACCAAGTTGTAAAATTAAAATATCTAAAATCTAAAATAAAATAGTAAAAGCTAAACCTCATAAATCATAGAAAATCACTGATAAACGTCAGTTTACGATATTAGATAATATCTCAGTTGAAGTTGGGCGCCAGCGTAACGTTTGAGAATCGTAACGTTGGTCGCCTGTGTCATACTTCTAAAATATCCAAAATACCACTGGGTGCCAGTGTTACGCTCTAAACCTTAAAAGAGAATATTGCAATGCGACTGTTGCCAAATGTAGCTAAAAATAATTCGCCCTACACTGTTATCATACAGATAACGATTGCGACTCCGGTACGCCCTGAGAAGGTTATCTACTTACAACTCTTACCTAATCGACCAAATCAAGCTGCTTGTAGAACACCTCCATACGCTAGCTCTATCTCAAGGGTAGGATCTTTTAGTGACAGATGAGCGTTTAGCTTTTAAAGTCAAAATCGGTAATTTTAGTCAAAAGTAGAGAGGCGCCACCATAATTTTACTTTCTAAAGTCAGGCTCTAAATGGTGGTCCGTTTAGCGTTTAGCGTTGAAACAAAACCAGGAAAAGAAAACAAATATGTCAAGTCCGGTATTAAAATTACTGGGTAAGCAAAACAAATTATTGTTTAAGGCCAATACATTTAATCTGGGAAAATATATAGGATAAAATAACAAGTCCTTTTTTCTCTTTAAGTTAAATGCAAGCTCCTCTGAGACAAAACAATGTAAGAGTTACTTACGTTATTTACAATAATTGATGAGTGATAACTCACCCAGTAGGATTGATCCGAGTGTGTTTGACGGCAGTAACTATATCAACACAATAAAGTCAGCTGTGCCTTAAGGATATAGTGACCACATAGATCAGACAACTGGAATTTCCGCGTGGTCAAAAACACTTGTATCAAAACTGTTGACCGCCGAAAAGTAAAATATAATTACAAGAAAGATCTTGGTTTGACAAGACAACAAGTTAAGTTTTAAGATTACAGTATGGAAAAATTTACAAAGATACTTTCAAAAGGTCCACGTGGCTGTGGACTCTAGCACGCTTGACGGTGTCTACACCCCCCTGCACCCAAAAAAGTCAACTGTGCTCATAGAGGGTACAGCCACGTATACCACCCCTGGGTCAATAGCCCCAGCCCTGATATGTCCACTAGGCCAAACGGTACTAGGATCCACCTCCCCCTAATACCCAATGAAAATAGATGAAAAGAAAACTAATGAAACCGTTTGGTTACAGTCTATGCGTTCCCAAATTTGTACACTTCAAGTTTATGCCCAAGTAAAAATGTAGTTACATGACTACACGTATCGCTTCTAATATTTAAATTTGTTATATGAAAATTTACAATATACCAAAAATTATATGTCCAGCTTGGACTAACGAGGCCTGGTATTACGCTTGCGGATTGTCGACAATCCGCCCATGTTTACACGCCACCGGCACTTTACATTCGTTCGAACGCACACGAGAAAAAGGTTATTAAAAAAGTAAAACAAAGTCATCATATTTTTATAGAAAATTACTAGTCTGAAGGACTCTACCAGTAAGGTTCCAAAACATTGATTCCCCAATAAGGTATTCCAAAATAAAAGAACCTCTATGAGGTACAATCACTATTATACAAGATAAATCAAATAGGGAAAATTGTCCCTCGGCAAAAATCAATGTCGGTAACCCCACGGTTAGGTAATACTTTAAAAGCTACACTTAGCTGTCTGCAACCATCGAAGTTGCCGCTCAGTGCGTTGAAACCATGGAGAAGGGTTCTCAAGTTCCCTGCAGAACCTTGTTGTCCTGACGTGGACAGGATATAGGATTCCAAAACTGACAAGAGTAGTAAAGGAAGCGGGGCGACGGGTAGAGTGGTAACCTGATGGCCAGTGTCCATCAGCATCCCAAAAGTCGATGAAATTTGCGGCAAAGAAATGTCCAAATTGGCAAAGAAGTAATTCTTGTCGTAGAAGAAGTGATTGTCAATGACGTAGTTGACCAGAGGCTGTTGACCAGAAGGGCCTTATGTAGAAAATGTTGCTGAAACTGCTGAAAAATGGTCGAAGAAGTGCTGAAATTGGCCGAAGAGTTGTTTTCTTGTGCCGAAGAAGTGAGATCGACGACGACGACGACGACAATGACGTAATTTACCAGAGGCTGCTGACCAAAAAGGCCTTATCGGTGTCCATCAACATCTGTTAAGACGAAGAAGTGTGTGTGTGTGTGTGTGTGTGTGTGTGTGATGGTGTGAGTGGACTTAGGGTACGTAGCGAGGACACACACCAAATCCTCAACGGAGCTGCGAGGACATTTTACGTTGCGAGGACCCACTTTCGGTCCTCGGAACGTTCTGGCCTCACAGCGTAGTTCTATGTCATATAACGAATTCATCGGTACCTCTATCTCAATTTTTTTTGGTGTCCTCTCAACGCATGTAAACAGTGGATTTTTAGTTCCCCAGTTTTGAACAACTTTTAAGTAGGTGGCGGCCCAGTCGAAAACTCGTGTGTAAAACGAGTTGATCTAACTATTCTTCCGAGGACTATGGAACACATACACACGTTTGAAAATTCAAATATTCTGTAGTAAAAGTTGTACTATCGCGGAAGTCCTCGTAACATGCGTTATGTTCGGATGATATACACAAATGTAAAAACCAATAGGATAAGGCGTATATTGTGTTCCTTTCCGCATCAAATCGAAATAATTTGGAGGGTTGAAAATTGTTTTAATAATACCTAGCAAAGCCGAGTAAAATAAAATTTTAAAAAAATTGTTTGACATTTTACTTTTTTGGGATAATCATAAGCTATGATTCAGACAAATAATAGGTTTTTGCAAATACGAAAATTTATGATTTTCTATTTTTGGAAAATATTTCATTTTCCAATAACACTTGTTAGTCAAAGTAGATGCAGTTTTTTACCGTTTTGTAATACATATATAGGTTACGAAATGTCATGTTTCCTGCTTATAATATTTAAAACCATGATTTTAAATATGCATATATGTACCTACATTAAATATTAAAGAAAAAAAACTATTTCTGCTTGTGATTCTGTAATATGAATCAAAATTCAACCAAAACAAAACAATATGTTCCTGTTACAGAAGTAATAATTATATAATTTGGTTTTAGCTAAGGTTTCACAGATTTTTACTTTTCTCGCTAGAGGAGTTACCTATTATTTTCGTGAAAAACTCACTTCTAAAAATTTTTTTAGATGATTACGTGTTGGGGTCCCCAGAATTTAAATATTCTGAAGTAAAAGTTGTATCATCGCGTAAGTCCCCGTAACATGCGTAATGTTCGGAATATATACACAGCTGTCAGAACCAGTGGGATGAAGCGTATTACTATGTTGTCTTCATTTTTGCATATTTAAATAAACGAAATAATTTATACTATTATTAAAAATTAATCAGATATTTATATAATTTTACGAGATGCCTTTTGGTTATAAGAGGTTAGCGATATTCTCTATATCTAAAGTAGCTGGGAAGAGATGCATTTAAAACAAATAACTTAACATTTTTTCCGAAATTATAGAATTAATTTCAATTACCAACGAACCTTTTCACGGCTGCTGTGCTTACTTGTTCCGCACTCGACGCACGTTACGCGGTCCTGTGGCCCGCCAAATTATTCTGTTACATATTTTTACTAATCCACAGGTGTCAGTTTAATTATGTCCTAATTAACATGCCGCCTTATTAATTTCATTATAGCTTTAAAATTTTATTTTGAATCTTTCGCAATTTTCAACTCTTCTTTAATTTAAGAGATCACTTGGGTGCTTAAAATACTGAATCATGGAAGGCAGGGTGGTAGGTGTAAAAGTTTGTGGGTTTTTATTTGAAGGATATTAAAAATTTCATCAAATAATGTCGTTGCCCCGCCCACTCCAGCACCGTAAAATTCCTCTAGCGTTAATATGATAATGTTCGGCCAGTAGTAATAAATAATATTTTTTTTATACAGGATGTCAAAAAATAAAACGTTTATGGCCAGACTCTCCAACGCTAGATCGGTTTAATTTGACAACCAAAAGTTTTAAAGTGAGAAGTGTAAGAATAAGACAACTAAGTTTTATACTACGAACTTGAGTTTTTTCGCAAATTTATAAAGAAAAGTGCAATTTTAGTATGTACTTTCCACAATAATAGAACTAAATTCATTCTAGCAATGCGGTTCAAGACGAAAATCATTTGAAAACTAAGCAAATCGCTGAAGTATTGGTACAACTCATAAGTTTTTAATGACGACTTGTTAGCAATGACAGGACAAAAACCTGTCAAAACCTTACTGATCAACTAGAAGATCTTAATTTAAACCAGTACTAAATCCTAACCCCTTTTAGTGAATCTGAACGAAAGATTTAAGAGTAAAGAGCACTTAGTTTTCATTGAACAGAATTGTCGTGTTAAATAAGAAAGCTGCTTTAAATAAAGCGAAAACACAATTTTGACAACTTCCCTCGCGAGGTCGTATTTAAAAAAATCTCATGATTTTTTAGAACGTCACGTTATGAACTTCTGTCATCTTTCCGTCTTCATGGTGGGACATGTGCCTACTTTCGCAGCAGTCTTTCTTGCACCAGATTCCCGAACCTGGAATCAGGCAAGCCTGATATTCTCTGGCTAAAACTCACCCTTAAATCTTCTACTAAATTTATCTGTTGCATCTATCGCTCCCCATCAGACAAACCCTACAATGAGTTCTTTGACTTTCTCTCGGCAAAAATCGACCATCTCATCTCTGAATTTCCCTCCGCTGAAGTTATCGTCCTAGGCGACTTCAACGTCCATAGCAAGAAATGGTTAGGATCTACAAAAACTGACCCAGAAGGCAGAGCAGCAGAACACTTCGCAATCAGCAACTCAACAATTTGATCAGAGAGCCAATATACTTTCCCCGCGTTTCTACCCATAGTGCAAATCCACTAGATCTTTTTCTTACCACCCATCCTGAGCCATACTTAACATCTGTATGCGCCCCCCTTGGCCGTTCAGATCATGGCCTTATTACCGTCTCTTGTCCCATACATCCCGAGTTTGCCGAAATCATGACTGAACGCATCACAATCTGGCACTACAATTCTGCCGACTGGGTTGGTCTTCGAAACTTCTTCTCTGCTTTCCCTTGGAACCCTGTCTGTTTTTCCACTCCCGATCCCTCCGAAGTTTGCTCTCAAATCACAGACATTATTCAAGCAGGTATTGAAGGTTTCATCCCACATACCCGCAAGAAACCTAAACTCCACCATCAAAAGCCATGGTTCTCCAAGGCCTGTGATAAAGCCAGGCTCAAAAAAGTCATAGCTCACAAAAGGTGTCTTCAAAATCCTACACTCGAAAATCGTCAAATTTTCACCGAGGCAAGAAATCAATACAACCAAACTATCTTAGAGTCCAAAAATGCTTCTAACAGCCGCATAAAAGAGTGTGCTTTCCTGTCCCAACGGCAGCAAATCTTTCTGGTCCCTTGCCAAAAACATTAGTCAAAACTTCTGTAGACGCACTTTTCTTCCTCTGACCTCTGACAACGAAGTTATTTCCACCTCTAAAGGGAAAGCTGAACTATTCGCCAAACAGTTCGCTGCCAATTCCACCCTGATCACTCCCCCCAATGGCGCTCTTCCAACCGCTAAGTCTGTACCCCACAAAATGCCCGATATGATACGGTCAAACAAGTTCAAAAAATTCTTCTATCCCTTGACACCAAAAACTCCTCCGGTCTGGATGGCATACCAGCAATTGTCCTAAAAAAATGCGCCCCAGAACTTGCACCCACCTTAACTCATCTTTGCCAGATCTCTTATGACAAGGGTACCTTCCCAGATAGCTGGAAGACTGCTCGTGTACGGCCTGATAGCTGGAAGACTGCTCGTGTGCAGCCTCTCTCGAAGAAAGGTTCCAAGTCCCTTCCATCCAATGATACACCTATCTCTCTTCTCTCCGTTGTCAGCAAAGTTATGGGGAAAGTAATCAACTTGCAAATTCTAAAATATCTAGAAAAACACAAAATCATTCATGGCAGACAGCACCGATTTCGTCACCAAAGATACACAGCTGATCTCAGCTTGGCCACACATAACTGGAACAAGTCTCTCGAATTTTATGGCGAATCTCAGATTGTTGCTCTCGATATTTCCAAGGCCTTTGACCAAGTATGGTATGCCGCACTCCTCAACAAACTACCTTCTTTCGGTCTTCCTACCAAACTATGTACCTGGATCGGTAGCTTCCTCTGTAATTGGCGCATATCTGTTGTGGTAGGCGGTTACTCATCTAACTTCCATCCTATCAATGCTGGCGTCCCCCAAGGTTCAGTCCTGGCACCAACGCTATTTCTTCTTAACATTAATGCCCTACTCTCTTCAACTACCAATCCCATCCACAGTTATGCTGACGATAGTACTCTTCACTCCAATATTCAATTTTCCAAACAAGTTTCGAACCAAGAGTTGGATAATAGACGCAGATCTATGTACCTATCCCTTTCCCAAGATCTTCAGTTAATCTTAGACTGGGGTGCCAAGAACCTTGTTCAGTTCAACGCCTTCAAAACCCAGTTTTGCTCCCTGTCACGCAAAAAATCTGGCAACGCTAACCCCATCCACATGAATGGCCAACCCTACAAAACAATGAAACATTCGATCTTGTTGGCGTCGCTTCCGAACATGATCTCAGCTGGCATAAACACATTACTTCAGTAGCCACATCGGCAGCTAAAAAGTTTGGCTTTCTCTTTCGAGCCAGAAAATACTTCTCCCCTTCCAACTTATACACTCTCTATGATTCCCAAATAAGACCTAACCTAGAGTACTGCTCCCACATCTGGGGAGCGGCATCACCTTCGACACTTAACATCCTTGATTCTATCCAAAAGGAGTCATTCGACTTATCAATCACCCAACCCACATGAGAAAAGTCCCTTCTCTCGCTCATCGCCACGCTGTTGGGGATTTATCCCTTTTCTACCGCTACTTCCACGGATTTTGCTCTGAAGAACTAGCCGATATTATTCCCCCCTTAACTGTTCCTAACAGAACAACAAGAGGCGCGTTATGTATGCATCCCTTTACTGCCCAGCTACAAAAGCCTAGAACAGACTACTTCTCTCGCTCATTCATACCTGGGGTCTCCAGATTATGAAACAAATTGCCTGCAGATGTTTTCCCTTCTCGTTCCAACCCCCAATCCTTCAAATCCCGTGTCAATAGACTACATTTACCTTCTCTCCAGACGCCCACGGTACGTTAGTACTTAGGCTTGAAGTCTACGAGGGATGTATTTCATAAAAAAAATATATAGGTATACCATCGAAAATTAAGAGAATCATATTTGTTTTCAAGTTTTTCTACATTCACATTTACATTAAGGGGTAGGAACCTACCTTCAAATTTCTAAAAAAAATCTTCGGCTATGTGTCAGGAACGAAAAATATTTTATCTTTTTTTACATTAACGATCAGATTCACTAAAAAGGTTTAAGATTTGGTACTGTTCTAAATTAAGATCTTCTAGTTGCTCAGTTAGGTTTCGGCAGGTTTTGTCCTGTCATTGTTAATAAGTTATCACAAAAACTGAGCTATTTTATCGATCTGCTTGCGTTCCAAATGATTTTTATCGTGAAAATTATAGCTAACATGAATTTAATTCCATTATTGTAGAAAGTATGTCCTAAATTGCCCTTTTCTTCATAAATTTCTGAAAAAACTTAAAAATAAATCTATAATTTAGAACTTACTTATCTTATTCTTACATTTGTCAGTTTAAAACTTTTGACTGTCAAATTAGACCGATCTAGCTTTTGGTGAATTTGGCAGTAAGTGTTTCTCAAAAGTTGTTCTATACAAATACACAGTACACAAGTACATAATAGTTATTTGTGCATTAAGAGCGCAATGTGGTACTTTGTCACTCTGACAGAAAAATTAATTTCTCAAGAGCGACAAAAAGATAAAGATATTGTTGAAATTTTTTTAACAAATAGAAAGATTAGATTTGTTAATTTTCGGCTATTTTTTTATATTTTAGAATCGCGTTTTGGTAATTTTATAGAAAATTAAAAAGTAAGCGATTTATTTATAACTTCATTAACATTCTATTTCAACAACATTACTAATTATTTACAATATTAAAGGTAAATGTACAATTTTTTGAATTTCTGATTATGATGCCCGATCCAGATGGTTTCTCTAACGAATCTATAAGAATGCATTCCGATTTCTTAGATTTAACAACGGCAGTGGGACTGCTTTCTGGAGATGATGAACTAAAAATCTTCTAATCCCAGTTTATTTTGCTGATTTTGCTGATTCCTCGATATATGCCTTCCCAACTACAGTACTCTTCCATCCACCATGCATTTTAGTTAAGTTTTATCTTCTCCTTCGTTAATTAAAAGGGTGGCGAACGTATGCCTGACGCAATGACTCTTATACATGATCAACTAGAAGATCTTAATTTAAACCAGTACTAAATCCTAACCCCTTTTAGTGAATCTGAACGAAAGATTTAAGAGTAAAGAGCACTTAGTTTTCATTGAACAGAATTGTCGTGTTAAATAAGAAAGCTGCTTTAAATAAAGCGAAAACACAATTTTGACAACTTCCCTCGCGAGGTCGTATTTAAAAAAATCTCATGATTTTTTAGAACGTCACGTTATGAACTTCTGTCATCTTTCCGTCTTCATGGTGGGACATGTGCCTACTTTCGCAGCAGTCTTTCTTGCACCAGATTCCCGAACCTGGAATCAGGCAAGCCTGATATTCTCTGGCTAAAACTCACCCTTAAATCTTCTACTAAATTTATCTGTTGCATCTATCGCTCCCCATCAGACAAATCCTACAATGAGTTCTTTGACTTTCTCTCGGCAAAAATCGACCATCTCATCTCTGAATTTCCCTCCGCTGAAGTTATCGTCCTAGGCGACTTCAACGTCCATAGCAAGAAATGGTTAGGATCTACAAAAACTGACCCAGAAGGCAGAGCAGCAGAACACTTCGCAATCAGCAACTCAACAATTTGATCAGAGAGCCAATATACTTTCCCCGCGTTTCTACCCATAGTGCAAATCCACTAGATCTTTTTCTTACCACCCATCCTGAGCCATACTTAACATCTGTATGCGCCACCCTTGGCCGTTCAGATCATGGCCTTATTACCGTCTCTTGTCCCATACATCCCGAGTTTGCCGAAATCATGACTGAACGCATCACAATCTGGCACTACAATTCTGCCGACTGGGTTGGTCTTCGAAACTTCTTCTCTGCTTTCCCTTGGAACCCTGTCTGTTTTTCCACTCCCGATCCCTCCGAAGTTTGCTCTCAAATCACAGACATTATTCAAGCAGGTATTGAAGGTTTCATCCCACATACCCGCAAGAAACCTAAACTCCACCATCAAAAGCCATGGTTCTCCAAGGCCTGTGATAAAGCCAGGCTCAAAAAAGTCATAGCTCACAAAAGGTGTCTTCAAAATCCTACACTCGAAAATCGTCAAATTTTCACCGAGGCAAGAAATCAATACAACCAAACTATCTTAGAGTCCAAAAATGCTTCTAACAGCCGCATAAAAGAGTGTGCTTTCCTGTCCCAACGGCAGCAAATCTTTCTGGTCCCTTGCCAAAAACATTAGTCAAAACTTCTGTAGACGCACTTTTCTTCCTCTGACCTCTGACAACGAAGTTATTTCCACCTCTAAAGGGAAAGCTGAACTATTCGCCAAACAGTTCGCTGCCAATTCCACCCTGATCACTCCCCCCAATGGCGCTCTTCCAACCGCTAAGTCTGTACCCCACAAAATGCCCGATATGATACGGTCAAACAAGTTCAAAAAATTCTTCTATCCCTTGACACCAAAAACTCCTCCGGTCTGGATGGCATACCAGCAATTGTCCTAAAAAAATGCGCCCCAGAACTTGCACCCACCTTAACTCATCTTTGCCAGATCTCTTATGACAAGGGTACCTTCCCAGATAGCTGGAAGACTGCTCGTGTACGGCCTGATAGCTGGAAGACTGCTCGTTTGCAGCCTCTCTCGAAGAAAGGTTCCAAGTCCCTTCCATCCAATGATACACCTATCTCTCTTCTCTCCGTTGTCAGCAAAGTTATGGGGAAAGTAATCAACTTGCAAATTCTAAAATATCTAGAAAAACACAAAATCATTCATGGCAGACAGCACCGATTTCGTCACCAAAGATACACAGCTGATCTCAGCTTGGCCACACATAACTGGAACAAGTCTCTCGAATTTTATGGCGAATCTCAGATTGTTGCTCTCGATATTTCCAAGGCCTTTGACCAAGTATGGTATGCCGCACTCCTCAACAAACTACCTTCTTTCGGTCTTCCTACCAAACTATGTACCTGGATCGGTAGCTTCCTCTGTAATTGGCGCATATCTGTTGTGGTAGGCGGTTACTCATCTAACTTCCATCCTATCAATGCTGGCGTCCCCCAAGGTTCAGTCCTGGCACCAACGCTATTTCTTCTTAACATTAATGCCCTACTCTCTTCAACTACCAATCCCATCCACAGTTATGCTGACGATAGTACTCTTCACTCCAATATTCAATTTTCCAAACAAGTTTCGAACCAAGAGTTGGATAATAGACGCAGATCTATGTACCTATCCCTTTCCCAAGATCTTCAGTTAATCTTAGACTGGGGTGCCAAGAACCTTGTTCAGTTCAACGCCTTCAAAACCCAGTTTTGCTCCCTGTCACGCAAAAAATCTGGCAACGCTAACCCCATCCACATGAATGGCCAACCCTACAAAACAATGAAACATTCGATCTTGTTGGCGTCGCTTCCGAACATGATCTCAGCTGGCATAAACACATTACTTCAGTAGCCACATCGGCAGCTAAAAAGTTTGGCTTTCTCTTTCGAGCCAGAAAATACTTCTCCCCTTCCAACTTATACACTCTCTATGATTCCCAAATAAGACCTAACCTAGAGTACTGCTCCCACATCTGGGGAGCGGCATCACCTTCGACACTTAACATCCTTGATTCTATCCAAAAGGAGTCATTCGACTTATCAATCACCCAACCCACATGAGAAAAGTCCCTTCTCTCGCTCATCGCCACGCTGTTGGGGATTTATCCCTTTTCTACCGCTACTTCCACGGATTTTGCTCTGAAGAACTAGCCGATATTATTCCCCCCTTGACTGTTCCTAACAGAACAACAAGAGGCGCGTTATGTATGCATCCCTTTACTGCCCAGCTACAAAAGCCTAGAACAGACTACTTCTCTCGCTCATTCATACCTGGGGTCTCCAGATTATGAAACAAATTGCCTGCAGATGTTTTCCCTTCTCGTTCCAACCCCCAATCCTTCAAATCCCGTGTCAATAGACTACATTTACCTTCTCTCCAGACGCCCACGGTACGTTAGTACTTAGGCTTGAAGTCTACGAGGGATGTATTTCATAAAAAAAATATATAGGTATACCATCGAAAATTAAGAGAATCATATTTGTTTTCAAGTTTTTCTACATTCACATTTACATTAAGGGGTAGGAACCTACCTTCAAATTTCTAAAAAAAATCTTCGGCTATGTGTCAGGAACGAAAAATATTTTATCTTTTTTTACATTAACGATCAGATTCACTAAAAAGGTTTAAGATTTGGTACTGTTCTAAATTAAGATCTTCTAGTTGCTCAGTTAGGTTTCGGCAGGTTTTGTCCTGTCATTGTTAATAAGTTATCACAAAAACTGAGCTATTTTATCGATCTGCTTGCGTTCCAAATGATTTTTATCGTGAAAATTACAGCTAACATGAATTTAATTCCATTATTGTAGAAAGTATGTCCTAAATTGCCCTTTTCTTCATAAATTTCTGAAAAAACTTAAAAATAAATCTATAATTTAGAACTTACTTATCTTATTCTTACATTTGTCAGTTTAAAACTTTTGACTGTCAAATTAGACCGATCTAGCTTTTGGTGAATTTGGCAGTAAGTGTTTCTCAAAAGTTGTTCTATACAAATACACAGTACACAAGTACATAATAGTTATTTGTGCATTAAGAGCGCAATGTGGTACTTTGTCACTCTGACAGAAAAATTAATTTCTCAAGAGCGACAAAAAGATAAAGATATTGTTGAAATTTTTTTAACAAATAGAAAGATTAGATTTGTTAATTTTCTGCTATTTTTTTATATTTTAGAATCGCGTTTTGGTAATTTTATAGAAAATTAAAAAGTAAGCGATTTATTTATAACTTCATTAACATTCTATTTCAACAACATTACTAATTATTTACAATATTAAAGGTAAATGTACAATTTTTTGAATTTCTGATTATGATGCCCGATCCAGATGGTTTCTCTAACGAATCTATAAGAATGCATTCCGATTTCTTAGATTTAACAACGGCAGTGGGACTGCTTTCTGGAGATGATGAACTAAAAATCTTCTAATCCCAGTTTATTTTGCTGATTTTGCTGATTCCTCGATATATGCCTTCCCAACTACAGTACTCTTCCATCCACCATGCATTTTAGTTAAGTTTTATCTTCTCCTTCGTTAATTAAAAGGGTGGCGGACGTATGCCTGACGCAATGACTCTTATACATGATGGATTCCGGCAGCTCCAATTACTCCGTAATTTCTTTGGCTATTTTGGTGATTGAATTCATGACAACAGCTTGATTTTTGCAGATCCCCATAGAGTACTTTCAAAAAAGTCGAGGTGTTTTGGGCTCGTGGGGTTTTAAGCTTAAATATTTCCTGTAGAACGAGAAATAGTCCAGCTCTTCATCGCTTATTTTTATCTAAGGCAGCTCACGTAGACTTCAAGCCTAAGAACAAACGCACAGTGGGGCACAGTAATATATTTCGAAACTAAAATGGACAAAGTCAAATATCTCTTTATCAGAAAAAGAGTCCGGGATGAACCTAACGGCGTTTTGTAGTTCAAGTGATTATCTATCTGGGAAAAATAGACACAAATTGCTCCGCCCATTGGAAATGCCCTAAAAAACACGTACAATTCGGCATTCTTTACTATTTTTTTCGTTTTTTGGTCGCTGTTGTTACTACCTGTTGGACTTTGGTAAATATGATTTTTTAAACTAAAAAGCCTTCGTTTGCTCTTTTTGAAAATTTTTTAGACCCATTTTTCATGGAAGTACGAGCTTTTGAACGTTACAAGGGTTTTTATTAATTTTTAGCATATTTCCACAGCAATACCGTACCTGTATTGACATGGACCAAAAATTTCAATTCTCGAAATATTGTTTTTGGCAAACGCTTATGCTTATTAAAAAACAAGATTCGTGTTAAGAAATATATTTTATTATGTATATTTTATTATTAAGCTTGATGAAAAAGGTGCAAATGCAGTGCCAGCGAGTAAATCATATCATCATATTAGGCAATGTTTAATAGTCATGCCTGTAGGCTAGAGCAGACCATCGTGAAGGCGTGTAATGCTATACTTTATTTTAAAAAAAATCGCGCAAAGGTTTACCTGTCGTCACATCAGTAAATAAATTTAGCCGTCGCTACCCAGGTTTACATTGTACGGGAAGCCATATTCAATATTCATTGTAGGTCTTGCGACGTCTTTCTTTTCCATACCAGTAAATGGGTGCGTGACAGACAGATACGTACGCAAAAACATATTGCTAATCGCAAAAGTGTATTACCGTATTGGAAATTTATGTATGATTTTGTTCATGTACATGTGTAACATTTCGCAGAACATAGTTCAAAATGAACATTTTCAAGTATTTTGGAAATCCCATGTACCTTAGTGGAAACTACCCACACGAAACCAACTAAGGTATACATTGCCAGAAGTCAAAAATTGGTTTTCCTTGTTTTTACTTTTACTCGGAATCGCTGCCCCAGTTGCTCCGCCTAACGACTTTTAAGTTGTAGTAATATCGATTACTCAACCATTTACACACCATAGTATGTAAAACGTACGCATCTTCAATATATTTTGTTTTTACTTTTACTCTGCGTCGCTTCCCCATTTGCTCCGCCTAACGAATTTCACCGTTTTAACCAAGCTTATTTATTATCAGTCCAAAAAATGAACAAATTAATGCGAAAATCGACCACGCCTTTATTTTTAATATTTGAGAAAAATGCAAAATAGTATTGTGAAATTTGATTTAAATTCAATCGAATTTGAAAACTACATTTCAGCGTCAAGGAAAATTTTTAAATACTCAGACATTATTTATGTAGTTTTTAAACTCGATTGAATTTAACTGAAATTTCAGAATTTGTATGCTAATTCAATTTCAAATGACTTTTATATTTTGCATTTTGCTTATATATTAAATATAAATGCAGTTTTCTCTTGGTCGATTTTCGCATATGTGAATTTTTTGGACTCCCTGCACATAACAAAATATATTTCTCCATGTATATCTTGTTTTTTTAATAAGCGAAAGCGTTTGCCAAAAACAACTATTTCGAAAATTGAAATTTTTGGTCCATTGGCCTCTTGTCCATCCGTAGTCATATTGACACGGAATTTAAAGGATTGGATATTGGGAGGGTAAGGAAAAACATGTGCAGGCAATTTTTTACATAACCGGAAGATCCTAGGTATGAATGAGCGAGAAAAGTGGGATGTTCTAGCTTTTTGTAGCTTGACAGTAAAGGGCTGCATACGTAGCGCGCCTCTTGTCGGTCAAGGGAGAAATAATAGCTGCTAGTTATTCCGAGCAAAATCCGGGGAAATAGCGGTAGAAAAGGGACAGATCCCCAACAGCACAGAGATGAAAAAGAAAAGGGAGTTTGGACTGGGTCACTAACCAGGTCACATGGCTCTCTTTTATAATAGAATTGATAGAATCTAGGATGTTAAGTATCGAAGTTAATGCCGCTCCCCAGATGTGGGGGAGGGAAACATAGAGAGTGTGTAAGTTGGAAGAGGGGAAATATTTTCTAGCTCGAAAAAAAAAACAAGCTTTTTGGCTGCTGATGTGGCTATTGAAGTAATGTGTTTGTGCCAGCTGAGATCATGTTCGAAAGCGATTGGTTTTTTACAGCGGTACATTTTCGATCAAAAATCATTAATCTTTGTCCCCCTGAACCCTTAATTGGCACACCTGTATACGAATAATTATCACTGTGTTCCGTAGTCGACGCACCTTATTGACACTTGAAAAACCAACAGATCCATTAAAACATATCTATATGTTTGTTAATAATGTGCTTTTTTCCTAAACAAAACAGGGTTTATTCTTTCAGTTCCATATTAACAAGACATTTTTGATAAGTTTGTCTTACGCCGTCTGATATTTTTTTGTAGATAAATTTGGGTTATTCTGATTTGACGGTCACGTCATTTGGCAAAGCATATTATAGTTCTTATTGCGACCTAGACAACCGTCAAATTATATCAATTCAACTTTTTTAATATCTACAGCGATAAGAGGAATGTAGATCCAATTTGATAAATAAAACAAGGCTGGAAACTTTTATATCTACTAAAATCCAAGGTAAAAATGAAAAGAAACATAAGCATTTTTAGATGTAAAAAAGGTGAAATTAAAACTTGTTTGTTATGTTATAATAATATAAATATCGATCTGAAACTTTTATATTTGACGTTATAGGGTCATAAAATTAAAATATTTGCATGCGGATAAATTTGGACATTTCTTAGTAATAACATTATAATAATAGGAGCAAAGACTACAATTTGTTACTCGACGCCAAGTAAAAATGATGAGCACGACCAAACTCTTTAAATCTGCTGATATTTCATCTCGTCAGTAACACAATACGGCGTTAATATATTTAAGCGTTGCGAGGACATTATCTGTTCAGATCGTCTACAAAAAAGCGCGGGAAACCAAGTAAGCGCGGGAAACCAAGTCCTCGCAGCGAAGTCCTCGGAAGGATGATGAAAGTATCAGTCCTCGGAACGCCTACAAAGTCTGTATACACAAAAAATTCAAATGCAATATTTTGTAAATCAAAGTAGCAGATCGTTCTGTAGACATCAAAATAAAAGGGGTTCCACAAGAAAAATCTAAAAAAATGCATTATTTCACCTAGTCCCCGCAACGCATTTGATTGGATGAAGTCCGCGCTACGTAGCCTAAGTCCGTATGTGTGTGTGTGTGTGTGTGTATGTGTGTGTTTGTGTGTGTGTGAGTGGACTTAGGGTACAGGGTACGTAGCGAGGACACACACCAAATCCTCAACGGAGCTGCGAGGACATTTTACGTTGCGAGGACCCACTTTCGGTCCTCGGAACGTTCTGGCCTCACAGCGTTGTTCTATGTCATATAACGAATACATCGGTACCTTTATCTCAATTTTTTTGGTGTCCTCTCAACGCATGTAGACAGTGGATTTTTAGTTCCCCAGTTTTGAACAACTTTTTAGTAGGTGGCGGCCCAGTCGAAAATTCGTGTGTAAAACGAGTTGATCTAACTATTCTTCCGAGGACTATGGAACACATACACACGTTTAAAAATTCAAATATTCTCTAGTAGAAGTTGTATTATCGCAGAAGTCCTCGTAACATGCGTTATGTTCGGATGATATACACAAATGTAAAAACCTATAGGATAAGGCGTATTTCTGTTCATTTCCGCATAAAATCGAAATAATTTGGACGGTTAAAAACTGTTTTAATAATACCTACCAAAGTCGAGTAAAATAAAATTTAAATTTTTTTTTTCACATTTTACTTTTTTGGGATAATCATAAGCTATGATTCAAACAAATAATAGGTTTTTGCAAATATCAAAATTTATGATTTTCTATTTTTGGTGGTATTTGATTTTCCAATAACACTTGTTAGTCAAAGTAGATGCAGTTTTTTACCGTCTTGTAGTACCTATATCGGTTACAAAATGGCATGTTTGCTGCTTATAAAATTTAAAACCATGCTTTTAAATATGCATATATGTACCTACATTTATATTAAAGAAAAAAAACTATTTCTGCTTGTGATTCTGTAATATGAATCAAAATTGAACCAAAACTAAACAATATGTTCCTGTTACAGAAATAATAATTATATAATTTGGTTTTAGCTAAGGTTTCACAGATTTTTACTTTTCTCGCTAGAGGAGTTACCTATTATATTCGTGAAAAACTCACTTCTAAAAATTTTTTTAGATGATTACGTGTTACGAATTTAAATATTCTGAAGTAAAAGTTGTATCATCGCGTAAGTCCCTGTAACATGCGTTATGTTCGGAATATATACACAGCTGTCAGAACCACTGGGATGAAGCGTATGTTGTCTTCATTTTTGCATATTTAAATAAACGAAATAATGTAGACTATTATTAAAAATTAATCAGATATTTACATAATTTTACAAGATGCCTTTTGGTTATAAGAGGTTAGCGATATTCTCTATATCTAAAGTAGCTAGGAAGAGATGCATTTAAAACAAATAACTTAAAATTTTTCCGAAATTATAAAATTAATTTCAATTACCAACAAACTTTTTAAGGGCTATTGTGCTTATTTGTTCCGCACTTGACGCACGTTACGCGGACCTGTGGCCCGCCAAAATATTCTGTTACATATTTTTACTAATCCACAGGTGTTAGTTTGATTATTTCCTAATTAAAATACCGCGTTATTAATTTCATTATAGCTTTAATATTTTATTTTGAATCTTTCGCAATTTTCAACTCTTCTTTAATTTAAGAAATCACTTGGGTGCCTAAAATACTGAATCATAGAAGGCAGGGTGGCAGGTGTAAAAGTTTGTGGGTTTTTATTTTAAGGATATTAAACATTTCATCAAATAATGTCGTTACCCCGCCCTTTCCAGCACCGTAAAATTCCTCTAACGTTAATATTATAATGTTCGGCCAGTAGTAATAAATAATATTTTTATTATACAGGATGTCAAAAAATAAAACATTTATGGCCATTATCGGTCTAATTTGACAACCAAAAGTTTTAAAGTGAGAAGTGTAAGAATAAGACAATTAAGTTTTACACTACGAACTTGTGTCTGAGTTTTTGCGCAAATTTATAAAGAAAAGTGCAATTTCAGTATGTACTTTCCACAGTAGTAGAACTAAATTCATTCAAGCAACGCGGTTCAAGATGAAAATCATTTGAAAACTAAGCAAATCGCTGAAGTATTAGTACAACTCATAAGTCTTTAATGGCGACTTGTTAGCAATGACAGGACAAAAACCTGTCAAAACCTTACTGATCAACTAGAAAATCTTAATTTAAACCAGTACTAAATCCTAACCCCTTTTAGTGAATCTGAACGAAAGATTTTAAGAGTAAACAGCACTTAGTTTTCATTGAACAGAATTGTCGTGTTAAATAAGAAAGCTGCTTTAAATAAAGCGAAAACACAATTTTGACAACTTCCCTCGCTAGATCGTATTTAAAAAAATCATCTTTCATGATTTTTTTAGAACGTCACGTTATGAACTTCCGTCTTTTTTCCGTCTTCATGGTGGGGTATGTGCCTCCGTTCGCAGCAGTCTTTCTTGCACCAGATTACCGAACCTGGAATCAGGCAAGCCTGATATTCTCTGGCTAAAACTCACCCTTAAATCTTCTACTAAATTTATCTGTTGCATCTATCGCTTCCCATCAGACAAATCCTACAATGAGTTCTTTGACTTTCTCTCGGCAAAAATCGACCATCTCATCTCTGAATTTCCCTCCGATGAAGTTATCGTCCTAGGCGACTTCAACGTCCATAGCGAGGAATGGTTAGGATCCACAAGAACTGACCCAGAAGGCAGAGCAGCAGAAAACTTCGCAATCAGCAACTCACCAATTTGATCAGAGAGCCAACATACTTTCCCCGCGTTTCTACCCATAGTGCAAATCCACTAGATCTTTTTCTTACCACCCATCCTGAGCCATACTTAACATCTGTATGCGCTCCCCTTGGTCGTTCAGATCATTGTCTTATTACTACCGTCTCTTGTCCCATACATCCCGAGTTTGCCGAAATCATGCCAAATCGCACAATCTGGCACTACAATTCTGCCGACTGGGTTGGTCTTCGAAACGTCTTCTCTGCTTTCCCTTGAAACCCTGTCTGTTTTTCCACTCCCGATCCCTCCGAAATTTGCTCTCATATCACAGGCATTATTCAAGCAGGTATTGAAGGTTTCATCCCACATACCCGCAAGAAACCTAAACTCCACCATCAATAGCCATGGTTCTCCAAGGCCTGTGATAAAGCCAGGCTCAAAAAAGTCCAAGCTCACAAAAGGTATCTTCAAAATCCAACACTCGAAAATCGTCAAATTCTCACCGAGGCAAGAAATCAATACAACCAAACTATCTTAGAGTACAAAAATGCTTCTAACAGTCGCATAAAAGATAAAGTGCTTTCCTGTTCCAACGGCAGCAAATCTTTCTGGTTCCTTGCCAAAAACATTAGTCAAAACTTCTGTAGAAGCACTTTTCCTCCTCTGACCTCTGACAACGAAATTATCTCCACCTCTAATGGGAAAGCTGAACTATTCGCCAAACAATTCGCTGCCAATTCCACCCTGATCCCTCCCCCAATTTCGCTCTTCCAGCCGCTAAGTCTGTACCCCACAAAATGCCCGATATAATACTTACGGTCAAACAAGTTCAAAAATTCTTCTATCCCTTGACAACAAAAAGTCCTCCGGTCTGGACGGTATACCAGCAATTGTCCTAAAAAAATGCGCCCCAGAACTTGCACCCATCTTAACTCATCTTTTCCAGATCTCTTATGACAAAATGCCCGATATAATACTTACGGTCAAACAAGTTCAAAAAATTCTCCTATCCCTTGACACCAAAAAGTCCTCCGGTCTGGACGGTATACCAGCAATTGTCCTAAAAAAATGCGCCCCAGAACTTGCACCCATCTTAACTCATCTTTTCCAGATCTCTTATGACAAGGGTGTCTTCCCAGGTAGCTGGAAGGCTGCTCGTGTGCAGCCTGTCCCGAAGAAAGGTTCCTAGTCCCTTCCATCCAATTATAGACCTATCTCTCTTCTCTCCGTTGTCAGCAAAGTTATGGAGAAAGTAACCAACTTGCAAATTCTAAAATATCTAGAAAAACACAAAATCATTCATGAAAGACAGTACGGATTTCGTCACCATTAGCTTTATCACAGATAACTGGAACCAGTCTCTCGAATTTTATGGCGAATCTCAGATTGTTGCTCTCGATATTTCCAAGGCCTTTGACCAAGTATGGCATGCCGCACTCCTCAACAAACTACCTTCTTTCGGTTTTCCTACCAAACTATGTACCTGGATCGGTAGCTTCCTCTCTAATTGGCGCATATCTGTTGTGGTTGACGGTCACTCATCTAACTTCCATCCTATCAATGCTGGCGTCCCCCAAGGTTCAGTCCTGGCACCAACCCTATTCTTCACATTAATGACCTACTCTCTTCAACTACCAATCCCATCCACAGTTATGCTGACGATAGTACTCTTCACTCCAATGTTAATTTTTCCAGACAAGTTTCGAATCAAGAGTTGGATAGTAGGCGCAGATCTATGTACCTATCCCTTTCCCAAGATCTTCAGTTAATCTTAGACTGGGGTGCCAAGAACCTTGTTCAGTTCAACGCCTCCAAACCCCAGTTTTGCTCCCTGTCACGCAAAAAATCTGGCAACGCTTACCCCATCCACATGAATGGCCAAGTCCTACAAAACAATGAAACATTCGATCTTGATGGCGTCGCTTTCGAACATGATCTCAGCTGGCACAAACACATTACTTCAGTAGCCACATCGGCAGCTAAAAAGCTTGGCTTTCTCTTTCGAACCAGAAAATACTTCTCCCCTTCCAACTTATACACTCTCTATGTTTCCCAAATAAGACCTAACCTAGAGTACTGCTCCCACGTCTGGGGAGCGGCATCACCTTCGACACTTAACATCCTTGATTCTATCCAAAAGAGAGCCATTCGACTTATCAATCACCCAGCCCTCGCGAGAAAACTCCCTTCTCTCGCTCATCGCCGCGCTGTTGGGGATTTATCCCTTTTCTACCGCTACTTCCACGGATTTTGTTCTGAAGAACTAGCCGATATTATTCCCCCTTTGACTGTTCCTAACAGAACAACAAGAGGCGCGTTACGTATGCATCCCTTTACTGTCCAGCTACAAAAGCCTAGAACAGACCACTTCTCTCGCTCATTCATACCTAGGGTCTCCAGATTATGGAACAAATTGCCTGCAGATGTTTTCCCTTCCCGTCCCAACCTCCAATCCTTCAAATCCCATGTCAATAGACTACACTTCCCTTCTCTCTAGACGCCCACGTTACGTTAGTACTTAGGCTTGAAGTCTACGAGGGATGTCTTTGATAAAAAAAATATATAGGTAAACCATCGAAAATTAAAAGACTCATATTGGTTTTAATGTCTTTCTACAGTCACATTTACATTAAGGGGTAGGAACCTACCTTCAAATTTCTAAAAAAATTCTTCGGCTATGTGTCAGGAAGGAAAAATATTTTATCTTTTTTTACATTAACGCTCAGATTCACTAAAAAGGTTTAAGATTTGGTAGGTACTGTTCTAAATTAAGATCTTCTAGTTGCTCAGTTAGGTTTCGGCAGGTTTAGTCCTGTCATTGTTAATAAGTTATCACTAAAAACTGAGTTATTTTATCGATCTGCTTGCTTTCCAAATGATTTTTATCGTGAAAATTATAGCTAACATGAATTTAGTTCCATTACACAGCCCCACAAAAAAAAAAAAAAATTGGTACCCCTATCGAGACAACTATATCCCTATGTAATTTTCGACGCTGAATCCGAATCCGAGGTCAAAAAAAATAGTACACCCCAAAATCAACCCCTAGCGCTAAAAACACCTCAGCAGGGTAAAAATGACTTAACGCTCCACGAATAGTCTTAAATCTCAATAAATCGAAGTAAATATAAACATTCAAGTATATAACGCATAAATACAGAGTTACCACTACTTTCCATTGAAAATCGCCCCCATGAGTATGTGAAAACTACCCCTCATACAACAGGAAACTTAAAAAAAAAGCAGTGATTGCAAAAAAAGCTTACGATGCCCAGCTTTTTGCAAGGAGTGAGTAACTGCATTAGTTCCGATGAGATGCTCAAAATCTACCCCCACGGAGGGGCGGAAACCACCCCTAGATTAAAATTGCAAGAAAAATCGGGCAAATTTTTTTTTTATCATCGTGATTTCTATTTTAATCGATGCTAAAATTGGCTAAAGACATGCAGCACTTCAGTTTGGAGGTGAAACTTACACATTGCACCAAAGTCATTCAGTGACATCCTCATGAGAGGGTGAAAATTACTCCTCATATAACTATATAATAAATTCAAAAAATAGTTGCAGTACCTTTTAGAAAAGCTCAAAACATCTGGATTTTTTTAGTTGAGAAGAATCTGTCTCTCTTTTTACGGACCAACAGCAACTGAAATTTAAATTTAGGGGTGGTTTCCGCCAATTTATGGGGGTAGATTTTGAGCATCGCATCGAGACTAATTCAGTTACATACTGTTTCTAAAATAACTGAGCATCGTAAGCTTTTTTTTGCAATCACTGCAGTTTTCTTAAATTTCCCGTTGTGTGAGGGGTAGTTTTCACTCACTCATGGGGGCGATTTTCAATGGAAAGTGGTGTTAACTCTGTTTATATTTAATTCGATTTATTGAGATTTAAGATTATTCGTAGAGCGTTAAGCCATTTTTACCCTCTTTAGGGAGTGTTTTTTCGCGCTAGGGGTTGATTTTGGGGGTGTATGATTTTATAAAAAAAATTTTTAAAAATTACATAGGGATACAGTTGCCTCGATAGCACGATGACAAAATTTTTTCCCCGATTTTCCTTGCAATTTTAATATAGGGGTGGTTTCCGCCCCTCTGTGGGGATTTTGAGCATCGCATTGGAACTAATGCGTTACTCACTCCTTTCAAAAAAAACTAGGCATCGTAAGCTTTTTTGCAATCACTGTATTTTTTTAAGTTTCCTGTTGTATGAGGGGTAGTTTTCACCCACTCATGGGGGTGATTTTCAATGGAAAGTAGTGTTAACTCTGTATTTATGCGTTTTATACTTGAATGTTTATATTTACTTCGATTTATTGAGATTTAAGACTATTCGTGGAGCGTTAAGTCATTTTTACCCTGCTGAGGTGTTTTTTAGCGCTAGGGGTTGATTTTGGGGGTGTACTATTTTTTTTGACCTCGGATTCGGATTCAGCGTCGAAAATTACATAGGGATATAGTTGTCTCGATAGGGGTACCAAATTTTTTTTTTTTTTTGTGTGGCTGTGTTATCGTAGAAAGTATGTACTTAATTGCCCTTTTCTTCATAAATTTTTTCTGAAAAAACTTAAAAATAAATTTATAATTTAAAACTTACTTGTCTTATTCTTACATTTGTCAGTTTAAATCTTTTGACTGTCAAATTAGGCCGATCTAGCCTTTCGAGAATTTGGCAGTAAGAGATTCTCAAAAGTTGTTCTATACAAATATAAGAGTACATAATAGTTATTTGTGCATTAAGAGCGCAATGTGGTACTTTGTCACTCTGAGAGAAAAATTAATTTCTCGAGAGCGACACAAAGATAAAGATATTGTTGAAATTTTTTTAACAAATAGAAAGATTAGATTTAGTAATTTTCTGCTATTTTTTTATATTTTAGAATCGCGTTTTGGTAATTTTATAGAAAATTAAAAACTAAGCGATTTATTTATAACTTCATTAATATTCTATAGCAACAACATTACTAATTATTTGCAATATTAAAGGTAGGTAAATGTACAATTTTTTGAATTTCTGATTATGATGCCCGATCCAGATGGTTTCTCTAACGAATCTATAGGAATGCATTCCGATTTCTTAGATTTAACAACGGCAGTGGAACTGCTTTGTGGAGATGATGAACTCGAAATCTTCTAATCCCAGTTTATTTTTCTGATAATAAATTCCTCGATATATGCCTTCGCAACTACAGTACTCTTCCATCCACCATGCATTTTTAGTTAAGTTATATCTTCTCCTTCGTTAATTAAAAGGGTGGCGGACGTATGCCTGACGCAATGACCCTTATACATGGTGGACTCCGGCAGCTCCAAGTACTCCGCAATTTCTTTGGATATTTTGGTGATTGAGTTCATGACAATAGCTTGATTTTTGCAGATCCCGTTAGACTACTTTCAGAAGAGTCGAGGTGTTTTGGGCTCGTGGGGTTTTAAGCGTAATTTCCTGTAGAAGGAGAAATAATGCAGCTCTTCAGCGTTTATTTTTATCTAGGGCAGCTCACGTAGACTTCAAGCCTAAGGACTAATGCACCGTGGGCGCACAGTAATATATTTCGAAACTAAAATGGACAACCGCCCTTAGATAGGCTGAATAAAAAGGAGATAGAAAGAAGTAATAAAAAATTGACTTTTTATTGGTTACAATAATAACTAAAGATTTTTCAATGATTTTTTTTCCAGAATTTTTCAAGTAAACTTTATCTTTAGTGTAGATAAAAAATACCAGGCCAACAGAATGTCCGTACTTTCTAATATGTACTGTATTATTTTATGCTCCTTTATCAAATTTCATCAAATTTCACATGAAAAACATAAATATTGTACAAAGGAAATGATAAATTGTATCGACTTTTAAAATATCATTGTAAACCACCCGAATAGTTTAGTTGTAGTTAGAATTTTCGAAAAGAAATATCCAGTTTTAAAGGAACAAGTGTGTATTGAACACTTAGGTTACGTAACAACAAAACTCTAATCGGCGCTATGAGGACAAATTGTTCGTTGTGGGGACCAATATTTTTTGTTAGAACCGTGCCTAGATATTTATATTTTATTTTAATCCAGACGCTTTTATAGACACTGGAATTTAACTGCGGAATTTACTAGAACGGTTTAAGACTTACTATACTGGTTTAAAATTTAAAAGTTCTTAATTACTTCATTTTTCACAGATTCTGGTCGTGGACTGAAAAAATTGACTGTGTCACTCTTCAGACCAAGATATACTTGGCTCAAAAATGGGATTTCTATCAGAAAAATTTAATATATAATACTCAGGGTGAGCGCTTAAAAAAAAATCATGTTCAAGAGAACCTAATCTTTATTACCTAAACAACGACCAGCAGGTAAAAGTTGGTCAAAATCCTATCTTTGTTTTCAGTTCTTTCCAGAAACATGGCATAATGTAAGAAGAGAAATACCTATAAAACCACAAATTAACAAAAATCATATTCTTAGTAATTTTAACGATCGTTAGCCCTTACTAAAGTGGCTTATTTCGAGATAGAAAAACCAGTTGTAGGTATTTCACTTTTGTCTGAAGTTACTTGTCGTGAGAAATTAAATTTAGTCACTTAGTAAGAAGGGTATTGTAGTAAAAAACAAATTTGAAATTATATATCACTGCTCAGTGTTCAATTTTTTTTACAGCGGTACATTTTCGATCAAAAATCATTAAACTGTTGTCCCCCTGAACCCTTAATTGGCACCCCTGTATACGAATAATTATCACTGTGTTCCGTTGTCGACGCACGTTATTGAAACTTCAAAAACCAACAGATCCAGGAAAACATATCTATTTGTAAATATGTGCTTTTTCCAAAACAAAACAGGGTTTATTCTTTCAGTTCCATATTAACTTAATTAAGACATTTTCGATAAGTTTGTCTTACGCCGTCTGATATTTTTTTGTAGATAAAGTTGGATTATTCTGATTTGACGGTCACGTCATTAGGCAAAGCATATTATAGTTCTTATTGCGACGTAGACAACCGTCAAATTATATCAATTCAACTTTTTTAATATCTACAGCGGTAAGAGAAATTTAGTTCCAATTTGTTAAATAAAACAAGGCTGGAAAATTTTAAATCTACTAAAATCCAAGGTAAGAATGAAAAGGTATATAAGCATTTTGTGATGTAAAAAAGGTGAAATCAAAACTTGTTTGTTATGTTATAATAATATAAATATCGATCTGAAGCTGTTTTATATTAGACGTTATAGGGTCATAAAATTAAAATATTTTGAGTGACATGCGGACAAATTTGGACATTTCTTAGTAATAACATTATAATACTAGGAGCAGAGACTACATTTTGTTACTCGACGCCAAGTAAAAATGATGAGCACGACCGAACTCTTTAAATCTGTTAATATTTCATCTCGTCAGTAACACAATATCGCTGTAATATATTTAAGCGTTGCGAGGACATTATCTGTTCAGATCGTTTACAAAAAAGCGCGGGAAACCAAGTCCTCGCAGCGAAGTTCTCGGTAGGATGATGAAAGTATGAGTCCTCGGAACGCCTGCAATATCCGTATACACAAAAAATTCAAATGCAATATTTTGTAAATCAAAGTAGCAGATCGTTGTGTAGACACCAATATAAAAGGGGTTCCACAAGAAAAATCTAAAAAAATTCATTATTTCACCTAGTCCCCGCAAGGCATCTGATTGGATGAAGCCCGCGCTACGTAGCCTAAGTCCATATAGGTGTGTGTGTGTGTGTGTGTGACGTATAATTCGACAAGAAGTATTTCTTTTTACCGAAGAAGTGTGATCTCGTCAATGACGTAATTGACCAGAGGCTGTTGACCAAAAGGGCCTTAGCGTGTTTCGGTATGTTTTGATGTGGTTTGAAATGAAAGAAGTGACGTAATTCGGGGGTGCAAGAAGTAGTAGTAGTTCTTGTATATTATTATTGTTAATGACCCAGTTTGCCAGAGGCTGCTGCTGTTGACCAGAAGGGTCTTAGCTGTTGTGGTTTGTGCGCGCCAAAATTCGCCAAAAAAAGCGTTTTTCCCCCAGGGCCCGTTGGTCTTTTGTGTGTGTTTCACCTTACTTGGGTGTGACACACCTGCCTACCTTTACCTATTACCTACCTACCTACCTACCTACTTTGTACTTTACCGAAGTTTTCTGCACAGCTATTAATGAATTTCATATTATTATGTCGTATCTATTTGAAAAAAGTTTTTCTGTCCAAGGCGAGGATCGGACCCGCACACACCATGTGTATAAATTTCGTATTTCCAGCTATAGAACCAAGTACGCCACGGTACCGAGTTGAAGAACGAAACATTGAAAATGATATCATAAGTGAGAGTTCGGACGTGACGTGGTAGTTATGTTTTCTGTATTTTTATACGAAAATAGTTTGGAGTAGAAAAAAATCGCGTGATTTCTGTCTTTTTCTATTGCACTAGTAAAATTAAGTAATTTTAATAAATATGATTTAAAACATAATTCGAAAATTGAAACATGTTATCTTTTGCCAAAGGTCAAAAACGGGTCAAAATTGCCTCTATAAATAGAATTTACTAAAAACAAAACGAGCCAATTTTACTTGTTTAGCGAATATATTGTATTAGGGAAAGAACAAGCTGAAATTTTTAAAAAACAAGTGCTTTTGGCTGTTATAAACTACAAAAATAATATATCTAATGTATGCATTAAAGTAATAATTGTGAATGTATTAAATGTTAACTTTTCGATTTTCTATGAAAAAGTCGACGAATTTTACACTATTCACTCCTAGGGATAAGTAATACAAGTAAATAGTTTAACATATTTATTAGAAAAAAATTTAACATAACTTTACAAAGGGTGGTAGCCGGATTTAAGGTACTGTTTTAGTGAAACCTTTTTTTTTTCGCCGGCACTCACTACGCGAAATAACTCAATTTTTTGACAGCCAAACACCATTGATAGTCACATCTTGGTAACAGAAATAGCACTGGTTGCCGGGTACTTTTTGAAAGTCTTGTTTTTTACCTCCATGCAGAACGTGGGTACGGATTTCAAACATCTGCAAGTAATACACCAAAATAGTTTTACAGGTTTATTGAGAAAATTTATTAAACAAGCTATTAATCATTATGAAGTAAAATTTTACAATCAGAACAAATCCGATTAAAGGGCTTTACGTTTCCAGGTGAGGTCTTTGCAAGAGCTGTAACTACAATATTTATAGATTTTGTTGCCTCCTGTGTTTTCATGGTAACTGTCACCAAAACATTCTTGACAGGTATACAATTTAAACTTATATTGTCTCTTTTCTTCTTCTTTATTATATGCTGGTTGCATAGGCATTTTTATGTGTTAAAATACTAATTAAATAACAACAAGTCTTACATAGGAGCTTAATTAAACTACAACATACGATAGAAAGTGCTTTTGGAAACTAAAACATTTCTTGTTATTTGTTAAAATCAGCACTTTTAGGCAGTTTTTCACCACAAAACAGATCGGTATTAGCAATATCTGTGTAACATTTTTCAACAAAGTTATGTTTACTTATAGACTGGGAGCAAAAACAAAAATACCTGTTACAGTTGTAACAAAATCGGGACGGATTACAGGTTAAATGATAGAGATATAGTAGTACAGTATATAGCTTAAAAACTACAACATACAAAAGAAAGTACTTCTAGAGAAGCTAAAATGTTTTCCAGTTAGAATGTTCTAAAATAACAAAAATTACGTGGTTTCTTGATAACCCCAAGGTAAAGTGTCGGTATACAAATAATTGACTACTCGCTTATCATCTGTTGGACTTAAAGCAATCTTATTTTGGTTAATAGTGTAAACATTATGTTTAATGGATTTAATCAGTTTTTGGGAACACTCAATAGCTTGATTGTTAAACAGGCATTGGTAATAGTCATTAAAAGTAATTGATTTTAAAGCGGCTGCTTTTATTCCCTTAGCTTTTTTCAGTTCTTTTGCCTGTAATCGTTGTCCGGTGTCCTTACTTAAAACTCTATATGTACACATTTTAGATCAGAGTCCAATAAATTCTGTTAGAATTTCCCCATTGTTCTCATCTTTCATTAAACCAATTACCTTTTTATTTTTCAAAGGTATATTATAAATATTATTGGGAGGATAGTCAGAAGTGTCAAACTTATGAATATCCTCTCTAATATGTTCATATACTCGTATATCATCAACAAAAAAGTGATAAATAAGAGAGTCCGTATCGGTGTATAATAATTTTGCGTTTTCTCCAAATTTTTTCTTAATGTAATTGTAATGAAAATCATAAAGTATTGTTTTTGATATATCTAAAATGGAAAATCGTGCAAAAATGGGTTTATTAAATGTAACATTTAATTTTGACATTTCTATTAGTACCATTTCGTTATCAAAAATTGCAAGACTATGAAAATTGGGTTTTGAAATATAATAGTTCGCTCCAAATCTACCAGACCTTCTAGTTACTAGTTTCACATCTTTATATTTACGCACATTTTCCATTGCTTTACCAAAAGTTATTTATTAGTTTATAAAAATTTTTATCATGTTCGTTTGAACTTTGTTTTCTTAATTCAGTATTTAAATCAATAAATTTTTTATAATAAGCTGACTGTTTAAATTTAAGAGTTCTATGAATTTTTGTAATTTTTAAACCAAATTGAAGGGCTTGTTTTAGGTTTCTGTAGTGTATAATGTATTTTTCCTTATTAAATAACGTTGTTAGTAATTTTGATACTTTAGAATTTGAAACTGGTGGTATACAACATTCTGGACAGATGAATAAATCTTTATGTAATTTAAATAGTTTTTGATCGTATAAAAGGTCCAGTTCAAATATATATCCTGTGGGACCGTCATCTGGAATGTCCATAATGTTAATATTTTCCTGATAAAAATCATTAACCCAAACAAAGTCGGATTGAGGTAACGGAACAGACATTGCGGCCCCATAGAGATTATTAACATCAAAATACATGAGGTATGAAATGGGTTCATTACTATTATATTGTTCCCCCATGTATTTATTGTTTGCTTTACCGTATCTGTTAGAACATTGTGAAACTTCACCTCGTATACCTCGTTCTATAAACATAAACATATCTGGATCAGTCAACAATTCCAGTGTAGTATTTGTCATTTTAAAAAATGAATCGACCGCCAAAGATGGGGTTGTGACATAATGTAAACAGTCTAGTTTATAAGTAGCCATACACGTTGATCGAAATTTTTCAAAAATGTCTGCAAGCAAAAGTACACCAGTCTGAAGATATAGGTCCATGTATTCAAGTAAATTTTTAATTTTAAAAGTATTCCAAACATTCCATGCATGTTCATATACTTCGACTGATATATTTTGATTGTTCAAAGAACTATAAAAATGTTCCTGTTTGGGCAAGCAGTTTTCCTCTAATTTATCCCAACAGTCTAGATATTCATAAGGAAAAACACCTTTACGCGTTAACAATTTAAATTCATTATCATTTTCATAAAATTTTTTAGTGATTGTTTTATCATCGTCAGGCAAATACGACGCTAATTTTTCGATGCTAGAAGGCATAAATCGAAAGGAATCCAGGAATCGAAAAGAAATATTAGTATTTTCCACATACTTGGTAAATGAAATATATCTTTCCTTATTTATTGGCAATAGAGTTATTTTTCCTTTTATTTCAGTACTTAAAGATTTAATAATAAAATGACTATCATAGCCAGATAAATTATGGAAAACTATAGGTATGTAATATGAATCGGTATAGTTTAAGTTACAACTATTATGGGAAACCCCCGGTAATTACCGGACAGGTGAGAATGGTCCTTAATTTTCTTATCATTTTTCTCAAATTTCAAACCACATACATGACAATGTGTTGATTCTTTAAATTGCATTATTTCATTAGTAGTTAATTGTCTCATGGGAACAGGGTTACATACAATTTCATCAATTTCATCAGCTATTTGTTTAAGATTGTTCATAAACCACGAAATACAATTTGGATCAGTATTTCTAGCAAATTTTGATAAATTATCGTCATAGGAACATTTGAGGTAATAGGCAACACTACATGGAATATGTTCTTGAATATTTTTTGTCTTTAAATTTACATTGGTTATATCCTCATCACATTTTTTAATATGCATTCAAGAGCTGCATATATTACAAATGGCACATCTTCTTTATGTTTAAAATTTTTAAACTTTAAAAACCGTTCATCTGTTTTAGGCATTGTTACTTTAGTTTTGTTTAAATTTTTACAATCAATACTGTGCTTAGTTAAATTTTCTTCCGATTTAAAATGGTTTAAACAACGTTCACATATCCATGACCTATTATTAATATTACCAATTTGTTGGTTTACTAATCCCGACAAATTTTTTATATAAGAAAAATGAAAATATCTTGCATCTAAAACACTCTTATATTCATCATCAAAATTTAAATAATCATTTGCAGAATCATTTTCGCTATCATTATTGTCATAATAAGAACAAGGTACCATAAGTAAATTTATTTTTCTTGGATAATCCCTTTTGCTAAGCATTACAGGAAATATTTCTCTTTTTTCAATAGTGGTTAATAGAAATATAATTCATGCACTCAAATTTTGTTATTTCTTTTAGACTTATAGGGAAATTAATACCCTCATAATTGAATTCCTTAATTTCTCGGAAATGTGGGTATGAACTGGTGACACTAGAATTTTTGTTTTGTGGTGCAGGATATAATGCACACACTATTGACCATAAAAAGCAATAAACATCATTGTTTTTAATATTAATAACTGCTCTAGTTTTTTTAACGAAAGCAGGTAAGTCAACGTAAGTAGACAAATCAACACTTATCGGGTTATATTTATTAATGTTAATTTTTAAGTGAATAATTTGATAAAGAGCCCATCCGCTGTCCCTTTCTTGAAATTCCTCCAATTTTGTTAATATTTTATTTTGAATATTTTTTTATAGCAAGATTTTAAGTTAGTAGTATTGTCAATTACTTCGTTTTTTGTGGAAAATGTTTTAATATCCGTTTCGGCAGTCTGTGGTTTCACAAAGTTTGCAGAAAAAACTGCATTAACTTTAAGTAAAGATTGTTTGAGTTCTTGTTTCATTTTTAATGAAAAACTTCGAAATGCTTTTTGGAAAAAAATTTGTGGATCCTTAATGGTAAAATTTGTTATAATACCCGTTTTTATTCTACCATTAAAACATGATTCCGCATCCTGCCAAACTAGATTTTTTACAAACGTTTTACATCTAACTGATTTACCAAATTTTATTCTTTTACAATTTTTTATAATACCCTGATAATGTTTTAAAAGTGCTAAACTTGTTGCAACACTTGAAAAAATTTTAATACAATCTGCTTTAATCCTAATACTTTTCTCAACGGTACAAATAGTTTTTTTTTAAATATTTAACCACTTTTTATATTCTTCCAATGTTTTAATTATTCTACAAGCTTTTTCAATTTTTCTAATTACGTCTGCTGCTAAGCTATCTAAGAAATTGATGTTTTTATATGTATCTGAAAACTAAAAATTTACAATCGGTATGCGACAATTTTATTATTTTTCTGTCTAAAGATTTCTGAATGAAAGGTAACGCATATTTACTACAGAAACAAAAATTGTTGAAAATCCTATTGTTCTGATTGAGGATGAGGATAAACTTACCTTTCTTTCACTGTTGCTCCCACTTGTACTAGCTTCTTGACCATTCCTCGGGGTTGAGTTTTCATTCACTGGATTGGGCAGAGCTCATAGTGCTGTTTTTTTCTTTTAGGTTTAGGAAAGAGTTATAATGCGTTCTTTGAAACAAAAACTATAACAGAATGGTTTCGTTTTGTATTCAATTCAAAGTTCTCAATTAATTGCGTTTTTTCTTCTTCAAGAAAATAGGGATCTATTACAGTCTAAAGTTACTTTCATTGCCATTTTATATGGTAAATACATTTAATTTAAATTATTATTTTCCACAGTACTCTAATATTCTTATCCCCTATGATAGATATGGCGGGATTTTTCTAACTTGGAACATTTTTAAAATTTTATCAAATTTTCTGTTTCTTTAACCTTTAACTTTCAAATTTTTTCTAGACTTCAAGTCACCTTTGATGCATTTTTTATCGACTATGTGATTCCATGTGTTTTTCCACAGGGGAATGTTTAGTAAATTCCAAAAATATTAATGTCCTAACTTGTATGCATTTTATTTTCAACAAAATTGTTTTACCGTACAGATTACCCCTTTTACCTCCTATAAAAAATTCACTGGACGTTTTAAAAGATAACACTGTGGTAGTATTTATATGAACAAACTTATTGTACACAAATAAACCTACAGTTGTTTGGTGTAAAACAGGTTGAAAAAAATTAAAATGGCAAATATTCCTTCTACTGTTATCGTTAAATCTACCGATTTAATAGAATTTCCCCTAAACATGGTTATGGTTGTAATGAAGCATATTTTTCAGTAAGTATATTTTTTTTAAATTTATTTTTACCAATTAAGTGTATTAAAAACATTTTTGTTTAACTTAAATTCACCCTATGTTAGTGGGTACATATTTTGAGGTCTTCAATTCGCGTTGAACATTTGTTTTTCCGACAATTTCCTACCAATTTCCAGAACTTTTGATGACAAATTACAGTTACAAATTCACTTTAAAACAATGCCGGGAACTGCTCAAATCCAATACCCGACATACAGAGGTGAAAAAAAAATGTGAATAATCTGGTTTAACAACTATGTTATGTGACTTTTTGTTACCCTTTTTCAGATATGGGGTAAAAGCAATAAAGCAGAAATGAGATAAAATGTTTATCTCTTTGTCCTACTATCCTCGAGGTGACACATTGATAAAAAAATTTGGTAATCTGCCTGTTCAATATATACAGACGAAATTTGAAAATGAGGCAGAATATGAACTCTTCGAGCGGGCACTTTCAAAATTTGCTTTTAATTTTGACTGTATGGAACCGGGGGTAAAACCAGCTCTTCTTTCATCCCTACCATCTTTCAGCCCCCCAGGTGAACCAACAACAACAACAACAACCGCAATGAATAAACGGAAGATAAATATTCAGGAAGATATAATGCTCCATCCACCTTCAACTTCTTCTTCTTCTTCAACTCGACCGCCGCTACCCCTGACGAAAAGGAAAAGAGTAAACATCCTAGAGGATGCTGCTGATGATGATGATGATGACCACGTTGAAGAAGTTATTCTCTCACAGTGGGAACAGTTATAAATTATTTTGTAATAATAATAATTAAAATAAAACTGAAATTTTATTAAAAAGAAATAGTTTTTTTTTGTTGTTTCTCTATACGTTTGCCTTTTTACATTATATTTTGATATCCAAAAAGTATATTACTAATGCTTAAGTTTCTATGTTTCTAAAAAGTTGCTGAAAAATTCCTTTGAGTGGAACTCTGAAAGTTTTTTAGTTGCTTTTTAAACAAATCCAGAAATCGAATTTTATATGTTTCAAATCATAGCTTCTAAGGGAAATTCATCTTTAAGTTCAGGTGATTTTGCGGAGTATGCAAGAATTTTTTGGAAAATATTCTAAAAATTTTCTTATACAAAAAATAAATAAAGATTTTTGTTGAATGCTATTTTTCATTTTTAACGCATTAAAATAAGCTATTTGAATAATACAATATAAAATATTTTTAACATTTGTTTTTGATATTTCTGTTTGGAGAGAGAGAGAGAGAATCTTTAATGAGATCGAACGCAAATCGAGCGTTTTATGTATGCATAATTAATTATTAATTACTTAAATGTTTAACATTTGCCATCATAATTTAAGAGCGATAACCGTTGACTTTTTTAAAAATCTCCAGCTGTTTCTGTTAACGCGTTTTATTTTTGTTGTTTACCACTTTCAATCTATCGATTTTAAAACATTGTGAATAAAAATAAATACAACACACTTTTTAGAAGCACTTCTTTTTGGCAGATTGGGAAAGCAAAGCTCTTTTCCAGTCTTTTAAAGAACTGTTCTTAGTTTTAACGATGAATTTTGTATGTTTTAAATCAAAGTGCCTTATCCCCTGGTATAGCAACGATAATTTTACTCAAATTTGTAAAAACTGTGCTTTTTGGTGTAAAAAATGGAAACCAAAAGAACATATTGCTTGGCATGTTTTAGAACTAAATGCTGTCCTAGAACTGCATGGTAAAAGATGTTTTTTCTGTGGTATAAGTTTATTTTCTTTGAAACCTGCAAGTCAGTGTGAAAAATGTAGAGAATATATTAGTTTATCTGAAACCAATTTACAATCTCAGTTAGTTAGAAATAATTCTCTGGACCAATATTATGACGAGTTTTTTAAACTAAGACAGAAAGGTTTTGTTGGCTAGAACAGTCGTTTCCGCTAAAAATTTACTTAATAATAAAAAGATGGGTCAACAAACAGCTGAAGAATATTGGAGTCCTAGATTGTATGGATGAGGTTACTGTTCGGGTTGCTTGAAAACGATGAGTCGACGACACAATGATCAATGGTGCTGTGCAGCATGTTGGAAAATTAAGCAGAAATGTGTTAAATGTAACAAAAGTCTATGCGAGTTTGAAAGAAAAGATGATATATGGTTTTGTTCCAGATGTGGCCTTTCACAATCCTACTTTAAAAGTAATTCTTTGTATATTTAAAAGTAACAAATAAATTGTAAAAATTGATACTTCTGCTTTATTTTTGTATAACTAAAAATATATTCACTAGATATGTAAAATAAATAAAAATATTTTAATTTTTGAATAAATCATTCCTTTTAGTGCCCTAGCGGCAAGAATGGTATAGAGAATATTTGTGCGCTTGGTGGAGCTCACAAACAACTTTCGATTGGTGAAAATTTTTTTCGAAAATCTCCACTAACAAGGTTACTAAAGATCTTAATGTTTTAAATATGTCAATCAGGTTAGTGCCCTAACCGGTAAGAATGGGGCGGATGAAATTTAGTTGTTTGATAGAGGTTGAACAGATCTGTCAACTAGTGGAAAAATAAAAAACGTTAAGTTGTAAAAAATTAAGTAAGATTCCAAAATTTTCAAATTACCCTCGTAGAATCAATTTTCTATTAATCATATAAATTATAAATATTGTTCTATTATTTTAATTAATATCAACAAAATATGTATATATACACGTTACGATTCATCTATGAGTTTAGACCGATAAAGCTATCACTTGTTTTTGTAATCACATTAATTATGACTCGTTAAAAATAGGAAGAACTTTTATTGTTCCCAAGCTAAACTTTGCAACGTTTAAAAATTGTTTTGATTTCATGGAACATTATTTATTATTAAGCCTTTAGGCAGCGCATTTCTTGTGAACTTTGAAAACAGCTTTTAGCATCTATTAAATTTATTAATAATGCCAACTGAAAAACTATTTTTTCGAATCTAAACCCTAATACTTTATATATATTTATAAACTTGTTTTAGTTTAATGAGATCCGACTGAAATCGAGTGTTTAATATATGCATAATTAATTACTTAAGTAAATGTTTAACATTTATTTTAATTATTTCCGAGATAGCTGTTGACTTCTTGCACTAATTTTAAAAATCTACCAGTTGTCGTCAATTTTAATACATTGTGGGGCAGAAAATGCCTAAATAAAACACACACTTTTCTAGAAGCGCTTATTTTTATTTATGACGTTTTTCTTTTAATTTACTATTGTTTTTTCTACATGTGCTTAACCTAATATATTTTTTTGTTCTTGAAGTGTCTCTTCTCTTTCTATACAGTCGTTAATATTGGCAAAGATTTTACTTTTCTCCTTAAATTGTAGTTGCAGCTCCTGTTGACATTGTTCTAAGTTACTACCAGTTTTATATATTTCTAACGTGAGGAATGACATATTATTTTTTAAAACTGATATTTCTTCTTTATATTCTCCTACAAGGGAATGCCCTACGATATTTTTTTCTTCACAATTTTGTAGTTTTTCTGTTAAATTAGTTGTGAGTAAATGTACTTCTGATTCTTGTTTACTATTTTCTTTCAGTAAATTCACGTATTTTGTATAATTTACGGTTTACGGAATCGCTTAAATTTTTGTTAATATCTTCATATTCTTGAAATTTTTCCATGCATATATCGTTAACTGCTAATTCATTGTCATATAAATCCATATAGTTATCCAGTTGTTTGGTACATTCTGTATACAAATTTAGACTTGTGTTATACAAGGTATGATAGTCAATACTTAAATATTCATAATCTTCAATGTATTTACTACATACATTTGGATGTTTGTTGGCAGTCGCTGAAACAATAGTGCTGCTTATGCATTTTAAAACGCAAGATAGAAAAAGAGTCATGATTTTTGTTGATGCTTACTGGTCAAGCGGTAGTTCTTCTAAATTCGCTAGACAGTAAAATTGGCTCGTTTTGTTTTGAGCTAATTCTATTAAATATTGTTTTTAAACAAAAATGTTGTAAAAACCTGGGTACTCCGATTTAAAAATTTCAGCTTGTTCTTTCCCTAATAAAATATATTCGCTAAACAAGTAAAATAGGCTCGTTTTGTTTTTAGTAAATTCTATTTATAGAGGCAATTTTGACCCGTTTTTGACCTTTGCCGAAAGATAACATGTTTTAAATCCTATTATATTAAAATTACTTAATTTTACTATACTGCAGCTTATTATTCTTATTAAATAAAATATTTCACTATACATGTAAAACAGGTTCGTTTTGATTTTAGTAATTTCTGATAATAGACGGAGATTTGGCCCGGCCATGACCTTTGAACAATACCAACTATAGGATGATATAACGGAAAATTACTGGTTTCAAATAAAATTTGAAATTTTTTTATAATTAAAAAAATTTATTGTACAAATTGTAACACACTCTACATTTACAAATAGAACAGAAAAGTATTTTGTTTTCCACATGAATCTTATTTTGTTCCATTTTGGTATTCACATATGCTGCAATTTTTTTTTCTAATCAGTCGTTTCCTCCCATTCCTGGTCGGTTTTCCGAACTTAAGTGGTGTTGGAAGTGATGGTGATGAACTCTCTTTCTGTTCAGTGCTCTTTTCCTTTTTCTTGTCCTCTTCCCGTTGATTTCGCAACCAAACTAACCATTGTAGACCGGACATGTTAAAACAATCCCCAACATGGTCTAAACAATTTTCACACAAAAATCTTCGATCTTTTAATTGTTTGGAACATCGACTACATACCTTTTTATCACTACTTTCTTTGATGATGGTTCCAGTTAAACGAGTAAATCGAAAGTCTACTAGTACTGATTCTAGACAAAAGTTTAGAAAGCAACTTTACAATTTATATAGGAAATTCTAACGCATGAGTACAGGTTCGGCTATGCTAGGCCAGACTAGGTATGGCTGCATCGAAAAAAAAGTCTTCCAATCGAAGACAAACAATGTAATGCACGCAAAGTTTGTCTAGCTCTCACTTTAAGCGTGTTTTTACCCACATAAATCCTACCTACACCAACATAGGGGCAATAGAAAAAAAGACAGAAATCAAGCGATTTTTTTTCTACTCCAAACTATTTTCGTATAAAAATACAGATCACATAACTACCACGTCACGTCCGAACTCTCACTTATGATATCATTTGCAATGTTTCGTTCTTCAACTCGGTACCGTGGCTTACTTGGTTCTATAGCTGGAAATACGAAATTTATACACATGGTGTGCGGGTTCGATCCTCGCCTTGGACAGAAAAACTTTTTTCAAATAGATACGACATAATAATATGAAATTCATTAATAGCTGTGCAGGAAACTTCGGTAAAGTACAAAGTAGGTAGGTAGGTAGGTAGGTAATAGGTAAAGGTAGGCAGGTGTGTCACACCCAAGTAAGGTGAAACACACACAAAAGACCAACGGGTCCTGAAAAAAAAAACGCTTTTTTGGCGAATTTTGGCGCGCAAAAACCACAACAGCTAAGGCCCTCCTGGTCAACAGCAGCAGCCTCTGGCAAACTGGGTCATTGACAATAATAATATACAAGAACTACTACTACTTCTTGCACCCCCGAATTACGTCACTTCTTTCATTTCAAACCACATCAAAACATACCGAAACACGCTAAGGCCCTTTTGGTCAACAGCCTCTGGTCAATTACGCCATTGACGAGATCACACTTCTTCGGTAAAAAGAAATACTTCTTGTCGAATTATACGTCACACACACACGCACACACTTCTTCGTCTTAACAGATGTTGATGGACACCGATAAGGCCTTTTTGGTCAGCAGCCTCTGGTAAATTACGTCATTGTCGCCGTCGTCGTCGATCTCACTTCTTCGGCACAAGAAAACAACTCTTCGGCCAATTCCAGCACTTGTAATATGGTAGGAATACCCTGTATAGTGTATTCTAATATTATATTGTTTAGTAATAAGACTAATAAGTAGGTTACTAATGTAAGCAAGCAACTGTTAAACAATATTCTGCTAAACAACATGTAGTTTGACTAATTCCTATAACCCAGCGAACCTAAAATTATTACATGGCGATCCATACCAGGATAAATTTTTTGGAAAAAGTATGTTATAAAATGGTGTAAAACGAGAAATAAATAACAATATGGGGTCCACGCAATCAAAAGAAATGAATAAAATCATTTTCACTGTCCGAATGGTTATTGATGATCATATTGGCGATTATAATTGGAATATTGGTATATGCAGTTCTGAAAAGCTACAAAAATGTATCAGAAAAAACATTAGAAGGGAGATAAATAAAAATGAAATTAGAAAATCCCGTGATGGCATTTCCGAGCAAGAAGATATAATTTAAATTTTCAGGTTTTTTTTTTAGCATTATATTTAATGGACAACTTAAAAAGTGTGAAGAAAACCAATGTATAAAATGGTGCATAAATAGTGGAAAAAAATTGTATGGACATTTAATTATTCTAGTTAAGAAAAGAAATTTGTAAGTAGAAATATATTAGTTATTAAGCAATGTATTCGGGTTAAATTATAATTATGATAATTTTATTAAAGAATTTATACTTAGATAACGATATAGGAGTAAAATGTTGACCCAAATAACAATTAATTTATGGAATTTGCTAAACTAGAGAAAATTTATCAGGAACTTACTACCCTTAGAACATATATTGTAAAATTAAATTACGAGCGACGTAAACAACCGATTTTACAAACAAAACTTAATGAAGCAAAAAATTCTTTCTCGAAAGTAATTTCGGAGATTGTAGTTATTAATCAAAAAATTAGAAACTCGGAATTCGACGATAACGAAATTCTTTTAATAAAGCAATTAGTGGAGAAAATTAAAACAACTTACCAAGACATTTTACGGATAACCAAAGAAAACAAAACACCGGACACAAAAATGACATCATTTGATTTAAAAGTTGCCGTGAGCCTGTTGCCCACAATGGACGACACAGAGGACACTACAAACAAACTAATCGACGCAATAGATCTTTATAATTCAATGCTAAATGGTGACGGTAAAACCATATATAAACTTTGTTCTTAAAACGCGCTTGTCAAATAGTGCTAAATTGCGATTAAAAACCAGATACAATTCCGTTGACGACTTACTGGTTGATATAAAAACGCACCTTCTTACTAGAAAATCCGACACCGCTCTTCAAGCTAAACTATTCCGAGCTAAGCAACGAGATAAGTCAATCGAGGAATTCGGAAAATCAGTAGAAAATCTGTTCGTTAATCTGACGATTTCTCAGGCTAACGGTAATACGGAAGCTTATAACATTTTAAGACCTATTAACGAAAAAACCGCCATTAAAAGATTTGCGGAAGGTCTTAGAAATTCAAGGTTAAGTACAATAATATCCGCACGAAATTTTTCATTTTTAAAAGACGCGATTCGGGAAGCACAAGATGAAGAAGTCGCATCGCACACAAATTTTTCAGAGGTAATGTCTATGTCCAGTAATAGGGGCTGAGGAACTTTCAGTAGAAACTTCGCACGAGGTTTTACACAAAACAGAAATTGTAACGAAACTACAACAACTATCCAAGCAAACACTTTAACAATAATTTTCAAACTAATCATTACGAACGTAACAACAATAATCTACGATTTCAGCAATTTTCTAGAAATTCTAGAGGACGTACAGTTTTTCGAGGAAATGGTAATCGAAGAGGCACGCGTGAAATTAGACACAATGTACATTTGGCTGAATTAACCGTTAACGCTAGTCAAGAACATGCGACCGGTAGTAAATTAAATAAAAACTCTGATACACAAAACTGTTCAGAAAAATTTTTTCGTCCCTAAAACAAAATGCATAAGTAAACAAATATTTACATTCTCAAACAATTATTCTAATTCAGTTACATTTGTAGTAGATAATAAAAATATAAATTTCTTAATAGATACAGGTGCAACCTTATGTGCAATTAAATCAGAAATTTTAAACCCAAACATAAAGTTATACAAGGAAAATATAAAAATTAAGGGTATAGGCGGAATTTTAAATTCTGAAGGTTATGTGTATTTAAAATTTAAAGTGGGAGTAACCACATTTGAAGAGAAATTTTATGTTTTCAATTCACTAACATGTTCAAATAATGGTATTATTGGTGAGAATTTTCTAAGAAAATATAACGCAATTATAAATTACGAAGAAAATACGCTGTCTTTAGCAAATTTTGGAAATGAAATACGTTTACCTTTATATTCTAACGGTAATACCACTTTAGTAATTCCTCCAAGATGTGAAAGTATTTACTATTTAAGTACAGGTAGCACAGAGGAATGTGTGGTAATACCGAATGAATTATGCCCGGGTGTATTTATGGCTGGTGTGTTAGCGAAACCCAAAAATGGAAAAATTCCAGTAAAAATTTTAAATACTCGAGAGGAAGAAGTTACGTTAAACAATTGTATTCCAAAAACAGAAATGCTGAGTGAGTATGAATGCTGTCAATTTTCTGCTTCGAATATATCAGTTGATCGTGTGAAAAAATTATTAAACCTATTAAAATTAACTTATCTAAATGAGGAAGAACGAACGGCAATAGAGAATACGTGGGTAAAGTTTTCAGATATTTTCCATATGCCAGATGATAAGTTAACAGTTACTAACCTTTATAAAGAATCCATTCATTTAAAAGAAAATTCAACACCGGTTTATGTCAAACCATACAGACTTCCATTTTCACAAAAAGAGGAGATAAATAAACATATTTCAAAGATGCATCAGAATGGTATAATTGAGAGTGCGCAGAGTGCATGGTCTTCGCCAATTTTACTTGTCCCCAAAAAGACGGACGCTACTGGAGAACAAAAAAGTAGACTAGTATTAGATTATAGGCTGGTAAATCAAAAACTTGCAGATCAAAAATGGCCTTTGCCAAATATTGTCGATATTCTAGATTCTCTTTCAGGAGCAATGTACTTTTCCCATTTAGACCTTAGCCAGGGATATTATCAGGTAGAATTAGATGAAAAAAGTAGAAAATATACTGCTTTTACCACTGACCGTGGTCAATGGCAAATGACAAGATTGCCAATGGGCTTAAAAATCAGTCCCAATACTTTTTCAAGGTTAATGACAGTTGCCATGTCAGGCCTGAATTACGAAAAATGTTTTGTTTACCTTGACGATCTTATTGTTTTTGGCAGAAATCTTGCCGAACACAATAAAAATCTTATAGACGTATTCAGTAGACTTCGTAAAGTCAATCTCAAATTAAACCCATTAAAATGTGAATTTTTGAAAAAAGAACTTCTTTATCTAGGTCATATAATTACGGATAAAGGTATTCTACGGGATCCAGATAAAGTCAGAGCACTAAGAGAATATCCAACTCCAAAAAATACAAACGAAGTAAAAAGGTTTGTCGCCTTCGCTAATTACTACAGAAAATTTATACCACATTTCGCAGAAAAGACAATAGCTCTAAACAAATTGTGTAGGAAGTATGCAAGATTCGAATGGACGGATGAATGCGAAAAATCCTTTAATTCCCTAAAAAATGCGCTTACGCAACACCCTGTATTAGAATATCCAGATTTTTCCGATAGTAACGAATTTATTTTACAAACGGATGCGTCTAACATTGCTATTTCAGCAATTTTGGCAAATAAAAATGGTAAACCAACCGCATACGCTAGTAGAGGTTTAAATAAAGCAGAAACAAATTATCCAACTATTGAAAAAGAGCTGTTAGCAATTTATTGGTCAATAAGATATTTTCGTCCATATTTGTACGGACGGCACTTCAAAATTTTAACAGACCATAGGCCTTTAGTCTATTTATTTAATTTAACTGACCCTTCCAGTGGCTTAACAAAATTTCCGTTAGGACTAGAAGAGTATGATTTTCGTGTTGAATATATAAAAGGAAGCGAGAATGTCACGGCCGATGCGCTGTCAAGAGTAGTAATTTCATCGAATGAATTAAAAAGCATGAACGAAGGAGTGATTTCCGTTATGACTAGAGCACAATGTAAAAGAATGGAAAATCCAGGAGGTGAGTTAGAAAGTGAGTTAGAAAGTGAGAATGCTACGAGTGTTTGGCCTGATCAACCAAATATTGTAGAAATTCTTAAAAAACCCAAGAATTGTACTGAGTTAATACTCACGTCAATACAAAAAATAAACAAATTACACAAAGACATAACTGCGAAATCAGGAAGTTTATATTATGTTCTGTTACATTCTACCTTATATGTGAATCAAGATACTCGATCGACATTGGCGCGAGACGAAATGTTGAGAGACTTGAATCATTTATGTAAGGAGATAAATGTTATTGAATTAGTTATTATAAAAAATAATACTAATGAAAAATTTATTACATGGCTGGCTCAGGAAATAAAAAATAACTCCAATTGGACCGGTCCCCGTATATGTATAATAAAAGGAGTTAAAAGAATAACGGACAAAGATACAAAAAGAATAATTTTAAATGATTTTCACTTACTTCCCACTAGTGGCCACGCAGGTATTAATCGCATGGTTAATAATATTAAAAAATATTACTTTTGGCCAGGTCTTGATAGCGACGTTCGAAACTTTGTAGGAAAATGTGACAGTTGTCAAAAACAAAAACACACAAATAGATATATCAAAGAACCCATGGTAATAACTTCAACCGCATCTTCGCCATTTCAAAAGTTATACTTAGATATAGTAGGGCCAATACCAAAAGATATAGATGGTTATTCTTATATTCTTACGCTTCAGTGCGAATTAACAAAATTTGTAGAGGCATATCCTCTTAATCAAAAAGACGCGATATCAGTTGCAAAAAGTTTTGTGGACAATTTTATCTTAAGATATGGGGTTCCGCAAGAAATTGCCACTGACAGAGGTGCAGAACTTATCTCAGCCGTAATGAGTCAAGTTTGCAAACTTTTGTCGATAAAGCAAACTCAATCGACGGCATATCATCACGAAAGCATAGGTGCTTTAGAAAACTCACATAAAGTCCTAGGTGCATATCTCAGAAGTCAAACACAAGAGCATGACGCGGCTTGGAGCACTTGGATTCCATACTGGTGCTTCAATTACAATACGACTGTACATACAGAGACTAAGTATACTCCTTTTGAACTTGTTTTTGGTAGAAAATGTGAAATGCCTAGTAATCTTAACGACACTTTAGAACCAATAAACAACTTTGATAGTTACCCCCTTGAACTAAAATACAGACTACAAAAAGCACACAATGACGCACGAACAAACCTAATACCATCAATATTAAAAAGAAAACAAAGTTACGATAGAACTATGAACCCGATAAGTTATAAAAAGGGAGACATGATTTTATTAAAAAATGAAACTGGTAATAAAATATCTAGTCCTTGTTTTTTGGGTCCATATTTGGTGGTAGAGGATTTATCGCCAAATGTAAAAATCCTTAAGGAGAATAAGGAAATATTAGTGCATAAAAATAGAACTAAGTTATATAGATCTTAGGTATTTTATTAGTTTATATATCATTAGTTATAATAAGAAAAAAAGGGCCCTCTCTTTTACTTACTCTCTCCTTATCTTTTTATCTTACTATATTCTGTTAACTTTTCCTTTCCACAGTTCTTTTTCCTAGGATAAATTATGTTAGATATAACTTTTACAGGTAACTACAGGTATTTTTAACGTATTCCCCATGTTACGAAAAAGAAAAGAAATATTATAAGAATTTCCATTTTTTCCAAAGAAAAAGAAAATTCTTTAAAAATTTCCGGGGGAGGTGTAATATGGTAGGAATACCCTGTATAGTGTATTCTAATATTATATTGTTTAGTAATAAGACTAATAAGTAGGCTACTAATGTAAGCAAGCAACTGTTAAACAATATTCTGCTGATTGGACAAATGACCGATTTGTCGATATTGTGGTAACCTACTGGGAGAGAGAATATACTGGGGATTTATAGCAACAACATGTAGTTTGACTAATTCCTATAACCCAGCGAACCTAAAATTATTACACACTTCTTCGACCATTTTTCAGCAGTTTCAGCAACATTTTCTACTTAAGGCCCTTCTGGTCAACAGCCTCTGGTCAACTACGTCATTGACAATCACTTCTTCTACGACAAGAATTACTTCTTTGCCAATTGGACACTTCTTTGCCGCAAATTTCATCAACTTTTGAGATGCTGATGGACACTGGCCATCAGGTTACCACTCTACCCGTCGCCCCGCTTCCTTTACTACTGACAAGTATCCAGTCTCAAGGTCATTCAAGGTCATGCTACAGCCTCCCAATGAAATTTTGGACTCTACAATACCAACCCCGATATGTCCAAACCATAAATTCAGGTACTTTAACCCAAAAGTAAAACGTTTAATCCAAAAATTAGGTAGTTTAAACCAATACCAAAAAGTTTAGTCCAACCTAAAAACCCGAAAAGAAAATACCCTATATAATATATAGGCTAAAACAACCCTAAGTAAGTACAATCGATTCTCAGTACGAGACTATAATAGAACTAATTAAATCAATTTTGAATTTACATATATTTACAACCCTAAATCTTATCTATACAACTTCGCTTACCTTAAATTAATACGGATTTTTCTTTCAGCACCGGAAGAAAACACATAGTTATCGGCATCCTGGCCAGGGAATGTATACCATCCAAAGACCATACTAAAGCATTCCAAAAGGAATGATACCCAAGAAATTATATTTGCCCATGTGGCATTTTCCAAAAGAGAATTTATCTGGGTTTTATCCCATGTGCTCTTCTCCTGTCGAGGACTGTCAACGGAAAGGGACGAAGACACGTCATCTCCCCCTAATCTCAAATATACACAAAAACTATGGTTATTTTAACAGCAGGATCAGCCGTAAACTTCAAAAGACCAAAATTCCCCCATAATCTTCGCCAATTCGAAAAATCGCCATAAAAGGTTAACCCTTTTTATTAGTAAAACCCCGGTCACCTGTGTCACCGGAATACGGCTTACGGTAGGTCCTCACGCCTAAACATTCAAAAAGGAGAACCGTCCATGTCAATGTCAACGTCCTGACATTTGACATATATCTTAAACAGCTGACTGTCACTACATTCAAAATAAAATACTTTTGAAAATGAAAGGCCTAATAACAGTTCAAAACAAATGTATCCCAAAACTCAGGTCTAGACGACTAGCATTTTATATGCCAAGAAAACTGTCATAAAATTCACTATCCAAAACATGGAAAATAATCAGGAAAAACCACTCGAATAAGCATCGAGGCATATATCAGTCTTTCTCTCTTAGCAAGGATATACAGGAAGTATAGGGTATTGTTTATTAAATTATTATTTAATTGCTAATTAAAGCTTCTAAAATCCCACAATAAAAATCTTTACATACAAAAATGAAATCTAAAACTGGTACTTTATTACATGCTATTTTCTCACTGTAACAAACTACAGGGTTTACGATTTCTATAAGAGTATATAATTTATCCTTAAAATCCAACATTTTTTATTTGAGTAACCAGCTCAATATAAAAAAGACAGGCAAATTTTTAAAAAAGTTTCAATTTGTTGATTTTCACTTAACTCATTTTTTAAATCACTAAGTGATTCAGAGGCTGCCACACCCAAATATATTTTATTGAGCGGTACAACCTGGGATTCGTATGATTTAACTGAAATATATCATTTGCTTTTATATAAACTATATCCAAAAAGTTGCAGCATAGATTTTTTAAGAATGTTTCAGTCTGCGGCTTCAATCTATGTAGAAGTGGGGATTCGGACTGAAATATTGTGTTGAAATCTGTGAGTAAACTTAGGACATAAGCCATAAATTCAAGATAAAGTTTTGTAAATTTATTATTTATAGTAGTTAATATGTCGTCATTTGTTTTTGAGGGATCTTCTAAGCATAATAAACGAATATATGCTTTCAGGAGTTCGTACTGTTCAAGAATTCTTTCAACGCAGGCTTTCAATGAAAGCCACCTGGTTGTAGCAGGTGACAAAATTTTATGAATTTCCACTTGAAAGAATTCTTGAAACTCCTTAAATTTTTGTTGCCTTGAAAAGCTCCTGCTAAAATGTGAACCAAGATTTCGTAATAGGTCCTCAACAGATCTTGGTAATTCTAAACAAGCATGAGATGCAGCTAGGTGTATTGAATGACATGAGCACATAGCAGACAGAGCTATTGGCTGATATCGACACGGTTCATTTTTTCAAAAAAGGTATTCGAGGCGGTATAAGTCAGTTTTCAGAAAGGATGCACGCTGCCAACAACATATATGTACCAAACTACGATCCTAACGAACCATCATCTTTCATTGTTTATCTTGATGCAACAAATCTGTACGGTCATAGTATGTCGCAAGCATTACCATTTGGCGGCTTTAGATGGTTATCAGAGCATGAAATTTTAAATTTAAATATTATGGATGTGGACGATAATGGTCCAGAAGGATACGTTTTGGAAGTTGACTTTCATTATCCGGATACGCTATATGATGACCATTCCGACTTACCCTTTTTAGTTGAAAATATTGTACCACCCACGGAATCGGCTAAATGTTAATTCCGAATTTAAACGATAAAAAGAAATACATCATTCATTACCGAACATTAAAACAAGCAATCAATAACGGCCTAATGGTAACGCAAACACACAGAATTTTAAAATTTAATCCGTGGTGAAAGACATATATCGACTTAATTACAGATTTGCGCAATAGGGCAACAACAAAGTTTGGTAAAGACACTTTTAAATTAATCATTAATGCTGTTTTTGGCAAGACCATGGAAAATGTTGAGAATCGTAATGATATAAAACTACTTACCCAATGGGAAAATGACAGGAATAGAATTGGGGCACGAGCATTAATTTTTCGTCCTTATTTTAAAAGTTCAACGGTTTTTAATAAATAATTCGTTGCCATTCATATGGATCAATTAAAGGTAACTTATAATAAACCAATTTATATCGGATTTTCCATACTGGACATTTCGAAAACAGTAATTTATGATTTTTTCTACTCATTCATTAAAGCAAAATTTGGCAAAAATGCTTCTTTACTGTATACCGACACAGATTCGTTAATATTAAAAGTTCACGCCGAAAATTTTTATCGCATAATTGCAGAAAATCCGGATAAATTCGATACATCCAATTATACCGAAGGAAATATTTTTAACATAAAAAAAGTCAGTCAGTAGTAGGTAGAATGAAGGATGAATTTCCAGGTGATCCAATAATAAGTTTTTATGGTACCGGAGCCAAAGCTTATTACATAAACTCAATCAGTAGCGAAATTAAAAAGCGAAAGGTATAAAAAACGTGTAATTGAAAAACAGCTTCACCTGGAAGATTATCGGAATATCGTAGAACGTGGTGGTCAGATATTTCGAAAAATGAAAACCTTTCGAAGTTATAAACACGACGTTGATACCGAAATAATTAATAAAGTTGCTTTATCTCACCACGACGATAAACGTTATATTATACCATCAACAACAAAAACTCTACCTTGGGGGCACCCAGACATACAGTTTTACGAAACAAACCTTGAAGATAACCTAAATATGTTAATACAAGCTATGCAAAGTTTTTTACCCGAAAATATTAGTTATAATTAGAAAAATGTTGGAAAGTCTATATTTTAGAAAAATAAAAAATATTAACTCCAATGTCACGTAGTTTTATTAACCACTATAGTAATAGCAATAGTTGAAATTTTATAACGCATGATAGTAAAATACATAGATAATTGTTTGAATAATATGTTGTTTTATTTTACAATATAGTAATAAAGTTACAAAAATAAAAATTAATTAATGTCTTGCTTGTAAACTTCTCGTAGCATCCATTGTCTTCTCAACATATCAGATCTGCTAATCGGCCCTCGTCGACACATCAGCGTTCCACAGTAATGACACTTAACAATTCTTACTCTCAACAATTCAATGTAACTGTAAGATTGCATGTGGTCAGTCCAAATATATACTTCTCTTTTACAATTATAGCAAACAGCAGAAATTATTATGTGTGCTCCTGAAAAAGTCTCAGCTGGACGATTGTTATCTTGATCTGCGGGCAACATTATAGTTTCTGATAATAGCCATCGAAGGAAAGAGAGTGTCTATAAATTTGGGTTGTCAGGATCATATACCCTTGAGAGCACAAACAATAACAGAACTTACTTCTGTTATTGTTTGTGCTCTCAAGGTTATATGATCCAGACAACCCATATTTATAGACACTCTCTTTCCTTCGATGACTATTATCAGAAACTATAATGTTGCCCGCAGATCAAGATAACAATCGTCCAGCTGAGACTTTTTCAGGAGCACAAATAATAATTTCTGCTGTTTGCTATAATTGTAAAAGAGAAGTATATATTTGGACTGACCACATGCAATCTTACAGTTACATTGAATTGTTGAGAGTAAGGATTGTTAAGTGTCATTACTGTGGAACGCTGATGTGTCGACGAGGGCCGATTAGCAGATCTCATATGTTGAGAAGACAATGGATGCTACGAGAAGTTTACAAGCAAGACATTAATTAATGTTTATTTTTGTAACTTTATTAATATATTGTAAAATAAAACAACATATTATTGAAACAATTATCTATGTATTTTACTATCATGCGTTACAAAATTTCAACTATTGCTATTACTATAGTGGTTAATAAAACTACGTGACATTGGAGTTAATATTTTTTATTTTTCTAAAACATAGACTTTCCAACATTTTTCTAATTATAACTAATATTTTCGGGTAAAAAACTTTGCATAGCTTGTATTAACATATTTAGGTTATCTTCAGGGTTTGTTTCGTAAAACTTTATGTCTGGGTGCCCCCAAGGTAGAGTTTTTGTTGTTGATGGTATAATATAACGTTTATCGTCGTGGTGAGATAAAGCAACTTTATTAATTATTTCGGTATCAACGTCGTGTTTATAACTTCGAAAGGTTTTCATTTTTCGAAATATCTGACCACCACGTTCTACGATATTCCGATAATCTTCCAGGTGAAGCTGTTTTTCAATTACACGTTTTTTTATACCTTTCGCTTTTTTAATTTCGCTACTGCTTGAGTTTATGTAATAAGCTTTGGCTCCGGTGCCATAAAAACTTATTATTGGATCACCTGGAAATTCATCCTTCATTCTACCTACTACTGACTGCCTTTTTTTATGTTAAAAATATTTCCTTCGGTATAATTGGATGTATCGAATTTATCCGGATTTTCTGCAATTATGCGATAAAAATTTTCGGTGTGAACTTTTAATATTAACGAATCTGTGTCGGTATACAGTAAAGAAGCATTTTTGCCAAATTTTTCTTTAATGAATGAGTAGAAAAAATCATAAATTACTGTTTTCGACATGTCCTGTATGGAAAATCCGATATAAATTGGTTTATTATAAGTTACCTTTCATTGATCCATATGAATGGCAACGAATTATTTATTAAAAACCGTTGAACTTCTAAAATAAGGACGAGAAATTAATGCTCGTGCCCCAATTCTATTCCTGTCATGTTCCCATTGGGTAACTAGTTTTATATCATTACGATTCTCCACATTTTCCATGGTCTTGCCAAAAACAGCATTAATGATTAATTTAAAAGTGTCTTTACCAAACTTTGTTGTTGCCCTATTGCGCAAATCTGTATTTAAGTCGATATATGTCTTTAACCACGGATTAAATTTTAAAATTCTGTGTGTTTCCATTACCATTAGGCCGTTATTGATTGCTTGTTTTAATGTTCGGTAATGAATGATGTATTTCTTTTTATCGTTTAAATTCGGAATTAACATTTTGCCGATTCCGTGGGTGGTACAATATTTTCAACTAAAAAGGGTAAGTCGGAATGGTCATCATATAGCGTATCCGGATAATGAGAGTCAACTTCCAAAACGTATCCTTCTGGACCATTATCGTCCACATCCATAATATTTAAATTTAAAATTTCATGCTCTGATAACCATCTAAAGCCGCCAAATGGTAATGCTTGCGACATAGTATGACCGTACAGATTTGTTGCATCAAGATAAACAATGAAAGATGATGGTTCGTTAGGATCGTAGTTTGGTACATATATGTTGTTGGCAGCGTGCATCCTTTCTGAAAACTGACTTATACCGCCTCGAATACCTTTTTTGAAGAAATGAACCGTGTCGATATCAGTCAATAGCTCTAACTCTACCTTAGAAATACGCAACATACAATCAAACGAATAACTTGGAAGGGTATGGTACTGTGCGGGATCCAGTTTATACGTTTCTAAACAAGTATCGCGAAACTGTTCAAAAACATCGGTTAATAATAAAACATCTGATTTCAAATATAAATCCGAATAGTCCCCCAAATTCCTACAATTAAATGTGTCCCACACCTTTTTAGCTCTATCATAATCTTCATCGCTAATGTGCTCCTCTGACAAACTATCATAAAACTGATTTTTTGTGGGTAAAGTTGGATGATTCATTTTATCCATTGAATCGACAAAACTATAGGGAAAAACACCTTTTTTGCGCATTAAATTAAACTGCTCATTATCTGAAAAATATTTTCCTGTTTCCCTGAAACCACCCACAGCAAATCCATTACCCCAATTTTCCCGCGAAGTTGCTAGAAATTTAAAACTATCGATGAACCGCAATTTCAAATATTTTTTCTTAATTGTCCCACTTTTATTATCGACATAATCGTGAACGTAAATACTTTTTGTAAACGAAATATACTTTTCCTTGCTTTGAGCTAAAACATCGATCTTGTCTCCGTGACGACACAACTCTTTAATAAACATGTGGCAATCGTACCCGCTCAAGTTATGAAATAAATTGGAATAAAATTGGGTAACTTATAATTTAAATTGCAAATCGAATGAGCAGCACCAGGTCTTTTTTCCCAGTTATGTGACAGTGGTCCTTTACCTTACAATTATTATTTTCAAAAGGTCGTTCACATATACCACATTTTGTGGCATTATTGAACTCCACTATTTGGTCCACCGTTAAAGTTTTCATTGCTCTTATATCTCTTAAGTATGTATTGTAAAGAGATCTTAAATCACTTTCAAGTCGCGAAACGAAAACCTGGGCTGCGTCGTTTCCCCGATAGAGCTCAAATTTTGAAATCGAATCGTCAAAGCAGCACTTTATTAAATACGCGAAAGAATACGGTTCATGTTTGATGCTTTTGACTAAGTAAGAATTTGTGGGATTTGGTTCCACTGTATCCAGTGGTTTAAGCACCGATTCAAAATCCGCGTAAACAACAAACGGTACACGCATTTGCTTTTCTATGTTTTCAAATTTTAATATATTTTCACTTACACTCCTTCGAAATTTATCTATTTTTAAATTTAGTGATGGTGTTAATGAATATTTGTGGTTACAGTCATTTTTTTGATGTGATATCAAAGATGATTGTGAACTAAAATATATCAAACAACCATCACAAAAATACATTTTATCTCTACGCGATGTAATTTGACTGGAACATAATTTCGATAAGTCTTTTATCCAACAATAATGACTTTTAGAACAACGCGTATCACAAATATGTTCATCATCATCTTTAATACTACAATCCTTTGTTATTAACAACAAGTTTACATGTCTGTTAAGTTTTCTACCCGAATACCGTAATGGACCGACAACTTCATACTTTAACATATTATTTTCGAAAATTTTTTGCAAACCATAAACGTTAACTGAAATATTATTCATTTCTTCAAATTTTGATATATCACGCAACTCTACTGGAAAGTATATACCTGTAAAATTTAGCACTCTTGAATAGTGTGGATAAGATTGAATCTGTGATGCCGCTCTAGTGGTGGGGCACAAAACAGACACGATTGACCACGCAAAACAACACTCATCTTGATTAAACACATTGATGATGGCTTCTCTCAGTTCGATGAAACGGGGTAACTTTATGTATGAAGATCCACCAAAAGGTTTATACTCGTTGACATTTACTTCCAGGTATAGAATTTTTTCCAAAGCCCAACCTACGAAAACAAAAAAGAATGACATAAGTAATTATTTTATTTTTAGTCGTTAATTTATAACATACCTGAATCTTTTCCCTGAAACTCAGTCGATTGAGTCTTCATGGCTTCCACTAATGATTGATATATTTCTTCCAAATCGCTTCCTGAAGTAACAATTTCATTGCGTGTATTAAATGACTTGTCACTGTACATATTATCTTGTGTTGGTAAAAGCTACCGACCTACAACCACCATATTTTCAAAGCACAACGCACTCTTACTTGGTCACTTACTACCTCTAACACTTTAGCTTTAATTTCATCAAAAAATAATGAATAGTCAGTATGTTCATTATCACTTGATATACGGTATTTCTAAAAGCACTGGACACTAGGTCAACACCAGCTGATATTGGTGAACATGCATTACTTTTATGGTGTATTGTTCTTTGGTGAGCTGCCATTCGATTTGCTGGTATGGTTATATTGCAGCAAGTGCAAGTACGCACCTCAGATGTTGATGCCCCATCGTCAACTTTTCGCTGTTTTCCACCATGTATATTTGCAAATCGTGCTACGCACGATTCTGTTTTATGTCGTAACATATTATAACTCCGAGTAAATGATTTACCACAATCTTCACACGCGTACGCCATGATTTTTCAAATTAACTTGCTTGAACCGTTTTACTCAACACAATGTTCTATACTAAAATTTAACCCCCCCTACCCTCATTTATACCGAACCACATTTAGACCCCCCACTCGATCTTCATACCAAAACATGTTACGCCCCAATAATAACTCAAGGTAAACTAACATCACAAATATATCCTTGAAATAAGCGTCGTACACCTGGTCATCACCAAACAAAGAAACAGCTGCTCGCATTCATTGAAAATATGCATCGCAAATGTAACCTTGATATAAGCGTCGTCCACCTGGTCATCACCAAACAAAGAAACATCTGCTCGCATTCAAGGCCAAGTTCTTGACCTTGACCTTGGAATAACACCTGCGCATATCAAGGCCAAATATCAATAGCACACCTGCGCGTTCAAGGTCGACCCTACTGCGCATGCGGAAACTCACGAAGCATCATATACCTCTACTCCCACACATTCTCTTAAAAGGGCTGGTGAAATCCCAACGGATGTTTCCAGCTCTGGATGTGTGAGTCGATTCCCCAGTACACCCACGGTACATAGTACTTAGACCTCGGTCTTCGTGGGCTGTCAGAAGATAAAAAAAACCCGTCATCAAAATCATAGGCGGAATGGATTGCCACACAGCGTTGCTACATGCAAATACTGTCACGTTCACAGCTTCTTCTGCCATCTTATGTACTCTTTTGGAGCCCTTTTTCGCCAGAACTGTTTGTTGTTTATCTAGATTGAGTCGGAAACCCTTTTCGTCCATGTTAAATATACAGTGAGGCCTGTCAATGACCGCTATTTCGGTCATCACTTCCTTTAATTTTTTGAAATAATCGCTGACAATGTACCTATTTAATTTAGCTGCTCTAGAAGCATTCATATACTGTGGTTTTCGTCTACTAATGTCTGGATGGCGTTTTAAAAATAATTTAACCCTTTTCTTCTAGCCAAAGCTCGGCCTCTGGGAAAATTGTGGGGGATTCCATTTTTTCTATATACGTCAAGACAGACCGTCTAAGACCCTTATAGGTTATGGGCATGCCAATGTCAGCTAACCTCACGATTCTGTCCCTAAGATCACTTTCTTGCTCCACAGTTAACATACAAGGACGGCCAACTTTTTTTGCGGCGTCCCCAGTACTTAAATGGTTTCGTAAAGTTCTTCTTGGAATTCTAAATCTCTAAATTCTAATTCTAAAACTCGCCGTCCTTACCGCCATACCATTTCGAACTGCTTCCATTGCTGCAATAAATAATTGTTCTTCAGACCATAAAGCTCTCTTTCTTGGCATTTTACTTGATCTAAAATAAAGCAAATATAAATATGTAGATCCAAATTACGGTGTTCCAAATAAAATCCACCCGGGCCTTGTTGGGAACATTCGAGAGGGCCTTATTGGGACCGCCAAGTGACACATGACTTCAAGGGTATGTTATCTGGTTTTTAGTTTATCAGTAATTTTGTAAAAAAATCTATTTATGATACATAAATCTACATACTTTAAGACCTACGTTTAAACATAATACCAGAGTAGAGAAATGGGGGAGTAGCGACACTCAGCAAAAATCGTTTGAAGTTTCTGCATCAAAGCAAAACGCCGATGCACACTGCGTTCTCCGGGCAGCGTATTACGGGGACGTTCGATAAGTATTAGTCGAAAAAATATTTAGTCGGTTATTTGATACATACAAATTTAAAAGGCGGTACGTAACTCTTTAGTATTTCGATTCATTAGTATTAATGGCTTTATTAGACACTCATTCCGAGGGCATGAAACGAGGACTAAACCACTGCGAGATATCCATGGATATTCTCGTTCATACACTTCCCAAGGACATCTCATGGATACTTCAGGTTATTAGTAGGAAGTCTTGACGATATCTTGGAGACCTCTGTATTCTTGAAGGATCAGTGGTTTGCTCCCTCGGCATGAAACTGCCTTATAAAGTTATAATAAATAATAAGAGATATTTTTCTAGGCAGTTAACGAAGCCTTGCGTTGTTTCCTAAACAAGCTAAATAAAGCACATAACAGTCTGAATGACACATATTTACTTCGCATCTGTTTAAGTGGTTTGAGCACAAGAGTCTGAGCTAAAAATATATTTTTGACAGTTGTTTAAATTTTGGGTTTAAGGGCAATCGTACGCTACACCACCTTTTTAGCATGCTCCGGCGCGTCGCAGTGCCTTTAAAGGGCTCTAGCTTCTTTATTTTAAAAGATTAGTCTAACAGTAGTCGACAGAAAATGTAGCATAATAAATTCGGCAATTTTCTGTGAAAGAAAAAGTATGATATCTTGTTTCGTGAGCGAGTTAAGACAGGGTTAACAAGAATTTCCCTGGTTGTAAAATCACGCGTTTTGGGCTAATTTGCTGGAAGATATCTTGACTTCAAAAGGGAACATTTTTAAAATTTGTTTTAAAAATGAGTGAATTGCAGTAAAAGATCTAAATTTTATTTAAAACTAAAATTTACTACAGCCACAAAAAAGCCGTTAAAATTTTTATCCGAATTTTAACGGATTTTCATGGTTCGTAGTAAATTTTAGTTTCAAATACAGTAGAGTACAAAGACTGAATAAGTGTAGCCCCCTTTACCACAATCCTTTATTTATTATTATTTATTTATTGGGGGAAAATACACAGGGACATACAAGGATATCAAAATAAAATCTTGTCAGATTTTGGTTAAACCAAAATGAAAATATAAATATATACACACACTGACGCTTATTTTAAGGTGTTGTAGAAATAAAATAGCAAATATCTGTATCCAGTTATTTTAATACCTCCGTTTTCGCCTTGTTGTAAGCAGAATATGTATATCAAATACGTATTCTTATACATTATTTCTATAAATCCCATTCTCTAAATTTCGTTTCTTTAGCACAAATAGTTTTAAGATACTGCCATTATGCTCATATATACTAAAAATCGACGAGACACGACTGAAACACCTACTTTAAATTTTAATTCTATGTATCAATCTGTATATATTTCCAAAATTTATTTAATCCCGAGGTATGGGCAATCAGCTAAGAAAAAAAATACATTTACAGTTGACAAGTCGCCTTCTTAGCTTAAGTAATATAAAATATAATAAGTAAATGAAAATGAACACTCTTATGTAATATACAGAACACTGAACAAATATAAAATCAATCTTACCTGACAGGGTCTTTGGGACATCTAAAAAAGGACACTCCCTCGCCTTCTTTATTCATACAATTTTCTACGTGGCAATAACACACCATCGCGATCTCGACTGTATTCAATCAGACTAATTTTCTGACTGTCTCCGTAAAGACGCCACGAGTTGCCAGCAACCGGATAAAACTAGTTTAGCGAAGAGTCGGCAAAAACAGAAATAAGTGGCGAGTGTCACTACCGTCTAATAATTCTACCGTGATAATACTTACTTTTTCTTTGTTCGCTAACACTATATGATTAAAATGCATTAATTGCTCAATTTAACAATAGCTGTCTGGAAATAAGATAGGTTAAACCAACTGGCTCCGGAAGCCAAGGGAAGTGGCTGAAAGTCATGTATGGTGGTGGCGTGCACTACTGGGTTGGTATTCTTTATGATGATGTAGAAAATTTAGTGATTACACTTATGTCTAGTCTACAATGTGGGGTCGCCCTTTTTTGGATCCGGGCCTTTTTAGGTGCACCTACCTTATTACCTGTTTGGGGAAGCCTTTCTTCAAAATGTTGTAGGAATATTGGGGGAAATATATATTCATTTTGTATGTTATCTTAGAACGCAGTAATTTTTTTTTAAATGTTATCAGCACCAAATTATCACAAACACTTTTTGTTTAAAACAAACCAGACATAGAATAAAAAAACAATAAAGAAACAACGATGGTGGGTTAAAAAGAGAAGCAGCGATTGGTGGGAGCGAATTGTGCACCAGCATTTTACGGAAGAAGATTGGCTCAGCAACTTTAGAGTAACTCCAACAACCTATAGGTTTATCTGTGAAAGACTTAGACCCTACCTCCAAGCAGCAGAAAACTATGTCCCTAAACCCCTTTCAGTTGAAAAAAAAGTTGTTATTGCGTTATATAAACTGGCATCATGTGCCGAATATAGAGTGGTCGCTAACCAATTTGGGACACATAGGTGTATAGTCCATAAATGTGTTATGCCTTTTGTGACGCGTTCAATAAAGAATTTAAATCTGAATACCTAACGATATCCAATAACTTCGAGGCTTCCCGATCATTCGAAAACATGTGTGGTATACCCAATGTTGTAGAAGCGATAGATGGTACCCATGTACCTATTTTATTTTCTAAGGAAGGTTATAGAGAGAGATCGCAAAGGATGGCCCTGTTATAACCTAGTGGCGGTAGTTGACAGTTTATATCGGTAAGTATTTAATGACTTTTTCTGTTGTGAATTTTTAAAAATATCATACTAGCCTCACCTTATAATTCAGTTTTCAGTAATTTAAGAGTAAAACTCATGACGCAGCATTTTTTTATATTACCTGTTTGGGGAATCCTTTCCTCAAAATCTTGTAGTAATATTGGGGGAAATATAGGATTCATTTTGTATGTTATCTTAGAACGCAGTAATTTTTTAAAAAAGGTTATATAAAGCAAACGTGCCCTTTTTGTAAATGCTAGTTTGACAACTTTACTTATTATTTTAATTTTTATTTCAGGTTTAGATATGCAGCATGTAAGCATCTTGGAAGCTCACACGATGCAAAAGTCCTGAAAGATCCAAATTTATTTGAAAATCCTGGTAAAATCCTACCTGAACGATATCAAATAATAAACGGACAAAGAATACCATCCATCATTCTTGAGATCCGGCATACCGGCTATTACCGCTATAATGTATCTAGGTGAAATGAATATACTATAAAGTTGGAACCTTTTTACAGACAACTGACTTAATTTAAGTCATATGTTTCTCTGTTCCATTAATTTTATGATTCTTCCTCGCTCCCCTCAATTAGTCTGGGTTTTGCCTTACATGGACTATAAAAAATTTGTATTTTAAATAAATTATATTAGGTACACATACACTGAAAATAAAACAAACATTTATGTCAGTACAAGACCATTAATATACTACTATTTTGTTTTTTTGCAGGTGGTCCATCTATTTACGGTGGGTTACTTATATTTTGAGGAGGGTTTGCTGGTATTGGTATTTGTTGGTTGGTTGTAGGAAAGACATAGTTAAGCAGACCACTTACATTTTGACGATTGGCTGTAGGAAAGACACAGGTTGATGGGCCACTTACACTTGGACCCAGCATTTGCTGAGGCTGTGGCATCATGTAAGGAAAGGAAGGTGTTTTGATGGCTCTGACACAATTTCTCTACAGTCGACGTAAATGTACATAAAATTCTGTCCAAATCATCTGCTCTTCTTTCAGCTGCTCGTTCTCCAGACTCTTTCTGTTCTTTTAGGAAATCGTTCAATAAAATTCTTTACTGCCCAAAAAGCTCTTCATCCAGCTGTCGTTGACGTGCCTCAGACTCGCTACTTCGGTATGTTCTTTTCTTACAATTAGTATCAAGTCCCTCGTGCTGAACAATGGGTACGGCATCAGACAATTCGGAGTCTGTTATGTCTGGGCCAACACATATTTCTATATCTTATCGGGCAGTTGAAAATGTTCGCATTCCATTCTGCTAGCGCCGCTTTTTTCATTATTTTTCTTGGTACTATAATACTGACTTTTTAATGCCTTCCATGTGTTCTTTATCTGCTGTGAAATTTTTGTTAGAATACCTTGTTCTTTTAACTTCTCTTCCTCAAGTCTGTATATTTCGGTACTCTTAAAACGTTTTTCATCAAAGAGATGGTGTATGTTTTCGTAGAGAAATATTTCTAATATAGAGGTTACTTCTTGTGGTCTCTAGATGTTTCTTGACGTACTGGAACTGGATGTGGTCTGAGAACTGATTTTTAAATTAAAAAAGGAAACACAAACATACAAGAACCAAAGAAAATTTAACAGGTTTTTCAACAACAATCGTTAAATTCTGAGGTTAGCTTAGAGACAAAGTGAGTAAAAAGCGGCGCCAAAAGCAACATTATTTGACATTCTTGACTGTTGCAACGCGCAAGTCAGTTTTCAATTCGGAATGGCGATTTGGTGATATTCGAACTCGATACGATCACAAAATTTGCCGAATCGACCTTGAAACTCGAAACGATTTCAATACGGGTTTTCGTGAAATATTTGAAACGGACAGGGAAGAACTTTCCTCGATTTTCTTTTACAGACTCTTCCAATGGACGTTGATGGCATTTGAAAGCTCAGTTATGACTGAATCATTCGTAAAGCCAAGTGTTGTCAGGAAAAAAGTACTGCACACTTGTAAGGCTTTGTCATTTTTCGGTAAAAAAAATATAGTCTACTTTCTTGCTTGTGGTGGTTTGGTGTTCTTATATATCCGCGGCGTGCTTTTATGACAACTAACTGCAGATTTTTTGACATCCATTTTCTTCGATGCGTATATGGTAACTTCCAATATCTCTTCTAAATTTCAAGTCGTTCTTCTTCACTGAAAGTAGCGCAATTGCGTCTACACTTTAGTGAGCACTTTCCTAGCATAGGATGCTTGGTTTTATCCCTTTTGACTTTTGCTTAGTAGTTAACCTTTTCTTTTTCTTATTTGGTTCGGAAGATGGCACAGCAGATGGATTACTAAACAAAATAAAGATAAATCTTGTACAAAAGAACAATTTTCTTTGAAATCACGTTAAAACTAGGCGTAAAAATGAAAAAAAAAACTATTTGTATGCGAAACTTACTCTAAGGAGTCCACTAGCTGCGGTTCCTCTTTCATTATTTGGATTTTTTCCACCTCGTGACAGTCTACAACTACTTCTATTGAAAAAAAGCCGCGCCGTGGTATCATCCAGATTTATAATGTCTTCTTGGTCTGATAACTGTCTGTAAAACAACATTTTTGCTATTATAATCAATAAAGAAAAATAAATTCATTTCAGCCAACTATTTGATTCAACATTGTCTCTGAAAGAACTACCAACTCAAGGCATACATAAATATTAGGTAATAAACTTACAGATTATCAGCTGTGACGTGATCAGGCAAATCTGCATCTTTCAGGTAATCATAATCTGGATCAGCAATACTGTCTCATCATCGTCGACAATATCGGATTCTGACCCATCGTTGTATTTGGTGTCAAGGGGGTAATTCTCAGCCCTGCCAATAAATAAATACCACTAAATAGAAAACTCATACTCAAATCATAGAAAAACATTACCACTATTTCCTAATTCTAGCAACTTTCTTCGGCCTCTCATCGTGTTATTATGAAGCTCACTCAACTAAATTATATTTTTAAACTTAAGAACAACAGCCGTAACAGGCGAACAACTGAAACACATGTTTATAAAACGCGAGCGGGATTTTGTTGAAACTACTGAAAGAATGTTGATGTGAGCTATCTTTTGGCCTATTTATGTAACGTTGGAATAAGAAGGTATTTTCGGTATTTACCGCATAGTGAAAGCTCTCAAAAATATTTATTATAGTGTGCCTAGCTCTGGGCCATACATTATTTTAGTTAGAGAGGCACACTCGCTAGCTCATAGTCGGCGAGGGGTGGGTGCTTTGGGTCTGTCGGGGAAAGTAACAACCGAGTTGCTAACTGGCAATTACCAAATTCAAAGTTACAAAAAAGTAATGCAGTGAAAAAAAAAACGTGGTAAATAATAGCCTATTGATAGGTAATATAGTACCGATTCTTCCTCAATAGCCAGAGTGATTAATACGGCGGAACAAAATAAATCCAATCGTATATAATACTAAATAAATTATGCAATAAATGTAAGATATACAAATAAGAAAATAAGATAATAATTATTAGAGTCCTTCACAATATCCTTCTATCAACCTGCCTAAACTTAAACTTAAACCTAAGCAAACCCAACCCATGACACAACTATTCCACTATTACATATTTTCGAATTATTATACCATTATATGATTGTACCAACATTGTTTGTTTCACTGCTGAGTATTTTGCCTGCTGAACAGAATTTACTTATATTTTCTTTTAAAGACATTGCATGATGCTGCAAAGCTCGGATCATCCATAACATCGGTGAGCGTCGCAATATTGTATTTGAAAGATCGTTTAAAAAGTTCTTTTTTATGTTTTGGAATAGTGAGAATGTTTTTGTGCCTCAGATTAAGATTATGGATATCCGTTCGGAAGGAAAGTCTACCATACAGATACTCCGGTGTTTTAAAGTTAAGTATTTTATAAAAGAAACATCCCGTATGCAACTTACGACGATTAAACATGTTAAGCCAATTGACATCCTTAACCTTATGAGATATTCTATTAGGGCGACGTATACCAAATATCAGTCTTAGATAGCTGTTTTGTACTTTTTGTATTCTTGTTTTGTCAGCATTGTCTAAACCTAATCCGCATACACAGTCACAATGGTTAAAATTTGATAAAACCAATGACTCACATAAACGCGCTTTAACCTTATGATTTAAACAATGCTTTTGGCCATATATTAATTTTAGGGGTATGTATGCTTTTTGTAGTAAAAGTGTAGTGTGGTCTTTCAAACGCAGTTTATTGTCTAATAATAGGCCCAGACACTTACAACTACTCTTTATTGGTATGTCGTCTCCATTAATTTGAGTTGAATAATATTTTTGGACAAGTATTCCCCACCAAATATGACTGCTAGATGCATTAATTTGCAAAGCGTGGTCATTAGATAGTTTGTAGATGATATTTAGGTCCGTATTGATTTTATTAATAGCATTGTTAGTATCTGCAGGATCAAATGAATAGTATAGCTGAGTGTCATCAGCATACAGATGATAATTGCAGTTTATAAGAAAAGAATACATGTTAGAGTTATATATCGTGTAAAGTAATGGACCCAGAATGCTTCCCTGTGGAACACCTTGCTTTAGCATTAATTTTTGTGACAAACAATTGTTGATCTTCACCTGCTGATATCTATCCGACAAAAAAGATTCCAAAAAGCTTAGCGACATGTTACCAAAACCAATGAAATGAAGTATTGAAAGTAAGATTTTATTATTTAGGAGATCAAAAGCTTTAGTGTAGTCTAGTAGAATAAGAACAGTCGGTTTGCTATTATCCAATGCTTCAAAAATATCGTCAGTTACTGCAGCCATGGCAGTAGAACACGAAAACCCAGACCTAAACCCAGATTGCTTTCAAGGTAGAATATTATATTTGGCTACGTGAGATATTATCTGTGCTTCCATTAACCTTTCCAATACCTTGGATAAGGTAGGCAAAATACTTACTGATCTAAGGTGTTTATATTCTGTGGGACGACTTATCTTGGGTATGGGAATTATAAGTGCGTGTTTCCATGTTGTGGGAAAGACGGATTTTGTTATATACTCATTTATTATATGTGTAATGTGGGGAATAATCACATGACAGAATAAACTGATAATGTTTATATTAAACTGATCAGAGCTAAATGCCTTGGTCTTTATATTCTGAATAATTTCCACAACATCATACTCTGTCATCGGTTTAAAACGGAAGGTTTCAATAACGCCCTGTTTTCGATCATTTTGATAAAAGTGTAAAGTTTCATTTTTAGGAGTAAAATTAGTCTGACTTGTATTTATAAAATAATTATTTATATCATTTACGTTATTTAAAACTTCGGGTATCTGTGTTTTTTTAGAGGATGTTACATTGAGTTTTTTAGTTCCTTCCAAGTGTCCCTTGATTGGCATCTTGAGAACTTTTGTGATAAGTACACTGCCTTCCCTCTTTTAGTAGCTGATGAAGTATAGTTTCTTAGCTGTTTGTAGTATTCCCAATGTCCAACGGATTTGGTTCTTTTTGATCTTCGGAGAGCATTATCTCTCAATTTTTGTAAAATCTTTATATTGTCCGTCACCCAGGGAGCATACATTCCTTCCTTGTTCGGTGGATATTCCTTAACAGGCGCAAACATATCGATGATGCCTAAAATCTGCTGACTTAAAAAATCTACTTTATCATCGATGTCGTCTATAGCGAATATGTTGTTCCAAGGTAGCTCTTGAATATTTCTATTAAAGTGTTCTATATTGATATTTTTCAAATTGCGCACAAACACAGAATTTTTAGAGGTTTTACCCACATTCGATTCAATCTTACAGTAAACTGAAAAATGATCACCTAGATTTGTGTCCATCGTACCAGAATCCGATGTATCAAAGTTAGCAAAAAGGAGGTCAATCAATGTAACACTTTGGTATGAATCTCGCGTGGGATTATTAATTAATTGTTTCATATTAAAAGCATCAAAAGTAGAAAAAATATTTTGTACAAGAGGTAAACTATCGTCTAAAATGTTTATATTAAAGTCTCCCGTACATAAAACATCCTCATATTCCGAATAGAAGTTCCCTAAAATATCTTCTATTTTATTTAAAAATACTGCAGTACTTGCATTGGGTGGTCTGTATATATTACCAACTATATACGCTTTTTATTTAGTTGCAATTTTATCCATATATGCTCAACACAGTCAAAACACTCAGGAACAAGGAGATCAAATTTAATATTATTCTTGATATTGAGGCCCACGCCCCCTCCCCTTCCAACAGTCCGATCGCATCTTGCAAACGAGTAGGCGTCGATCTCGACCACCTCAGAATTAACACCCGCGTGCAGCCAGGATTCAGAAATACCAACAATGTCATAACCTACTTGCGCCATATGGTCAAGAAACTTGGCAAAGTTTGCAATCAGCGAACGCACGCTAATATGCCCTATAGTAAAAACTGACATTTCCTCAAAAACAAAATATTTAAGGACGGTGTCAACGGTTAATATACATATAAACACAATACACAGAGATACAGGAATACGAACATAAAATGCTGTCTATCTATGTATGTACGTATTTGTTTCAAATATAACTTCGTAACAATTGTGGATATAATAGGTATATTTTAACAAATAAAGAACTTAAATCAGTGAATTAGTCATATATTTTAAATGCTCCCACTGATAAACTAAATTAGTACTAGTCTTGTTATGATAAAATAGATGACACAATAAAGTATATACACCTATACTGGCTAATTTAAACAGTTCAAAAATATTGATCTACATTTTCTTTCTGGTAAATCGAGTAATACGTTGAGTAGAACTAGCTACATTTTTTTGTTCGCTGTTATTTCGGTTGTATTGGTTTCCGGCTTCGGTTTCAACTAATTTGTCACCCTCTTCAGCTTCATATTCGCTGCAAGATTCCGGGTCACTCTCTGAGTCGACTTCACTCTGCAGCAGTTCTTTATAACCAATTTTTTGACCATCCACTACTAACGATCTGCCAGAAAATTTTGTCTTTTTGTTTTCTTTACTTAGTTCTATTTGTTTTTGTTTTAGAATTTTTTTAACCTGTCGTTCTTCTAGGGAAAGATCATGAGTGATGAATACTTTAGCTTCTTTTAAGGTGGGAAGGTTTTTTTGTATTTTATTAAAAACTTCCGATTTTTTAAAGCTTGCGATAAATTCTATTATGATAGGAGTATTTGTCGCGTTAACTGGCCAATAAATATTGGCCATATCAAATTTTAGAATGTTAGTCTTAAGCAAATTATTTAATTTGTTAATAGTAGAGTTTAATAGATCATTTCTATCAGCATCAAGACCAAAGACAGCTATGCTGTTCTTTCTTACTTTGTTTTCTAAAATATCCACCCTTTCCTGTAAAGTTTTGTTTTCTTTTTTTTAATCTGATATTGTTTTTGTAGCAGCGTTCAGCTTTTTATTAATATTTGCCGTGTTTTCTTGTATGGATTTGCTGAGGGAATCAAATTTGTCGTCAATCTTTTTTGACAGTATTTTCAAAAGATCGGAATTGGATATTTCGGAGTTTCCCATAATACAAATATTTTTCGGCTTCCTATTAAAATAATACTCTCTGTATGCCGGCAACGAAGGTACTAAATCACTGGTCAGCTGTTTTCAGGTGTTTACCACAATACAGTTCAGTGTCAAGGACAAGCGTTGACTGATAATGCGCAGCATGCAAAAATAATTCTTAATGGTACCTGATATAAAGTTGATAAAAGAGTTGGCCCTTTTCCTTGTTTATTTTGAAAGTCAGCTATTCCAAACCATTAGGGTAGGTAACAGATGCCATAGCTTATTGTTTCTGAAGGTCAGAGCTATTTAATTGCCAGGTCTTCTCACCAAAATTACACAAAATACCCGACACAACAATCACAGCTTGTTTCACGTTCCAACTTTTCGTAGACATGGGATTTATGATGACTCCTACTATATATACAGGTACAGTCGGTGGCTGTATCCTGCGTCCTACCCATTTTGTTACCGGCTCTTATTTAATTCGAACAGAAATTATACACATAAACTTAAAGGAGCGACAGAAAATTATTAACACACAATAAGGCATACGACCTGAGGTGTCTGACAAACACCTGAGTGTAGGACTCCATCTGAGGACATCTCTGGACCTGATACTAGCTGGCACGGCGCATCAGGGACTCTGCTGGGGTTTCTGTCACTTAAGCGGCCATATCGTGGCTGCTCTGGCTGGTGGACATGGTTGCTGCTATCATCTGTCTGCGCTGCAGGCGTCCTCGCCCCAGGTAGGATGCACGCCCTTGGCAGAGAAACAACTACCCGATTCCATCATCATTACCCTATTCCACCTCAAGAAGAGTCCTCGAGCAACCCCCCAACCTGAAGGCACAAACGAAACCATCATCACCCCAATAATGATCCCATTTTGACCCCTTTTGTTCTTACCAAAATCTCTGACTTACCGCAACGACAGAGCCATCGGCAACCCTGTACCATTCTCATCCAAGCAGTATCCTAGCTTCTCGGCTAGCATGGTTTGGCTACCCGCCGGTAGATGCGTTGTGTCGCCATACTTCCCGATAAGTACGGTACCTAACAGAATTCTGGATCTAGCACGGTAACGAAATCTACTCTTCGAAAAATACGCGTTACAATCTTGACCTAGGGTGACCAGATTTCAACTTGGCGAAACCGGGACACATGCTTGAAAATATGTAGAAATACTTGTTGATCGGCAAAAAAACTACGTACATGTAAATTTTAACATTTTAATAAGAAAAAAGTCACATAATAAAAAAACAAAAACATTTCTTTTAAAATAGGTACGTTCTTACTCTCTAATATAGCTTTTTTAAGTAACATGAAAACAACAAGAAAAACAGGTAGGTACCGAAACACCTACATACATAATTTTAACTTTATTTTTTAAACAAAAGCACATCGTAACAAAAAAAAATTAACCGGTAACTTATAATTTAGTTAGCAACTGTTTATCTTATTTAGGTATATTTCTCATTAGAAGATACCTTGCGTAAAACACTATCTTTGTCTTTAACAAAAGAAAAAATTCTAAACAGGATAGGTTAAAATTTTTTAAAGAAAATATTATATTCTCCACGGTAACCAAAGACAACTCGTTTCGTTCGTCCAATGGATATTTATTAAGGAGAAAATTCTTTCTACATTTGAATTATTTCACGGTATACTACTAAAAATATCCTCGCAAATTTTTAATATTTCAGAAGTTGTGTCAACAAAATCATTCTCTTTAAATATACTAATCCACTTTTGTGAAGCAGATTTCTTTTGAAATTCTACATTAATTGTTAACAATTATTTTCTTTCAAAATATTTTTAATTTTTGAAAATTTAACAAAAATTTTATCTTCGTTTAGAGGAATATTTTTTTAATTGAATAAAGAAATGTTTTTGAATTTCCTCAAATTTCGGAATTGTTTTTAAAAGCATCCAGTTAAAGGAATGTAATTTGTGTAGAGGAGCTTTCCATTTTTGTAAATATTTGATAGCCGTTTGATTAAACCGCTTTACTTCTTTTTCAAACTCCTTTTGTCTCTCTCTGCTAACAACATCTTCAGTTTATTGTTGTTCATATAATCATATTGTTGAAACGTAAAAACCGGGACATTTGTGCGTCCCGATGCATTTTGTCGGGACACCGGGACTGCGATTCAAAAAAAGGGACAATCCGGGGAAAACGGGACGCCTGGTCACCCTATCTTGACCGCTAGCTATCGCCACTAGGGTCAATGGTCCATGGTCAATAATACTGAGAATCGTCTTTCAGATTTGGTTTACACTAGGATACCTTTGTTTTTCTTTCTGCGAATTAACGGAGGTGGGCCTTAAATCTAAGAATTCATATGATCGAAACCAATGCACGTTTTGAATCCAACCTATAATGTCGCCAGGTTACAGAGAAGCCACAAGCAAAAACACAGTAAGTCGGAAGCGCGCATGCTAAAACACAGTAAGCTTGGGGACATACTGTGGTTTTGCATGTTCGCGTTTTAGTATTCATATTTCTAGGTAAAATAGACATACTGAGTTTAAGCACATCGAATATCCAAATTACCACCGTTCTCTTCACTAAATGTTAGTATATAACAGGCGCAGCCCGTGAGTTCTTTAACAGGTGGCTCAAAATTGTATGGGCAACTAGGGATATCAACGCAACAAGCAAAATACACTTTTTCAATTAAGGAAGGTTTTTAATAATGTGCCTAGTTTTGCCAAGAAATTATTTACCTACACATAAACACCACAAACATCATAAAATAGGTACTGTAGTATATTGAACATTGCTACTCTAAATGTTTATGACTCTTAGTATTGCTTTTCTATGTGTTTAGTCTAAGATTGTTAGCGGCTTCCCGTTTTGATTCATCTCCTCAATAGAGGTCGCGCCTTGTACTAAAAGTATGATTATTCGTAATGCGTTAAGAGTAAATGAATAGGCAATACAAGGAAAGATTTTCTCTCTCTCTCTCTCTCTCTCTCTCTCTACCATGACCATGAAGCCATTTTCGTTAAACATGTATTTTTAGTGATTTACAATAAATCTAAGTTTTTATATAGTTTATCCGTTTCATTATGTAATTCGACTATGCTACAGGTACTAAAATTGAATTTTTGCTGTGACTTTTCTTAAATTACATATAAAGAGTTTCTTGCACTGTTAAAGTCATTGTTAACGCAAGTTAACAATGGCTTTTTTCTTTGCCCAACCCAAGTTTTTCTTTGTCCAACCCAAATGTTTTGAATGAATATATTTCACGGGGCGGTTCGAGTGTATTGGCCCGGAACCGGCAGCGCCGACGGCCACGCGCGCGCCGAAAGGGATATTATTGGTGGGATGTCGACAAATTTTGTCTCTTTTTAACTTCCTAAAGCGCGTATGTTTATTTCTCTCCTAGTTTTAATGCATTTATAAAGTCCATATAAACCTTTGACGTCAATTCAAAATACGACCGAGCCCGGAGCCAGCTTGGATATCTTTAGACGATGGTTTGGCTTGATTCTTTCTTGGGAAGTTGTCGTATGGAACTTGCACTTTTTTGAAAGAAAAGTTTGGTTTTAAAAAATAAATTATTAGGCGGATCATTGACAATAAATTTAGGTGGGTCATTGTCCAAATAACCTTATGGCGCCTGGTATATAACCTAGTATGTCAAAACATGGTCTTAACTCCTTTCGAAAAAAAATGTACTTACTGTGTTTTTGCTTGGGACAGTCGATCTCTTATACTGCCGTGCTACGCTTAAAGGTGGTAACTCCACAAAATTTAAATCGGAGAAAATCGATGTTAAAGTTAACTTCATTTTCCAACCTTTTCCACATAACGAAATATCAAACTATTGTGATTTATTTTCATTTCAGGAGATAACTAAAAATGTTATAATACAAAAATGTGTTTATTTTGATAACTTAGGAAAAAAGGGCTGATACCACTTTTAAAATAAGAAATTATTTATTTGCTAACGGTCGCTGGCGAAGTGGTAAATAATTAAGTCGTAATAAGTATAAACTATTGTATTGTTAGAAAAGATACCTATGAGTTAGTTGCATATGAATTAAGTTTTGTGGAAATAAAATAAAGTAGAAATTCAAAACTGGAAAAAAATCAAATCAAAAAACGATCAAAAAAATTTGCCGACAACATTTTTACATAAAAACAAAGTATCAATAATAATAATTGCAAAAGTTGTTAAACGAATTTGGTTTCGTTATTATTCATCTATAATGTTGACTAAATCAGAGGCAGCATTATTAATAGGCAGATTTTTCCAAAACTGAATACGATGTTCCGGGATAAGGGATGATAAGTTCTTGATTATGGGATTCTTTCTTTCTTCAGTAATTCCTCTAATGGGCTTCTTATTTAGTGGGAATTTTACTCCGTTCTTCATATTTTCATTTTTACTAAATTTAATTCCAGTTCCTCACCAGTAAAACTGGTTTTATATGTTAAATTGTTCGATCCTCTTTTTGCTCGAATTTGTACAATATCTTTCAGGTAGATCCGAGGTTGCAACTTTTTCAATTTATAAATTAATGGGCAGTCTTCTCATTCAAAGAAATCATGAGGTGTTAAAACATTAACTTTTTTGTTGTTTGCTTTGGCTACTACATTGACAAAATCTCTGCAATCATATATTTTGGGGTCCCGTTGCATAGAAAGTTCCACTTGGTTATGGAAGTTGTCTGCGGCCATAAAAGTATGCCCTGGTTCAAAATAGTTAAAACAAATTTCTTTTGTAATGATCTCTGATGAATTTACCATATAAATTAAGAACGAAAAAAGTGTCCAGTTCTTATTTTGGGACGAACAGTTGTCAACCCATAATACTATAGTTTCACAATCTCTCATTTCTAGAAAAAAGTGATAATACACGCTTACCATATCTTCTTTCTGTCTTCCAGCTAGAGCTTCATGCCAAAGAACCGCTTTAGAAAGTAATTGATTTTGTTTAGTTCCTAAAGGGACAAAATTCTGATTAAAGGCTATGATTCTTGGACAAAATATAGCTTTTTAAACATGTCCAATCTCGGTAGCATAATTACTTTTTGCAAGCCTCCAGAGGAATATGCTGCACTTTTATCCGGAACTTCTGCATCATGTCTGTAAGCTTTACGAGCTTCATCTGCCTTCTTTATATGAGACTTCCATGAAACACACGCATCATACTCAACATCTGGATTCTCTTTCGTATTCTCCGGATTGTGGAGTAAGAAACTTTCACAGATTTCACACTGCTCGTGCCCAAGTTTGGTAAATGATATATTCATTTATTTCGTAACCACATTACGGTAAACTTCATAAGAGCAAGTTATTTTGTGCTTCTCTTTAAAATCTGAATACATCATATTTATAGTTATGTCACTTGGGAGATATCTTTTGTTTGGGGCATGTTCTCTGCGGTAATGAGAGACTGCAGGTTGAAATGACTCCACATGTGCCTAATTAGATTTCTATCAATCTTTGGTGTTTTAGAATGTTTGCCTTGCCTGCTATTTCTATAGGAAATAGTATTACAATATTACCTGGGTAATATTATAAGCCCTAGCTAGCACTCGGTGAGATTTGAGATCCGTTGGTACGGCCTTGGCTACTTTCTTGTTCGGTGTTAAAATGTGATGTTTTAATTATGAGCGCCACTGTTTTTTTTGTTGTTGTTGATTCGGGGTAAAGAAACCCTTTAGAAAATATCACCTCTAACGCACCTGAATATCGCAAATAAAAAGATCTGGGTCCCACACAAATAAACTTTTATTATAATACTAATAACAGACCCATTCTTTACAAATTTTGTACATTACTTACATTTTTTACATATTTACTATTTACAGTTTAAGATTTCCAAAAATGATTCATGGTAAATTGGTCTGTACTATTTGATAGAAACTTTAGGTAAATTGTAATAAATATTAACCGCTAGTCGAGATTCATGAATTCGAATAGGGCGCACATTATTTTAGCTAAAATACTTAGTAAATTATGATCGCAACCAATCTGTCATTACATAATTAATGAAAGAAATTTTGTTTAAATTACCATATAAAATTGTGAGATTAAATGTTTGACTAAATATAAATAAAATTGGAACTGGCCTTAATTGTTGTTTTTACTCGATCTTGACGTCGTTTTGAAAGGGGTTAATACCACAGATGGTAAATCTCACAGGTGATCTATCCCGAGGGTGATCTATCCTGAAGTTGATCTATCTCGAAGTTGACCCCTAAAATGAATTTACACCCTATAATGTCACACGCCAAAAGCTATGGAACGGTGGGCTCGGATAAAGTACACTTACCTCCAGTTGAGGGAACCATAAAAACATAAATCCATACTGGACATCTAAAGTGCCATTAACAGCCCATAAAAATACTTTTCCAACGATCATAATTAATAATTTCGGACTAAAAGAGATGAAAGAAATTCTTAGCGTAAGATATTTTACAAAATGGCGTTTACTACTTACAGAAAATCAAAAAACCATCGCCAAATGCATACAGCAATAAAAGACAATTCAGGAAGCAAATACAATCGCACAATAATTCTCAAACTTTCCAAAAAACAGTGCTGGAGAAAGCCTCCCTGAAATGGGTCTCGTCTACCTGTTTGTTCGCAGATTCGAAACGACGAAAGACCTATTTTCTTTGTCCTTTCCTATATTTATAATCTCTGTTCTAAAAAAAACACATTCTTGAAAACAAAAACTGGCTTCCTCCCCACGTCGTGGTAACCTCAATTCGATCGCACAGCCAGGCAGCCAGAATAGTAGGGTTCATTATTATCAAAATATTGTGAGCGGAATGGCGAATTGACGTTATAACGGAATAGCGAACTCTCAAAACTACCTTCTGACAATGAAGCCAAAGATCATGTTATACCATGGTGCAATTCTTAAGAAAGTAGAAAGTCATTTAATTTGTTATAAAGACAGAATAAGAAAGTTATTAAGGACTCAAATGAAAAGGTTAACATAAATAGTAATAGCATTTTTCCTTATGGAGAAATATGCGTAAAATAAAAATGCTACACTACCTCTCTCCTAGAGAAAAAATAGACTATCTTGATAAGCTATTTTGTTAAAGAAAAAATTTTTAAAAAAGATCTTGAAAAATTTTCAATATGATAGTAAAATTCAGTCTAGCAATGCTATTTGTCACTTTTCTTGGGTTGATAACTATCGCGTACCAGACGCCATAAATGGGGACACTATCGGTAGGACAAAATCGGGAAATCTCACATATCGGTCCAGGACAAGGACAAACGCTTAGCAAGACTAAGTTAAATGATAAACGGGACTTAAAATTTTAAAACAAAATTATGAAACTGTTTAAGTTCGACCACAGACTTAGAAGAGACTATAAAATGTTGATATTTATAAAACCGAAAAGTAAAAAAAATTACTTAGAAAATTTTTATAAGGTACAACAAAAGTATCTACCTGATATCCTTCAAAAACTACTCACTCACACATGTATCAACAACGGCTTGAGTTTACGATACTCTTACGGACACTCCTACCTCGGGTTTTTGGTTTTTAACCTCACCAGTCAGCGGCGCGGACACTGCTCTCTGCTCGCTTCGGACACTACTTCGGCTCGGATACTCCCATCGGACATTCTCGACGCCATATAAGTATATCTTAATCCCAAACAAACATTCACACTACAATCACAAGAGCTTAGGCTTAGGACACCTTCGCGGACACTCCTACCTCGGATATCGGTTCTCAACCTCACCAGTCAGCGGCACGGACACTCCATAAGGACACTCCTCTGGCTCGCTTCGGACACTCCTTCGGCTCGGATACTCCCACTGGACATTCTCGACGCCATATGATTGAATCTTAATCCTAAACAAACATTCACACGTTATTCACAAAAGCTTAGGCTTAGGACACCTTCGCGGACACTCCTACTTCGGATGTTGGTTCCCAACCTCACCAGTCAGCGGCACGGACACTCCATAAGGACACTCCTCTGGCTCGCTTCGGACACTCCTTCGGCTCGGATACTCCCACTGGACATTCTCGACGCCATATGATTGAATCTTAATCCTAAACAAACATTCACACGACATTCACAAAAGCTTAGGCTTAGGACACCTTCGCGGACACTCCTACCTCGGATGTTGGTTCTCAACCTCACCAGTCAGCGGCACGGACACCCCATAAGGACACTCCTCTGGCTCGCTTCGGACCCTCCTTCGGCTCGGATACTCCCACCGGACATTCTTGACGCCATATGATTGAATCTTAATCCTAAACAAACATTCACACGACATTCACAAAAGCTTAGGCTTAGGACACCTTCGCGGACACTCCTACCTCGGATGTGGGTTCTCAATCTCAACCTCACCAGTCAGCGGCACGGACACTCCATAAGGACACTCCTCTGGCTCGCTTCTGACCCTCCTTCGGCTCGGATACTCCCACCGGACATTCTCGACGCCATATGATTGAGTCTTAATCCTAAGAACTACTCTTTCAAATACAAACACACTATATACATACTTGATATTTATAAAAATGAAATATGAGAAAAATTTATTCACAGAAACATATCTTATGATATGACTAAAAATATATATGTATATAATAATACAAAATTTTATTTATTAATTTATTCGTCTGAATCTGTATCTAAATTAGCCTTATAAGGTTTTAAATCTTTTATATGCCATTTTCCGGATTTTGAGCCATCTGACTCATTAACTAAATCATAAACAAGATTCGAAATTTTCTTAATAACTCTTGACAAAATATATCTAGGAGCAAGCTTGGAAGAAAATCTATTTGCAGCATCAGAAAGAACTTTGTTGTGACGCCAAACTAAATCGCCTACATTAAAGGATGCATCCCTCTTCCTGAGGTTATATGTCCGAGCACCTCGCTCGTATGCGGCATGCAACTTCTCCTTCACCTCCATAAAAATGAGGAATAGTTCCTACAGATTTGCTGCGTAAGATTCACGGTCTCCTGGCATGACTTCTATATCTTGACCAGCGTCCAATTTCCCATAAAATTTTCCTGATATCGGAGTATGTCTTCCATATACTAAAAATGATGGCGAATAACCTGTTACTTCCTGTTTTGCTGTGTTTATAGCTCGCTGAATTTTTGAAATTTCTTCATCCCAACTCTTATGTTCTTTTACATAGCTCCTTGAAACCGTTTCCATTGTGCGATTATTTCTCTCTACAAAATTGCATTGAGGAGAATAAAAGGGTGTGTACCAAATTTTTTGAACTTCGTATTTGTCGCACAACTTCTTGAAACTGTGACTAGCAAATTGCGGACCATTATCACAAATAATAATTTGTGGAGTGGCATGTTCTAAAAATACACTTTCTAAACACTTATTAACATATTGAGATTTTGAACTACGTAACGGAAACAACATCACATATTTCGTAAACCAGTCAGAAATGACAAGAATCCACTTGTTACCTTTCTTTGAACGTGTAAAAGGTCCGACAAGGTCAATACCTAGAAGTTGAAATGGCATAGTGATCAATTTTTCCTTTCCCATAAGACCCATACCTTAGGCATCTTTTGCTCACCACAAACTCGACAAGACCGAACGTATTTCAAAACATCGCTACGCATTCTTGGCCAGTAAAACTGCTCTTGAAGCCTTTTCAAAGTTTTAAAAAATCCAAAGTGACCACTTGTTGGCGGATCGTGACAAGCTTGAATTGCTTCTTGTCTTTGTGGTTTCGGTACCAAAATTTTCCATTCTGGAATATTTAAACGCATCATCGTTTTAGAGGGAATATGTTTATAGACAAAATTATTTTCAACTTTCCACTGTGGAAACTTATCCGGGTCTTTTAAAATTTTTGTCCTTAGGTCATCATACCATGGATCTATCCTATCAAGATCTATATCACATAGAACAGCAACTTCGTTATCAACACCTTCATAAGAAATACGGGAAAGTGCATCAGCAACAACATTTAATGACCCTTTCCTATGAATAAGGTCAAACGTGTGTTGACAAAGTTTCACTGCCCATCTAACTAATTTCCCTGACGGATTCTTGAGATTATTCAGCCACAGCAAACTATAATTGTCAGTAATAACATTAAATCTTACTCCTTCCACATACTGCTTAAATTTATCTATACAAAATAAAACAGCTAACAGTTCTTTTTCTAAAGTTGAGTAATTTCTTTCAGTGCCTGAGAGTGACCGACTGGCATAAGCTATCACATGTTCTTCTTCATCGATGACTTGGGTCAAAATTCCACCTAAACCAGTATTGCTCGAATCACACTGTATAGTAAATGTTTTTGTAAAATCCGGTTGAACTAAAATAGGAGCAGACGCCAGTAATTCCTTGATTTTAACGAATGCATCTTCTGCATCATCATTCCATTTAATCGCCTGACCTTTTTTCTTTCCCTTAAGTAACTCGTTAATCGGTAATACTAAACTCGAAATATCTTTTACAAAACGTCTATACCAAGAACACATGCCTATAAATCTTTTAATTTCTGTGGTTGTCTTTGGCCTACTATAATTAATAATTGAAGAAACCTTGTCTGGATCAGTTCTAAGAGAATTGTTTCCTACTACATATCCTAGAAATTTTAAAGATGTTTTAAAGAAATCACATTTCTCTAAATTAATCGTTAAGTTAGCTTCTCTAAGCTTTTCTTTAACAGTTTTTAATAACTCAAGATGTTCTTTAAAAGTAGAACCAGTAATAATTATGTCATCGACAAAAGAAAATATTTTTGGTTCATATTCAGGTCCAAAAATAGCATCTACCATTTCGTTGTTGTGTTTGAGCGGCATTGCAAAGTCCAAATGGGATAGTAACAAAATGAAATTGTCCTCTTCCTATGACGCTGAAAGCTGTTTTTTTCCCTTGACGCTGGGTCTAGAGGGATTTGCCAAAAAGCCTTTCTCAAATCTATGGAGCTAATATACTTGGCTCCTCTTAAAGAATTTAAAATTCTATCAACATTCGGCATAGGATAAGAATCATACCGAGTCAACTCGTTAATGCCTCGTGCATCAAAAACTAATCGATATTCTCCATTTTTCTTTTTTACTAAAAGAACTGGTGAACACCATGGACTATTAGAGGATTCTATCACACCCAACTTAAGCATTTCATCATTCAAAATTTTTTGCGTATAAGGTGACATAGCGAATGGTTTTTTCTTGAAAGGTTTTTCATCACCAGTATCTATCGTCAAAGCTATTTTGTTTGTTCAGCCTAACCGATCTTCACTAGTGATTTCATGATATGACTGAATAACTTCATCAGCTTGTTTTCTTTCTTCAGGAAACAAATCTTCTAACGAGTATAAAAAACTATTTATGTTACACTCGTTCTCAAATATGGAAATAATATCAATATCACAATCCACTAAATCACTCTGGACACGCCAGGTATCATCATTAAAATTCACTATCACTTTAAATAATTTTGCAAAATCACAACCAAAAATAAAAGCTTGAGGTAGAGATGGCACAACTAAACACTTTATAATTTTGCACAGAGTGTTAATACAAATAGGCAAATCGACAGTGCCTAGAACCTTTTTTTGAGATCCATCCGCTGTACAAACATTTTTTGAAGTATCAGAGTTAATTTTTATTTTAAATTTTTTCAAAACTGACATTCCATCAGACCCGACTACTGATGTCGTAGCACCGGAGTCAAAAAGAACAGTAATATCTTGATAAAAAAGTTTAACCGAAATATATGGCCTAACATCTGGAGGCTTTTTTACAAATATAGGAGAAATTTGATTATTAAAAGCTTCATAATTTTTATAAAAATTTGAAACATATTTCAACCACCCGTTCCAATCCTTCTTATCAAAATATTTACTACCAAAATTTTTACTAAAACCGTTATCGTTTGTGGCCCTATAAGTGGGATTAGTATGTCGGCCAGTCTGCATACTATCCCTATTCAGTTTTTTGAACAAGAACTACAATCTTTGGATTTTACATCAGGTTTTCCACATTTAAAACAAAAAACTTTTCTTTTGGCTCTACAGTCATGATAGGTATTGTTGGCCAACCCACAGTTCCAACAATTAAGTGACTTTACGTTTGAACTTGTATCTTTTTTCTCTACTTTTTTTGAATCTGTATTACTTTGACTTCTATGAGAAAACTTTAACGTCCAGATTCACTAAGAAAGTTTAAGATTTAGTACTGGTTTAAATTAAGATCTTCTAGTTGATCAGTTATGTTTTGACAAGTTTTTGTCCTGTCGTTGTTAATAAGCCGTCATTGAAAATTTATGAATTATTCGGATATTTCAGCGATTGGTTTGGTCTTCAAATGATTTTCATCTTGGAACGGGTTGCTAGAGTGAATTTAGTTCTATTATTGTCGAAAGTGCATACTAAAATTGCCCTTTTCTTTATCAATTTGCGAAAAAGCTCCGAAATAAATTCATAGTATAAAATTTAGTTGTCTTATTCTTACAGTTCAACAGTCAAACTTTTGGTTGTCAAATTAGACCGGACTAGCGTTGGAGAATCCGGCTGTAAGTTTTTATTTTGAAAATTATTATTTTTAGAATAATTTTTAAATTTTTGACCTTGACTGTTATTATAAGAAGTAGATGGACAAGGTTGTTCTTTAAGTTCTGATACTTCATGTGACCTGTTTTTATTTTTCAAATAGTTAGCTTCTTCTAACTTCCTACAGTAAGTCATTAAGTCAGTAACAGACACAATATCTGATAAAGCAAGTTGTGAGATATAATCTGGTAACAAATTTTGTACCATGTAATTTTTACTCTCGTCACCTCAGCAGGTACACATGGTAATCTGCCAAATAAAGTTTGCATATGAGCAACAAAAATTGAGACTGTCTCATTTTTCTTTTGTTTACGTTGCTTAATTTGTTCCCAGATTTGATCTTCAGCATCCGAAAGCAAAAAATCTTTTTTTAATAAAGCAACCAACTCTTCCCAATCGGTTACACCTGCCTTATTACAACGAAACCATGCGAATGCATCGCCTACAGAAAGTTCTACTGCCGAATTAAAAAGATCTGACTTAGACACTTTACGCGCCTGCGCCAACTCAGTAACACGTTCCAAAAAAGAATACAAATGTTTACCATCCCCATTAAATTTGACGCCCCATTCCGAGATTGGTATCGAACTACCTGAACACGAGACAATTGGTGCAGCAACATTTATAACAGGAGTAGGATTAATCACTGAAGTAGTAGGGTTAGGAATTTTTATACTGTCATACAGATCATCTTCTAACTTTAAGCAAGTAGCATACGATTCTTGAAAATAATTAATAACTTGATCGTTTAAATCAGCTTCAACAATATCCGGAATAGTTAATACTTTCTCTAAATTTTTAACTCTTAGAGTAGCATGAATAATTCTAGATTTTATTCGAGAAAAAAGATTATCTTTTTCATCACCACTGTCAGAAAAATCTATTATGGCCTCAGTAACTTCATAAAAAGTTTTCTCTATTTCCCGTTGTTCTTTTAAAAAATCAAAATTATATGAACACAAATCTATCGTAGCTCCTGGTCTATCTTTTTCTTTAGCTAGCAACCGTCTTAAAATTTTTCTTTGATCATTAATATTTCGTGTTGTTTTTGTTTTACGAATGGCCAACTCATAAGCTACTTCAAAATCATGTAGATGGTTTACTTGAAATATTTCTGACTCCATTTTAAAAATTTATTTTTTTTTGTTAAGAAAAATTATCCTGAAGAGGCAAATAAAAAAGATTATAGATCAGATACTATAAAAAGTTTATATATAGTTTGGTGTAATATATAGAAAGCAGAAATCAAGAAATATGCCACTTGACAAAGTCAATGCAAAATAAATCACCGTAAAATAAAATACCTATATTTACCTGGATGAAGTAAATCAAATATTAATTAAAATTCTCTACTATCAGTTCAAAATTCAAACTCAAGAATTAAAAGTTCACCTTAATTTATGTGTTCAGTACTTTTACCAGACCCTGTAGAAAATATTAGACCTTGTGTCATATGGGAGACAACAGTCCAGTTTTGTTATAAAAAATGTAAACATGTACAAACTTGAATGCAAATTCAAGTACGTTATGGATAAGTTCTACAATAATGACTAGTATTTAAAAAAATTATTATAAATGGAAAACTTTACAAGAACAAGCTTAGCAGCCTCAAGTTGAAACACTTGCACCACGTTGGCAGCGCCAACTTTATTTCAATATTACCTGGGTAATATTATAAGCCCTAGCTAGCACTCGGTGAGATTTGAGATCCGTTGGAACGACCTTGGCTACTCTCTTGTTCGGTGTTAAAATGTGATGTTTTAATTATGAGCGCCACTGTTTTTTTTGTTGTTGTTGATTCGGGGTAAAAAACAGAAACCCTTTAGAAAATATCACCTCTAACGCACCTGAATATCGCAAATAAAAATATCTGGGTCCCACACAAATAAACTTTTATTATAATACTAATAACAGACCCATTCTTTACAAATTTTGTACATTACTTACATTTTTTACATATTTACTATTTACAGTTTAAGATTTCCAAAAATGATTCATGGTAAATTGGTCTGTACTATTTGATAGAAACTTTAGGTAAATTGTAATAAATATTAACCGCTAGTCGAGATTCATGATTCACATTATTTTAGCTAAAATACTTAGTAAATTATGATCGCAACCAATCTGTCATTACATAATTAATGAAAGAAATTTTTTTTAAATTACCATATAAAATTGTGAGATTAAATGTTTGACTAAATATAAATAAAATTGGAACTGTCCTTAATTGTTGTTTTTACTCGATCTTGACATCAAAGTCCCACCATACTGCCTCTTCTTAAAATGGTCTAAAAGGGGTTTATCCCAAGGGTGAATCTTAACGGCGTTTTGAAAGGGGTTAATACCACAGATGGTAAATCTCACAGGTGATCTATCTCGAGGGTGATCTATCCTGAAGTTGATCTATCCCGAAGTTGACCCCTAAAATGAATTTACACCCTATAATGTCACACGCCAAAAGCTATGGAACGGTGGGCTCGGATAAAGTACACTTACCTCCAGTTGAGGGAACCATAAAAACATAAATCCATACTGGACATCTAAAGTGCCATTAACAGCCAATAAAAATACTTTTCCAACGATCATAATTAATAATTTCGGACTAAAAGAGATGAAAGAAATTCTTGGCGTAAGATATTTTACAAAATGGCGTTTACTACTTACAGAAAATCAAAAAACCATCGCCAAATGCATACAGCAATAAAAGACAATTCAGGAAGCAAATAAAATCGCACAATAATTCTCAAACTTTCCAAAAAACAGTGCTGGAGAAAGCCTCCCTGAAATGGGTCTCGTCTACCTGTTTCTTCGCAGATTCGAAACGACGAAAGACCTATTTTCTTTGTCCTTTCCTATATTTATAATCTCTGTTCTAAAAAAAGCACATTCTTGAAAACAAAAACTGGCTTCCTCCCCACGTCGTGGTAACCTCAATTCGATCGCACAGCCAGGCAGCCAGAATAGTAGGGTTCATTATTATCAAAATATTGTGAGCGGAATGGCGAATTGACGTTATAACGGAATAGCGAACTCTCAAACCTTCTGACAATGAAGCCAAAGATCATGTTATACCATGGTGCAATTCTTAAGAAAGTAGAAAGTTATTTAATTTGTTATAAAGACAGAATAAGAAAGTTATTAAGGACTCAAATGAAAAGGTTAACATAAATAATATCCGTAATAGCATTTTTCCTTATGGAGAAATATGCGTAAAATAAAAATGCTACAATAGTATTGCTTAATACGATCGATATTTTTTGTATATCCCAGAGTTGAGATGAAGAAAATTTTGTACACTATCTCCGCTCTCGTTCTTGAAAAAATATTGAAGTGACTTCTTTCGTTTAGAATTTTCCAAAACTCTATGTCGTTTAACATCAGTGGATATAATGGCACTTAAAATAAAATTTCTTCTTTCGGTGAATGTCATTTGCCAGAATTGTTTATTAATTGCCTTTTGTTGGTCAATGGTGAAGGAAAAATTACATTTCTTCTTGCAAGTTGTCTTACAGCTAGGTTTTATCGTATGCTTCATTATTCTTTCTTGTAGTTTTATTTTTTTCCTTTCTGCTAGCGATTGTTCAAAACGTTTCCGCTTCCTAACTTCACCCTTTTTGGTATATTCATCACTTGTTTTGGTTTTCTGAATTTTTGGGATATTCTTTCTCACTACGGCTAAGGGAATGTCACTATCTGAAGAATCTAACATGTCTCTTATATCAACAGTGAAGTTCGGATCTTTGAGAGAATCATCTGAACTGTAATCCAATGGGTGATCATGATTATCTGAGGTTGAAGGTCCTGCAACAACTGACAAAAGTCATTATTATTCGAAGAACATGCTTGTTCAATATCTTCACAAATAAGTTGGGGTGACTGGAAATTATGTGTAGAAGGTTGTTGATTATTATCTAATGAGATGTGTGGTTGTAGATCTGTAAAAATGATGGTGGGATACTCATTAGAGTGGTCACAAAAAATCAATGTTCGAATTTTTTTTGGGGGGGGGCCCTAAAAGCTGCCGATTGGCTAAGAAATCAGATTGGTAAAATTTCAGGTCAACTGGACAACGTTAACCCGTGCCTCATCAATGTTAAAGTTTTGACTTTTTATGAAAATGCCTAAAAACATTGCAAGGTTCATTTACATCTGCTCTTCAGATTCTAATTTATTTATTTTTTCAGTATGTACATAGAAAGACTTTAGTTAAAACTTTTAAAAGTAAATGCAGCAAAATCCAATTTGAAAATGAAGGATTTAGGAGAAAATAAAAGCAAAAAAGGTATAAAAATGAGAAGAAATACTATTCAAATGCATTTTATTATTTAAAGTTAAGTTATGTAAAAAAGAAGCATTGTAAAGGAAAGAAATTATTATTATTTACATTTACAAATTATTATCTGATTCGTGTGATAATGGCTTAGATAGGGTGGCCTTTGAAGAGTCAGGAAAAATTTTCCTACATTCAGATACAACTTGTAAGAGAAACTGCCGTTGTTCTTCGTCTTTCGTCAAACAGGAATTATAGTCTTGGATTAATTTTACCCCTCTCTCAGCTGTATCATTGACAACCCTAAAACTGTTCACTATTTTTTTAGCTTTTAGATAATTTGAATTTTCAAACCATACATCGGGATGAGTATTTAAAAATTCTGTATCAATGTCAAATCTCTTGAAAAAATTTAGAGTTTGATGAGTAACAAAAAAATCTACTTCTTTGTCCAATAAATCATCCACTTGTTCGAGACTAAGCTTTGCTTTTACATCCCTATCATCATAATTCTTTTCTTCAAAGGAAATTAATTTTAGACTTTTTACAACCAAGTTTTGACGTTTTTTTTCTAAAGTTTGATCAAAAAACGAAAATGCCACTTGCTCCCAATTGAGATACCACAGATGATTTATCATTTTAGACAGTGCCTTGTCTGCAAGTTCTTTATCAATTTGTCTGTAATTCACAAAAGGTTTTAACAATTGTAGGTCTTGGTTGGGGGCCAAAGTGGGTTTGGGGGCGTTGAACCATGCTTTTACATAAATATTGATTATAAATAAACAAATGTCTGTGATACCTTTAAATAGCTTTTGCCATTCATCTGACGTGATGAATAGCACCAGGTACTCTGAAAAAAAACGTCTTTTTGAGGAGTAACTCCGAAAAAAATTAAACAAAGTTGGATAAATTCTTTATAATCATCCCTTGGCTGCTGGTTTTTTAATTGTTCGATAAGGAACCTTGATATTTGGTCTGAATTACCAATGTTATATTTAATATTTCTATCATTAATAGCAGTTTTGTATTTCGTCTTGTCTAGCTTTGACCACGCAGTCTGAAACTTTTTAAAAATATCTGACTGAGGGCCAGTGGTTGTGCCCATTTTTAAATCGAAAACTGATTTGAGAATAATTTCCAAAATATGGTGTCGACATTCTAAATAAATAAGATTTTTCTCTAATAATTGCTCTAGTAAAACGCAGGTTCCCCTGAGGCGGTCAGTATTTACTGCAGTGGTATCAAAACACATTGCCTGGATTTTTTCAACTGCCCCCCACTGTTCAATTGCTGAAAATACAGCTTTTGCCTGAGTAATTCCCATACTATTGTCAAGCTGATGAACTCCTATCAACTGTTTTTCATCCCCACAACTAATCAAAACCGCTACCCTTTCTAAATTTTCTTTACTCAAAATATCTGGAAGCAATTTTCCATCCCAGTGCACAACAGCTCCCTCTAAGTCGGAATTTTTAAATCTATGTTTGATAACCTCAGTCCTCTGATTTCGGAAAAGCTGTCTGCGAAGTCGTATGACACTTCTCCTTATAATTAAATTCTGCGAGTCAAAACCTAACGCCGCTGCAGTGGCTGATATTATTCGAACTGCGTCTCTATCAGAAATTCTACACCTATCTAACAATAAAGAAAATTTTTCGGTAATAATCTCTTCACTTCCTCTAGCGTACTTCCTTTTCTTTATTTCTGGTCCTGTATCCTCTGTGTCGGGAAAATTCACATCCATCCCTTCTTGCTCCTCTTCCTCTGATGTGCTGCTTGTTGAAGATTCCACAATTAAATTTTCATCTGCAAAAAAAAAGGAAAAAGAAAAACATTAAGCGGTAATAAGCAGTAAGCCAAGCACTGCAATGATATCAAGGCAAATAATCTCGACAGCAAAAGAAAAGGCAAAAAATGAAAAAAAAGACAGGAAAACTCTACTAACCTACTTTGTTTTTTAATTTTTCCCATCTCGCCATCTCAGCTGCTCATTTCTTTTCTCTTCGTTGTTCTGCTTTTACAAAATTCATGTCGACGCCTCCCATGCAGCCAGGACGTCCTTTTTTCTTTGGAGTATCAAAAACTGCTTGTCTTCTTCAATAGTGTTTTTTTAATGCATCCTGATGACCAATTTCAAAAAGGTCATCAAGAGTTGACTTGAAAGCTTCAACATTTTTATTTTGAGCTATGCTTTTAGACCGGTTAGCATTTTTTTGCAGTTTTCTCCACTCTTCGTACAGTTTTTCAAGCTTTGCAATACAATCTTTCAAGTGCCTGGTTGGTATCTTAGCTTTCTCCCAAAAAATGACAACTTCCTGTATTGTTAGTCTTACAGCTTCTCTGGTGTTCAGTAATAAACTGCGTAAACCTTGACAATTAGATGGTAATTTACTGCCAGTGATTTGATGCGACATGGGGCCAATTAAATACACCATTTCTTTCTGCCTTGAACTCAAACCCGAACGAGCATGGCTCGTTGATGCTGTAGAAGACATTTTCCCTCAAATCACATACAAAAAACTCACTAGACCAACGTTGTTCAAATGTTTCCAGCTCGAAAAGCAAACGTTAACTAAAGCCCTCTGACCTCACAAGAATCTCGCCGCGCGAAACATTGCAGCAGCAAGCCAAGTAAGTGGTTCGCATGTTACTCCAATTAAAAGGCTAGATAAATGTCATGTGACGTACAGCTGATTTGTATACGTTTACATACGTGAAGGAAATCGCTTAGTCCCTGTTGTGCTCCTTTAGGCTTTAAAATCTTTACAAAATGGCAATGACAAATTGGAAAATGATGGATATACTTAAATATAAAAGTTTTAACAAAAAAGTGGTAGAAATAAAATTTTAAGACAACAATAATTCCTATAAAATGAAATAGGAATCAGGTTTCTAGGACGAATGGTTTTCATTTTAGGAGGAGAAAATTACGTTTTTTTTTGCAAAAAATCAGTTTTTACAACTTTAACCTCGATGAGGCACGGCTTAACGTTATCCAATTGAGATAAAACTTTGCAAATCTTATTTTTTAGACAAATGGCACATTTTAGGGGGGTCCCGCAGGCATTACGACGAAAATATTTTTTCTCTCTATACCTTGTGACCACCCTAATACTCATACGTTTCAGTGTTGTATGTGCTCAAGTGAAAATTGTCAGCATCATACTGGGTAAGAAATTTATTAGTTTTTAGAGGCTCCTCAAACGCTACTACTGGACTCAATTCTGTATATTCAGTTGCCTTTTGAACCACTTTTTCATTTGCATCATCATGGATTAGAAAATTATCAGTTTTTGGAGGCTCCTCAAAAGCTACTGAGGGCCTCAATTCTGTATACTCAGTTGCCTTTTGAACCACTTTTACATTTGCATCATCATAGCTTAGAAAATTATCAGTTTTTAGAGGCTCTTCAAAAGCTTCTACTGGCCTCAATTTTGTGTATTCAGATGCCCCTTGAACTACTTCTTTATTCAGTTTACTCTCTGCGAGAACCAAATCCACCATTTTTCTGCCACTACTACTTACTACAGGCATCATAATATCTAGAACAATATGTATTTTTTAACTAACTTTAGATATTTGAGAAAATAAAAAACATGTATGCATTGGCCCGCGAAAAAAATAACTTACTTAAGAAAACTTACCAGGTAGTCATTGTTAGATCTACATAAAACAATTTAACTCAGTATGTACTTAGCTAACTTAGTAACAACACAAATTTATCAAAACAAAAATTATTAGGACAAAAATGATATTCACGTGCTAGCGTTATTCTAACTGAAATGTGTTTAACTAAATAATATCTGACATAAACTATTTACTCCGGAAAAAATGCATCCTAAAAACATACCTTGAATGTGGTAAATACAAGTAAATGGCACATACTACTATATAGTTAGGTAATATCAATTGAGGTAAGTTTTTATTTGTGGCCTTAAAATTGGTATCTCTAATATTTTTTGCACTTACCCCTTTATAGTCAAGGAATCGCTATTGTCACTTTTTAGATTCTTAGTATGTACATTAAATGGAAATACCACTATTTTTGTTATCGTTTATTTCAGTTTCTCGAAGGATTTACCACTTTATAGCTATGAAAAATGGTGTAAAACTAAATAATTTACTGTTATTGCCAGGTAACTAAATTTGAGCGAAAAGTGGAGATACCACTTTTAAGCTTAGCACGGCAGAATAGTAACCTACTAATCAAATTCAAATTCAAATTCAAAATTATCTATATTACCATGGATGTCACATATTGTTAAATAAATACATAACATGAAGGAATGGCGTCACAAAGAAAGAATTTACAATAAAATTGCAAAGCACAGAATTTAAAATAAAATTACAAGACACATAATTTAAAATGAAATTACAAGACACAGAATTTAAAATGAAATTACAGCATTAGATTAGTCATCATAAACAGAACAATACAATAGTTATACTACATTAATTGAGACGTGCTACACTTCACCGGTGCACCCATGTAACCGCCACCAAGCAACAATCATGAACGTAGGAATTCCTCAGTATTGTAAGGCTCCAGCTTCACTAAGTAATCAAAAATTGACTTTTTATATTTATTAACGCTGCCCCACAGTAAGGTCGTTAAGTGGTTGGGCATCCTGTTATAAAAAATGATACCAGTATAAAGTGGAGATCTCTTAAATAGAGACAATCTGTGAATTGGAATATTGTAGTTCAATGTTCTTGTGCCGTACTGAGAATTGCTCCTACTAAATGACTCATAATACTCTTTATGCCTGTAGAGGAACATCAGTAGCTCATAAATGTATACACCACTCATAGTTAATAAATTTAGCTGTTTGAATCGCATTCCGCATGATTCCATCTTTGACAAACCTAATATTACCCTTATTGGTCTCTTTTGAATCCTAAACACCTTCTCGACTCCCACGCCCGATCCCCAGAATGGAATCCCAAACCTTAAGATCGAGAAGAAATATGCATAATAAACGGATTTTAAAGCGTCGAGGCTTAGGTATATTTTCATTACCCGCAAGGCGTATGTTGCCGAAGATAGCCTACTACATACGTAATCAATCTCCTTATGCCAGTTCATTGTCTGGTTTATGATTATTCCTAAAAATTTGGTGGAATCCTTTTGTTGGATACCATAGTTCATGTTTTCTAGGGTTTGGGGTTCCACTCTTGGGTTAAAAACCATTAAATTTGATTTATCTTTGTTCAAAACCAGATAATTCTTTGAAAACCAACTCTCAATGTGGTTCAAAATATTGCTGCATTCCTTAGGGAGTGCGGATAAATTACCTGCTGTTATGATAAGATTTGTGTCATCAGCATAATTAATGATCTTACATGATTCTGAGGTCATATCCTGAAACATGTCATTGATAAAAACAATAAACATTAGTGGGCCAAGAACACTGCCCTGAGGAACTCCCATATCCATACAACTGACTTCTGAATAGTACTTAGTTACCTCACAGAATATCTCAACTTTCTGTTGTCTTTCCATTAAATACGATTTACACCACTGCCATGCTAAGCCTCTTATGCCATACTTATTTAACTTTTCCAACAGGATCTCTTGCTCTATGCAGTCAAATGCTTTAGACAGATCTAAAAATACACCTGATACACATTTCTTTGCTTCTAAGCCCTCATTTACATACTGCAAGAACTGAAAAAATGCAGTTTCTATGCTTGTACCCATGTTGAGAATCACTCATCAAATTATTTGTAATGAAAAAATTCATTATTCTTTGATACATGACAGCTTCAAAAATTTTTGACATTGATGGTAGTAAACTTATTGGTCTATGATTTTCAATGAGAGTGGGATCCCCCTTTTTTGGAATGGGTTTAATTAAAGCTATTTTTAATTGATCTGGGAACGTACCAGAATTTAACGAGTTATTAATTATATATACCAGAGGTTCCAGTAACTCGTATCCGCAAAACTTTATCAGAGAAACAGGTATTTCATCATAACCACTACACATTTTAGTTTTCAAATTTTTTATGATATCCAATATCTCATTGGGCGTAACAGGCTGGATAAAAATTGATCTTACATTATTATCTATGGAGCAAGAAAAAGGTATTTTATGTTTATTCTTTAAGTTGACTGCAACGTTTTTAAAAAATATATTGAAATTATTAGCAACATTTTGCGGGTCATCATATGGCCCCAAGCCCTTTTTGCTACTACATTTATTGGTAAGACTATTAACGATCTGCCACACAGACTTACTCTTGTTGTCAAAGCTGTTTATTGTGTCCAGATACGTTTTTTGTCTTGTTACCCTTAGAGTTTCATTGTAACGCTTTTTTGCTTCATTGTATAATTGTTTATATTCATTACATACAGTGGAGAGCTCTCTCATTAAATCAAGCTGCTCCTTACAAGTCTGAACCTCAGGTGAATTATATAAACAACTTCTTCTTTTACAGCCCCTCCTAATAAGCTTTTTCGGAAAGCCCGCCTCAAATATTGGAGACAGTATTGACATAAAAGCATTCCACTGAGCATTAACATCCCAAGCATGCTGTTCATATACAGATAACCATGATTCACCCGAAATCATCCATCTGAAACTCTCCATGTTTTCTGTGTTAAAAAACCTCTTATAGTAAGACTTTTTCTCATTCTCATTATCACTCAAAACACTCTTTATCTGAGCATTATGATCAGATATCCCATTTTCCACCACAGAAGATTCCCATTCACACTTGCTGACAAAAATATTATCGATACAAGTCCTTGTTGGGGATCTAGTGATGTCTGAGGTAGTAGGTTCCAAGCCAAAACTTTGCATTAGTGAAAGAAAATTTATGGATTCCTTGGTTTTTAATTTTATGTTTATATTAAAATTCCCAGCGATAAAAAATAAATTCAATGTACTGTTATTTATTAGCTTATTTAAAATTATTTCTAAATGATGCAGAAAAAAATCAACATTATTATCGTTGCTAGGTGACCGATACATACATGCACAAGTAAGCTTCCGACCAGCAACATTGGCCTCCAGTGCCGCGCACTCCAGTACACCTTTCACTGAAAGTCTCTGTATATCATCTCTTGCTTTCCATTGTAGGTCCTGTCTGCAGTACACTGCAACCCCCCCGTGCTGCCCCTCCAATCTGCAGTATGAAGAGACTAAGTCAAAGGTCTGAATTTTGTATCTCTGCAATTCTTCCAATGTTTAGAAGCACAGAAAACGACACAGTCTGGCTGACTATCCAAAAAAACCTGCAGCTCATCCAGGCAGTTTCCTATGGAGCTTATATTTTGATGTATGATCGTTACGTAACTCTTTTGTGATAGCTGTGAACTACATTGATTTTTATTTCTATTTAGTTTTCTTGAATCATCGGACCCATCTGTTCCTCTTGAGATGGCATCCTTCTCTTGGCAAAAAAACGTGTTACAATTGCGCCATTTGGCCATATATTACGCTTCCATGCATTTTTCAGTTGTTCCTGAAGAATCGTTACTTTTATTGAAGCATATATGTCAGGATGTTTAGATGGATGGAGCTCACATGTTACTCCAGGAAAATCTGGCTCAAGAACCTTCCTCAGGTCGTCCGCCGTCGTTGTTGGCTTTAGTCTTGATATATGGAGGGACACTTGTTTGGGCACAGCTTCTAAAGTTGTGGTATTTTTTCCCACCACAAAACGTCGCCTACGTCTAGCCCTTTGCCATCCATCCTGATTTTCCATAATCTCAGGGTCCTGCATGTTTAGATTTTGAATTTCACGCATTTTATTAATTGTTTGAGCTTCATGAATTGCATGATTTACTTTTTCAGAAGTTATAATTGTACGGTTAGGGTTCCTCGTCGCTGGTGGTTTTCTATTTCTCCTATTGGCAGCACTACTTGTTGCACTTGCGGTTGCGTAAGTAGGACTTTTGCTTTTTCGGATTTCGCTGTTTGAAATCGTGCTCTCCAGGTTAGGTGCGTTATGCGTTGTTGCCAGTTTTTGTTTTTGGGGCTGATCTGTCGTCATCTGCGACCCTCCTTCTGGATCTTTGACTGAAGGTGAAGGGGAAAGGATAGGAATGCCGGTTGAACTTTGGACTCCACATGTTTCTTGCAGTTTTTCATTGAGAAAAACTATCTTTTCTTTTAATAGCACGCAATTCTCCAGTAGATGGTCGTACTTACTCTCCATTTCCCTTATGATTCTCTTAAGTAAAATATTTTCATTGATTAGAGTTTCTGCTTTCATAACCTCTTCATTGTCGGAATTTTCCATTTCATGACGACACGAAGGACTTTTTCCCTGCGCTGATTGCATCATACAGCTTGGATGAAACACCAGATTACATTTAATATACTTAACTGAATAAACCACTCCTTTATTACAGTGTTTACAGATATTTTTCACAGCACTACGCGACGGCGATTTGTTCTCGCCCGCCATCTTGAATGAATCCCAAGAATGATCTGATTTCCGTAATGGTAGTTGGTTGATTATAATTGTTGATAGCTTCAACCTTTTTAGGGCACGGTTTAATACCATCTCTTGATATAATGAACCCTAAATATGGAGTTTCACTTTCTACAAAGACACATTTCTCCGGATTTAACGTTAGTCCTGCACTGCGAATTCTGTCAAACACGTCTCTGAATTTCGCAATGTGCTTGTCAATGTTATTCTCCGAAAACAGTATTATGTCATCCAGGTATACGCAACAGTGTAAATCTGTTAGATTAGACAAAACGCACATCATTAAACTTTGCCATGGAGATGGTAAATTGACTGAACCAAATGGCATTCGATTGCATTCATAATGTACCCAAGGAACTTAAAATGCAGTTTTCTCCCTGTCTTTTGGGTCCATCTCAATTTGCCAATAGCCTTTGGTCATATCTAGCGTAGAAAATATTTCTGCGCCGCCTAAAGCATCTATACTGTTTCGTATGTTAGGAATGGGAAAATAGTCCCGTTTCGTTATTTTATTTAGGTGTATCAATATTTTACTAACATTCTTAAAACATCGATAAAGGTAAACAATATTTAAAAATAGTCTAGTAATAATCTGAAACATATCTAAGGGACAATTATGTTAAAAAATATGGACTAAAAACCACAGAAAGTTCATGTGTTCCTGTGGCCCTTGGCTAGATAAAAGGCGTTAAAACTTCCTCTTATTTTTTATTAAATACATAATTTTCTCAGGTTTATTCTGCGCTTTGAAATGAAAAATGGCACTTTTTGTTGTAACTACCCTATATATAAGAAATTTAATGTATTTGGAAACTTTTATTGTGACTTTGTAGTGACGATAGTTAAAACAAATCAATTTTACCAAAATCATTTATTGTATAGACAGCTTAACTTATTTATTTCACAAAATGAACAGTACACATTTAATGGACTCATTTTATAAAAAAAAACTTCCAAATATGTAAAGCAAAACGAGCCAGACAATGTTGATACATATTAACACTTATTACGTAAAAAGATATCATACCACACATAGACTTCACTGTTTAATCCAACCTTTTATCTGTGTTGATAAAATCATCTACTGTTATCTATAGGTACCTAATAATTCATCACTGCGATTCTTTTTATTGGATGTTTTTTATCCGTTCTTGAGCTTTATACAAATCAGATTCCTATAGTGGATTCAATGTCTTCTTCGGAAGCTTGTTTTTTCCTGCATACAGCTTTTAAAATATATGAATCACGGGTATGAAGTGGATATCGATTAATTTTTTGTATTGATTGCATATATAATTTGTCCTCTATTAAGATTTTGAGTATAATAGAAATCAAAGGACATATGAAGTGCCTTTAAAATTTTACCAGTAGGTATATCGCATCTGACAATTTGTATTTAAAATACAATAATTCTCCCTCAACTAATATTCTTCTTTTGTAGCACTGTTTATTAAACCTTGTAGGTACTTACTGAATTCCTAGTAACAACTGTCAACTTGAGAAAGTTATCCAAAGTTTATTACTGGTGATGAGAATACTAAACAGAATAAAAAAAACTTACCCACAACAACTTTTCAGACTTTAAGTTGGCTAAAACTAGTCTTGCCTTTATGGCCTTTGTATGATAAAAGCAGAGCAAATTTGTCTTATATAGTTATGGATAAAGTTTTTCGGTTCATTTCCTTGTAATCATATCCCCGAACGCGAGTAGATCATTAACTTTAAATAATAAATTTAATTTCGTGAAAAATTACTTCTTAAATGTAAAATAACACTTTTTACGCTTACCAACTCAAAATAAATAATAATTTGTTCACACATTTTTTCATCTATTTCGTTGAGTCCTCCAATACTTGTTATTAGCAAATTGTGTTTTGTCTCGGTTGTTTCCCTGTTGTTGTTATTAAAACCTCTCAAAATAATTTGTTTCCCTTCTAACATGCCTAGAGAACAAAAAGCGATTACGTTTTTTTAGAGAAATAAATGTAGGTACTTGTTTTTCACTTTGGGAATGGTTTCTACTGTTCTTAAATACCTTGCTTTATATTACCTGGAATTGATCGATGAATCCGGATGATTTTAAAATGTGGAAAAAAGTGCGGATCCACGAATGAAGGGGTGATACGGCAAACTGATATTTACTGGTGTCTACTGGTTTATTTAAAGACTTTTCAATATCGTTCATGTCTTTTGGTGGTGCACCACAAATCTAACACCTACTAGCAGACGTGTCACTAAGAGCACAATAGACTCTACCATCAACCGTAGTTAATTGCAAAGGATGCTGTACTCTTATTTCGCGGCTATTAAAAATAAATGTGGATGGATGTAAATTATTTATTTTGTTTTTAAAATAAGCTTCTCCTTGCACAGACAGTTGCTTTGTTTCTTTACCAAATTGGAAACGAATAGGTCTACAAAACCTAGCGGAAGAAGGGCGTAGATTTTTCCAGATAATTCGGTCTGGGTCGGAGGTACTTGTTTTGCAAATTAAGGGGAACATAAGACGTAACAAATAAACTTCCTTCCATTCTCAATTGTTGAGTCCGAACAATTTTGTTTGTATTCACTATGCTCGGTACTACCATAAAAATCCCATTTCCCTATTAAAACAAATTCGTTACTTGGCTCAGGAGGAATATTATCTAACACGTCTTTTTGGGATTCAAGGATTCGGGAGGTTGCCTGATCCAACAAAGATTGTAAATTAATTTCCGCAGACGATTTCGTGACACATTCCTCTGATGGATAACACCTCTTCTTGGCTTCCAGCACTTTCTGATAGGACGGCAAAACATTAGGTAATTTTGAATGTATAAACTCTTTTAGCAACAAGTATTGGTGTTTGGTTAATTTATCCTCAGTAATTAAAGATACAACTTCATCAGTGCTGAATTCCAGAGAAAGAGTGTTCGATCGGTCGGATTTGCTAATTAAAGCAGTTACAACGAACTTATCTACCTTTGCTAACTCTGCTAACCTGCGACGTTTTGACCTCTTGCTGCGAGCCATGAAGTCCTTTCTGTACTTCTGCCCGCTAGTAGAAGGTTGATCCTCAATAGTCGACTGTTCAGCCGTGCATCGAGCACTAGTTGAAAGGATGCACACTTCACTTTATTTAACCAATCGCGGTACTTATCGACCAGTCTGGACTTTGATCGTTGAACTGGCTTCCAATACGACACTAACCTTTGACAAAGGAAAGACATACGGGTTTTCAAGTCGTCAGTCTGTATATTATGTTCAGCGACCGGCAGAAACTGCGTCAGCGCTTGAAAAAATGTAAGGGTTCTCTCTGCTTCAGATTTACTGTCCTTAAAGGAAAGCCATGTGTTCAGTACATGCGATCATATAAACGAACACTTCAAAGTGGTCCCCTTAAAAATCTTGATAAATCGGAAAAACAAAAATAAACTTGTTCGTTTTTTTGCTTTGGCTTAGCACCATTATTTATAAATTTTTGTAGCATGTAAATAATAGTAAAACACGTAAAACATTATACGTACCTTCAACTTGAATCTCCATTGTACAAAAAATATCACAAAAGTTCTTTTTACAAAAATAACACGTCGATACGAGTTCGAGTCACTATATCGCAGTAATAGTTCTAACGAGCACTAACGCGATGTATTCACTTTCGATGCAAAACAACAAATGTATCCTTTGTGAAATTGCAATTTACTTTATACCCGCAAGTAGTATGATTAATTGTAAGTTACTAAAAGAAATATGACTCCACAATGCAGACATCAACATCTCACTCCTATGACCTACTACGGGACCACCACGCATTGGTTGGATTTTGACTGTCTTTGACTTCATAACAAAATGAAACCAAATATAATGTAAGGTTTAAGAAAAGTTCTACAAAAACATGTTAGATACAGATTATTTGTATTAAAAATAAGTTAAGTATTCTTACCTGCTAAATTAAATACAAAACGTTTCATCCGCATACTGTTTCTAAATTTTCACGATTTGCCATCACAGTCTTCACTATCATTATTAACCACCTACCAGCCAAAAAAATGACAAGTGCCAGGCGTTTAGTAATTTACTGTCGAGCGCTGAGAGTATATTGATGACAGGTAACCAGTAAATGACTACTTATAAATTTTTTGGTAATAGATCAATAAAAATGCAGCAAGCACCTTCAGTTCAAAATAGAACACAAGGACCTGCTCTTTTTGCTCTGAAGCAAATATGAAAAATTTATTTCAAAATATTTCGACTATAAAACTCAAAAGCCTTTATTCCTTCCATTAATCAATATTATTTTGACTACTACAAATTTAGAAAACTTTCCACATTCCTAATAAGAAAATTGAAATTAGAACAATCCAAATAGCAGATCCAAACGCAAAACCCTTTGACTTAACGATATCGTGGATTAGAAGTATTTCCACCCCTATTATTAATAAGTCGAAAACATGTCGATTGTTCCCTGCAATAACGACTCACCTCAAATTATAACAATTTTCAGGAAAGCCTATTAAAGATTTACGTTTTAAGATTTAGCCATATTTATTATGTTTTGGAATGATATTAATTCGGATTTTTTGGGAAAATTCTGTAGGAAAAATTCTTAGCTTTTAAATTATGACTGTGCTATCAAGATTTAGTAATGGTGAAACTATAAAAGTTATTTTATTTAAACAATTATTTGAGTTGTGCCACTATTCAATTATAAAATAATTCAATTTTGTCTTTTAACACATGGTCATCACACCAATAATAGGGTTTTATAAAAAAAATAAAAGACATTATAAGGGTAAATTTTAATGAAACAAAACTCAAAATTATTATGAACAGACAAAATATCGTAGATTTAAAGGCTGCCATAGAAAGACGAGTAATATTTTGGTATAATATTTTTATCTACTAGCTTAAGAAGACCTTCTTTTTTCTTTTCATCTAGCCCTATTGGTTTATCGTATAAGGGCTTCAAATTGAAAAACTCGCCTGCACGTGCACCGCCTCGAGTATTTCGCTTATGGGACAATTTAATTTCTTGGAAATATTAATCAGAGTATTGATGTTTATAAAGTATCTCTTGCGGTCTTTCTTTTTCAACTTGAAGAACAGCAATCTCACTAATTCGAACATTTTCATTGTTAGAGTTTTTAAAACCGCATTTCTTAATCTTATTTACCAAATCTTTGAAATCGAAAATTGACTCGTAACTCGGTTCTTCTACAACATACGGCGTACCCTTCTTTTTTGCTGTCCTCATCATACATACTGTTGAGGGGTGTAAATTGGTCTCCGTTTAAGCGATTTAGTTATCTCTCGTTGGATAGTTGGATGAGCACTGTCACCTTCATTTTGAGTGTGGCCTTTAACTAAGAAGTTGTGGGTAATAGAGGTAACGAATTTAAAGCTACGATGTACATGAAGAAGACACACTTATTTTTATTTTGTTCACAACAGTTGTCTGAACAGAACACTATCAATATGTTGTTTTGATTCCACAACCTTCCCTTCTAATCCCTTAATGTACATCCAACGGCATGTTGCGATCTCGTTTGCGCCTCTTTTTGTCTGTTGCCAAATCGCAGACGGCAAAATTAATCGCATTAAGTTGTGACACATAATAAAACATTGAAAAATCGCCCCTGGGGCTTTTCAACACTGCCTGATGACCGTACACGAATACTATGTAATTCTGCCTTTGCCTTTTCTTTGTCTTCTTCCTTTGCAAGTCGCGAAAGTCTCTTTTCTTTTTGATGTGCTGTAACGTCTCGATTTTGCAACCGTTCAAATCTCTTCAAAATGTTGGGGGCCAGTGTTAAGCTTTCCCCCCCCTTGAAGTGAATAGGTTGCAAAGCTAACGTCGCGTAAAATGTGGTTAAAAATAAATCGCCCTAAACCTGTTATCCTACAGATAACAATAATTGTGACCAGGTACGCCCTGAGAAGGATATCTACTTACAACTCTTACCTAATCGACCAAATCAAGCTGCTTGTAGAACACCTCCATACGCTAGCTCTATCTCAAAGGGTAGGTTCTTTTAGTGACAGATGAGCGTTTAGCTTTTAACGTCAAAATCGGTAATTTAGTCAAAATTAGAGAGGCGCCACCATAGTTTTACTTTCTAAAATTCAGGCTCTAAATGGTGGTCCGTTTAGCCCTTAACGTTGAAACAAAACCAGGAATAGAAAATTAAATGTCAAGTCCGGTATTTAAAATTACTAGGTAATCAAAACAAATTTTCGTTTAAGGCCAATACATATAATCTTGACTTAAAAATTTAGGATATAATGACAAGTCCTTGTTTTTGTTTATAAGATTAATGCAAGCTCCTCTGAGACAAAACAATATAGTTACTTGTGTAACTTACAATGTAGGATTGATCCAAGTGTGTTTGAGGCAGTCACTATATCCGCACAATAGAGTCAGCTGTGCTTGAGGGTATAGTGACCACGTGGTCCAAAAACACTTGTATCAAAACTGTCAACCGCCGAAAAGAAAAAAAGTATTTACAAGTGAGATCTCAGTTTGTCAAGAAAACAAGTTAAGTTTTTAAGGTTACGGTAGTGAAAAATTTACAAGTTACTAAAAATTTACAGAGGTTACCTTCAAAAGGTCCACTAGGCTGTGGAATCTAGCACGCCTGACGGTGACTACACTCACAGCACAAAAAGCCAACTGTGCTCCTACAGAGTCCAGTCACGAATATCAGCCCTGGGTCAGCTTAACCACACTGATAAAACAGGACTACTTGTGGGAAAAGAATTGCTTCTTTTGCCAATTTTGTTCTTAGGACAAAGGAAATTTATCGGACAGAAAGATACCACTCTTCGGCCAAACACACATCGGTATTTAAAACCAGTCCCAAGTTCTCTTGGGATTTAATTCTATCAAGCTGAAAGAAATTCATTTAAACTAAAAACTTTCCCACCATAGTTACTCTATGATCTTCTATCAAATTCAAAATTCTCTTCTTAAAGAACCCAAGCATTTGGCAACCAATATAACCCACGAGGCCTAGTGCCCTAAGCCATCGTGCAAACTCGTTTTTAACGAATCGCGCGAACGTCATTATGGTAAGAATCCCGGAATATCAGTGGTTTAAACCTGTTATATTTTATTTGATCAGTTAGTTGGAACTGGAAGCATTTGAGTATTGGGTTAAATAGTTGGTGTTTAGACCATTTGTGGCCATAATTTGACGGTAAGTAAATGCAAGAATATTCTTTGATAATTTAGTAGACTAGTTAATTAAGAATTGAGAGGTTTATGCGATGCACATGTTAGACTATACAGAATTTACAAAACCTGGACATTTATTTAAACCTTACACATTATTTATGACTAATTATTTCCAAAAAGCTCATTCGGTACTTGCGATAAAACAACTCCTATAATTTCAAAAAAAAATTACCATAATTATTGAACTTCTTTGTAAATACTTCAGGGTAGGAAATAAAAATGGCGATATCTTTCTGCAAAACCGCGGCACTTGTTACCAAAGAATACAACCTTCTTACAAGATATTATGTCTTAAACTGAAAACCCACGGGTTGGTTGATAAACGATTAAGATTTTCTATTGATGCGTATTTCCTTTGAGTTAAGACACACTGCAAATCTGCCAAGATTCTCTTTTTCACCACTCAAGAAAATTTTCCGTCTGTCCCTTATAGTTTTCGGGATACTTTCATCACCAATTTAGGACACACTGTTAGCTATACAATTTTTACCTACAGCTTCGCTCGTATGAAATACGAATGTGGACGAAATTACGGTCTGTAGTTTTCAAAAGTTATTAATTTATTTTTTTCTTATTTTCTGACAAGATTAGAACAAAGAATTAATGAAGTTGAGATATTGAAATGTCCCACTGAAGAGCAGATCAATTCAATAATACAAAACATAGGCTTCCGGCTTCAGCGAGGCATCAAAAGTTTGGATGAGTGCAGCTCAGGTGAAAATGTAAGCAAATTAATGTTAAATACCAGACAGTTGCGAGTATTTTAACTTATTTTATTCTTATTATCTTCCGACACGTTTTTATAATGTTGCTGTCTTTTGCTACGTTACCTACTTTATCGTAAATAATAATAAATAATAATTATAAATGGTTAGTTTTTGGGATATATTAGTTTTAAAATATTTTGTTTGTTATGCGATTTGTTAGTTCTCATAAGTAAATATCATTTGTTGTAATAGCGTCAGCAAAAAACACAGGTGTTTCTGTTTTAAATATATTTAATATTAAAATAATTCATTGTTTTCTTGTTCCCTGTACGACATTTTATTTAATACATACGTTTTAGGTAACTAATAAAATAAAAAAACTACTGAGTTTAAATTAATGTTCCTATATTTTGCAAGTTAATTGAAGTTAAACATAATATCATTAAAATGCTATTCAAATTAGGAAAACTCCAGGAAAAGGCATACATCCTTCTAGTATACACTTCTGATTTTAATTTAGTCTATAACTACACTTTTGAAACATCCCTTATTATAGGATTTTAAACGAGATAATTGTTCTCTTTACCCAAAGTAACAGTTTATAGACAAGTCTTACGAAACTTCTAACAAATGACTTAATTTTTAGAGCTAAAGTTATGGAGATCTTAAACTGAAAAATTGATTTTATATTAAAAGAATTAATCTTTTGACTCAAATGTACGATAATCTTAAGATAAGAAATTGAATTTGCAACAAAAGGCTTAGTCTCTTTACTTAAGTTCAAGATGATCTTAAAATAAGGGACAGAATTTGTAACAATTAAATCAAGTTTGTGGCTCAAATCTACGATTATTTTAAAACAAAGAACGGAATTTGCACCAATTAGCTCGATGTTATGCATTCATGTGCCCGGAGTGCATCATATTTTGGCATAAATCCCTATTCTCTTACTTGACAGTTTACTACTTTCCTAGTAAAGGATTGTAAATTCATATTCTTCTGGGTCAAAGAAATAAATTGAAACTGAACCAAAGAAATGTATTTCTTATTTTAAATTCCTCATTCATTTGGCATATATCAAAAGAATCATTCGTTTGAGGAAATGTCATATTCTATTAAAACAAATGATCCTTTTTATCAGTGCACCCCAGCCCTGATACGTCCACTAGGCCAAACGATACTAGAAACCACCTCCCCCTAAAACCCAATGAAAATAAATGAAAAGAGACCTACGGAAACCGTCTGGTTCCAGTCGATGAGTCCCCAAAAGTTGTATACTTAAAATATATGCCCAAGGTAAAAATGTAGTTACATGACTACACGTATAGATTCTAATATTTAAAATTTAGTCACATGAAAATTTACAATATACCCAAAGTTATATGTTCAGTTTGGACTAAACGAGGCCTGGCATACGCTTGCGTGTTGTCGACAAACCGCCCGCGCTTACACGTCACCTGGGCTCTACAATCGTTCGAAAGCACAAGAGAAAAAGGTTATAAAACGGTGAAACAAAGTGATCATATTTTTAAGCAAGTTATTGGTCTGAAGGACTCTCTACCAGTGAGGATCGAAACATTGATTCCCCAATAAGGTCTCCCCAGAATAAACAGACCCTCGATGGGGTACAATCGGGATTGTACAGATTAATTGAAAATAGGGAAAATTACCCCTTGGCAAGACTCAGTGTTGGTAACCACACCGGTAGGTGAAATTTTAAATCTACACTTAGCTGTCTACAATACTCGGAGCTGCCTCTCCGTGCGGTTTGTTCCCCAAGATGACAGCTAACCCGACGCAAGGTCATTCAAGGTCCTATAAAACCCTGGTACTGAAATGATTGGGCTCCACCACCAACCCCGGATGTCCAATCCATAAATTCATGTACTTTTATCCAAAACGTAAAACTGGTAATCCAAAATTAGGTAATTTATACCAATACTACACTGATAAAACAGGACCACTTAGGGGAAAAGAATTGCTTCTTTTGCCAATTTTGTTCTTAGGACAAAGGAAATTTATCGGACAGAAAGATACCACTCTTCGGCCAAACACACATCGGTATTTAAAACCAGTCCAAAGTTCTCTTGGGATTTAATTCTATCAAGCTGAAAGAAATTCATTTAAACTAAAAACTTTCCCAACATAGTTACTCTATGATCTTCTATCAAATTCAAAATTCTCTTCTTAAAGAACCCTAGCATTTGGCAACCAACATAACCCACGAGGCCTAGTGCCCTAAGCCATCGTGCAAACTCGTTTTTAACGAATCGCGCGAACGTCATTCATGGTAAGAGTCCCGGAATATCAGTGGTTGAAACCTGTTATATTTTCTTTGATCAGTTAGTTGGAAATGGAAGCATTTGAATATTGGGTTAAATAGTTGGTGTTTAGACCATTTGTGGCCATAATTTGACGGTAAGTAAATGCAAGAATATTCTTTGATAATTTAGTATAATAGACTAGTTAATTAAGAATTGAGAGGTTTATGCGATGCATATGTTAGACTATACAGAATTTACAAAACCTGAATATTTATTTTAACCTTACACATTATTTATGACTAATTATTTCCAAAAAGCTCACTCGGTACTTGCGATAAAACAACTCCTATAATTTAAAAAAAAATTACCATAATTATTGATCTTCTTTGTAAATACTTCAGGGTAGGAAATAAAAATGGCGATATCTTTCTTCAAAACCGTTGCACTTGTTACAAAAGAATACAACCTTCTTACAATATATTATGTCTTAAACTGAAAACCCACGGGTTTGTTGATAAAAGATTAAGATTTTCTATTGATGCGTATTTCCTTTGAGTTAAGACACTCTGCAAATCTACCAAGATTGTCTTTTTCACCACTCAAGAAAATTTTCTGTCTGTCCCTTATAGTTTTCGGGATACTTTCTTCACCAATTTAGGACGCACTGTTAGCTATACAATTTTTACCTACAGCTTCGCTCGTATGAAATACGAATGTGGACGAAATTACGGTCTCTAGTTTTTCAAAAGTTATTAATTTATTTTTTTCTTATTTTCTGACAAGGTTAGAACAAAGAATTAATGAAGTTGAGATATTGAAATGTCCCACTGAAGAGCAGATCAATTCAATAATACAAAACATAGGCTTCCGGCTTCAGCGAGGCATCAAAAGCTTGGATGAGTGCAGCTCAGGTGAAAATGTAAGCAAATTAATGTTAAATACCTGACAGTTGCGAGTATTTTACTTATCTACTTATTTTATTCTCATTATCTTCCGACACATTTTTATAATGTTGCTGTCTTTTGCTACGTTACCTACTTTATCGTAAATAATAATAAATAATAATTATAAATGGTTAGTTTTTGGGATATATTAGTTTTAAAATATTTTGTTTGTTATGCGATTTGTTAGTTCTCATAAGTAAATATCATTTGTTGTAATAGCGTCAGCAAAAAACACAGGTGTTTCTGTTTTAAATATATTTAATATTAAAATAATTCATTGTTTTCTTGTTCCCTGTACGATATTTTATTTAATACATACGTTTAGGTAACTAATAAAATAAAAAAACTACTGTGTTTAAATTAATGTTCCTATATTTTGCAAGTTAAACATTAATATCATTAAAATTCTATTCAAATTAGGAAAACTCAAGGAAAAGGCATACATCCTTCTAGTATACACTTCTGATTTTAATTTAGTCTTTAACTACACTTTTGAAACATCCCTTATTATAGGATTTTAAACGAGATAATTATTCTCTTTACCCAAAGTAACAGTTTATAGACAAGTCTTACGAAACTTCTAACAAATGACTTAATTTTTAAAGCTAAAGTTATGGAGATCTTAAAATGAAAAATCGATTTTATATTAAAAGAATTAATCTTTTGACTCAAATGTACGATAATCTTAAGATAAGAAATTGAATTTGAAACAAAAGGCTTAGTCTCTTTACTTAAGTTCAAGATGATCTTAAAATAAGGGACAGAATTTGTAACAATTAAATCAAGTTTGTGGCTCAAATCTACGATTATTTTAAAACAAAGAACGGAATTTGCACCAATTAGCTCGATGTTATGCGTTCATGTGCCCGGAGTGCATCATATTTTGGCATAAATCCCTATTCTCTTACTTGACAGTTTACTACTTTCCTAGATAAAGGATTGTAAATTCATATTCTTCTGGGTCAAAGAAATAAATTGAATCTGAACCAAAGAAATGTATTTCTTATTTTAAATTCCTCATTCATTTGGCATATATCAAAAGAATCATTCGTTTGAGGAAATGTCATATTCTATTAAAACAAATGATCCTTTTTATCAGTGTAACAATTTAGTCATATCCAAAGAGAAACAATCCAACGTAAAAACCCTAAAAGAAAATTACCCTGTATAAGTAAAATCCTTTCATAACAGAACTAGCTAATCAATTTTGAATTTACAAATTTACAAACCTAAATCCTATCTGTACAATATCGCTTACCTTAAATTAATAAGGGTTTTTCCTTCAACACCGTAGAAAAAAACACAATTTTATCGGCAACTTGGCCTAGGAATGCATCCTATCCAAGGATCGAACTAATGCATTCCAAATGAAAAAGGGATGAGACCCAAGAAACTTTATCTGCTCACGTGGCATTTTCCAAAAATAAAAACTAGCTGAGTTTTATCCCATGTGTCTTCTTCAGTGGTTGACGGCCAAAAGGGACGAAGCCACGTCATCTACACCCAATCTAATATCTAAACTCTGGTTCCATGACCAACTGCCCTTAAAAAAAAACCCAAAATTCCCCAGAAATCTACGCCACTTCGAGAAATCGCAATAAAACGGTTAACCCTTTTCTTATCAATCGTCCGGTCGTCCGTCACCTGAATACGGCTTTATGACAGTTCATCCCGCCGGAAATCTAAAAGAAGAATGTCAGCGTCCTGACATTTTACGTATATGGCAAACAGCTGGCTGTCACATTTCATAATAGACAATTTTCGAAATTGAAAGAAAACCAATCGAAGTTTAGCACAAATATATCCAATATCAAGTCTCTACGACTAGCAATATATATATATCAAGAAATTGTCATAAGAATATACTACCCAAAACATGGAAAATAATCAGGAAAAATTCACTCGAACTCACATCGAGCCCTATATTTGTCTTTCACCCTTAACGAGGATTTACAGAAGGTATAAGGTATTATTTATTTAATTATTATTTAATTGCTTATTAAGGTCTCAAAAATTCCACAATAAAAATATTTACTTAAAAAAATTAAGTCTAAAGCTGAAATTTTGATACTACTTACTTATAATACCATTTATTTTTCAAAATATACATTTTTATCCCTAAGTCTACTTTAAATATATACACTTAATCTAAATATATGTATATGTACAAGTTATCGGAAAACAGTACAATGCTCTTTCCGATCATGCGACCAGGGTATGGCCGGGGCTGGTCTTGGCCCTTGGTAGACCTTCGGAGATTTATAGTATTGATGTGAAAATAGCCTTCTCCGAGTAACTTTCAAGGCTGTGCGTGATTTGAACTTGCTAAGATAGCTTGAGGATCTTAATTGGGTTTTTATTTGTATATACAGTTTACATATAGGACATTACTGGGAAAACACGAACGAAAAACCCAGTTTTATATTCGAGGACTAGATAATGACAGATAGTTTTTTAATTTACAATGGTATATACAATTTATACATTTTAGCACACTCATTTCCCATTCATTCTGTATTCATACGTTCCTTTCACACTTATTTACAAACCTTACATTCAAACATACTCTCTTCACGGCGTTGGAGTGACTAAAATTTATTTACAGATTTAGTGAATATAGTTGGCACAGAATTTTTTGTTTATTATTTTGAATTTAATATTTAAATTACCAGTCTTGGGATTTTTGACTACCCTTAACAAGCCAATCAGATGGCTTGTCTGTAGGTAGGAGTGGCTTGTGTTGGCACTCGTCGGTCTCTCAAGGAAAAGTGGAAATCAATCAACAATAATTCAAATTTGGGAAATTAAGTGGAAGTGATTAGGGATTTTCAAAATAAATTGGCAGTCTTTTGTAGAGTGGCTTGTGCCTCACATCGTGAACATGTCTAATCCGTGTGAGATCAGAAATTTTGATACTAATTATCTATTACATCGTGTTGCTATTTTCTACCCATAACAGTGCATAATATTTTAGTTCCAATGCTTTTTTATCATCGCTTGTAGAATTTTCGTATCGCACGCAGTCTTCATACTGGTCTTTCCTAGGTTGGTAAAATGGGATTTTATACTCAGTATTAAATACTTTTACATACATTCGGTAGTTTGCTGGTTCTATATTATGTTGCGTTTTCTAGAGTGCGACACAGATCCATTATCCCCCCTTCAATATATTCTTTTTTTGAGTCTTTGCGGCAGTAATGACTTTCCATCCTGGGTATAAAATCGATGTGCTCTCGTATCGCTTTTAGAGTCGTATAGGATCAGTACACCCACACTAAAAAAAAGAATACCTTGGTTGAAATGCATTTGCATTTTACTCAATGGACCGGCGACTTTGAATAGGGCAAAATGCATATTCTCTTTAAAACAATATATTTATCCTTTTGTCATCAAACCATTATATGATTCTGAATAAATGAAATATGCGTTTGGCCTAAGAGTAACGGTCTGTTTCCAAAATACAAGATTTCTCAATTTTCTTAGCCTAAGGAGTAAACATAATTAAAACTAATAATTTATTATCTTAAGAGTTTAGGTTCTTAATTAAAGAGTACCTTTTTTTGAGTATCGTCAATTATTAATAGAGAAATTTAAATGAAATGACTGATTTCTTCATTGTAGGTTCCCTATTTTTTTATGTTATTGGCTGAAAATCGTGGTTCCTTGCTTTAAAAGCATCATGCTTTAAGGCATATAAAATTCTTTCCAAGCAAAATTGTAAAGTTCATAATAGAAGCTAAACTATATTTGGTGATAGGTCCTCGGTTTCTTCGTTGAAGACCGTCTCGGATTTGATTTAAATGATTGGTACTTCGGTCCGAATGTAGAAATTTTCAAACGTTTCGCCTTCAGTTGCACGAGTCTTCAAGTTGGTTCACCATTGGACAAAAAATTCGCACGTTTGAATAATTCACAGTCTAGATTCCAGTCCCCTATATAAAAATTACTGTTACATAGATGTATATACGATTGATTGTATTGACTTCGCTTTATAACTATTAGAGTTCATATTTACAATTTAAATATGTATACTTGAGCATTTTTATTATACTGACTGTTGTTGCAAAATAGTACCAAGAATTTATTATAAAAATCTTAAAATGTGATTACTACTATAACTAATATTATGTAACAAAATAACCAATTTAAACAATAAGAACATTATTTTTATGTAATGAAATCTCCAAAATTTCCAGACGTTAGCGAAGTAATCTGCTCCCCTGTTAAATAGACTAGCAGCTTTGGCTCGCCGAAATTTGGTTCTAAAAATATTAGTTAGTTGGTACACGATAATTTTATTTATACGAACCACTGTGCAATTTGACTTAATATCTGGCGCAAGTAAAATATCTAGGACTTTGATAAAAAAAAACTATGTAATAATTAAATCATGATGTAAGTAACTAATCAAATAAATTAATTTAGTCTAATAGCAATTATTTATTACTATTACTATTAAATTACTTTGATTCCTTAATTGACTTTTGTTAATGACACTCCTAATTGTGTGCAAGCAGACTCTGACAGCTTGTTTAGAAAGATCGGTGTCTTTAACAAAAATCACGGTCTTCATTACAAAAGAAGGAGAGCCTTACACAAAGATTTATAAACATAAATTAAGAAATAAATCTTTTATTTCAAGCACAAGGTGGATCTTCAAACAAGTAACTGGTTTTAGTTTTAAGGACAACAGAAGTTTTTATATGATAATTATTTTGTCAGGACGGACCCTAAAAGACGGACGCCATTTTTACAACCTCGTGCTTTATAAGGATAGTGATAAACGCTTAAACAAAAATATTATACTGCCTAATAGAAACCATAGCAACATTTTTTGAGCCCTAGTTTTTAATTTTTTGTGTCCTACGTTCTTAAAAGGACTAAAATAAAACAGTACCTGGGTCGATAATTTCTGACGTTACTGTCCGTATAATAATTTTAGCTCCATCACATATAATATGAACTGAAATAATGCAGAAAGAAGATATACGTACCTTCGAATTTCGCCACTAAGTGGCCCAGATTCCAATCTTCCAGTAATGGTGAATTGTCATAATTACTGCTAAGGGCACAACACAGATCTTCTCGCATTAAGGTCTGTTGCGCGAGATTTTGGTCGGTGTGAGCGGCTTTGTTAAAAACCCTTCGCGAATTATTCAGAACGCAAGTGATACGTAGAGCGCAGGGTCTTCAGCCAAATTCGTAGTATCTTGTTTAAATAGGTGAGTTTTGTAAACAGATCTTTGGCATGTGATAAGAAAAATATTCTTGTCTTAAAGTAATAGTTATTCAAGAGAATTTGTAAAATACTCCAAGAACCCTCATGTTTTTATGGGAAAAGCAATTCTGATAATTTACTGAATTTCTTAACACAAGTGGAGCTCTCTTTTCAGTGCATGATTTTTATGTTTGCCACGTTCATCAAGACTAAGAACACCACATTGCATACTCTTATTTTTTCTCATCAACAGCCAAATAGAAAGCGTTATTTTTATTTCGATGGCTATTTTCCCGTGTGTTCCTGTATTTGGGCTCAATAGTTGGCATACTTTGTAAGACAAACTCGCGTTGCCTTTGCAGGTCACCAGTCTTCCAAAATTCATCGAAAATGGCCTTTCGTTGGTCGTCCGAGATTTTTTGTGAACACTTATGCAGGCACTTTTTGTCGTTACATGCAGGTCCAACTGATTTTTCTTTATCACGTTTTTCGTGAAATGTAATCTTTTCCACTATTTCTCATATACGTCTCGCAAAGGTTTTTCTCCATAAATCCGGTTGCCTTTTTATTTTTCTCGTCGTTATCAGAAGATTTTCTACTGTCACTCAGGTAATCTTTTACTGATAAAGGAAATACAGGTTGAGTTGAATTTTCATTTTTCACTGGGAAAATATAGGTTTTATCTTGCATATTATCGTCGTCATCTTCTGACAGATGAATTGCCTTGCGATGTGGAAGAAGATGAACTCTCATCAGAAAAACTTCCAGATGAACTTTCATCGGAAGAAGTTCCAGATGAGCTATTTTTTAAAGCTGAAACTAAGCCAGAACTTTTTAACGATGCTCATCTGAAATAAGGAAAAACAAAATGTTAAGTGCTAATTTTTCTTTTAAACACCTACAAAGGCGCCTTATCCTTTTTTGCAGACAAGGACCCTCCAAGTGTGAGGGATTTGAGGAGATTTGTGAAGCTATAATTTTCCACGGGAGTTAGTTCTGCTCTTGGTAATTTAAACTAAACCGTTTGAATTATTCACACTACTTTATTGACATTACTATGGATTCTGCGTCTTTTACAAAATTAGACGCACTTCCGTCACATAAAAACTTTCTAATTGAATTACGAGTACATTACTCCCAAGTCACAACCCTCTCACTCGAGTCTTATTTTTCAACTTACTGACGGTCCATCCGTCATTTTTTCTGACAAACGGGTGGAATTCCACCAAGCTTAGGAGTTGGTGTTATCCATGGCAACTTGCATACTAATGACATAACCACACCGCTTGTACCTGATAAATCGTTGTTTACAATTTTACATTTTATAAAATTATGGGACTTGGGAATTATGCTAACTTAAATAAACCGTTGTGAGTTTTCGCAACATACTCCCCCCAGTTGAAGTGATTACTTCAAAATAAAAGTTAAATTTGCAGAGTTCTGAATTCAAAATTGTAACTCTTCAAATGAGAAATAAATACAGCTTAGAGAGAGAACCAGTCAGTTCAACTGGTGGAGATAGCTAACTATTAAGACTTATTCATAGTCTTAACATGCTACGACATTAACAAATAAGCGATATCAAAAATGCTAATAAAGATACATAACAAAAAAAACAAGAACTGTTTAGGTTTGTGGCCTAATCTGGTAAAGGGCATAATTTTGATATGGACCTCGTGAAGATTCCGCCATTTGTTAAAACTTTAACAACTCTGACCTTGTTGTCCCTGCCAGGTAAAATCTCAACCACCCTGGCTAAAGGCCAATTCAAAGGAGGTGTATTTTCGTCTTTCATTAAGACAATATCATTCTTTTGTAAGTTTTTCTGAGTAGTACACCATTTAGGTCTGTGCTGAAGTCTGTTTAAGTAGTCCACCGTCCACCGTTTCCAAAACAACTGTTGTACTTTAGTAAAAGTTTGCCAAATAGTAAGTCTGTTATCGGATGTGTTAGTAAAGTCTTTTTCCGGAAATGAGGTTAGTGATTTACCAATTAAAAAGTGCCCAGGTGTCAAGCAGGTGAGGTCCGAGGGGTCGTTTGACATGGCACAGAGGGGGCGTGAATTTAGCACGGCTTCTATCTGAGCTAGCACTGTGCTAAACTCTTCAAATGTAAGTTTTAAGTTACCTACAAGTCTTAATATGTGGTACTTGGCGCTTTTTATAGCGGCCTCCCAAATACCACCGTGGTGAGGAGAACGTGGAGGAATGAATTTCCACTCAATTTCTGAAGATGTAAGGAAATTTTGAATGGATTTCGAAGTCTCTTTCTCTATTAGGAATTCAGCCAATTCCTTGAGCTGATTTCTAGAGCCAAAAAAGTTAGTTGCGTTGTCACTGTATATAACCTTGGGGTTTCCCCGTCGGCTTATAAATCGTTTAAAAGTAAGTAAAAAAGCTTCTGTTGATAGGTTTGAGACTAGTTCTATGTGTATGGCGCGAGTAACCATGCACACAAAGACTGCAATATAACACTTGATGCAAGCAGCTTTACGTAGCTTTGAGCTTTTTATTAGGAAAGGACCACCGAAGTCTATTCCTACATTAGTAAAGGGATGAGAAGCACAAAGTCGTTCTTTGGGTAAGTATGACATTTGTTGAGAAGCAGCTTGAGCTTTAAATCTAAAACAGGTTATACATTGGTGAATAATTCTCTTGATTTCTCTCAAACCATTCAAGGGCCAATATTTAAGACGCAAATTAGATAAGGTGTTCTGAGGACCTGCATGGCATAATCTTCTGTGCTCTCTCCTGAGCAACAACTGTACAGTGTATTCCTTTGAAGGTAGCAAAAGAGGATATTTTTGATCGAAAGATACTTCTGCGTATTTGAGACGACCTCCAACTCGTAACATTCCTTCCTGATCCAAAAATGGACTAAGAGACAGAAGAGCCTTGTTAGAAACCACCTTTCCAGATTTACGATCACGAATTTCATGTGAGAAAGAAAACTCTTGTATTAATTTGATAATTTTTTGTTCAGAGGATTGAAGTTCAGTAATTGTAAGAGGACCAGAGATTTTCCGTAAAGGATTTTTTGAGTTATGGGCAAATCTTAGACAGTAAGCAACAGCACGTTGTAATCTATTAAAGTTTGAAAACCTTTCACACAAAGAGTTATAAAAACTTGTCTGAACTTGTATCTGGTGAACAACCTTTTTTTCTTCTGGAGGGTTTTGAAGAGTTTTCTTTGTGTTATAATCAGACAAGTCTAAATTGAGTTGTTTAAGAAATTGTGGTCCATGCCACCAAAGTTGAGACTTTTCTAATTCGGAGGGTGACATTCCACGTGATAAAATGTCAGGTGGGTTTTCTTTTGACCTTATATATCTCCATGTAACATCAGGAGAATATTCGTGGATCTGCGCTACTCTATGGGAGACAAACTGAGACCATCGTGATGGATGTGACCTTAGCCAAGCTAGTACAATTTCTGAGTCACACCAAAGATTTACGGATTCTATCTGTGTAAGCTTGTCCTTGAGAATACCAAGTATTTTTTGAGTAAGTTTTGAACATAAAACAGCACCCATTAATTCCAATTTTGGCAGAGTCAAAACCTTAAGGGGAGCCACTCGGCTTTTAGAGGAAATGAGAGTAGAAGTGACCTTACGAGTGTTGTAAATTACTCGTAGGTAAATACAAGTTGCATACGCCTTTATGCTAGCATCAGAGAAAGAGTGAATTTCGATTTTTAGGATATGATCGTCTTTAAAGAAAGGCCTAGGAATTTTTAGGTTTTCAAGAGAAGAAATACTTTTTACAAAGGAAGTCCATTCCTGTAGAATGTCTGAGTCTAGTTCATCATCCCATTCGATTTTTGTCATCCAAATCTTTTGCATGATGATTTTAGCAATCACTGTAACTGGATTAATGAGTCCTAAAGGGTCAAATATCTGAGCAATGATAGAGAGTACTTCCCTCTTTGTGTATGAATCTTTTGGTATTATTTGGGGTATTGAAATCGAGAAGCTGTCCAAATGAGAATCCCAGTGTAGACCTAAAACCTTGTTGGAACTGTTTTCGGGAACAATAACATATTTGGAGTCCAGAGAAAGCTCAGAGATGTTGTCTAAAAATTCTTTTGAGTTTGAACACCATTTATGTAGAGATATGCATGCCTTGTCAAGCAATTCAGTTATTTCCTTATGCGCCTGTGAAAGAGTGTCTATGTCATTTGCTCCATAGAGAATGTCATCAACGTAGCAAGCGTTTAAGAGAGCGTCACTAGCTAAAGGATACTGATCCTTGTGAGAAGTAGCCAATTCCACTAAGCATCGTGTACTTAAGAAAGGAGCACAATTGGTTCCATATGTTACAGTCTGCAATTCGATGCATTTGAGAACTTCTTGAGGTGAGTCACGCCAAAGAATATTCAAAAGAAAAGTCTGATCAGGGTTAATCATTATTTGCCTAAACATCTTTTGCATGTCAGCAGTAAGCACAAATTTGAAAATCCTGAAACGAATCAAAATATCAAAAAGTTCAGGTTGGGTGATGTAACCTTTCAACATTACATCATTTAAAGAAACTCCTGAGGACGACTTCATGGAACCATCAAAAACTACTCTGAGTTTAGTTGTGAGGCTATCTTCCCGAATCACACAATGGTGAGGTAGAAAAAACTTGTTTTCTGAGTGCTTGTTAAAAAGAGTAAGAGGAACGTACTTTGCATGCTTTAAGGAGATATATTCATTTATAAAATCCCTGTATTGAGAGTAGAGATTATCGTCTTTTGAGAGTTTGTTTTCTAAATTGAAAAATCTTTTTCGAGCTACCTGGTATGAGTCACCTAGCCTTTTATGCTCGTCAGGGGTTTTTAATGGCAAATTTACCTGAAATTTACCATCAGGCAGAATTTGTGTTGTATTTCTGTAAACCTGTTCAGCTTGTTGTTCAGAGGGAGTTAAAACTGTTTTGTCTGGGAGTTCCTCAACTTCCCAAAATTTTTGAACTAGAGTGTCTAGATTTTTTACCATATTATTGGAATGAATAAAGAGAGAAACTTTGCTTGAACTTGAGTCAATGTTATGAGTAGCTGATAAATGGGTATATGATTTTGATTGGGCGTAACAGGGTAAACTTCCAGATATCACATAACCTAAGTGAGTATTTTGTAAAGTAGGGAGACCTTTTCCTAGTTTTATCAAACCGTTTATTAAAAGATCACAATAAATATCCACACCCAATAAAAGGTAAATTTTACCAGGCACAGAGTACGAGGGATCTGCCAACTTGATACCATTTGGCAGATTTATTTTACTTCTATCAATCGAAACTTGAGGAAGCTTACACGTTATTTTCTCAAGAATGGCACACGAAACGTTAAAATATTTGTCTTTATTTTGATAAGGAAAAATTTTAATATCTAACATTTTATTTGAGACTGAGCAACTTTCAGAGATTGTAGAGAACTGTAGGATTTTGTTGTAGGGGTTAACTTTTAATTTTTCTACGAGATCAGTGCAGATAAAAGAGTTTTGACTTCCATTGTCGAGAAGAGCCCTAGCATTTATGGGCTCACCATCCTTTGAATAAAGCGTTACTATGGCAGTTGCTAGGAGTACTTGTTGTACAGAAAGAGATGAGAGAGAAGCAGTGTTATTGGAGACTGGGAGGTTTTGAGCTTGCAAAGAGTGAGAATTTTTATTTTGTTCTTGAGTACTTGATTGAGAGAGATTAGTGTGGTTTGGAGAAGCTTCCTTATTGCGAGTGTCAGAGTTAGTATTGTGAGCAAGAGTAGGTTGTGCGCCGTGGTTAATTGATTGCGCATGGGAATGGTGCTGAGGCTGAACGTGTGTATTAGGTAAGAAAGAGCCTTGATTTGAGGGATTAAAATCATTGTGTAAGAGTGAGTGATGTTTCCTCTGGCAGATACTACAAAATCTTTGAGAATTGCAATTTACAGCAGTATGTCTACTTCCAAGACAGTTTCTACAGAGTTGTTTTGTTTTCACAAAATTGAATCTTTCTCGAGGAGAGATACGTTTAAATTGTTCACATTGGTAAATCTTATGAGTTAACTGATCACAATATATACATTTAAAAGTATTTACATTACTTGAGCTGTCATTGTCATTGCCTGAAAAATGAGAAGCTTTACTTTTATATTTAGGTAGTTTTTGCTCCTTTGTTTCAGAAACAGTTAGTTTTTCAAGAATTTCACATCTTTTTTCCAAGAAATCAAAAAAATTCTTAAGAGTCGGAATATTTTTTGAACCTACCTCGTATTCAAAAGCCTTGTGAGTAGCAAAATCTACCTTTTCTAAAAATATTTCTATGAGAATAAGATCCCAGTGTTGGATGGGTACATTCATGTTTTGTAAAGCTTGTAATGTTTGTTTTATTTCAGTAAGAAAATCTCTTAAAGTTTGTGGGCTACATTTTACTAAAGACGGAACCTTTAACAATCGTTTGACTAAAATACTGATAATTCCTGCTTTATTATCATATCTGTCCTTGAGAGTGTTAATTGCTATTTGAAAATTTGCGTCAACAACTTCAATATTGTTGATTAGCTTTAAAGGTTCGCCCTTTAGGTATGATTTCAAATAAATAAACCTTTGCAAATCATTTAGCTCATTGTTGCTTATAACTAAAGTTCTAAATAATTGAAAAAATGAATTCCATTCTGAAAAATTGCCTGAAAATGTTTGCATTGTTATGTCAGGCAATTTGACAGACGTGGTGGCTGTTGATTTAAAGTCTAAATCAAAAATTTTACGCTGAATTTGCGAAAGAGCATCATAATATTTTTGTTCAACTTCATTTCTGTCATTGACTTCAAGGTCAGTATCATCGAGTTCTTCAATTTTTTGTTGAATTTCCTCATATTTTGAAAAATAAGAAATTAAATTATTTTCTCTAACGCGAAATTGAAAAATCTCCGTTTCTATATCTTTATTGTCTTGTACCCAATTATAAACTCGAGTGATATTGGACTTGATTGGCTTTCTAATATTTTTTAACTTATCCATTGCAAACAAAAGTATTTTAAACTAAACAACAAAAGATACAATACAAAATTAAACGACAGTTCATTAATCTGCGAATGTTAGAAAGTCAGATATCTTTTCTTAATGTTTATCAAGCCATTTGCTACTTAATTTCTCAAAATTCACTTTGTATTGTCAAGTTCAAAAATGGAAAAATCTCACCCAAAATGTTCAGCTGCCCGCAACTACTCTCAAAACTTGCACTTTTTGTTTCTTCTTTCCAGAGCTTCACCCTGGACTTAGAGCTTTTCTTTACGCCACTATTTAGAGCTAACAAGTTTTGTATTTTGAGAACAATTGTCAAAGGTATTTTTCATGGTACTTTTGAAGAGAAGAGCTTTTATTTTTTGCACCTTTGCAGAGAGAAATGTATTGTCATAAACTGAGAGCATATTACCCAGAACTATTATTGTAATCCGGTTTCTCGAGGGACCATTTGTTGAGTGCTAATTTTTCTTTTAAACACCTACAAAGGCGCCTTATCCTTTTTTGCAGACAAGGACCCTCCAAGTGTGAGGGATTTGAGGAGATTTGTGAAGCTATAATTTTCCACGGGAGTTAGTTCTGCTCTTGGTAATTTAAACTAAACCGTTTGAATTATTCACACTACTTTATTGACATTACTATGGATTCTGCGTCTTTTACAAAATTAGACGCACTTCCGTCACATAAAAACTTTCTAATTGAATTACGAGTACATTACTCCCAAGTCACAACCCTCTCACTCGATTCTTATTTTTCAACTTACTGACGGTCCATCCGTCATTTTTTCTGACAAACGGGTGGAAGTCCACCAAGCTTAGGAGTTGGTGTTATCCATGGCAACTTGCATACTAATGACATAACCACACCGCTTGTACCTGATAAATCGTTGTTTACAATTTTACATTTTATAAAATTATGGGACTTGGGAATTATGCTAACTTAAATAAACCGTTGTGAGTTTTCGCAACACAAAATGATTGTATCGAAAACAAAAAATATAAAAAAAAACTAAACACTTATAATAATATAATAATTTATGATATATATACAATTGAAATAAAGTTTCTTGAATAAGCCAAATATCAATATTGGACTCATGAAATAAATATATTTGTTGTGAGTTGACTTAATAATATTATTTATCCAAGTTTATTCAATTTATGTCATTTAATTAATGAAAAATACAATAATAATTATAATAACAATATTAATAATAATAAAAATACTAATAATAAATAAAAATAAATTAATCAGACAAAACCAGATTATTCATAACTATGAATTGAAATCACAATATATCACAACAGTGTACCCAGTCGGTATTTATTAATTATTCGTCAGTCATTTATTCATAATTTATTTAAGTATTTACAAATTTATCACATTAAGTAATATTTGTTTTGGATTTGATAACATCCAATTTTTAATTTCATTTTTATATTCTTTAAAGATTTAATTATTTTAATTGATTGTGATAATATATCAAAAATATATTTATAAAATTGTTGTGACCAATTGTTTTGCTAACTCTGTTTTTATATGTTGTTGTATTTTTATTACGAGTGTTATATGTGTGATTATTATAGTTAATTTTGTTTTTATTTTTTAAAATATATATTAACATGTTATATGGAAAAGTTGTCTGATATCCATTTTTTTGCTTTCTTCATATAACAAGTCAGAAGAATATAAATAATCTTTTTTATAAATAACTTTTAAAATAGTTTATATGCTATGTAGATAATTTCTATTGATACCTTCCCAGCCAAGTATTCCATTGCTTAAATGTGTCCGTACTAAAGAATAATATAATATTTCTAGTTATTCACTATTTGAATTGTTTCAGGTCTCTAAAATCTTGTATAAGTATTCTCAATTGTTTAGAAATATATTCGCTATGAAAATTCCATTTTAAATTTTTATCAATATGTATTCTTTGTTGTTTTCAGGATGCTTCTATACTGATATCGTTAAATTTCACTTTACCAATTTTTGGTGAATTATTTTTATATGAAGTAAATGATATTATGTACTTTGTTGTTTTATAAGTTTTTTCCTAAAAAACAGTATCATCTGCAAAACTATGTAATTGTCCTTGAAACTTTGAGTTAAATATATCATTTATATATATATATATATATATATATATATATATATATATATATATATATATATATATATATATAAACCATTCAAACTTGAGATAGTATGTACAGGATGGTCAAAAATTAAAACAAGGTAAATTGGCCTAAGAGAGAAGTACCCTTACTTTTAGTTTTAGAGCAAAATGGAATAAGAAAATGTTACTTGGCATTAAAAATTATATCTGTTTATACCCTTAGTATACTATTATTAAAAATAAACTTGACATTTCCAAAATATAATTTTTTGAAATGATTTATAATTAATAAATGTATTTATTATGCAATTCAAGCTAATAAACTTTTATCAATTATTTTTGTTCAAAACGTAACCTTTGATTTTTAACTCAGTTTTGTAGTAAATTTTTGACGCATTTGAATAATTGAGAGAAATATGATGGGTTATTTTGGAAAAATACAATTATAATAATAAACAATAAAAAATGAATTTAAATAAAAATATTCATTAACTTTCCCTCACTGTACATCTGCCTCGACATATCCTCCCTCTCTTATTTCAATACATTTAGCCGTTCTTGCAGAAAATTCCCTTAACACATTTCTAATCATGGCAGGAGTTATATTTGTAATTGTCTCTCTAATTACCCTCTCCAAATGTTGAACATTTTGAAATGGCCTTTGTAGGTATACATTCTGTTTTAAGTAGCCCCACAAGAAATAATCTAGGGGGCTCAAGTCCGGAGACCTAGCGGGCCAAAAAAGGTCAGAATACCTATCGACAACTTTTCCATTAAAAAGGGTATTTAAGTATTGTCTTACATCCCTCGTACTGTGGCATGGTGCACCATCTTGTTGGTACCATATCCGTAGCCTATCGAGTATATGAAGTTCATGAATAAAATTAAACAAATAATTATTTAAAAAAAGCAAGTATCGTTCACCATTTAAATTTTTTCGAAAAAAAAAGGGTCCTATTATTCTATTTTTGTAAATTCCGCACCATACATTTGTTTTAAATGAGTACTGATCACGTGTCCGTATAGTGAAATTTGGATTAACGTCACTCCACCAACGACAATTTTGTGAACTTACCGTCCCGTTGGAGGTGAACGTTGCTTCGTCTGTAAAAATAATATCTCTTGTCATGAAAGGGTTATCTCCTAACTCTCCTTGTATTAAAAAACAAAATTCTAACCGTCGCTCAAAACCACCTGGCTTCAAGGTATATATAAATTTTGGTTTGTAAGGCCGAAATTTGTTTTCATTTAATATTTTTGAAATCGTAGTTTTACCTACATCATTTGGCAATGTTGTTGACCTTTCTCGCAATGATTTCTTAGGATCTTCTACTACAGACAACATTACGTGGTTCACAGCTTCATTATTTGCAACCCTTGGTCTACGTTTCTTGTTGTAGTTATTTTCCACACTTCCAAAGGTCTTGAATTTAGTCACTATATTCCCTACTGTTGTGAAATAAATAATTTTATCAGGATGTCTGTTGTTAAAAATTTCGGCAGCTTCCCGATACGTTTTGTAATTTTCACCAACAATTAAAATTATTTCAATTTTATCTTGCATACTCAATTTCAACGGCATATTTATCTAATTAAATATTGAAATTGATGTTTCAGACAAATTACATAGCTGACAGTTACAATTCAAATTCAGGTGGGAAATGGTGGCAAGATATTGGACCTGCCATTAAGAATTAAGATTTAAATTTTTAAGTTTATTTTTAATAATAGTATACTAAGAGTATAAACAGATATAATTTTTAATGGTAAGCAACATTTTCTTATTCCATTTTGCTCTAAAACTAAAATTAAGGGTACTTCTCTCTTAGGCCAATTTAGATTTTTTTAATTTTTGACCATCCTGTACATACTATCTCAAGTTTGAATAGTTTAATATTATTTCCTCAGGAAGCAGAACTTTTTATAAAGAGTAACTTTTTTTCGTAAAATTAATAATAAAAAATTTTCCCATATGTACAGAACTTAAGCGGACACACTGTATATATATAGTTCTTCCAATACTAATTTTTGCATAAAAGCCAAAAAATATGTTCTAACTGTAGTGCTCAGCTTCTTCTGTTTGGATATGTCTTCTTGGGCTTTGGAGGAGGGTGCTGGAGGGGTGGCTGCCATCGTGGGCTTGCTCGGCACTTGTCCTATGGAAATTCTTGCTGGTTCTTGCCCTACCATTGGTCCATACATTGGTTACTGGTTCGTTTACATTGAACTGAAATCTTCTCGGTTCTTCTTCTTCATTTTGTGGTCTGGAGCTCCACATATTTTGTCGTTTGTGTATGTTGTTCATTTTTTCTGCTCGCCTTGTATTGGTAAACATTACATAATGTCGAAGTTGCCGTATTAGTCTAGTAGCATATTGCAGATTTACCTATTCCGTGGAAGTTTTTGTGAAGACAAGGTGTGACTACGTGGAATCTCTTTATTGCTTGCTACATAATGGTGTAGTACTGGGTGTTTACCTTAAAATTGCGCTGTTTGGTTTTTATGACGTCATCAGTCCAAGATGGCCTCCGTATGTGACATTTATTCATTACATTAAGAATAACTCCTTCCAGAGTGCTCATACGCAAAATGTGCATAGAACATTTTCTGTTGTGCATGAACCAAAAAACAAATTTAGTCTCTATCAATTTTTTGATATTTTCTACCGTTTGCGAGTTATGGTCCATTAAATATGTCACCATCGGTTTATAACATATATTATATTCAATTATTTATTAAGAGATAAAAAAATAATGATTGTGCTGTTATTTACTCACAATAACTTTAATAATACAATGACATTGTTCTGTATAAAGCAAATTTAACTTCATCATATAATAAATTTGTAGTAGGGCCTAATAGTAGTGGTATAAGTTCTTAAAAGTATTATGTATTAATATAAAAAAAACATTATTTAATGGGAATAAATTATTTCTTTAAAACAAATAATCATCACCATCTAAGTCCCCCGATGAATCTTCATGGTTTGTATGGTCGTCACAGTTGTCCCACATATCTTCGTCTCCTCCACACACACACAGTTCAGTGCACTTGAGATTGTGGGAAAGACATTTACATGGTGGAGCACACTTTGCTTTAACACAAGAGCACCTAATAAGCTGAAGAACTCTCTCTGGAGCGCATGGCAGCATACACATAACAGGAGCATCATGGTCGTTCTTATCTTTCAATTCCCAACCAAAGTTTAATGGTGAAGGCAGATCTGGGTAGGGCTGGTCAGCACGGCACCATTCTATAGTTTGATAACGAACTCTATCAACATATGGTGTCAGTGATGCTCTTGTTGGTGGCAAGTTTTCTCCTTGAGTTTCTTTCTCGGTGAACATCCACCACCTCAGTTCTCCAATGTTTGATATATTTGTGCCAGGGACATAGACTTGACATATGAACTTTTCTATTAAAAGTCTATCATTATCAAGAAAATTTTCCAGCTTCCCAGTTTGCTAACAGCTTCAAGAATGTCGTCATCTGCTTTACTGAAGACTTTCCAAAAAGAGGTTTTTGCTTTCTTTGCCAATGTTCCTGTGGTGTCACTTCCGGACAATGCATGTAGACCTAGTAATGCTGAAGTTTTCTTTGGGCCCAGGGAATCAGTTACTTTGCTGAGATTGATCATTCTTTGATTTTGGCCAAGTCCAGTTACAAACATAGTGTCCAGTGGAAAGAGCTTGGACAACCACAAAGCAAGGACGAAGACATGAAATGCAAAATTATTTTCGTATCTGCCTCCTCATGATTGCTTTTGAGTCCATTTGTTACAATACCCATTGAACTCCTTCAGATTGATATCAGGTCGACTTCTTGACACAACCAGCACACGTGTAAACAGTGATCGATCTGCCATTTGGTGGTACAATAGTTTCTCCCACTTGTGTCGGTACTTTCTTGAAAGCAGTTTTACACAGTTTTAATTTAACTTGCTTTATCTTTTCCCAGAAATACGTTTTTTTTCAGACTCAATTCGCTTAGTTTTGAAGCTGACGTACAACTCTTTCCCAAGTTCTGGCATTCTTGTTGTATCAGTCTGAATGTCTTCGCTAAAAACAACCTTTGTGATGATATTAATAAGGTCGTTACCATCGTATGACATCGGGTCCGTTGAATTATTCACGTCATTGAAGACTGTAGTTAAGTCAGACAGAAATTTGGCGTTTCGACTTTGATGTTGTAAGATGGTGATGATGTAAGTGAGCATATTGTGTCATTTCTGTCAAGTCTTTTGCTTCTGTGGCTAGCCTCGAAAGTTCAGGAGCGATCAAAAAAAAACTTTGCCAGTGCACTTTTCTTTTGGGTAATATTTACAAGACCTCCTGCTACCTTCATTGTTCTATTATATTATTATACTTGCATAGTTTCGTAAATCAAGAGCAAAGAAATATTTGACAAAATCTTCCAATGATGCTAGATATAGCTCCCAATTACCAGTTCTTACAGATCGTATGTAACTCAACATAGTCCCAAACATTTCCATGTATTGGCGAGCAACATTAAAGGTGGGTTTGTACTCTCCTTCAGCATTATCAAACTCCTCCATTTTCGACAGGATTTTCAAGTTCTTTAGAGCAAAGACAGTCTGTCTGTGAACTGAATTAATATCGGTAACGTTACCTGTCTGCAGGGCAGCAATCAGCTTTTTGATCTCCCTGTCAAATTCATCTTTTATACCTTCATAATGGGTAAAAAACAAGCCAGTATAACATTTACATAAAGCAAGCAGGAGTGTTGTATGCGCTTCAATTCCTCGTCTCACATGCTTTCCTGCCAGGATTTGTGACATTACTGCATCGCCATATAAATCACATAAGTGAACAAGATGGCGGAGCAATAGCCCAGTGATCCAACGCGCTGGGTTCGTGACGCGTCTCCGGCACTAGACCAGGTTCGATTCCTGGCCCGGCCGCACGCTTAATAAAAAAAGTGTGGCCAGACATTTAGTAGGATTGTCACAAAAAGTGGAAGGTGGTAGAGGAATTCTTCCTCGACCGAGGTGGTACCACCCCACACATCCTCTTAAAGGGCTGGTGAAATCCCAACGGATGTTTCCAGCTCTGGATGTGTGAGTCGATTCCCCAGTACACCCACGGTATATAGTACTTAGACCTCGGTCTTCGTGGGCTGTCAGAAGATAAAAAAAAATAAAAAAAAAGCGCATTCAAGTCCTGTACCTTCCACAAATTACCTATCGCTCTTAGCATTGCTGTTGTGTGCAATTCCCCTGTTCTCAACACCCAATTTTTAGAAAGATCTGGTTTTGCCATTGCTAAATGACACACTGGTTTATAAAGACCAAGGTCAAAAGTGACGACAGTTTTTGAATCTGAACCTACAATGGCCGTTGTCACTCTTTCCAACCGTTCCATACACGTTACCTGTGTGGAAGCAGTTGTTGGACTACTGTCTATGAGAGGAAGTACACAAACCCTCATTTTCTTCATTGGCTTTTTCACTAATGATTGATATGCAGACCACGTAGGTACGACAACACCACTTGAGAAAATTTCATTATCATCTTCATCAGGATTTTCAATTTTGTCATTAATATGGTCATCCAGACTTGTCGTCATTTCAGTACATCTGTTAATACCACTAACGTTAGCCATCATCCATATGAAATCTTCAAATTTGCTGCAATCCATCACTTCTCGATTTCTCTGTTTGTACTCAACCCTAACTTTAGGCACACTTACTTTCTGGGAACTTGAAATGCTACAGTGCGAAAGTTCAGTGAGAGACTTTGGAACGGTGTCAAGTGAACGTCGGGACGGTGCCGGTGGCTGTGAGAGTACAATAGACTCATGACTCTCAGCCTCAGCTTCTACTTAGTACACAGCCATTACTGTGCCATGGAGAGTGTTCTTACCATAAGGAGTGTCTTCTTGGAAATCAATATTATCAGCTGCCCAGAAAATAAATCTCCCTACAACCAGGTCTCGTGGTATGTATATGCCCCCATTTGCTTCCATGCATTTAATAACTTCGCTTGCAATCTGAGTTTCCATTCTGAGGACTTTACCATACTCAATAGAAGTTCCTAAACTATGAAGGAACTGAATTAGGAATTTGCTTCTTGTTCCTGAGTGAACAGTAAGCCCCACAGCTACCAGCAATGGCATATCCCGTCTATGTCGAACTTTCTTATCAATCGCTGTTGATGCCTGGCGAGGTGACATTATTTCATATATCAACATTTGGGAGACTCTTTGTGCCTTGTTTGACGATTGAGCATCTTTCTTGTTTTCACATTTCATATCCATATGGCCGTGGATGCACCACTTAAACAAATGATGAACTTGTTTCGGAATGACTTCTTCCATGTCTACTTTCTGAAGGGACCCGCTGAAAATCCATTTCTCAAGTTTCATAACAGAAGCTCGTAATATCCGAGCTGCATCAAAGAGGATTTTCATGTCTTTGTCTAAGTCTTCATATGCATCCTCGGCAATAGCAAGACTTACATCAGCTGTAGCCTTTAGCGATACACGCTGTGGTTCGTTCACTCTCTTGGGTTTACTGAAAATAACACCAACACTTTCGAGTTCCTCTTCTAACAGTTTCTTAATTTGGTTTCTAGACTTTCTAGATTCATCAACGCCACTATTCACTGCTATGATACGGTATATATCCTCAATATCGGTCATTGTTGTGACGTTACCTTCATGAAGAAAGCTACTGAGAGTGGATATGAACTCTACGTTAGCTGCACGTTCATGGATTGTAGGGGTTTCGGGCTTAGATTGATATTTGGGTCTTAAGACATTTACTACATATTTGGTCCAGCATTGTTTGTGATATTTGATGTCTCTTGCATGGGCATCTCCAGGATCTGTGCAGCCACTTAAGCGCACTTTTAATATTTCACTGTTAGACAATTGGACAGCCAACTTAAGACGCTCTCCACTTTGGTCTGTTGCTATGCAAAACAGTTTCTCTTTGCTTTTCTCTCCCTCATCACAAAAAAAACAGTTATTTTTATAATATGCGGGTATTTTAGATCGTAATATGTATGTTGCCTTGTCACTGCTGACACTCGCTTCTAAATCATCCTTAGGTTCACACCGTTTTCCTTCTTCAAAATTCTTTTTGCTCCGGCCCAGGTTCGCTGTATGAGTCAATTTTTTGTAACAGTCTTTGAGCCATTTTGCATTTGAGTCTTCTAGCTGCTGTACACTCAAATTTCCGAGTCGACTAATATGAAAATACTCTGGCTCTAACCATTCTTCTCTTTGTTTCAAACACTATAGAAGTTTTTCAAAGTTCAGTGGATTAACAAGAGGTAATTTACTTTTAACACACACACAGTTTATGACACAATACACAGTTTTAATCCGTAGAAAGCCGGATTTTTTTGTTGGAAGGAGGTAGATCCACATGAAGACAACTTCGGATGTTGGACGAACTTGCCATGGTATCGACTCACTTCGAAGCTACAAACACTCTATTCCACAATCTGATATAAAAAGGAGCACAAATTGAACCAACTGAAATTAGAAATCAGTATACAGGTCTGGCAAGCAACTATTACACTCGGATGCCTAACGGGCAGAAAAGAGAACGTAATATACCATCTATAAATTAAATAAAGAGAAGCAAAGTTCCCTGTCCTATCTTAAAACGCACTGATTTCTCCTTCCACCATCAACCAATATGACGCAACGCATGTGTTGCGAGCGGAGAAAGGGAAAGCCTGCAGCTTATCGACGCCGACGGCTCTGCGGGATGTTGGTAGAAGGAGAAAGCAAGCGAATACGACAAGGAAATCTGTTTTCTCTTTATTTAGTTTATAACTGGTATATTACGTTCTCTTTTCTGCCCGTTAGGCGTCCGATTGTAATAGTTGCTTGGCAAACCTGTATATTGCAAAATTTAAATTCAATATATGGGCCATAAATCAGTGGCGGTTGGTGAAATTTCAAAGTTGTGTATCTCTGTTCATACTAACAGGACCCGTACCAAATTTAGGGGTTTTAATAGTGAGCCCACTGGGAATGTTTTGGTAAAGAAAAAAACATTTTGTAATTTGCGAAAAAAAGTTAAATTTTTGGTGCGGCCCACCCAAGAAAAAAAGGAACACGTCTAGGTATTTGCTTTCTTTTTTTTCTAAACAAATTTTACATCATTTTGTCGACAGGTTTTAAATTTTGAGAGAAAAAAATGTGTTAGGAGAAAGTTATAGTCATTTGAATTTTTTGTAAAATTATATTTTAGGCTTCAAAAAATTCAAATGACTGTAACTTTCTACTAACACATTTTTTTCTCTCAAAATTTAAAACCTGTCGACAAAATGATGTAAAATTTGTTTAGAAAAAGAAGAAATCACATACCTAGACGTGTTCATTTTTTTCTTGGGTGGGCCGCACCAAAAATTTTACTTTTTTTCGGAAATTACAAAATGTTTTTTTCTTTACCAAAACATTCCCAGTGGGCTCACTATTAAAACCCCTAAGTTTGGTACCTGTCCTGTGCGTATGAACAGAGATAAACAACTTTGAACTTTCACCAACCGCCACTGCCATAAATGTAGTAAATTATTTACTGCATGTATTGCAGATAAACAGGGCAGTAAATAGCAGTGGCGGCTGGTGAAATTTCAAAGTTGTATATCTCTGTTCCTACTTACAGGACCCGTACCAGATTTAGGGGTTTTAATAGTGAGCCCACTAGAAATGGTTTGGTAAAGAAAAAAAACATTTTGTAATTTGCGAAAAAAAGTTAAATTTTTGGTGTGCCCCTCCTAAGAAAAAAATGAACACGTCTAGATATTTTATTTATTATTTTTCAAAAAAAATTTTACATCTTTTTGTCGCCAGTTTTTAAATTTTGAGAGAAAAAAATGCATTAGTAGAAAGTTATAGTCATTTGAATTTTCTTAAGCCTAAAATATAATTTAAGAAAAAATTCAAATGACTATAACTTTCTACTAATACATTCTTTTCTCTCAAAATTTAAAAACTGTCGACAAAATAATGTAAAATTTGTTTAGAAAAAATAATAAATAAAATACCTAGACTTGTTCATTTTTTTCTTAGGAGGGGCACACTAAAAATTTAACTTTTTTTCGCAAATTACAAAATGATTTTTTTTTCTTTACCAAAACATTCCCAGTGGGCTCACTATTAAAACCCCTAAATTTGGTATGGGTCCTGTAAGTAGGAACAGAGATATACAACTTTGAAATTTCACCAGCCGCCACTGGTAAATAGTATAGGCAATAAATAAATGTAGACTAATTCAGTAGGTAATAAATGTGTCATGGAGGAAAACTGGCGTATAACTCACAAACGGTAGAAGATATGAAAAAAATTATAGAAACTAAATTTGTTCTTCGGTTCATGCACAATAGAAAATGTTCTATGCACATTTTGCGTATGAGCACTCTGGAACGAGTTATTCTTAATGTAATTAATAAATGTCACATATTATGGCAGCCATCTTGGATTTATGACGTCACAAAAACCAAACAGCGCAATTTGAAGGTAAACACCCGGTACTACGCCATTATGTAGCATACAATAAAGAGATTCCACATAGTCGCACCTTCCCTTCACAAAAAATCCCACGGAATACATTATGCTCCTATACTATAATATGGTTTGCCTCTTGATTTCAATTACTTGCATTTGACATTGTCAAAATATTTCTGGGATTTCCTTCTAAGCTAGGGGGTTTTGCGCTGCTTAATTTATTATTTTTATGTTTTATTTTAATGTTATTTAATGCTTTTTTGGCATTATCTTTTGGCGGGGGTTGAAGTTTATAAAATATTTCGCATTTATTACAAGGGTTTTTGTTCGAATTGATTAATTGTTTATAATTTTTGAATTAAAGTTTTTGTAACTAGAACTTACATGAGGTACTGTTCACACTGTCCTGTTTATTGTCTATTTTAGCAATATCTTCTGCATTATTGTCTTTCACTGTTTCTAGTCCACCCCCGCGGGCAGATATACACTGTCACTACTTTTTCTACACTGTTTACCTAAAACCGCTTCAGTTTATAGCTAATATTAACTATTTTACAGAACTTTGAATATAGAGCGAAAAATTTATGACTTGTCAGAAAATCTGTCAACTTGTTCTTGTAATAATTCTATTTTAATATCTTCCGGGTCTGGTACATGGTCGAGGCCTTTGACGACAAATGCATGTGTTTTTCCATCTGCCTTAAAGTAGGTGTGCCATTGTATGTCGTTAATTTGTTGCAAATTTCCCTTATATCTGTGATATTCGTATAGGGTAGGGGCGCCTAAGAGTACGCACCTAATCTTTTTTTAAATAAAACTAAAAAAATCAACTAAAAATAACATTCCTATTAAAGAGCGATATGTTTACAATATGGACTAACATAACATAAAACAAAACTGAGATTATACCGTAAATGAAACACTGTTTCAGATTTTCACTTAAACAAATTTTGTTTATTAAAAAATAATAAAACAAATTAGACACGACATCTTTCGTTACACTGTAACTTTGTCAAGTGTGGTAGGTATCTAAACTGAGGTGGTAATTGCTAATTTACATTTTACGACAGATAAGGTTTGTAAATGGTTATAATGTACCTAATTAAGGACAATAGTGGGTTTTTCCCAGTTTAAGTAATTGATAATGTTTCTATTATTGCTTAGAGTAAATAACTACTTATTTAAATTGTAGGGATTTGTCAGAATAAATTAAGTAACGGTGAATTATCGGTTTCTAATTGATCATTTAACAAATTGCCTGATTTTTTTAATTTGTTAATCTCTAAAGATTCCAACAATGACAGTTTTTTACTTTTATTTTCTATGTGGAGTACTGAAAAATTATCATTAAAGTTATGGTTGTTATCTATTAAATGGGACGAATAGGCAGAATTGTGTTTTTTGTTTTGGAAATCTCTTTTATGTTCTTTGATTCTTGTGCCAAACGTGCGTCCTGTTTGGCCTACATAACTATTTGGACAAGAACCGCAATCTAATTTATAAACTCCCATTTCTTTGTCTTATCAGTTTTGTCTTTATTATTTTTAAGAAATTTACCTATTGTATTATTTGTTTTAAAAGCAATATTGATGTTTTCTTTTTTAAGAGCAGAACTGACTCTATCAGATGCTAGTCCTACGTAAGTAATGGTTTTGAAGTTTTTCTTAGGTTTTGTGTTTGTGGGGTAAATGAGAGATAATGCTTTTTTATGTGTTTTCTTTTTAAGAATCGAGTCTATAGTATTTTGTGAATAGCCATTATTTATGGCTATTTGTTTTATTATATTTAATTCTTTTTCAAAATCTTCTTTATTCATGGGTACGTTAACTAATCTATGTATCATACTATGGTATGCTGCTAGTTTTTGTGGATGTAAAGATGTGTTATGAATGGTTATGTCAGTATGTGAGGGCTTATGAAAAATTGCAAATTTATGTTTACTTTCCTCTCGTGTGATTTTTAAATCTAAGAAATTAATGGAGTTATTGGTTTCTGTCTCTAAAGTAAATTGTATATTTTTATGGATGTTGTTGATAAAATCTAGAAAAATGCTTAATTATCTGTCTGTTCCGGTGAAACATACAAGAATGGCGTCAACGTATCTGTGCCACTATAAGCATTTTTTAAATAAAGTATGTTTACTGATTTTGTTTTCCAGATTGTCTAAAAAGATTTCTGCTAATAGAGGGCTCAGTGGACTGCCCATAATGAGTCCTTCTTTTGCTGAATATATTGAATTATTAAATTGAAAATAATTTTGTTCCATACAAGTTTTAAGGATTGTGCTAATTTCAAGAAAGTTTGATATATTAGTGTTATTTTAATTAGTAGATCTTCAACTAGTTCGACAGCTTCACTAGGAGGTACAGTTGGGAAAAGATTTATAACATCAAAAGAGATTAATTTTGCGTTTTCTGGTATAGAAGTATTTTTTATTTTATTTATTAATTCTGTCGAATTTTTTATGGAAAAGGTAGGTTGAAATTTAGTGTGCTCTAAAATGACATCAATTAGTTTTTTGGAGATTTTTTTAGCTGGTGCGGTTACGTAAGAAACAACTGAATGGGATAATTTGGTTTATGCAACTTTATGAAAGAGTAGAGTTTAGGTGGAGAAGGTTTCATAACGTTGAGAAAATATTTATCTTTAATTGTGAATATACTTTTAGAGGATTCTATAATATCTTTGATTTGTTTTTGGTATTTTTCTGTAGGGTTTTTAGTTAGGAGTTTATAGTTTTGAGAATTTAGAAAATCTTCCGTTTTTTGAATGTAATCATCTTTCGGTATGGCTATTACAGTTTTTCGTTTGTCTGCTCGAGTAAAAATGATGTTGTCTTCTTCAGTCTTCTTTTTAATTGAGTTAAGTATATTTTTTTCATTAATTAATTAAATGAAAAAAAAATATTATATATAAATAGGTAAATTTCTTTCTAATTTGTTTTATTATTTTTTAATAAACAAAATTTGTTTAAGTGAAAATCTGAAACAGTGTTTCATTTACGGTATAAGTAAAATGGATTTTCATCAAGTAACGATCAACTCAATTTGATATTTGAAAACCGGGATTATTTTGATAATTAACAAAACTACAGGGGTTGTTAAAAAATATAAAAAATGTTTACTCTTGGCATCACCTGCGCCCAAGAGTACGCATTGGCTGGTTTAAGAGTACGTAAATATTAGATTGTGCAGGGGCACAGAAAAATAGTTTTTGGCCCAAATAATTTGGGCATACCTCATGCCAGCAGGATTTATGTACACTTTGTGCATATTATTCAATCGCCTGCATCAGAAGAGGTATTGTAATCTTCCTTGCATCATCGGCACTTGCGATAGGTTTGTCCGCATTAAAAGTGTTGTAACATTTAATGAAATAAATAACGTTACAGTAATAACAATAATAACTTATTTATCTTAAAGTTAACCAAAAGATGTTATTTTAAAGTTAACGGTAAGAAAGTTGTCTTAAAGTTAGGGATACGATGCCTTATTGCACGAAGCAATAGTTGCACCGTTCTATTGGTCCAAGTGGTGTGGTCTCTGCCTTTTAGGCGAACGACGGCTAGCTTCGTCGGAGTGGAGTGGGTATCATCAAAACAAAACAAAATCGCCACCTGTTTTATGCCCTCAGTAAGGAAGAGACTGATATTTAACAGAAAACAGGAAACTCAAAGTTTGAACCAATAAAACAGATCTGGAAGATTATTAATTTAATATTTAAAGCAGGATCCCTTAATATCCTTAATATATTAGGAGTATTTAATTCTTAGATTTAATTGAAAAGCATAGTTATTTACATGTAAATGAGAGCTCTGAAAGCTGTTAAGCAAATGATTAAAAACTAACAAACCCACACTTATCGTGACTTGTTACAGATCAATTTGCCCATCCCTACTGATTTTGACAGTCTGCCTCGTCTTTTGAAAGTGATTTGAAAAGGTTAAAAATTAATTTTTGGAATGCAATACAAAGTTTATTTCATTTTATGATTTTAATTTAAATTTTGATAACATCGAGGACCTTCGAGGTGCCAAAATCAGTGACGGACAAGGTTAAGGCTTATGTAAAATAATCCTTGTAATCAAAGTAATTGCACGTGTACGAAAGTAAGAAGGTCTTGTTACTGTGTTTTGTGAATCACATGTGTTCGTGACAAGTTAAAGTGCATAGTACTACCTACAACAATATTTACATATCCAGGAACTAATTGCACACCTGAAGCTCAGGCTACAACGTGGGAAAGTCCACTAGTGAAGGCCTACGGCCTTGCATTATTTTACCCGATTGTCAATAATGGCACAATCACATCAAACCTGTGTTCGTGGTGGTATAGAGGTTGTAGTGCGTCAAGTACTCAAACAGCAAGCTGGGTCGAACAACGCAGACTGCTTGGGGTTCGAACGGTGTCACCAGGGCAAGTACACTCTGAAAGTGTTAGGACGATGGTCTTCTACTACCATGATGGGGAAGCTCCAAGACAAAAAAGTATGGGGGAAAACAGAAGACCAAAGGAAGAAACATGCATAAAATATGTAGCAAATCCCGCCTTTTCTAATGATTTTATATGTTTTACATGTCGCTTATCATGTTCAAAACCCAATTCTGGCACCCTGCCTAGAAGAATACTGGACTTTCCATTTTTTAAATGCTTATTGTCCGTGAGGGAACTCCATAAGCTTGACTAGCTGCATTAACACCCCTTTCTTTAGAAATTACTTACGTATATTTTGCCCATTTCTAAAACGAAATACAATCATTAGTCTCAGTAGAGAACTAGAAATCAAATGGGGCGTTTTACCCTATATCATGGTGGGGCGTTTTTGCCAAGGAGTGGTGAAAGAGGCCCCACTTAGGTACGGACCAATTGATGGTAGCTACAAATACGACATCCGAGCATTTTGTAGGTTTGAGATCGTATTTTTCGCAACAGTTTTTAATTCTAACAGAACAAACCATTTTTGCAAAAAATGTGTTATGCCTTACTTACCGAAAATTTTGAGCAGCTTCCAGTATATACAATTTTGAACAAAGCCTTTTTTGTAACAAAAATCACTACAAAACAATTATTCTAGTCGTTAAATACACACGCACAGAGGATCTGTTGTATGATTCTAACAGGCGTACCAACATCTAATGCCGCGTTCTTTAAATAGAGCGACCAGGGCGTATTCCCCACAGGGGCGTATTTCACCATTTTACCCTAGGTATAATGGCCTGAAACGCGTGTTCATCCTATAGACATTTTTGACATCAATTTTGTAGTCATTTTCCAACTCGCTTTTGATTTCTTCTTGCGGTAAGTGGTCCAACCCTTTTAAAACAAATGCGTGGGTTTTTGTTTCATTTGTCGCATACGTATGATAGTTATTTGCTGAGTCACCCTATAATATTTTTCTACGAATGTCAATAAAAACCTTTATTGTATGTTCAATAGTAATTTCGGAACATGGTGCATTGTGTTTTACACATTTTCATTGTGCTTCAATCGCCATGGTGATTGAACTACAAAGTTCCCATTGTGCACGGGTATTTTTTACAAAGGTGGCGTTGACATCCAAAATCTTTATAATTTTTATTTGTTGAATGTCAGATTGACATTTTTTGACATCTTAAAAGGAAAAATATTACTAATCCCATTTTATGTAACAGTAACATTCGTAGAAAAAGTATAGTGTAAAACTCGCATGGAATGACCATTTCCTACTCGTATGATTTGCAGCATTCGCCTGCGGCTCATGCTGCAAACGTCATACTCGTAGGAAATGCATGTCATTCCATGCTCGTTGTACAATATACTATTTCAGATAATTTTTATATTCAGCCATGTCTGTCCATGATGCTTAAAATTGTCGATTTCTTGGTATATTTCAGTTTATAACCAAGTTTTATATTTCTGTTCAGTGTTTCCACTAACTGTTTATACTCTGCATTTGCAAGGGGTGTGTCGTCAAAAACTATTTGGGGGGGGGGGGGGTGTACTTCTTTCTTGCTTCACTTTTTGTTGGTATTGGAGCTAGACGCAGATTCTGTGGTTTTATTTACAATATTTACAATTTTATTTACAGGAATATTTACATTTACAGAATTCGGGGACTCCACTTCCATCTCCTCCTCATCTTCCGCTGCTAACGGGAAAAAACGGTTCCTGATTGGGACGTTGTCGTAACTTCGCTGCTTAAGCAAATGAGAAAATTTGTAGTTTTCCGTGAATTGCGGTGTTGGTGAAGGGCTTGAGCTGCTCCTTTTCTGCCCTTGCTGTTGTTCAAAAGCGGGTCGCGTATCTACGTTTCCGTGTTCATTTCAAGGAAGCGCGGTCTTGAAATAAACACGGAAACGTTATGCAATATTCACTTCCAAACGAGTGTTGATTTCAATACACTCGATCTCGAAATACGCACGGATTTGCATCGGAACACGCCCCAGTTAAATTTTACAAAACCGTGTTCAATTCTTGGTACAAAATGTTTTTTTAAAATGTAACGGCAATGGTTTAAATAACCTACGGGATATATGTATTTTCTGTTTTTATTAATTCCGTTTTGGTATAATGTTAAAATAGTGTAAAACGTCCTGTATTGTCGCACAAATTCGACTCTTAGTTCGTTTCGGAAAAATAATTTTCGAGACGGCTACGATCCCGGGCGATGATCCGGGAAAGCCATCCTGCCTATCACCGATTTCCCCTGATTCGTTTTTCAGAAAGTTTCAATTTTGTCCCCATTGGAATTTTTCTTTCCCCAAGGATCCTAAATCCCCTCCCAGGGTTTAACTCGGTACGCTCCTCAGATGCGTACGTCCAATTATTTGCAATTTGTTCTTCAAGGCGCAAACAGCCTTGTTTCCCGGACTACTAAGTTTCAACTTCTCAGAATGAAGGTCGCCTGAAACGGAGCCATCCGTGGCGCCTTATTTCTAAGTCTCCTTAATCTATCACTTGTTTGCCCGGTTTGTCCATGTCGAGGGATGCCAGGTACGCATGGTACCGATTGGACAAAGAACAGACAACTCATCTGTCTTTGTCATGGGTGAACCCGCCATCCTTCCCCGCTAGCTGGAAGTTGCTAACAGTCCTCCAAGGAAGAGGTGACGATAATATTTAAGATTTCCAAAAAGAATGTTTTTCCAGAAGGTTTCTCCAGGATGGGACAAAGCCCGGAGCGTCCCGGAGACCTTCTACGAAGTAAGAATGCTGGCACGGATATGTCCAGCAATTTACCAGCTTGGGTAGTCGGGACTACTCAAGTCTGAAATTTTGCACGGAGGGAAAGTTTCTTTACTTTGTCTTTGGTCAGTTGTTTGATTCTACTTTTTAACAGGGTAACGTCCGGTCCTATGTCCGTATAGTCACGCGAACCCCTTATTGCTATCTATTTACATGGGTTACGCAACCATGGCTAAAACTTTATTAGTACTATGGCCGGAACAAAAGCCGCTACACAAGGTACTTCCCTATTTTAAGTATTTCAACACTATAATCTAATCACTCTAAGAGCGTCTTTACGGACTATGAAGTAGTCACCGTTACTAATATCTAATCACTCTAAGAGCATCTTTGCGGACTGTAACGTAGTCACTGATATTCCCTAACACTACCTTATATTACGCTATAACCACTAATGACGCTGTTTTAATCCTACGAACGATATTTACTTATTTTCTATTTACGTTTTGGAGACGGCCAACTACCTAAAATATATTTATACCGTCGTCCGCTCCCCAGTCGCGCACGTATGGGCTTACCTTTACGACGCGCGATTTTTTCCAATTCAAGATTAGCGACTTGGCTAATGACCATGGAGTAAATTCGTCCTTTTTCCTAGACACAAAACATCGTCTGGATGCGTTATGCCTCTATTGTTTTATTGTCGCTGGCCAGGGCGACGCCGCTGGTCCAGAAGTTTATTGATCCATCTTTACATATTTTTGCCGTTGTCTGGAATTATAACTTAGCAGGTGTTACTACCTGTCTAAGAAACCATTTTCAATTTTCCTGGATTGCCATCCATTTCCCAAGACGCGTATTTAGAACGAACTGCTTCTCTCGAAAATTAGCAAGCACAGTGCCGTTTGACAAAGAATTTTCCTGTACTTATGTCGCAGAGCACTAAGTACGTCTTTTCCCAAAGCGGAGTTTATGATGAAAACTCGATCTTCACTAATTCGTGAAGACCTGAAGGCTTTATGTGACCATAATGTATCTCAGCCGGGCAATGCCGTAGGACTGAGAATTTATCTTGGCCGGGCCATGCCGTAGGACCAAGAATTTCCATGATTATTGAAGTAAGGTGCGTCATTTCCACAGACGCACAATGCCGAAATAATTATTAACTGAATTAAGTTAAAGATGATTTATTGTCGTCATTGATAATTAACAACGAATTTGCCGGAGATTAAGTTCCTTCATCTGGTTACGAAGAACCGCCAGACTAAGAATTTTCATTGTCAACAAACGAAAATAGGTTATTAAAGCCTTTCCCCACCGACGTACAACAAGAGCAGGGTTCTTAGACTAAGTATTTTCTCATTTACGAATCTTGAAAGCGCCCTTTTTCCCCAATATTGTGACAAGAACTTAGCAGCTCGGTTAACTTTCGGTTTCCAGATAAGATCGTCCATTCCCCAGTTGCGGCTCCCCAGGTCCCGAAGGGTCTCTGGGAGCATGTATTTTCCTAAGTGGTCGCACAAAACTCCCACGCTTTATTAACGCGAAATTTATTTTGAGCGACGGATTTGACCGATTGTTGCGCAAATTTTTTGACAACGATTTTGTAAAGAATAAGAATTTTCTGATCCCACCGCAGCCGACACACCGCCTTCAGTTCGAGGACAGTGCTGCTTTGGTATTGGGCGAACTATGGCTATTCTGGCTCGCACCCTTACCTTGTTGATTTTTACTTTTACTTTATGATTTTTACTTTTACTTTTACTTTAAAGATTCTTGAAACTTTTTACTAACAATTTTTATTACTCTTTTTATCTATACATCAAAAACTATATCTTATTACAACTTTTTTACTGTTACTACGAGTATAAACATCTATATTTTTCAACTCTTTCTTTTATCACTCTAGATAACTTTCTGCTAAACTATTTTAGGATATACAACCAACATTACTTTATGTGTACATCTAATGCCAGTATAATCTTTTTAACCTACAATAAGGTTAATTTCATTTCTGACAGATGTCACCAAACTGCCATTTTGGCAATTACTGATTTAGATTTTATTTCTCAACACCTTCTCTTAATTGCCAAAATGTTTTCTAAATATTTACAATATAAATCTTTAAACTATCTTACAAAATTTGTTACATATGTTTTAACTCTAACAATTTTTTAAATTTAATCTACTTATATTTTACAATGACACCATGATGTTTTTGTTTAAATTTTTTATATTTTACTCTACCTAATGGTTTAGTCAAAATGTCTGCCAACTGTCTATCAGTCTGATAATAATTCACTTTTAATAAGCCCTCATTTATCTTTTCATTAATAAAATGGTAACGAACATCGATATGCTTAGATCGCTTAAACTTAAACTGTCCATTTTTCATTAAGGTAATCGCACTTTGATTGTCTACTCTTAAATCTATGCTTATAGTGTCACTAATTATTTCTTCTATCACTGACTTCAAATAAAGTAGTTCTTTTGTACATTCTGCTGCTGCAATATACTCTGATTCTGTACTTGATAAAATTTAATTTTTTTTAACCTCTTCTTTATTAACATACACTCATGTGTTATTTTCTTTTAGTGATGTCTTTTCATCGTCAATTGCTTTTATCCACATATTTTTTCTTCTCCATTTACTGCTTCTTGAAATGTTATCATTACATATTCATTGTACTTAACTGGTCTATTTATTTCTCTCTTTGGTTTATTCTCTTCTTCAATTTGTTCTGTTTCTTCTAGTTGCAAATCTGTTTCTTTTTCTTGTATATCTATTTCTTTAGTACACTCTTGAATTCTTACTTGTTCTTTATCTCTGTCCTCGTTGATTTTAATTTTACATAGGGTCTTAAAGACTACATCTACACTTTTCTCTTACAATTTTCTCATTGTCTTCATCCCATAATCTATAGCCATTTAAACCATAAGCAATAAAAATATATTTTTTACTTCGTTCATCCAGTTTCTTAAGGTGGCCCATAACTTTAGCATAAGCGTGACATCCAAATATCTGTAAACGAGATAAATCAGGCCACCTCTTAAACCATTTCTCTGCAGGTGTCACTTCAACACTTTCTGTAGAGCTTCTATTTAGCAAATAGTTTGACACATAAGTAGCTTCACCCCAGAAACGTTTTTCTAAACCAGAATAAAAAATAAGTGACCTTGCCTTCTCCATAATATTTCGGTTAAGCCTTTCAGCTTTTCCATTTAACTGTGGGGTATATGGAATTGTATTATCAATAATAATGCCCTTGTTTTTACACCATGATTTTAATTCATTGTTCATATATTCCCCACCATTATCACAACGGAGCTTTGACACCTTTTGATTAAGCTGTGCTTCTACTTCCAAAATATATGATTTTACATGTTCAGCTACTTCATATTTTCAACTCAATAAATATATTTTACTAGAATGGGTATAGTCATCTAGAAAAGTAAGCATATATTTCTTGTTATCCCATGTATTAGTCTCTATAGGTCCACAAACATCTGTGTGAATAATTTCGAGAGGTCTAGTTGCTCTATTTCGTATATTTTTAAATGGTAGTCTTGTTTGTTTTGCTTTTACACATATTTCACATACCTCTTTTAAACAGTCACATTCTTTTTCTGTAATATTCATGCCAGTAGATAATGTTATTAAATTTTTCATGTTACTTTTGTTTAAGTGCCCTAACTTTCTCTGCCAGTCTTCTACTAACTTTATTTTCTTTTCTGTTAACATAGTTTCTTCTGTTTTGCCATTATTAAATAAACTTTCTTCATGTAGTTTTATTGTGGTTCCCTTTTTAAAAACAATTGGTTTACTTGTTATATACTGGGGTATAAATTGTATAAAAAAACCTGCAGCAAACGATATAACTTTTTTAAATAATTGAACAGAAATATTGCGCAGTGTTTGCATCTTATTTAAACACGTTTTGATTTTTAAGGCATCTTACTACAAATATTTTTTAAATAATTATGTGTAATTATTATAGTGTGTTATGTATTGTTTTTAAAGATATTTTTATTTTCTATGCATTTTGTTGTCCACCATTTATGTACAATTGTGTATAACTGGTATACACCGATGTACACTTTTTTCTAAACATTTAGCTTTTTTTGCAACTCATTGTAGGTACACCTTTTTTTAAAAGCGTATTGATTTTTTCTGGATTCCACCTATTTTTGCAGAAATTTTACACATTTTTGTGCACATTTTTTTACGATACCTGCTGCAGTTGTTTCTAAAAAAGTTTTATATGCACAATTATATTTTTTATTATATGTATTCTATTAAATTCTTAATATATTACTAAAATAATCTGATTAAAAAAATACTGCCAAATTTAAAACGCTGTGTCTAGAATCCCGGTACCGGTAACACATTTTTTACCGGTAGTTTTGATGACGTCACCAATATGACGCACTAGGTACCGGGATTTAAGTAAATCCCGGTGTTGTGATTTTGTTTTTATCGTTATTTTGAGAATTTAAAATGATGTCAATTTATATGGCAGTTTATTTAGATCGAATTTATTAATTTACTTTAAGCCAATACGTAACTATACAGTTTAGGATGTAACATTAATAAAATAAGTATCTCTCATTTTTTATTTATAAGTTTGCAATCAGAACAATACCACATTTTGGATATTTTACACAAACTGACACATTTCATATGCCTTTGTAATAAACACAAAGAACAAGCAGCGGTTTCGATGCCGTTGAGAATTTGATGATGACAAACTGCGCAAGTGATTGGATGGTCGTTTTAATTTGATCCGTTACATCAGTAGCTTCCAGGCTTCTTCTTGGACAAATGGTCTATAATAATTTAAATTAGATATGCATATGGGTAATCAAGTTAATATTGCCTACCTTATCAAGTGTATATTAACCTCTTCATTGAATACAGAATGCTGAATATCAAGTACCGTCTTCACGTGCTTTTCCTCAACCAGATTACCTCCACTAAATACCTGTGAAATATCTAAATCAAGCAGCCTACTAAGCATAAGTTTTTGTCTTTCTCGAAAATGAAGCTTTTTGAATGGGATGTTTCTTTTCTTTTTTGGTATCCCAATAGCAGTTAACTCGGATCCTTTTGGACACCCTCTTCGTTTAACAACAGCTGGTAGTTTAATATTTTTTAAACCAGCAGCATTTTCTAAAAAAAAGTCAAATCTTTAATAATAATAATAACTGTGCAATGTGCGCTATCCCGCCAAAATGGGAGTAAATTTTACAAGTTTGGTTTAAACCACAATACAGGTTGTCTAATTCAGACGGTAAGAGCTATATAAAAGGTACGGGATAAATTATTAGAGAAATGTTGCCTTTTTTATGCCCACTTCTAAGACATATTTTTTAGTTTAAATGTGAGACACTGTATATTATTGCATTTTTGGATTCTACAAAAAAATTTAAACATATTTTCATGTCATATACCTAAACTCAACTGTGCAAAATGTCAGATTTCACCTGTCAATATTTTTAAAACTGAGTTTAGATATAGGACATTATCATTATCATACACGAACTATATTTAAAATTTTCTGTAGAATCCAAAAAGTCAATAGTATACAGGGTGTCCCATTTGAACTAAAAAATATGCCTCAGTTTTCTGTGCATGTGTCAACATTGCGGCTATGAAAATTTAATACGTACCCTGTATAATAAGGTAAACATACCTTTTGTTGTAATGTTGTTATTGGCTTCCAAGAAAGTCACTTCTGGAACACTTGAGGACAATGACATGTCTTGAATACATTCATCTACTTTATTCAAGTCATTATCTGCAAAAAATATTTCCATATTGTTTATATCCAGGTAGTCTTCGGTTTCCTGAATGTCCTTACTTTCTGAGCTATCCATTAGAGCTTAAGATAAAGTGTTTGAAGACAGTTACGACGGAGCTAAACAGTAGTTGTAGTTAAATGGTACCTTGTAGGAATTAAAAGAATTAAATTGAGAAAAAAAATAAATAAATGACATTCTTACCAGAACTAGTGGCTTCTACCTCTTCCATTTCATATTGATTTAGTATTTCCAACTTAACACTTTCCCCTTGTTTCCATAGCAGGTCTAGGGTTTTGAGAATATCAATTCTTTGTTCAAATAAAGAACCGCAAGACTGTCCCACTAAATTTGCAATAGAGTCAGTTATGACCAGTGCTTTTTTTCTCTTTTGGGCAAATGTTTGTGGTTTTCTGTAGAAGGCGCTGGTGACAAATACATCTTGACCTATGTTTGTCATATTGTCTTCCATAGAAATGTCATGATTCTCTAATGAAGTGAAAAGTCTTTGCTTTTTTTATATTACTCTAATGTCCATTGATGTCTGTTGATGAATTAATTCTTCACAGAATAGAGGTAAGCCCAATTTTTTTCTGAGAGCGAAAATATGTCGACAGGGTAGTAACATTCCTGTAGCAAAATTACAGTGTCAAAAATCAGTTCCAAATGTTATTTCTCCTTCACTAGTTTTCAGTTGAAAACTATTCCCATTTGCATCAATATTTACTAAAACAATTTTTTTGCCAAATTCCATTTGTTTTAGGGCTGTTTTCCAGGTTTCATTTGTTAAATAGTCCATAAATTTCTTTTTGTAATTCAGTTATGAAATGTCACCTTTTTTGACATTGATTTTAATTGTCAAATGTCATTTTGAAACAAGTTGTAATATGATTTCATTTTAACACATGTTCAAATAAGTATTGTTATCAAAGCTATTTCCATAGAAACAAAAAATGCCTTTAACATTATTTTAGTCTAAATGGAATTTAAACAAATCAAATATTTTTTTAATAATTGTTCGTAATAATAACTGAATTACAAAAAATATTGTATGAGATACGATGCAAAATAGCTTCTTTTTTGCACACGATGTGTTGAACCACTCGCTGCGCTCGTGGTTCAATCTCCACATCTAGTGCAAAAAAGTCGCTCATTTTGCAACTTGTTTCATAAATAACTATTTCATCACTGCAATTTGCATATGAGCTAATGATGGGTTTTTGAAAATGAGATGCAGCTTTATAATCACGTTCGCTTTCAATAGCCTTGATTATAGTAAACAAACTGTGAACAAATTCTTCAAGTGTGCTATTTTTCTTTATAACAGACTTCAATTTCGAATTAATCGATTCAATGCGATTATTAGTGGTATTTAAGAAGTTATTATTAAAAAATTTGTTTGACATTGACCATTCATCTTTAATATTGTACCAGTTTTGACTAAAGTAGTCTACTACGACTTTCGGCGCATTTTCTTCTAGTGTCCTATGCAACAAATCAAATTCCTCAGGTGTTTTGGCATAAACCATTTTTTGTAATATTTCCAGACTTAGAATTCTTTCGTCTCCCGTTATTCCCATCTTTTGTACAGAAATTTGTCTGCCAAATGTACGCATTGAACGAAAAATGCATATAATTGTATTAGTCTCTGGAAAACATTTTTTCACAAGTCTTCTCCCTAATAGGTCCTTATCTGTTATTATACACTTAGTATTAGTCCAGTTTACATTTCTAGTTTTAAATTCTTCTAAAAACCACCGAAAACTTTCTTCATCTGCAACAATCTCTGTTTGGCAATTTCCATCCTCACATATAATCAAAAATAATGGTATTCCTATATTTATAAGTTTATAAGTACCGTGAATGCTCAACACCTGTGGATAAGCATCATATGTACTTTTCATCTGGGAAGTTTGCATAAACATTCCTTTAAAATTGTTTTCAGAATCTTTTAAAATACTAACTTCACAATCATATTTATTTTTCAAGATATCCACACACTGATCTGGACCAATAGGGGCTTTGTTTGTAGCGCTTTGTTTAATGTTCTTTCTAATCTTTTAACGTTAGCTTTAGACCTGTATCTTTTTCTAGCTTCTCTCTAACTCTCTTTTTATTGGCATCTGACAAAATTAACATTTTTGCCTCTTCTCTATTTTCATAAGCAATTTTCTCTGTTGCGGCAAAAAATCAAAAAGGGCTTTACTTGTCTCATGATTATGGTCGTTATGTAAGCTTTTAACTTCAAGGAATTTTCCATTTTGGGAAACGCGTAAAGCTACAAAGGCAGGACATGGAATTTCCTTTTTAAATGTCCTTATCACTTTTAAGTTATTTTCTTGTTTTCGGAGACGTTGCCCTCCAAAAATACAACAGATTTTAGTTCGTAATATCGTAGTTCTGGCCTTATTACCTTTTTGATTCTGCTAGCTGTAATCAATCGGGCGTCCCTTTTCCAGTACTTGGCAAATTCTCGTACACTTTCAAAGTCTCCTCAACTTCTTTATAACTCATACATGTTTTTCCTATACTAAAAACCATTTTAAAAGTAATTTCACGTTTAAAAACTCACGAAAACATTCCATTTTCACACATCAACAAAACAAGTTAAAAGCATAAAAAGTTAGGTTAAGTTTGACTTTGATAAACAGAAACCGCCAACGACTACATTTTTTACCGGGATTTGCTTAAATCCCGGTCCCTAGTGCGTCATATGGGTGACGGTACCGGTAAAAAATGTATTACCGGTACCGGGATTCTAGACACAGCGAATTTAAAAATAATGTGCTAGGTTTAGTGTCTGCATTAAGTATATAATAACTCGTAATAGTGGCGTTCAGACAAGTTTTTTTTTAAATTGCACAAGTCTTGGGTCTCTGCCGGGATTCGAACCCGGATCTCTCGCTTCCCGGGCGATTGCGTTGCCAATTACGCTACGAGACCTGCGAATTCTCTTAACCAACTTTGCCGCATAACTTATTCAATTTTTATGTTAGTAAATCAGTTTGGAATCTTCGGCGATTGCAAATCGGGGAGGGGGTTATTAAGGGTAGGGAACTCATTCATGATTACTGACCACTAAGATCAATTTTTATCTTTGATCCAGATGCGTCGTCGACATATAGCGACATCAACAGGATATGTAGATCTCTATCCAGTAGTATCAAGCCAAATAATGTTTTTATACATATAGAGATCTACATATCTAATTCCTGCTGATGTCGCTATATGTCGACGACGCATCTAGATCAAAGATAAAAATGGATCTTAGCGATCAGTAGTCGTGAATGAGTTCCCTACCCTTAATACCCCCCCCCCCCCCCCGGTTTGCAATCATCGAAGATTCCAAACTGGTTTACTAATACAACAGTTGAATAAGTTAGTAGGCACAGTTGGTTGATAGAATTCGCAGGTCTCGTAGCGCAATTTGCAACGCAATCGCCCGGAAAGGTCGGGGTTCGAATCCCGGCGGAGACAACACTTTTTCAATTAAAAAAACTTGTCTGAACGCCACTATCACATTACGAGTTATTTTAAGAATATAATAATTAAAACCACCTTTCAGGGTAGTTTTACTTATAGGTTCTAGTTACTTAATATCTGAGCGGTATCTACGGAAATAGCTTAAAAAAAATAAAACACCGTCTAACAAATATCACATAATAATATAGTATGTAAGACAGGTTTTAAGTATGGATAGTTTCAATAAAAGAGAATAAGTGCTTTTACATAACGAACATATACCTCTAAATCCTTTAAATGTAAAATACAACAACCCAATAAGCACAATTCAATTCCAGCAATGTACCTGGAACATTCTTGCTTGCAAGTGAATATTCATTTCACATTCACAATTATCATTTCGAATGTTCTCAGCATAAATATGGAATATGTAATTTGTACCCTAAACCTAGTTCCAAAAATATTCTTTGAATAATGTAAATAACATTCCCTTTATGTTCCCAGAATCTGATGTGAATACATAATTACTTTCTGAAAGGAATAGTAGAGGAACATACTATCGTACATAAAATGGGAATGTATATATAAATGCATTCAAAATTACTGCCCGCATCTAATAGATATGTGCAGTAAATATTACTTTAGAATATTCTTGGAATACGACCAGACTGAGTGAAAATGAAATTCCCATTTGTATCTCCTATACAAAAATGTGTGCTTTAGGAACATTTTTTGTACACTTTTTCTATATTCTCAAGTGAACATTCAAAGGAGAGCTTCAGGGGAACCAAAATGGAATTTAGAGTGAGGGGAGGGGGAGAAGCTTACGTCCAGTGAATTTTGTTGTGAAATTTAAAAATGTTGTCAGCAACATTACTTTAAACACACTTTTGATGATCTAAAATATCCAGTACGTTATAGTATAAGGAAGTGGTATACTTACAAAAACAAATCATTATTATATTATTATTATATGATAGGTATTATAAATATTTTTCTAGGTGTCCTGTATATCACCGCCTTTGTTTTTTTTAGTTCCCGATCCTTACATCGTACTAGCCACCGTTTAACATAGCCAATAGTCTCCACTTCGGTGGCGCTCGAAAATGATGTTCTAGCACTTTCTAAAAAACATTTAAAAATATCACTAACGAATGGAATAACACAAACAGCAGACATTGGTAAGCACAATCGCAATAGAGGGCCAGTTTATCAACTAATTTCAGTAAAATTATTTGTAGTAGATTTTTAAGTGTTATGATGCGCAATGTAAAGTCAAATACTACCAAAAATGTGAACACAAAAGATAATTGTAACACCTACCTAATATTACTTTGGCAGTTAATAATTTCTTATATTTTAGTTTCTTGTGTATTTCATGCCAAAATTATTGTGGAACAATTTATACATTATCCTTCTTACTAAATCTTTAACGCTCGATCCTCCAATATGAGATAACTCATTAGCCTTAAAAATAAATTGTAATATTTAAAAGGCAGGTAAGGTGGGGGTTGACTGCGGACTAAATATTCATAACTTAATGTTGTATTTGGTGGCACATAAGTATAAAAATTAATTTAAGAAATAGTAACTGTATGTCATAACTATCTCTTCTCTTTAAATTATAACGTGTTGCAATGCTAAATCTTGACAGTTACATTACCTCAATTACTCTAGAAAAGGAAATTACAATACAATAAAATATCTTACCAATATAGTAATGTTTGTGTTATTAATCTTTAGCCAATTTTCTAACTTCTGAATACCATCCAAGTCCTCCATTGGAAATAATTTTAATATTTCCACCATCTCTGTCCTATTCTTTCTAGAGATATCTCCTCGTGGATCGTTGACTTTTTAAGTAATAACTGAAGTGACTCCATTCTTATGTCCACCTTAGTGTTCAGAATGACAATCTCTGCCAATATCTTACGATGCCATTCTAGAAAAGAAATTGAAACTCAGAGCAGATATACATAGGAATACTTTTAGCATTTTGTATTACAACAGAAAAGCAGGACAAAGAAATGAGACAATTTAGAACCCCATAAGCTTTTAGTGGTATAAAGCTCCTTACTACTAAAATTCATGATAAAACTTGAGAGCTACATCATAAAAAAGAAACAAATGTAAATCTGCATTGTCTTTATTGGCAACTGAAATTAAGCGTTATAGCTGATGTTTAGTGGGCAAACTAGATGACAAAAGTAACAAACGATGCTAAATGAAGCAATATTAAAGATACAGACAAAACGAAAACCCCAATATCAGTATTAATACAAAATAATGAATTATTTGAATATGAAGGTATTACCAGTAAGGTATAATTCTTGTTCAGTATAGTTATTACATGTAATTAAATTTTAATACCTTCACTACCTCTACCAGGCAAATTAGTTGGAGTCGTAAGTTTTTTAGTAAGCGTACAAGAACTTTTATCATAATTCTCTGGTGCAGTAATCCTTGATGAAGTCGAGGATACTGAAGTAGCACTAGCAACTTTATTAACCCTGCGATGTTCTGTGGTACCTAAGATACCAGTAAAGTTAAAGTAAAATTTAAAAACTTTTTGAACTTAATCTTTAAATCTAGACATATCCTAATCTAGACGTATCGTGCTCATAAAAATGTTTTGTTTAAAAAACTTATCCTTATGATTGTTTTTTAGAATAAAATGTCATTATCCAAGATGTACGTGAAATAAATGATTTTCTAACCCACCTGATAGTTTATCTACGACTGGCAGGTCATCACTGGTACCCTTAATGACTCGTAGGTCATCACTGACCCTCAACGACTGCCAAGTCATCACTGATACCCTCAGTGACATGTTCTTTTTCAATATTTTTATCTAAAAATTGTTAGTTTTGTAGCTAGATAAAAGGCAAACCAAGTTTTTTGTAAGTCTATTTGCAACACATCTTCAATAATACATCTTTAGGAAAGGCATTACAACAATGAAAAAAACACAATTCTAGGTTAAAAATAAAAACCTTAGTTAATTTTCCAAAACATCGTAACTATCATAACATTATACACAAATTTTTCATTACTGTTCTCTGAAAAAGTAATGTAAATTAATGCATGAAAAAACAACTATTAACAAGTTTTAATAAAGCCTGTTATGTTTGTTAAATATAATGTGAAATAAAGATTAATTACATCTTTTTGTAACTTGCAAACAAAGAAAAAGACTTAAAAGCAAGGAAAATATTTAGAGCAAATGTAAAACCAAATATATTAAATTGTTAGTGTATTTCACAACTAAGATAAATATTTAACCTTAACTGGCTGAACTACATTGGCTTTATGACCAGGAAATTTGGGGAATTTTAACTCACAGAGTCCGATGAAGAATATGACTCTGATGTTTTATAATAATATTTTCGGTTCCTTTGGACACGTCTTTTGTCTGGTAAAATTTCTGAATGGCTTGATAATTCATCAAAGTATTCTGCTTTTTGGCCTTTTTTAAGGCAATTTTAAAGTCATCTGCAAAGTATCAAATATTTAATACACGGTGTCAGCTTTCCACACGTTGTATGGCATCACACTTTTATTTACACATTACAGAATGCTAAGTCTACCTATATCTGCAGAGGTTTAATTCCTTCTCTAGAATTGCCTCGTAAGGTTGTAACATTTAAAAAGTGGCCTATTTGATACCTCACAAAGAAAGGTCTGATGTTATTCCCGGAAAAACGCAATGGTAACTTTATCTCAGTCAATACGGGGCGAGGGAAATTTTCTACAACTAAACTCTTATGCTTTTCTACCGGAGAAACGTAGTCACTGACTTTTTCGGGGCTAGCCATAGAGAAAATATATAGTAGAGAAATAATGTCAATTACGAATGCGGCAAATTTACCGAGCTGAATCCGTAAACAAAGACGGTCCTCTGCGGGCTTGCGCATTGTCGAACGTTTGCCTTGTGATAGACAGGACCGTACTTCAAAATTTATTTCACATGACGTGAATCTTTTATCGAGTAATAAATGCTAAATATATTACTTGTAATTATTCTTTTTATCAATGATAAAAATGTAACCATTAGTGAGATTTTAACAAAAAGTGTATAGTTTGTTGGCTTAAATCTGAGTTTTCTTGCTATACAAAACTGTCGATAATTCCTCGAAAATAGCTCAGTTTATATATATACAGTGCGTCTCTTTAATGCCCCCCCCTCTTAATTTTTTAAACGTTACATTTACAAAATTGAAAGTTGAAATAAAATATAAACATAGTATTCTAAACAATAGAAATAAAATATGCAACTGTTTTAAGAAGTAAAATAGTAAATCAAAAAAATTACATGTGTATATTTTATTGGATTGGCATCCCATCCTGTATAATTATTGAACAAACCAAGTTCTAGGGTATAAGATGTAAATATTTTTACACCTATTTACAGTGTGTGCACTTGATACTTTGCTGAAAGCGCTACTACTTACGGCCCCATGTCAATCTAATCCACCGATATCTTAGCGATCCTTTGGCGAAAGCGCTTTTTTCTTTCGCCACCCTTTTAAAATACTCCCCTCTACCCTAATCCACTAGTATTTTTAGTGCCCCTTTGACGAAAGCGCAAATATGCCTTTTGGACACACCCTTCTAATCCACTGATATCTTAGCGATCCTTTGGCGAAAGCGCGTTTTTCTTTCGCCATCCGTTTTAAAATACTCCCCTCTACCCTAATCCACTAGTATTCTTAGTGCCCCTTTGACGAAAGCGCAAATATGCCTTTTGGACACTCACCCTTCTAATCCACTGATATCTTAGCGATCCTTTGGCGAAAGCGCTTTTTTCTTTCGCCATCCCTTTTAAAATACTCCCCTCTACCCCAATCCACTAGTATTTGTAGTGCCCCTTTGGCGAAAGCGCAAATATGCCTTTTGGACACACCCTTCTAATCCACTGATATCTTAGCGATCCTTTGGCGAAAGCAGTTTTTTCTTTCGCCATCCCTTTTAAAATACTCCCCTCTACCCTAATCCACTAGTATTTGTAGTGCCCCTTTAGCGAAAGCGCAAATATGCCTTTTGGTCACACTCACCCTTATGCAATATAGGGGAAGGAGGCATTGACACTATATATGACCTTCTTACACCATCTTACCCCTTATACAATGCCCCTAATACACAAACACCCCATCAGTGCCTTTCTGACACCTTGACCACACTCAATATACGTCACTGACAAATATTTCTACTTCTCCGTGTGTGTATTCACTTCAACACCCGAGTGCATTTAAGATAAATTATATTTTTTACCTCCTATTCTTTCACATATTGATATAATTTAAATTTGGAATTAAACTATTTGTATTTATGCACTACTTGTAAGAAATAGACTACGAAATAATTCCTTATATTTAAAAGTTGGATACATAATTGGCGAAACATATGAAATGTCTGTAACACTTTGTAAAGACTATTTTTGTATCGAAATAACAAGCTTCAGAGGTTCGCTATATTCGCCACCCCAACCAAAAATACCATAACATACAAATGACTGAGATTTTTTCGGCCCGGTACTGATCGCCGCGTTGCGTCATTGAGTTCAACAACCACTTTTACGAGACGTCCCGAGTGCGCATGCTTCGAGTGGACCGTCGTTTAAAAATCTGACTGGCGCCCAATGCGTACAAACGCACTTTTTCGCCCATACATTGGACGGATTCAGCTGGTGTCGCGAATACGTTGTGATGGTCTAAATATATCTTGTCTATGGGGCTAGCTCATTCGCCGGTGAGTGGGCAGGGTAAAACTACCAAATAAAAGCGCCACCTGTTTTAATATACCCTTTATGGATAAAAGCAGTGACTGCAGATGAACGCAAAAACAGGAAAACCCTTTGGCACTCCTAAAGAAAACAACCGAATTTCATAAACATTTTCCCATTTATTATAATATTAAAATTTAAGTAAAGTTGAAGTAAAACTTCAAAAGGGGTGACGTTTCTACTTACTAATATTTATAAAATGAAATAAACATTCTCTTCCAATGAATTAGCTCATTCTTATCGGGAGAAAGGGGAAACGCTGCTAACGCCTAAAACATCTCTACTCGGTTTGATAATAAACAGCTGCTTTGATGTTAGACAATAAAAAGTGCAGGTTAGGTTAGAGAAGTTTTAAAAGTATGAATTCACTATTAAACTTAATAATTGGAGTCACAGCAGTTTAATTTGGTAATTATTAGTTTGTGTACATGTTAAAAATCATGTCAAGAATAATGCCAAAAAGAAAAAAAAGTAATTTACCAGTGTGCCGTGCATAAACATAAATAGATCGGTGTGAACTGTGAAGTTTTTAGAATTATATTTTGTTTCTATGCCAAATTAATAAAGTGAAGGTATACACCGAGTGTTAGAGCCGAGTCGCAGGGTAAAACAGGGCGTAAACACTATAAGGGTTGCATCGGCTAAGCAAAAGTGAAGGGAGGCACTCGTAAGGTATGGCTCAATGACTGTGAAACTGTGACCTGATTATTGAGTTAACACATAACTTAAGTTTATCAAACCTGTGCCCTATGGGGGTCGTCTGAGGTCCACTGTGGCTGCCTTACTCCAAGGAGTGGTGTCTGTCGGAGCCCTGCATGAAAATTCTTGGAACCTCTCGGGGCCTGCCAAGACGAAGATGATAGGACATGGACCAGGATGAAAGCTTTCCAAATGAAGTGCTCCAGGAAGTGGTTCTTCAACAACCAGGACACAAAAGGATGGGAAATAAGATGTAAAAGAAAAAGGCCTATAAGAAAACTAGGTTTCAGATCTATGACATTGGCTCAATCAAGGTATGTATACATTATATTAACGTAAGTTAGGAATAGACAGCTTTAATGTTTAGAAATAGTGAGGAAAACTTACCTGAGATGTTAGGTGGCCTTTTTCAAACAGAAATGTGTGTGTGGGGGGGGGGGGGGGGGGGTCCCATATGCCGAGAAAAAAAAACTGAAACACTACAGATTCTCTGGTGAAAAAAAAGAGGATTTTGCCACCAAATTCAAGTTAGGGACCCCCACAAAGAAATCGGCAAAATTGCCAGGACTTGCCTCAATACACCACGGCAGGAGGATTTTGTCCAAATGGCACGTTTCTTACGAAAAAGGCGGCAAGTTTCCTTGTTAAAAACCTTAGGGATTTTTGTTCTCAACTGACTGACATGACACCTGATAAATGTCCAATTAAAATAAGCAAAAAAGGTAAACAAGAAATGAATCAGACAAATACTTATTAAACAAATATCAGGTCCCAAACAAATTCAGATAACCAACCTGTCCAAAAACAACCCCTATTTATTATATAGATTCGAGAAATGGCTAACTAAAACTTTTATAACCTCAACTTCTAGGACCAACTTTTAGTCAGTCGGTGACTATGAACTAATGCTGTATTTTCCTATTTTTAGGTGAACCGATTGCTGTAAGTACTTGGGAGATTTATTCGACTACTAGATGTTTCTGTTTGATATATTACAGTTACTGAATTTTACAACTGATTTATATAAGAAAATAAAGATCGAAATAGGAAATTGGTACTTTTATTATTAATTAAGCAATAGCAAACCGCAGCTGGTAAGTTTTAAATTATTATTTTATAAAATTACAGGGCGGGAAAAATAAAACCGTAACAAGGTACTGGCAGAGATAGCCATTCTGAACACTAAGGTGAACATAATAATGGAATCACTTCAGTTATTAATTTGGTAAACGCTCCACGAGGAGAATATCACTAGCAAGAATAGAAGGGAAATGGTGGAAATATTAAATTTATTTCCAGTCGAGGACTTCGATGGTATTTACAATTTGGAAAATTGGCTACAGATTAAAAATTCCTTTATATGCGGATAATAATGCATTTAAGGAATATTTACGATGAAAAAGTTTTTTTGCCAAAAATGTCAAATAATTTGATTTTGTCCAGGTTTGAAATTTTCCCGAACCGATTCGTTTATACATCAAAATTGGCACATAGTTTCTCACTAAATATATAGGGCAGCCTTCACATTGGAAACCAGAAACAATTTCAAAGTAAAACCAATCATTAAGCATGCCGCGGGCTCAGAAGATGCTTGATAAATCGGTAATATCTAAGCATTCTGATAAGCATAGACTTTTTGTCCTACAGGGTAAAAATAATAAAAAAATATCAAATTTAGCATATACAGTCCAGGAACTATCGGCAACTAGCCCAACAGACACAATATATTTTTATAAGTTGCTTATTAACCCACAAATCTGCATACAAATTTGAAAAAGTTTCAAACGACTTCTTTTATTTTGCAGTCAAGTACTCTATTACTGTGCGAGTGAAGTGTAAGACCACCAATTTTCTTACAAGCTGACAGCTTCAGGGAGTAAATTAAACTATTTTTTCAATGACTGCTTTCATCCTAAGGACAGAAGCCTTATTGTCAACCTACAAAACCAGTTAACGGTTTCTTGTCTAAGAAAATAAAAGAATATCATTTCTCTTTACACACATTAAAAACAGTACCTTAACTTACCATACTATCCTAGCAACTTTACTTTATATGGTTTCCAAGTTTCTGCTGGTTCGGAGCGATGTTTAATATAAGCCTGAATTTTAAATCTTGGGGTTTTGCTCGGTGGTCAAAATCATTCTTTGGAAGTGCTAACATACCATGAGTGGGGGACACATTCAACTGTGTCCTCCTCTAGAAAAGTTACTATATACCATGACATTTGGTACCCTTAAATTACTTTACAATTTTCCTAAAACAAAATTAACCAGCAGGAGTAGTATTCTAAGATGAAAAATCTACACTTTTCACAAGAGTTATAAGCAAACCTGAGCTTAGGCCAATCTGTCATAGGTCAACAGTAATGAAATGTCACTTTGAAATTATATGTAAATATTTTAAATTTAAAATAAAAATAATAAATAATAAAATAATTTAAAAATTATGTATGTAATAAGGGTATACAAACAAACTTTTTATACCATGGTGAAACCATAAGTTTTCTATAAATATTACCCACACTAAAAATTTCTATACTGTTTTCTTTTCTTTTTCATATCAGAGAAATTCCAATGTTTGTCGATGGTAAAGGTTTTTGAAAAAAGTCATTTTTTAAATATACTTCCCCCAAAGCTATTAAAAGTAACAAAATTCTTTATTTCGACTATTTTTCCATCTTCCATTTCTACAAAACGATCTGCAATTTTTGATCAAAAATTTTTTATAAGTCATTCTTTTATATTGAGGTGACACACAGTATTGTGAAAGGGGGCCATTATTATGTTGGTAAAAAAACATATTAGAATTTAAAGTTTCACCATGCGATATGCTGCCAGAATCAGAAATAAAATTTTCTTCTTCCATGACCTTTCGAACCACTTGTTGTATGGGTTGATTATGTTTGCGAACCATCTTTTTTAGTTTTTGCATAAAATTTTCAAATGGAAAGGCGCTGAAATTGTCAAGAAGGCCAAAATTGGAAACACAGTGTTTTAAATGAATTAAATTGTGGATGTTATGAGAAATAAATGAAACACCATAAATTTGTATAGCTTGATTAACAAAGTATCTCATTAAATCATTAGCATAGTCTAAAAATGACTGATCTTGGCAAAGATTTTTACTACAAAAAATTGTTGTCGCTACACTCAACGTCAGAAAATTATAATATTTATCAGATGACAAAATCCCTTTTACAATGCCGGTATATAATAAAAACAGCCGAAATTCAGTTGCTTTGAACCTTTTGCTTTCAGAGAGTGGCCTACATTTTCTAGCAAACTCCTTTGGAATGTACATATTAAACATCAAATGACGTGAATTTATTTTTTCAATATCAGAATGTCTTAATTTGTGAGGCGGCTTACCAAATACCCAGCCAAAACATTTACTACATAAAAACCTTTTAGTAGCACCCAACAAAATGCAGTGCATATAATCAATTGGAATGTTGTCGATCATATCAAATTTTGGAATTTCTTGTAAAATTTTGTAGCCCAGATGATGTTCTTCCTGAGAATGGTGACGGAAGTCTAAATCAGTACGAAAAAGATTGGCGCTATTTGCTTTTTGTTTACCATAAAATATAGCTATTGGCAACACACAACCGCTAAATGTTTAATTGATTTTATTTCACAAAGAATGGGCCAAAATTCTGAGCCAGAACTATAAGTTATTGGTAAACCATCCACATTTTCAGCAAGAACAAATTTAGATTCGTTTGAAATAAGTACATTGTGTTTAATAATTAAGATATTTATTGTTACTTGAATACCAAATTAAAAATATTTTCCACCACAAATATGTGTAGCTATTGTTGTTGCCCTTTGGGTTTTCAAGATAGTTCGAGGGTCTGTGGGAACTTGAATACCACTGCTATTTAAAACTTGCAACAAGTCTTTAAAAGCATTCATAGTCACATTATTTCTTATAAACCATGCAAAGGGGTAAATTTTGGGAGATTGAATTTTTGGAGGTAGTTTTATTTTATTTGGAGGAAATATCAGTTGAGAAACTGATGAAGCTATAATACATTCATTATTCGAATCTTGGGGCTTGCTAATGTTATTGTTGGGAACTGGAGCGAAGTTATTACTACTACTACATAAATCAGATGATGTAGTTGGTTCAGGGGCAGAAGAAGGTTCAAAATTTGGATTTAAAGCAGTACCTCTTTTCCTTTTCAGACGATAATAAATCTTTCTTTTGTACCAATCTTTGTAAGGCATTGCTAAAACTTTTGTAAGAAAAACCGAGACTTATTTGTATATTATAAACATCAACTAATAATCAAAGAAAAATAAAGGGTTCGTTACTAATCATATAAATCATTATATCTTTTATAAATATATAAATTTTACTAACTTAATCGTGGATGACGAACACAAGTACACCGGCCAGTGGCTGCACAAGACAAAATGGTCGATCCCAATGTTGCCAGAATGTAGTTTGAAAAAGTCTTCAATGCATTACTCGAAATTCTTTAAAATTATTCGAATATCTGGAACATAAAATTTCATTCAATCAGCGGTCGGGATTAAAACGCATCAATGACGTCACGCAGTTGGTGATGTGGAGAAAGGAAATTAATCTTATAGTTACTATACGCACCCAAAATGCTTTTGAAAATTATTCAATTTGAAAACTCTTCACTTCTGACAACACCGGTCGATCCTTGCTATAATAGCGTTTATTAAAGCGACCATTAAAAGAAGTAGCACGGTGTGTGTATCTGCATCTTAGTTTCCATACTGTTAAACGAGGATAGAAACACATTAAATGCGCACCAACAAACTAACAAAAAGCGTCACCGTATTCCATTGGTAGAACCAGCAACGAATCGATGTGGATCAGTTTATGAACTTTAAGAGAAATACGTAATTCAATCAAGAACAATAGTAGAAAGAGATAAAATAGCATTTGAGTGTCTCGAAGTGATCCAGATCGATCCAATTCCTCTCAATCGAACACGCCCCTTTGTCCGCCTTGAGTGCATTTGTCTTCTAGAATGGCCTCTCGTCGTTGGCGAAGTACAGCCAGCCTGCTCACCCTTCGAGTATATCTGCGTCCTGTTCTTTTCCATACGGATAAGAGAAAGAAACGCATTTGGTTTGAACAGGCTAATTAAAAAGCCTAAGTTAATAAACACATTTTTAAATCTCCTATATTATGCTAATTCTGTTTTTTTTTCTGTGATATTCTGAACGAACTTCGCCTTCACTTTTACACGAAAAATCAACCTATACTTATATTTAATTTTTGTATTTTAAATAATTGTACCCCTTTATTAATATTTTAAATGAATTTAATTCAAGGGATCGATGTACCTACCTACCTAGTTGACCATTCACTTTTTCAATTTTCATGGTTACTCGCGGTTACACTTTGCTAGGTTTGCCCCACAACACATAAAATTCTATTTTCCAAATTTTTAACTCTTACATGTTTTGCAGAGTTTAGATGGCTGTGACTGATAAAAATAATTATTCATAAGTGCTTTAGTTTCTAACTGGAATTCTAATCAGGGGAGCATATAACAGCGAAATCCTATTGTTACAGTGAGAAAATAGCATGTAATAAAGTACCAGTTTTAGATTTCATTTTTGTATGTAAAGATTTTTATTGTGGGATTTTAGAAACCTTAGTTAGCAATTAAATAATAATTTAATAAACGATACCTTATACTTTCTGGAACCCTTGCTAAAAGGGAAGGGTTAATATGATACTTGATGTTTGTTCAAGTGGTTTTTCTTGATTATTTTCCAGGTCGAATAGTTTGAATTTTATGACAGTTTTCTTGGCATATATTGCTAGTCGTCGAGACTTGATAATTGGATACATTTGTATTGAACTTCGATTAGGCCTTTTTGTTGTCGAAATTATTTATTTTGAAATGTTGACATGTAAGGCAGCTGTTTGAAATATAGGTCAATGTCAGGACGTTGACATTGACATGGACGGTTTTCCTTTTTGGATTTTTAGGCGGAATTTTTGGGGAATTTTGGTTGTCGGAAGTTATGGTTGGTCCTAGGGTTAAAGGAACCACATTTTCTTAGGTATCTTGGGGATTTAAGCAGAAATGACGTGACATCGGTCTTTTGATTTTGTTTACGTCGTCAGCCATCGTCAAGAGGAGAGCACATGGCAAAATTCAAGTAAATTTTCGTTTTTTGGAAAATGCCACATTGGCAAATATAATTTCTTGGAATCATTCTTTTTCAGAATGAATTAGTAATGGTCTTTGGATAGTATACATTCCCTGGCCAGGAGGCCGATAAATATGTGTTTTCCCCGGTGCTGAAAAACCCTTATTAACTTAACCCAATGCTGCCCGAGTAATTTTTTTTTTGAATTTAAATGTTTTTTTATGTAAATCTACTTTATTTAAGGTTCCTAAGAACAGTTCTATTCATTTTTATTTAAATTTCTTTTTTGTTATATCTTTTTTTTACCGTATGTTATTTCATACGCTGGGCCAAAAAAAGTCTATTTAAATTCTAAATAATTTTTGTTTCAAAAATCTTAACATAATATTAGGCATTAAAAAATACTGTTACAAGAGTCTTAATTAGATATAGGCATTAATGTGAAGGTGTGTGATAATTTCTGAAACATGATGCAGGATGAAGGCCAATATTACACTTGACGCAATGAAACTTAGTGCACTTTCCGCAATCAGCACATCTTCTTTGTGTTTTTTGGCTATCAACAAGATGGTCGATTTTATCAAATAGTCAATAAGTGGTTGTATTTTATATACTTTGTTTTGATTAGATCGATTTTAGTATTATCGTTGAAATGTATGTAGCGATGAATCATTTCAAATCGATTTCGAGAGATGCTGTTGGCTACTAAGTACTATCAGGTTTTGTTTCCCAATAATTTCTTCTGTTTGGAACTTTGGTATATCCGGAAAGTAATAATATTGCCAAATAAATGTAGATTTCAGAGGTGGAGACAAGAAAGTTGTGTTCACCCTTTGAACTGGCATATTTCTTAGATTCATCACAAGTAAATTGTACGAACGTTTCATCAAAGAATGCTTTAAAAATATCCACGGGATCGAGATTCTTATCTTTTATTTATTGACAAAATTCGGGTAAATCAGACTTTTTAATTTTTCGCTTTTCATTTTCTTGCGTTAGAGTTTTTTCCTCCCAAACACGATTTTGCTTTTGTTTTTCCTTTTTATAAATCTCGTGTCTGAATATTTTTGCTAGTGGAACCTCGTCTTCAGGATCCGATTCTTCATGGTTAGGTAACTGTGGATCAGGTATTTCTTCCGACGCTGCTTTGGATATTAATTCCGTAATATCCACGGTTTCATTACCCTGAATCAGTATAACATCCATAGGTTCCCTTAGAACGCCTTTTCCAACATCACGAATACTTGGCATACATTCTTTGTCACTATTTGCATCATCCTGATCGCTATCTGCCCCATCATTGGCCGGAGTCAGAACAAACTGGATTTCTGAAGACTTTTTTATGTCTTCTAATACACTTTCAGAATCAAGCTCTTCCAGAATATTTAGTAGTTCTTCAGCATCTTTGGGTTTGCTTGGGTCATATAATTTTTGCCAAAAAAAATATATTTATATAAGCTCAACGTATGATTTTTCATACATTGTAAAATATTTGAGATTTAAAAGTTATTTTAATAAAAATTAATCTAAATTATATATTAGCATGTTATAAATACGTAAAATAATCTAAACAATAAACTTAAATAAACGAAACACCTAGAAATAAGATAATATTGCAATGAAAACTTACCTTTTACTCATTTTGGTAAAATAAAAATACGTTGTGATACACCTACGTTTAGAACATTTAACTTAAGCTGATAAAACAGAAAATATGTATTATTTCAATGATAAGACACTATGGACTGTAGCTCTCACACATCAAAACACGTTCTTTTGATACCAGCCACAAATAACATACCCTTAAAACGTGACGTCGCTAACGTATGATAAATCATACTGTGGGCGCGATTGGGTTAAGGTAGGCGAAATTGTATAGATAAGATTTAGGGTTGTAAATATGTAACTACAAGATTGATTGAATTAGTTCTAAGGTTTGTTTTAGCCTATATCTTATATAGGGTATTTTCTTTTAGGGTTTTAGGGTTAGACTAAAGTTTTAGTATTGGACTAAACTTTTTATGATCGGGTTAAAGTACCTAATTTTTGGATTAAACGCTTGAAGTTTGGGTTAAAGTACCTGAACTTATGGATTAGACATACCAGGAGTAGTTTATGGTAGAACCCACAATTTTATTCTGAGGACCTTGAGACCTGTTAGGTGTCCGTTTTGGAACAAGCTTCTTTATCCTGTCAGTAGTTAGTTTTCACAGTTTCTAGATCAGGATATATCCAAAAATTCCCCCCACTCTTCACCCCACCAAAATCCCCCCACTCTTCACCCCACCAAAATCCCCCCACTCTTCACACTACCAAAATCCCCCCACTCTTCACACTACCAAACAGGATATATATCCAAAAATTCCCCCCACTCTTCACACTACCAAAATCCCCCCACTCTTCACCCCACCAAAATCCCCCCACTCTTCACACTACCAAAATCCCCCCACTCTTCACACTACCAAAATCCCCCCACTCTTCACACTACCAAAATCCCCCCACTCTTCACCCCACCAAAATCCCGCCACTCTTCACACCACTCCTCTCCCCTCTCCGCTCCCCTCTCCTCTCCCCTCTCCTCTCAGGAGCTTCCAAAATGAGCTTTCAAAACCATTCCACAACACGCACTCTTCACACTACATTAGTCGACACCCCACCTAAGCCCCGCCTCCAAGAACCGGATTGGTTGACCCCCTTCCAGCAAGGTGTGTTCTAATTTCCCACTCCAAACTAGCAGGGATAGGAGAGAAGGGGTTGTAGCATAAAAGGTTGAAAATTTCAGTTAAACGATATTAGTTCTGAATGGAATAAATAAAGCTCATCATAATTCCTTGATTATTTAGGAAGGAGATCCATTGATCTTCATTAAAAGTGACATTTTGATTATATTTGTATCCACAGAGTTTAATAACAGGAATATATTTTCTCTCTAAGGAAAATCCAATGCTGACCCATTTGGATTTGGATTTGTTAATGTAGTAAATTGTTTCATTAACGAGAGCTGCATTGCGCTTGTTACTAAACTCTTGTTGGCTTGTTGGTTTATACATTTTCAGTTGCTTGCTTGCTTGAAATAATGGTTGTAGAACTGTGGGTGAGTGCTTAAATAAGCAAGCGTGGTAGTGGGGATAATAAGCGTGGTAGTGGGGAGTAGTAAGAGTGGTGGGGGGATTTAAACACTAATCTTATAGATTTAAACATCATTTAGCGACTAACCATGAATGAGTGTAAGACAGAACTTTTTATCGACATTCAAGGATATAACAGTTCCTTTGGATACATTCCAAAAGAATTAGCGATTTATGATGGGATTCGTTGCTCAAATTATCTGTTTAAATCACCATTTCATAAAAATATGTTATCTGCTCTCGATCTCAAAATGGTTAAATGGGCCGAAGAGTATCATGGATTGGAATGGAATTTTGGAAATATAGAACTTAATGAAATTGATGATATTTTAAAGCATGTGTTAGAAGTTTACCAATCACCCAAAATTTACGTGAAAGGGAATGAAAAAATAAACTTCTTAAAAAAGTTTTTGGATGAAGATTTCATATACGCTATTCCCATTGGACAAGAACCAAAATTAAGTAAATTTAAGAAAATTCCAGAGTGTTATTTTCACAAAAATGTGAATCCATGGCATTGTGCATTAGCAAACGTAAAATTGTTATATAATTATAGACATTGTTATGAATAAAAACCTTTATTATTATATATTATTGAATTTTATTTATAATACAAATATACTTTGAATAATATATATCCTATTGAACATATAAACACTACTAACAATATACTTATTCCAAGTTAGCTTAGTAAGCTCAATTTTTGGATTTTCATCTGCAGTATTAATTGTTGCATTTTTGTCTGAATTATCTCGTACTAAAATAAGTTCTTGTTTGGCATTTAAAATAATTTTTTTGTAGTCTTCAAAAAACCCCATTAAGAATTTAAGCGGAATGCAAACATTAAATAATCCTGTCGTTGCATCAACAACTTGTGAAGATTCCATAGGAAACCAACCTGCGTTTTTAAGTTTATTGCATTCATTTTTATTATACGACATGTATCCCTTTATTGTTGAAGTTAACCCAACATATCTAACTGAATCTATTGTAACACCGTTTAGTTGATAACGCATTTCTTTAAAAAGGAATGCAATCCCATTGTTTATCAATTTTAATGTATTTGAGATAGTATTATTATCTTTTGTTAGTTTACCCTCTATGTAAAGAAAGCTTTCGGAAGGAAGAGTATACTTGTCTACTTCATGAACAGGTATTATAATTTCATCATTATTTCCCAATTTTGTAGGTAGGTATGGTTCATAACCATGAACTTCGGAATGCACAATTGAATTATCTATGAAAAGACCTTCTGCTACGTTAAGGATATCCATTATACTAAAACCTTTAAACCTAGAGATTTCAAAAAGCTTATATTTTCAGGTGTTATCCCTTGTGTGTTTCTCTTTCTACTAATCTTTGGTTTACGATGTTTAGTCTTCTTATAGTTTTTATTAATTTTTGTGGGTAAATTGAAGGTTTTTCTATTATAAAGGATAACCATTATACTTCTTTTATATGCAACCTTATAGTTACAGTTTCGTTTCGAAAATCAACAATATTTAAATCTTGGTCTATTACCTTTATTGTTATTTTATCTATTACTTTTACTGTAACAGGAAAATAAATAATATTTTGGGGACTTTCTATTATTTTAAATCCAGGGCTAACATTAGGGAAAAACTGATGAATAATGTGTACTGGCTTTCCGTTCAGATAGGAACCTTCTGCGATACTGCAGTCTATGCATAAAGAATTAACTTTTATAATCTCTGCTGGATTTTGCGATGTTCTTGGAACTCCATCACCAGATACAATGCCCTTATTAAAACCCAAAAGTTTTCCTATTGTTCCATCTTTAAAAATAATATCTGTAGTAGACTTTATTGTTGATTTTAATGTGTTGTTATTTACATAGAGGTGAAACGAAATATTTCTTTTTTGGAATTCAGTCTGTAAATATTTATTAACATCATCCATTTCATAACTTCCCGTAGGAATTGTTAAAAATTCATTATTTTTTCCAAAATATACTTTATTATTGCTTTTATCAATATTTGGTATTGCATTAAATGTTTCAAAGTTGGTAAGTCCTACAACGTAGGAAGTGTTAGGATCTAAGTAAATAGGTGGATGGAAATCTGCTTGAAGTATAACTGAATTTGCGGAAAGAGCTATAGTAAACGACATGATGGTCGTAATAAGAATAAAATGGAAACACAATTACGCATTATTATAAATAAACTGTAATGATAACTGTCCACAAGTTGAGGTATTAAAAGATTGATATTTATCATAGTTATATTTAATATTGTTGTTGCTACCATCGCTATAGAAATAAGTTATAACTTCATTTGGTGGTCGTAAATTTCCAAAACTATCAAAGTAAATTATGTTATTATTATTTTTAACATACGCTGTCCAGTGAGTGCCTTCCCCCATATCATCATCTAAATTTATAATACCTGTTTCATATTTTTTTATTTTTTTGGGTAACTTATTTCTCATAAAGACACCTCTAAAATGTGGCAACTTTAATATTTTCGCATACTTTAATAAATCTATATTTGTCAAAGGTCGGCGAGGTAGCAAATTTAACAGTTTTTTGAATATGGTTTTAAATATAGACCACACCCTTGCTTATATGGTTTTAAATAAAGACCTTTTCCAATTGATATTTTTCCATTTCTTTGTTGTGTCTTGTTTGTTCTTCTAATTTTTTTTGCGCGTTTTTAGCTGAATTTACTGCTTGCGCAATGCCAGCAGCGCCCCCGCTTAGGGCTCCTAGAGCAGATAAACCAGCAAAAATAGGTATTAAAGGTAAAATTCCACCAGTTTTTGGAATTGGAATAATTCTTTGTTTAGGTTCTTTTATTTTTAATTTTTTAATCGATGATAAAGCTGTGCTGGCAGCATTCCTTATATTAGCAAACTTTTTTCCAACCAGCTCTTCACGTGCTTTTCTTACACCTTGGTTAAAGGATATTTGACCTCCTTTCTTGCGTTTTTGTTTTCTTTTTCTAATTCCCATACCGAGTTTTGTTTTTGCTTTCATGATTCCGGCCACAGCCAAGGATGACAGTTTTTCGCCTAGATTTGAATCTGAAGCTTTAAATCTATTAAATGCCTTTTTAGCTAATATTTTATCTGCCTCGTTTCTGTTTTTTAAATCGAAATATTCCGAATATGCTATATCGTGCTCTTTGCAAGCTTCGTCTAATAAATTAATTCCCTTATCACCTCGAGCAAGCCTTTTATTTAACTTTGTACCAGGCCCACAAAAGTTATAAGAAGGAATATGGAGCTCTACTGGTAATTTATTAATAAGAGTATTTAATAAACCACTACCTGTTCTCTGTCCTTCCACGCAGTGAATGACATTATTATGTCTAATCATTATATATAAATGATTTAAAAACGCAAATAACCTTACTTAAATAGCGATGTTCAAACAATGAAGATCAAAAAACAAGATTTTTCTTTACCGATAAAAAATTTTGATTTATGTCATGATAATTATCGAAAACATGGACAATTATTTGGTGGAAACTGTAAAAGATGTTTAATAGTAGGACCATCGGGTTGTGGGAAGACAAATGTTATGATTTCTCTTATAACACACCCTAATGGATTAAGATTTGAAAACATATATGTGTACTCAAAATCCTTATATCAATCAAAATATGAATATCTAAAAAGGCTTTTTGCTCCACTAAAGTTTATTGGTTATTTTGAATCATCGAACGCTGAGGATATTGTTTCACCCACTGAAATAAAACCAAACTCACTGATTGTATTTGATGATATAGTATGCACTGATCAAAGTCTAATGAGGGATTATTTTTGTTTCGGACGTCATAAAAATACAGATTGTTTTTATTTGTGTCAAACTTACCAGATACAATGCCCTTATTAAAACCCAAAAGTTTTCCTATTGTTCCATCTTTAAAAATAATATCTGTAGTAGACTTTATTGTTGATTTTAATGTGTTGTTATTTGCATAGAAGTGAAACGAAATATTTCTTTTTTGGAATTCAGTCTGTAAATATTTATTAACATCATCCATTTCATAACTTCCCGTAGGAATTGTTAAAAATTCATTATTTTTTCCAAAATATACTTTATTATTGCTTTTATCAATATTTGGTATTGCATTAAATGTTTCAAAGTTGGTAAGTCCTACAACGTAGGAAGTGTTAGGATCTAAGTAAATAGGTGGATGGAAATCTGCTTGAAGTATAGCTGAATTTGCGGAAAGAGCTATAGTAAACGACATGATGGTCGTAATAAGAATAAAATGGAAACACAATTACGCATTATTATAAATAAACTGTAATGATAACTGTCCACAAGTTGAGGTATTAAAAGATTGATATTTATCATAGTTATATTTAATATTGTTGTTGCTACCATCGCTATAGAAATAAGTTATAACTTCATTTGGTGGTCGTAAATTTCCAAAACTATCAAAGTAAATTATGTTATTATTATTTTTAACATACGCTGTCCAGTGAGTGCCTTCCCCCATATCATCATCTAAATTTATAATACCTGTTTCATATTTTTTTATTTTTTTGGGTAACTTATTTCTCATAAAGACACCTCTAAAATGTGACAACTTTAATATTTTCGCATACTTTAATAAATCTATATTTGTCAAAGGTCGGCGAGGTAGCAAATTTAACAGTTTTTTGAATATGGTTTTAAATATAGACCACACCCTTGCTTATATGGTTTTAAATAAAGACCTTTTCCAATTGATATTTTTTCCATTTCTTTGTTGTGTCTTGTTTGTTCTTCTAATTTTTTTTGCGCGTTTTTAGCTGAATTTACTGCTTGCGCAATGCCAGCAGCGCCCCCGCTTAGGGCTCCTAGAGCAGATAAACCAGCAAAAATAGGTATTAAAGGTAAAATTCCACCAGTTTTTGGAATTGGAATAATTCTTTGTTTAGGTTCTTTTATTTTTAATTTTTTAATCGATGATAAAGCTGTGCTGGCAGCATTCCTTATATTAGCAAACTTTTTTCCAACCAGCTCTTCACGTGCTTTTCTTACACCTTGGTTAAAGGATATTTGACCTCCTTTCTTGCGTTTTTGTTTTCTTTTTCTAATTCCCATACCGAGTTTTGATTTTGCTTTCATGATTCCGGCCACAGCCAAGGATGACAGTTTTTCGCCTAGATTTGAATGTGCACTTACTAATGTATATAATTTATATAATAATTATTTAATGATTGAATAAAACAAATAAATATATTAAAGTTTTTTATTTCTTATAAATTAGGTTGAATTCTTGAATAATTTCAGGTGGCAAAAACTTCTTTACTTCATCCAAATGCTCCTCAAATCCCATTTCTTTCATCGTGTACAGAAAAGACTTTAAATCAGAAGTATGTAAATATATGTTACAGGCTTCTGCTGCTTTTTCATATTTTCTAGCCATATCCATACATTCCTCATACGTATAAAATCTTTCGAATCCATACTCGGCTTCATGGGCAGCATCAAATTCTAAGTTACTAAAGTGTTGTGATAGATTCTCTATAGCACTTGTTAGGTTATATGCTACTCGTTGAGATGTATATGCTAACCACATCTTGTATGAGTATGTGAGACTTAAAATAAGTTCAGAGCTTTAAATATTAATTTAGGAGGTGGGAGGAATAAAAAGAAGAATATATTTATAAATTTTTATTTTCAATACAACTTTTTACAAATTCATTACATGCGAATGATTCTACATCCTCCACAACACAATCTGAGTAAAAGTTTAATAATTCTAAAACACAACAAACATTTAAACTATTTTCCATAGGTGTAATAACATCATATATATTTTTTAACAAATCGCCATTTTTCATAGAGATTCCACTAACCAAAATATTGTAATATTTGGAAAATTCCTGGTTTTTTAAGATATCAAAACGATATTTGATTAAATTTGCCAAGTTCACTAATTCATTTATGGTATCACCAGCTAGGAATACTTCATTACCACCATCTTGTGTAATCTTGATAATTCTTGCATCCCCAATAAACACAAAGTGAATCTCATAACCATTTCCCTTCATGGGTTGCCACCCGGTGTTGTTGGAATAAATAAAGCTCATCATAATTCCTTGATTATTTAGGAAGGAGATCCATTGATCTTCATTAAAAGTGACATTTTGATTATATTTATATCCACAGAGTTTAATAACAGGAATATATTTTCTCTCTAAGGAAAATCCAATGCTGACCCATTTGGATTTGGATTTGTTAATGTAGTAAATTGTTTCATTAACGAGAGCTGCATTGCGCTTGTTACTAAACTCTTGTTGGCTTGTTGGTTTATACATTTTCAGTTGCTTGCTTGCTTGAAATAATGGTTGTAGAACTGTGGGTGAGTGCTTAAATAAGCAAGCGTGGTAGTGGGGATAATAAGCGTGGTAGTGGGGAGTAGTAAGAGTGGTGGGGGGATTTAAACACTAATCTTATAGATTTAAACATCATTTAGCGACTAACCATGAATGAGTGTAAGACAGAACTTTTTATCGACATTCAAGGATATAACAGTTCCTTTGGATACATTCCAAAAGAATTAGCGATTTATGATGGGATTCGTTGCTCAAATTATCTGTTTAAATCACCATTTCATAAAAATATGTTATCTGCTCTCGATCTCAAAATGGTTAAATGGGCCGAAGAGTATCATGGATTGGAATGGAATTTTGGAAATATAGAACTTAATGAAATTGATGATATTTTAAAGCATGTGTTAGAAGTTTACCAATCACCCAAAATTTACGTGAAAGGGAATGAAAAAATAAACTTCTTAAAAAAGTTTTTGGATGAAGATTTCATATACGCTATTCCCATTGGACAAGAACCAAAATTAAGTAAATTTAAGAAAATTCCAGAGTGTTATTTTCACAAAAATGTGAATCCATGGCATTGTGCATTAGCAAACGTAAAATTGTTATATAATTATAGACATTGTTATGAATAAAAACCTTTATTATTATATATTATTGAATTTTATTTATAATACAAATATACTTTGAATAATATATATCCTATTGAACATATAAACACTACTAACAATATACTTAATAATACTACACACACATTTGAATTACATTCTTCTTCTATACAAGATTTTCTATACAACTGATTCCATTCCTGTGTCACTATTGAAGTTTTATTGACATAATATAATCTTAACTTATACTGTACAATGGTAGAATCATTTATAATATTATCATCTATTTTGTAGGTAAATAAACCATTATTTATATTCATTCTTTTCCATGTTGAAGGCCAACTATCATTATTTACATTATTCACAGATAGACAAATAAATGCTTCTCGAACATTATGATCAACTTGTATGAACAAAGTATTGTTAACGAATGCTGATAGAAATAGAACTCCTACTGGTAGCATGGCCATTTTCAAACTAAAATATTTTTCCAGGGTTCTTATGTTTTATATTCATCATGAACTAAATCTTTTAGAATATCAATTACATTATTAACTTGGTCATCATCAGTCTTGGATTTCTCTTCCAAAATACTTATATGTTTGTGCCCCCAAGCTAAAGTTCTAAAAGAATCTGGAATTATATAGCGTTTATCATCTTTTGGAGACAAAGCAACCTTATTTTTTAATTGTGTAAACATGTCATGTAAAATTGAATGAAAAATATTCATTTTTCTAAATTTGATCTCAGAATTTTCAACTACGTCTTTATAATCTTGTTTAGTAATGGAATTTTCTATAACATATTTTTTAACTCCCTTTGCCTTTTTTTCAGATTTCTCTTCTAAATTTACACAGTAAGCTTTAGCCCCCGTTCCATAAAAACTTGAAATTGGTTTACCTGCAAATTCATCTTTCATTCGCCCTAATACTGATTTGTTTATAGTTAAATTATGTATATTGTTTTCATTGTAATTAGAAGTGTCAAATTTCTCTAAATTGTCTTGCATATCTTTATAAAAGTTTTCAGTCTCTACTTGCAAGATCAAACTGTCTGTATCCGTGTATAACAAAATTGCTTCGTCTCCATACTTGCTTTTAATATAGTCATAATAAAAATCATATAAAACGGTTTTTGATAATTCCAAGACTGTGAAGCCAACATAAACAGGTTTATTGTAAGTCACTTTTACTCTTTCCATTTGTATCGCAACCAAGTTTTCATTAAAGACCAAACGATTTTTAAAATTTGGTTTAGCAATCAATGTCTGCGCTCCTTGTTTTTTACCAATATTCTCCCAGTGTAAATGGCATTATTAAATAATTTATAAGTATCCTTTTCCAACTTATTTTTAGATTTGTTCCTCATTTCGGTATTTAAATCGATGTATGGTTTAAGAAATGCAGCTTGCTTAAATTTAATAACTCTATGAATTTTAGTTAATTTTAATCCATTTTGAAGCACCTGTTTCAGATTTCGGTAATGAATAACATATTTTTCTTTATGGTTTAAATTACATATTAATTTCTTTTGTTTTGAACCTGGTGCACAAATATTTTCAGCCAAAAAAGGTAATTCGTTGTGTTTTACATGTAAATTTTGAGGATACTTTAAATCTACTTCCAAAACATACCCGAATTCAGCATCATCAGATATAGACATCACATCAAGGGCTTCAATTTCTTCATCGTTCAACCAAGAAAAATCACTTACGGGGAGACATTGACTCATACTATGTCCATACAAGTTAGTGGCATCCAAATACATTATAAATGAATTTGGTTTGCTTGAATCATAATTTTCCAAGAATTGATTATTAGCTTCAGCTTTTCGAACGCTGCAATGACAGACACCACCTCTTATACTATTTTTAAAAAAATGTATCATATCTATATCCGTTAATAATTCTAATTTAACATCAGTCATTTTTAACATTGAATCCCAACTTAAACCTGGTAATGTGTAATACTGTGTGGTAATGGTATATACGATGAAGCTCTAATTGGATTAAATTTATTTATATTAAGCTCCAAATGTAATATTTTTTCCAATGCCCAACCTGAACCGTTCTCTGCGAATATTGACACCTTTTCTTTTATTTCAGACAAAAATTGTTTATAAATATCAGATAAATCTGTTGTTGTTGAAGTTATGACCTTATTTTTTGTGTTAAACGATTTAGTTTCGATTGCCTCTTTTGTTTGTAAGAGATATTGTCCAAATAGTTCTACATTAATCTTAACACTTTTATGCTTAACTAACTGTTCGGAAAGTAAACTTACAAACTTTTGTTGTACTTCATCAAAAAACTCTTCAATGTCCACGTACTTTTTCGATGGAAGCAGCATGTAAGACACAATCCTGTTTTTAAACGCGGAAGTTAAAATTTTTACATTATCGTCACTTTTAAGTACACTTTTATGTAGGTTTGACCGTAAATGCGCAGCAAGTTTATTTTTCACATACCAAGTATCACAATCTTTACATCGTGATAAAGTAAGTTTAGGTATTGGAGGTCTGTCTTCTATTTTAGCTTTTTTCATGGATACATCACATACCTGGGTATTAGCCTTTCTTTTTTTGCGAGAACAAGATGGCCTCATGGCACACGATTCTTTTTTATGTCTATACACGTTCGATTGATGAATAAAACTCTTGTTGCATTCACTGCACTGATACATCTTGAGAACTGAACAAAAAAGCAGAAAAGCAGTTCTTTTGTAAAAATTCTTGGGATATTTTCACCGGTCTCACAACACTTTGTACAATACTGTTTTTGCAAACTAAACAATTAATATAGTATCAACGCTAACTAACCGCTGAGGATATATACGTAACAAGGAGAAGACACAACTGTCGAGCTGAAGATGCGACTGCAGAACGAGAAGCGAAGAGAGAATATAAAGAGAATCCGTGTGGGCGGGGCATGCCCATGCGCATCTCTATTGCGCAGATGTAAAAAAACGAAAAATATAAAAAAGCTTTTTTTTTTTTTTTTTTTTGAGCCGCCATTTTATATGCGCAGTAGACCAAAATGCGTACCACGCGCACACCGAGCGTGCTAGACATGCGCACGGAGTGTTAGGAGATGTACTTTGGTGTGTACATTCCAACCCACCCACTTTTAAGAATATAACTCCAATAGTGAAGCCACAAATAAAAAATTTGTTGTCCTTTCTACCGCTCTACATATGGGGTCTGTATTGACCTGTGTATTGTTCGAATTAGTACAACACTTGCGTTTTAACCGCACTTACCCTTTTAAGTAACGCGCTGTAATACGATGAAATGAGTGAAGCTTTGTGTAATGATGTTTAACGATTTTGAGTGGGGGGATTTGGTGGTGGTGGGATGCTGTAAATCCATGGATTAATGAATAATACTTCTAATTATTTGTTTGACATTTATAAAACATATATTAAAATACAGGTTTATTTTTGAACAAAAATAACAGTGAGTTTATCTACATTAGTCTACTTTATGTTTCTATAGCACACGAAACATGATTTCTGGGATACAGGAGGACCATCGAATTGTGTGCTCCAGTCAGGACGATTATAATGAAAAAAACATGGCAATTTAATTTGAAGATCAAAACTTGATTTATAAGACATTGGTAATTTTCCCCATACATCCAAGAGTTCCAAAGGATCTGCATAATTAATTAAATATTCCAAAGGTAACATTTCTAGTTCTTCTGTAGTAAAATCTATCAAGGTTTTCTTTCCGCTTACATGACTAAACATTACATTTGCTGTTGGACAAGACATAGTTTTTCTTTTTGCTTCCAATTCTTGAACTTTCTTTCTCTGTTGAGTTCGAAACTTTTTTTTAGCACTCTTAGATAGATTGGGAGGTGGATTGATTATTATTAAATTGTTTTCTATGTACTCTTGTGGATTATAGCTTTCGCAATGTTCTGTGTCCCATGAATAATCAATAGGGACTGCTACAGACATCGTTGTGAATTGTGTTAAATACTGCAAATATTGAGAATTAAAGTGGTGTGGCGGGTAGGAGGAATGGATTTGATATAAGAGTGGTAGGATTTGGTAGTGTGAAGAGTGGGGGGATTTTGGTGGGGTGAAGAGTGGGGGGATTTTGGTGGGGTGAAGAGTGGGGGGATTTTGGTAGTGTGAAGAGTGGGGGGATTTTGGTGGGGTGAAGAGTGGGGGGATTTTGGTGTATGGATTTGATGGCATTTCCTGGAATTGAATGCAGTATATCCATATATAACCATGTAAAATGGATATATATCCATGGATATATCCATGGATATATCCTGATCTAGAAACTGTGAAAACTAACTACTCCTGTCCACGTCACGACGACAAGATTTTACAGGGAAAGTGAGAACTCTTCTCCATGGTTAACACGCACTGAGAGGCAACTTCGATGGTTGCAGACAGCTGAGTGTAGCTTTTTAAGTTTTACCTACCCGTGGGGTTACCGACATTTATTGGCTATAAAATTGAACATTTTGTTTTAATCTTTTAAAAACCTTTTTCTTTGGTGCGTATGAACGAATGTAAAGAGCCGGTGACGTGTAAACGTGGGCGAATTGTCGCCAACACGCAAGCGTAATACCAGGCCTTGTTAGTCCAAGCCGGACCAATCCTACTGGATGAGTTTACCACTCATCATTTATTGTAAGTTACGTAAGTAGGTAACTCTAACTTATTTTTGTCTCAGAGGAGCTTGCATTTAACTTAAAAAAAAGTACTTGTTATTTTGTCCTAAACATTTTCGAGATTAAATGTATTGGCCATAAACAATAATTTGTTTTACTTACCCAGTAATTTTAATACCGGACTTGACATATTTGTTTTCTTTTCCTGGTTTTGTTTCAACGCTACAGGCTAAACAGACCACCCATTTACAGCCTAACTTTAGAAAGTAAAACTATGGTGGCGCCTCTCTAATTTTGACTAAAACTACCGATTTTGACTTTAAAAGCTAAACGCTCATCTGTCACTAAAAGAACCTACCCTCTAGATCAGTGGTTCCCAACCTGGGGGTAATTACCCCCTAAGGGGTAAATTGGGATTTTCTGATGGGTAAAGACAAGGATTGGATCATCATTCAGACATAAAACAAAATTATTAACAAAATCATCTTCATTAAATCTAACTACCTAATTTTATTAGTGACTAGTTAGTGAGATTACAGATATTTGAAAATTTTAGGTAATAAATTTTATTATCTAAAATACGAATACAAGCCTGCGACGCAGCGCCGCTGGATGGCGCGTCTATCGGCTCGCTCGTCTCATTGACTTACATTACTTCTTAATTTAAAACAAAATTGCTAAAAGTGTTTTCTTTAACTGATTAAAACTAATCAAAAATATTACTTACTTTTCGTAATTTAAAGAAAAAAATACAATAGCTAATTTGTTTTTTTTTACACTAAACTTTTTTGGGGGTATTTGCTAATATCTAACCTGCTCTATGGGTAATAGCCTTAAAAAGGTTGGGAACCGCTGCTCTAGATAGAGCTAGCGTATGGAGGTATTCTACAAGCAGTTTGATTTGGTCGATTAGGTAAGAGTTGTAAGTAGATAACCTTCTCAGGGCGTACCTGGGTCACAATCGTTATCTGTTTAATAACAGTTTAGGGCCTATTATTTTTAGCCACATTTGGCAACAGTGGCATTGCAATATATTCTCTTTTCATGTTTAAAAGCCGGAACATTACACTATTGATGAAACTTCTATTCACCAAGGAATGTACAAAGTGATTTATTTTTAATGAAAAAAATAAATAAATATGAATATGCAGTAAATATTACTGATCTCAATTATATATCAATTATATTGGGAGCAGTTTAAGAATATTCACAAACAAATACCTGAAACATCCATTATCAATGATTTACGCTTACAAGTGAATTTACTGTGAATATTATTGATGTTAATATTGTATTTATATTCCGTTAAGAACATTGTAGAAATATTAACAAAAGATATTCTGAAGTCATTAATTTTTTATTCACAAAAATTAAATCAGAATATACCATGAATATTATTTGTGTATATTATATTTAAATTGCCGTGGGAATATTCCTAAAATATTCAGTGAACATAGTGTGTTTGTTGGGAATATGCTGATAATGGTAATTTACAAATAGCGTAACCCAAAAAGTTCTTAAATTATGAGAAATTTCTGTTCAAGTATCAAAACATTTTAAAAAATTAACTTTAACAACCGTTTTTCTAAATTTGTTAACGCTATAGGATTTCTTCTTTTATTTTTTGCTCTACATTTTAAACTGGAACGTTCTGCCGCCTTAAGGAAGCAAAAAAAAATTAGATTTCTTTCTCTGTACTAGTATGTCGATTTATCTTTTGCAATTTTTTAAAGCAACCATTTTTTTAACAGGTACGTATGTGTGAATGTATATGTGTCGTATTCAAACACAATGAAATTTTTCAAGTTTAAAGCTTTTTCGGATACGCTACTACGATAAGCTATACAGTTAGGGTAACAACCAATAGCAACTTAAACTATTTTAAATACAATATCATACTTAAGTATTTATGATAATGTAAAAACATACCAGAAGAATTTACTATATAAAAATTTAAAAAGTACTTCTATATACTTATTTTGTATTAGTAAGTATATCAGAACGATAATCATTCCTTCCTTAGAAACATACGATATCCCATTTAATTTAGAAGTCTGACAAGGCTTATAAAAAAATGTTACTTAGCCAGTACACTTGTAAATTAGTATTAATTTCTAAATTACATACTTTATATGCAAAATAATGATCGTTAAATGAAACAGACTCACATAATTGACAGAGTACGTATGGAACTTTTTCCTTGTACAAAAATTTTTTTCGGATAATTCCAAATAATGGCAGCATATGCTCAAAAAGCTCTAGTATTATTACTACAGAGGCTTTGTATAAAGTCCCTTTGATATTTATCCACTTTATTTCTTTTATAGAAAGTAGATCAAAGTTTTGAAAATATGTTTCGGTCAGCAATATCTAATGAGTTTCCTTTATCTAAATCTATAATGGCTTGAAGCAATGAAAGAAGTCTACTTGTCAGGGGTACATATAAATAAATACGTAAGATTGAGAATAATTTCTCTAAACCACCTGAAAATTCCTTATACTATAAGGGTTTGAACAAATCATGGTAAAACAGCTATTCTCCGGGCTATATGCCCCTCCGAGCGCATACGGCAAATTTTGGTATGTAATCCAGCGCTCGGAGGGGCATATAGCCCGGAGAATAGCTGTTTTACCATGATTTGTTCAAACCCTTATAGTATAAGGAATTTTCAGGTGGTTTAGAGAAATTATTCTCAATTTTACGTATTTATTTATAATGGCTTTTTGGGAATTATAATTATTTATGTTCTTGCACAATTTGAGCTGGGATTTAAGGGCTAGAGTGTGTATAATATTTTTAAAGTGCCAAGACACATTTGATGTCATTTTTGATTGCCTGTGTTTCTGCTCTGCCCTCATACTCCATAAATGTATAAGAGGTCCACAGTTTTGCATAATAAGATGATAATGTGTTAAAAATGGAATTTTGGTTTTAAATCTCCGAAAAAAGGTTTATATATGCAGTTATGTTCTTCAACTAGAACTTGAATCCTATAATAACTTTTTACGTGCAAATCTGTTGAGTTAACATAATCGATTATTTCCCTTAACTTAATCCATAGATTCCATAATGGTAATCTATAAGGTATTAAATCACCAATTATTAATCCCAAATATTTACATAAACTAACATTTCACTTGCAGACATTTTTAATTTAGAGTTAAGTTTTCAGCTGTTATTAACGGAGGCTTATTAGGTTTATCCTGTTCATAATAATTAAAACACTGTACTCGAGAATTTAAAGTTTCTAAACTAAATAATTTATAAGAAAATATAAGCTCATGTAATATTCCAGTTATGTCATAAATACAAACGCCTTCAAATAGGTCATGCATTATATCTACACTGAAGTTGTTACATGAAAACCGGGAAGTTAATTCCAAACACAAGTTTCTCTGATTCCAGTTTCAGTTAAATTATAAATATTTATATGAAGATTATAATTATGCAAGTTTCTTAACATATCCGGTTTTCCTAAAACATCTTTTCTTAAGCTAGATTTAGGGACCGTACAAAACCGACAGCAGTAGTTGGCTGAAAAACTTTCAGTAAAGCCCAGAATTGACTGAAGGCCTAAGTTATCTCCATTTATTAACCTTAACTGAAAATAAATAATTTCAGATTTGCCATGGGTATGGATACTTTAACCCCATGTTCTTGCAAAAAGTGAAGTTCTTCAATTAATTTAGACAAAATAGCTTTTTTGACAAATTCTTTTCTATCATCAGAATAGAATAAAGCAAATAAGAAAATATTGCACAATTTTGAAGTCATATGTGGAGGCATAGACCGAAGCGTAATGTAGACGGCACCTAATTTATTTTTACCTGCATGTGAACCTAAGGGATTTCCTGTTTCAAAATCCTCAAAATAGAGAAAAAGTGGAAAAACTGTTTTATTGGCGTAATTTTTTATTTTGTCTCTCTACAATGCTCCTTGAACAAAATTGGTAATAACATGGTTTTTTTTATTATCAATGTGTTCAAATATTCTTTCATAATATCTAATAATCAGTTTTAGAAAACAATGATTGAAATACCTGTCTAAGAGATAATATCATTTTAGCAGTAACTGCACTGATAAAACAGGACTACTTGTGGGAAAAGAATTGCTTCTTTTGCCAATTTTGTTCTTAGGACAAAGGAAATTTATCGGACAGAAAGATACCACTCTTCGGCCAAACACACATCGGTATTTAAAACCAGTCCCAAGTTCTCTTGGGATTTAATTCTATCAAGCTGAAAGAAATTCATTTAAACTAAAAACTTTCCCACCATAGTTACTCTATGATCTTCTATCAAATTCAAAATTCTCTTCTTAATGAATCCAAGCATTTGGCAGCCAACATAACCCACGAGGCCTAGTGCCCTAAGCCATCGTGCAAACTCGTTTTTAACGAATCGCGCGAACGTCATTCATGGTAAGAATCCCGCAATATCAGTGGTTGAAACCTGTTATATTTTCTTTGATCAGTTAGTTGGAACTGGAAGCATTTGAGTATTGGGTTAAATAGTTGGTGTTTAGACCATTTGTGGCCATAATTTGACGGTAAGTAAATGCAAGAATATTCTTTGATAATTTAGTAGACTAGTTAATTAAGAATTGAGAGGTTTATGCGATGCACATGTTAGACTATACAGAATTTACAAAACCTGGACATTTATTTTAACCTTACACATTATTTATGACTAATTATTTCCAAAAAGCTCATTCGGTACTTGCGATAAAACAACTCCTATAATTTCAAAAAAAAATTACCATAATTATTGAACTTCTTTGTAAATACTTCATGGTAGGAAATAAAAATGGCGATATCTTTCTGCAAAACCGCGGCACTTGTTACCAAAGAATACAACCTTCTTACAAGATATTATGTCTTAAAATGAAAACCCACGGGTTGGTTGATAAAAGATTAAGATTTTCTATTGATGCGTATTTCCTTTGAGTTAAGACACTCTGCAAATCTGCCAAGATTCTCTTTTTCACCACTCAAGAAAATTTTCCGTCTGTCCCTTATAGTTTTCGGGATACTTTCATCACCAATTTAGGACACACTGTTAGCTATACAATTTTTACCTACAGCTTCGCTCGTATGAAATACGAATGTGGACGAAATTACGGTCTCTAGTTTTTCAAAAGTTATTAATTTATTTTTTTCTTATTTTCTGACAAGATTAGAACAAAGAATTAATGAAGTTGAGATATTGAAATGTCCCACTGAAGAGCAGATCAATTCAATAATACAAAACATAGGCTTCCGGCTTCAGCGAGGCATCAAAAGTTTGGATGAGTGCAGCTCAGGTGAAAATGTAAGCAAATTAATGTTAAATACCAGACAGTTGCGAGTATTTGAACTTATTTTATTCTTATTATCTTCCGACACGTTTTTATAATGTTGCTGTCTTTTGCTACATTACCTACTTTATCGTAAATAATAATCAATAATAATTATAAATGGTTAGTTTTTGGGATATATTAGTTTTAAAATATTTTGTTTGTTATGCGATTTGTTAGTTCTCATAAGTAAATATCATTTGTTGTAATAGCGTCAGCAAAAAACACAGGTGTTTCTGTTTTAAATATATTTAATATTAAAATAATTCATTGTTTTCTTGTTCCCTGTACGACATTTTATTTAATACATACGTTTTAGGTAACTAATAAAATAAAAAAACTACTGAGTTTAAATTAATGTTCCTATATTTTGCAAGTTAATTGAAGTTAAACATAATATCATTAAAATGCTATTCAAATTAGAAAAACTCCAGGAAAAGGCATACATCCTTCTAGTATACACTTCTGATTTTAATTTAGTCTATAACTACACTTTTGAAACATCCCTTATTATAGGATTTTAAACGAGATAATTATTCTCTTCACCCAAAGTAACAGTTTATAGACAAGTCTTACGAAACTTCTAACAAATGACTTAATTTTTAGAGCTAAAGTTATGGAGATCTTAAACTGAAAAATTGATTTTATATTAAAAGAATTAATCTTTGGACTGAAATGTACGATAATCTTAAGATAAGAAATTGAATTTGCAACAAAAGGCTTAGTCTCTTTACTTTTTCTCGATCTAGTGATTTATTTATTTATTTAACAATTTATTTTATTTATTTATTTAACAATACAGCAATTATAACAGTAATAAACATAACAAATGTCTCAGGCATACAAATGAACCTAATGGTTTGTGTGTGCATGCCTTAGTAATTCTGATTTAGGTTTTTTCAGCTCTAGCATACAAATATGCATTCAAAAAATATAACACTAATAATAATTAAACAATGAGATTAAAGAAATATTATTATTAAAAATCCAGTCTTTTATTTTAATTTTGGATTTGTTGTACTCTTTATTCTTAAATGAATCTGGAAGTTTATTGTAGATTTTGGGACCCACATAGATAACATGTTTCTGCGTTTTTGTATAATGCATCCTGGGTATTACGAGTTTATTTGCACTTCTTGTGTGTTGATTATTCATGTTATATGCTATATAATTTTTATACTTAACCATAAATCTTACTATTACCTTAGTAGTTAACAGTGGTAGGGAGAAAAGACCAGCATCCTGAAATAAGAGTGTAGAGGGATAACACCTGTTTTTAAACAAAATTATTTTAATAATAGCTTTCTGAATAACCTCCAGTGGCTTCAATGTTTTTCTAGATGTGAGGCCCCAGACTACCAATCCATAACTGAGGATGGACTCGACGAGAGAGAGATAAACCATTTCTATCGTTTTACGGCTTAGGATTTGCCTTAACTGTAAAAATTTGTAGATGAGTTTTCTTAATTTTCCTGTTACATAATCAATGTGTCTCTCGTACCGTAGACATTGATCTAGAAAAACTCCCAAATATTTAACACAGTCGATTTTGCCTATTTTTACCATACAGTTACAATCTCTCGAGTCGCATCCCCCGTCAGGAATTGTCAGGGTCTGTTGGTCCGGCTGCGTTGCAGCTGTCATTGTAAATGTAACAAAATGCGTTTTTTGGGCGTTTAGGGTCAACAAACTGGTGTCCAACCAGCGCTTTATATCGCTAATTGCTCGTTCTGCTTTACTATAGGTTTCATTCCAGGTTCCAGAACTTACCAGCGCCACCGTGTCATCGGCAAAGCAAATAATTTTTGCATTGTTAGTTAGTTTAGTTATTCCATTGATATATATTGTAAAAAGGACAGGTCCAAGGACCGTACCCTGTGGCACACCGAACCCTGCCGAAAGAGGATCACTATAAACATCACCAATTCTTACTTGTTGTAGCCTTTCATTAAGATAGGAGGCAAATAACTGTAAAGATTTCCCTCTTATTCCGATGTTAACCAGTCTCTCCAACATAATTCGGTGTGACACAGTGTCAAAGGCCTTGGATAAGTCTAAAAAAATTCCCAACGTTTTTTTGTGCATTATCAAAGTTTTTCACAATATATTCCGTAACCTGGCACAATGCGTTTTCCGTTCCAACACCCTCCCGAAACCCATATTGATCAGACGAGATTAACTTATGTTTTTGCAAGAAAGAAGTTAACCTAAGATGTATACATTTTTCTATTAGTTTTGCTATCGTACTAGTTAAGGCTATCGGCCGATAATTAGTTGTATGGTCTTTATTTCCAGCCTTATAGACTGGTATTACGGTAGCTTTTTTTAAGTTTGATGGAAAAATTCCTTGTGCAAAAATAAGATTCACGAGATGTAGCATAGGCTGAGCCAAAAGCTGATGATAAATCTTAATAATTTTAGGTTTTATTGCGTCACTGCTAGATGCATTGGTTTTCAGTGAACCTATTTGTAAGATCAGCTCATTTCTTGTAATAGGATCAAATTTACAAACACTGGGGTTTCTCCAGGTCTCGCTCTGTTGTTTAGGTGCAGATTTAATGTTTTCAGCAAGCTTTTGGCCTACATTACTAAAGAACTGGTTAAATTCATTTGCTATATCCCTAGAATTGGTTGTCAGTCGGCCTTCTTGCGTTTTTATGGATTTTATTGGGAACATAATGTTTGTTTGATTGGTTATATTTTTTATAGTATTCCATGTTTTTTGTGAGTCACCCTGACACCTGTCAATGAGCCGCCTATAATAATTTTTTTTCGAAGATTTTATTAGTTTAGAAAGGTTGTCTCGATAGGAAATGTAATTATTTCTAGCAATCACATTTCCAGGTTCTCGTGTCATATATTTTTTTAATTTATCTCTCTTTCTTATTGACACAAGAAGGCCAGCTGTAATCCAGGGTTTTATACGAAACTTTTTATTAGAAATATGTTTTTTTTCCATTGAGAGCTTAATATATTTTTCTAATGTATCCACAAAAGCACTAGCACACTGATCAGTATCTGTTTCATTAAGTATCTCAGCCCAACTTTCCTGTTCAAGCAAGTTTCTCAATTTTTGATAATTTAGTGTTTCTATAAGTTTAGTTTTTACAGAATGTGAACTGGAATTTTGTTGGAATCTTAGATTAATTACCACTGGATAGTGATCATGTGTGTCAGTAATCCTTGCATTTATTATTGCAGTTTTTATTTCTCCTATTTTATCTGTACACCTAACAAAGCAATGATCTGGGCAACTTTTTTGAGTTCCCCTTTCCCTCGTAACCCCTTTTACTTTACACATATAACCACATCCAGCTAGACAATTTAAATAGTTGTTTAGGATTTTATTTTGTTTTTTTAAGAGATTTATGTTTATGTCTCCCAAAAAAATACTCGCATCTACATTGTCATCGTGTATGCTTAATAATTCATCTAAACTATTAACAAACTCGTCTTTGTCCAGGGTTGGCGATCTGTAGGTCCCAAAAATCTCCAACCTACAATTGTTTTTATTTACAAGTATCTTTAAAAAATTTTGACTCTTCATTCTAATAATGCTATAATCCAAAAAAATACCTGATTTTACATATACAGCAAATCCATCACATTTGTTTTTAAAACTTTCATTGGTAACAATTTCATAACCTGGAATTTTAAAATCATTTTTGCAATAGATTGGATGGGTTTCAGACATTATTATGAGATCAAATGATTTTTTATATGCTTCTAGATAAACCAGAAAGTTATCTAAGTTCTTATAAACACTAGTTATATTAATCTGTATTATATTAACATCACATTCCGGATTATCAAGGAAATTCACTTCGCTTAAAGTATCACATACCAGGGTATCACATACTTCATAATCATCAAGTAAATTGTTGGGATCCATTGTTTACAGTAAAGAGAATATCCATTATCTCAGACATTATTTTTGATCTTTTAGACCTCTTCAATGTGGTTCAAGTCCTTAATTCTTATAGCCTCGGACTCATTTGACTTTCGGACATAGACGCATCCATTCTTTACCCAAACATAACTGAAGTTGTTGTATTTTTTTAGCTTTTTTGCCTCCATAAGTAACTGTCTAACTTTTTTATCCAGGTCTTCTGATATAAATTTTTTTTTTGGTTCTCCGGGGAAACCGAACAACTCAGTGTCTAAGTTTTCTATGTTCTTTTTTATTTCCAGTATCTTGTTGCGGGTATCCTCATTGGGAAGTTGTGCCAATATGGGTTTAACATCCTTTGTACTCGGAAGTATCGATGCCTTAAATTCTGATGCTTGTAGGGGTGTTTTTATCCCTTTCAGTATGTTCTGGACAATGCTCTGAACATTTTCTCTTGTAACCAGTGGTCCTGTTATAATTATATTTTTTTTCTTTGATTGTAGGTATTCTTTCTCTTGTTTGTAGCTCAGCTGCTCGACTCTTCTCTCCAGTTCATTTAATTTCTTTTTCATAGCTTCATTCTCCTTTCTTAACAGCTTGTTTTCCTTCTGCATTTCTTTCACGATTTTATTTATATCTTCAACTATCTGCCACTTAAAGTTTAATGAGTCCTCAAATTTTTCAAATCTGTCATTGAAGTTTTGTATGACATCTTGCAGAGAGAGATTTGTGTCACTTCGACCATGGCCACCATTATCTTTCTTTGGTGGAAACACTTGGCTTACTCGCCTGTTCATGACAGCGCCCTGGTTGTTTATAGACGTACTTGGTGCAAACATCTGACTTAGGCGTTTATTGACAGCATGCGTTATTCTTTCTGCCTCCGAGTCTGAGCTATCCTCAGTATCATTTGGTACATCAATAACAGTACACTGCGTGCAAACCCACGGTTCCTCCATTTCATTATTTTCATAGGCTGCAAACTCCAACGGAGTTAATTCAGTGCAATTCTTATGGTAGTACTCGCTGCACTGCACACAAGCAATGCTATACTGAGTCCTCGTAATGTTATGGGTGCACTTTGGACAGACATATATCTTTTTAGTTGGGGGTTTTTCACCTTGCCCTTGATTTCTTCTACCTCTGGAGCTGTTTGCCTTCCCCATTGTTTTGTCAAAGAAAAGTTTTATTTTCACTTTGGTTTTCACGTGTACGTTTTTAGGGTTAGGTTTCTGAAACTTGAGTTGTTCGAAAATTTCCGAAAATCCAATATCATTCGCTACAAAAGCGCTGGCTGCCGAGATTACTGGACACGTTCTACACTATTTATTGCTTCTTACTTTGTGAGAATCTCAAATTCTTATTAAGAGCCCAAAAAACCTATGTTTACTTCCACATAACCTCACTATAACATATATATATAAGTTCAAGATGATCTTAAAATAAGGGACAGAATTTGTAACAATTAAATCAAGTTTGTGGCTCAAATCTACGATTATTTTAAAACAAAGAACGGAATTTGCACCAATTAGCTCGATGTTATGCGTTCATGTGCCCGGAGTGCATCATATTTTGGCATAAATCCCTATTCTCTTACTTGACAGTTTACTACTTTCCTAGATAAAGGATTGTAAATTCATATTCTTCTGGGTCAAAGAAATAAATTGAATCTGAACCAAAGAAATGTATTTCTTATTTTAAATTCCCCATTCATTTGGCATATATCAAAAGAATCATTCGTTTGAGGAAATGTCATATTCTATTAAAACAAATGATCCTTTTTATCAGTGTGGGACAATATCTATTTGAACATCGTCCACGTATTTTGTTTCAACGTTGCGATAACCAACGACGTAACTAATAGGTTCAATAAAAGGATAATTTTTTTTTCGAAAATATTCAGAACTTTTGTATTCCGTATCAAACTCATTAAAGCATGACATATACATATCCAATAACTCCAACAGCAAGTTAAAATTTATGTCTTTAGAAGATAAAATTTGTATGCAAAATTGAGAATAAATTCTCTAACCACCTGAAAATTCCTTATACAATAAGGATTTCAACAAATAATGGTAAAACAGCTATTCTCCGGGCTATATGCCCCTCCGATCGCTGAATTACATACCAAAATTTGCCTTATTTTCTTCTAACACAGTTAGATAAGAAAATACTGTTTCAAATGCAAGAAACTACCAGGAAGAAGGAAGCTTTTTCTTTAGTTAGAATGTCGTCACCTGCAGACCGGTTTCGAACTCGTTGGTTCTCATCAGTACAGAATAGACGAACATACCAACCTTGCGAAAAAGTAATCCCTTAAAGCTACAACTGTCGTACTGCATAAGCAGTGAGACACAGGCAGCGCCATCCATTAGCAGTTTCAAGCATTCAGAGTAGAGTTTACCGTAAGGTAAAATTATCAAACGTATGAATGAAAGCCTACTTGTCAGGGGTACATATAAATATGCAAAATTGAGAATAAATTCTCTAACCACCTGAAAATTCCTTATACAATAAGGATTTCAACAAATAATGGTAAAACAGCTATTCTCCGGGCTATATGCCCCTCCGAGCGCTGAATTACATACCAAAATTTGCCGTATTTTCTTCTAACACAGTTAGATAAGAAAATACTGCTTCAAATGCAAGAAACTACCAGGAAGAAGGAAGCTTTTTCTTTAGTTAGAATGTCGTCACCTGCAGACCGGTTTCGAACTCGTTGGTTCTCATCAGTACAGGATAGACGAACATACCAACCTTGCGAAAAAGTAATCCCTTAAAGCTACAACTGTCGTACTGCATAAGCAGTGAGACACAGGCAGCGCCATCCATTAGCAGTTTCAAGCATTCAGAGTAGAGTTTACCGTAAGGTAAAATTATCAAACGTATGAATGAAAGCCTACTTGTCAGGGGTACATATAAATATGCAAAATTGAGAATAAATTCTCTAACCACCTGAAAATTCCTTATACAATAAGGATTTCAACAAATAATGGTAAAACAGCTATTCTCCGGGCTATATGCCCCTCCGAGCGCTGAATTACATACCAAAATTGGCCGTATTTTCTTCTAACACAGTTAGATAAGAAAATACTGCTTCAAATGCAAGAAACTACCAGGAAGAAGGAAGCTTTTTCTTTAGTTAGAATGTCGTCACCTGCAGACCGGTTTCGAACTCGTTGGTTCTCATCAGTACAGGATAGACGAACATACCAACCTTGCGAAAAAGTAATCCCTTAAAGCTACAACTGTCGTACTGCATAAGCAGTGAGACACAGGCAGCGCCATCCATTAGCAGTTTCAAGCATTCAGAGTAGAGTTTACCGTAAGGTAAAATTATCAAACGTATGAATGAAAGCCTACTTGTCAGGGGTACATATAAATATGCAAAATTGAGAATAAATTCTCTAACCACCTGAAAATTCCTTATACAATAAGGATTTCAACAAATAATGGTAAAACAGCTATTCTCCGGGCTATATGCCCCTCCGAGCGCTGAATTACATACCAAAATTTGCCGTATTTTCTTCTAACACAGTTAGATAAGAAAATACTGTTGTACTGTACTGAACCAACGAGTTCGAAACCGGTCTGCAGGTGACGACATTCTAACTAAAGAAAAAGCTTCCTTCTTCCTGGTAGTTTCTTGCATTTGAAACAGTATTTTCTTATCTAACTGTGTTAGAAGAAAATACGGCAAATTTTGGTATGTAATTCAGCGCTCGGAGGGGCACATAGCCCGGAGAATAACTGTTTTACCATTATTTGTTGAAATCCTTATTGTATAAGGAATTTTCAGGTGGTTAGAGAATTTATTCTCAATTTTGCATATTTATATGTACCCCTGACAAGTAGGCTTTCATTCATACGTTTGATAAAATTTGTTTTAAGATACCTATTACATTGGTTAAAATGTTCTTTAAGGAAATTACAACAAAGTTGACAAAGTTACGAGGAACAAGTGAATTGTCATACATATTTAATACCAGCAATGCAATATCTGTATCCAAATTCGATTTTATAAGATCAATATATTCTTTGTCTAAAACATTAGCAGATTCAGGTGCTACGGCGGGAGGGTCTATTGCGTTTTTTGTAGTGTAGACTGGGTACGGTTGAAACATTTTAGCGTTTATCGTCCATTGCATCGGGATTAGTTAAGCGAGCGATGACAGAAATATATTAAATAAAAGACCATATATCTGTCTACTAATGTGCAATGTTATTTGAGATCACTGTATTGTATTTTATGTGTAAAATCAAATTTAAAAAAAATGTAATTTGTTTCAACCGTCCCAATGCCAGGGTCGGCTGAAACAGTGCCTGGGGTCAATTGAATCACATGCAAATAATACAAAATATAATAAATGAACATATTTTATTCATCGTCTATCGTACATTTTACGACTCGTAATGGCACAGTTCAACATCACAAATATATTTTTATTAATATTCAAGTCTTTCACTATACTTATAATCTAACATTATTTTTAATCAGCCTTCAAAGGTTTATATTAAGTACAACTTAAATTATATAATAATCAGATGTTGGTGACGATTTTTTTTGTAATGTTTGTGTACTACTTGCTGTTATATTTCTCAAAATTCAACATTATTAATTATAAACTAGATTTTAGCACTCCAGCTAACAAAACACTTTGAGTAAAACTTCAAAACATTATTTCTATAAACATCTACATTTTGACTCGCATTTTGACGCATAGATAAACAAATGACAAAACAAAACTTCAATACTTCGAATTGTTTAAGACCATAAAATTGTGTTATTAACAACGACAGGACAAAAACTTGTCAAAACATAACTGATCAACTAGAAGATCTTAATTTAAACCAGTACTAAATCTTAAACTTTCTTAGTGAATCTGGACGCAACAGATTTAAAAAAAACTTAGCACTTCAGCTATAAAATAGGTTAAGAAAAAACTAAAGACTTATTATTTCTATAAAAATCAATATTTTTAACAAAAATACTTAAGTGGTTACGAGATCATTCGGAATCACAATTGTGGCAAACATAACCAAGACTACCTTCTGTGCACTGTGCACTCTTCATGCGCCCATATTTTAAGTTCTGTGCATTGTATCCATTTTTGCCTCGGTCTGCTTTCTGAATATGCCGACATACAAACAAGGCAGTAGCACTCCTCTTCTTCTGATGATGATGATTCATGTTGCGTGTTAGTTTTTTTCCTGTTTGTAACATTTCTTTTAGTCTTTCCTCCATCTAATCTTTTCTTAACTTGCTTAGCTTTGGTTCGTTTCAATCTGTTTTCATGTTCTCTTCTTATCTCTTCTTTTTCAGGAGTATCTGTGTAGATTGTAGATTTCCTGGTTTTTCGCCCCCTGTTTGTTAATTTCCTTGGAGAAGTTTTTGGTAGTGGTCGTACTGCTTCCGGCGAAAACATAAGTGGTGTACTCGAAGTCGCGATATTTTTCGTTTGATTTGTCAACACAGGAACGGATTGAGAACTTGTTGAGGGTTTGGGTGAAATTTGCTGAACACTACCACTACTTTGATGTCCGGGTAGTGTAATCAAAGGTTCTGGATCTGCAATGATGTTTTCTTGTTCTCTGTCTGGGACTTGTGAACACTGTGGCATATTTACAGTCGGTTGTTGTACAAAAAGAGCTGCATTAGAAAGCTCCTCCGATTTTTCTGGTGGTTCGAGAGTTAAAATAGAAGGTGATGGTGTTGGCGTTTTATACTCAGGTGTACTAGTATTCTGGATAGGGCCCTCAGTTGCCTCGATTGTATTTACAGGATTTGGCATATCTGTCACAAATGCAGGTGCAAAATCGAGTTCAGTAAATAAATGGCGATTAAATGGAACAATCCCAGTTGTGCGAAAGTCAGCCTGAATGTTGGATTGTGTAAGAGCAAGCGGCATAGCAGTAGCTAAAATCCCTGGGATGTCGTATATTGACATTGTCTTGTCGGGGTGGCTTAGCATCCATCCATCACAGGTCGAATTTACAGCTTTCTTCAGCGGGCCGAATACAGATCGATCAAGCGGTTGGAGTTTATGTGAGCAGTGGGGAGGGAAAGATAGCATCACAATGCCATTCGTCTTGCAAAAGTCTAGTGCGTTAATGTGAATATGTGAAGAATGGTTATCAAGCACAAGTAAGACTCTATGTGAAGGAGAAGCAGTTGTATGTTTCTTGAAGTGTTCCAGGAAATGAATAAATGTTTCATCCTGCATCCAGCCAGAAGGATTTGCACTTCTAACAGATCCTATTAGTCCATACCTGATAAAGTGATCTTGGTATCGCACTCGCGGAAAGACGAAGAATGGAGGAATAGCATTTCCGATGGAATTGACCGCAAAGGCTGCTGTGACGAAAGTACCCCTGTGGGCTGAAGTCACTGAACCTACTTGACGAGCACCACGTCTAGCTATTATTCTGTCGGGTTTTTGCACAGTAGTTATTGTTGTCTCATCAGCATTATATATATTTTGTGGTTCAAATTTATAACGGTCCATGGCAGTAGCCAAATTGTCGTAGAAAGCATCTACGTTATTGCTATTAAAGCTAGTCGCCCTAGAAAGACTTGTGGCCTGTGCTGCACGTACTGACAGTTCAGGATTTCTTCTCATAAACATGCGAAACCATTCTTCGCCAGCCAGTTCATTGTCATCCCAAGTCCGAGGTCGTGATAAGTCCTACTTGACGATTATTTCGTATCCCAATTTCATAACATCCTTTTTAGTTAGGCCAAAATATATGTCTGCACATCTACTGAAATGTTTAGATAGCTCACGCTCTTGTTCCTGGTTAAACACTCGATTGTCAGCCTTATATCCGATTTCTTGATTTTCATCGCCACCAGTCGCATCTCGTTTACGTACATACCTCAACAGGGACCAGTGGTTCAGTCCATTCTTTTATGCCGCTGTTCTTAACGAAGATCCGGCTTTTACATCTTCATAGGCTTGTTTGTACGTTGATAAGTCGGCCTGACCTCTCGTAGTCTTGCTTTGGCGCACCCTTGGCATCTAAGAAACAAGAAAATTAAATAAATAAACTGTTTCAACGGTACCCACAAAAAATGTTTCAACTGTCCCCAACCCCCCTTCTAGGTATAAAACGGTTCACAGTAAGAATGATAATAAATTTGAATAAAAACTAATAACAGCCATATTCTACAAACTTCAATTAAAACGATACAAAACTCTCAATACTCTAACTTTAATAAAACCATAATAATTGCAAAAATGTACGAACAAAAAATACTTACTTTTCCGTCAAAAACCACAATGGGGCCCAGGCGCGGCCCTTGAGTTGTTTCACCGGTGCGGTGGGTGTGGGCAACTAGTGAGATCAACGCAACAAGCAAAATATACTTTTTTAATTAAGGAAGGTTTTTTAATAATGTGCTAAGAAATTATTTACCTACAAATAAACACCGCAAAAATCATAAAATAGGTACTGCAGTATATTGAACATTGCTACTCTAGATGTTTATGGCTTTTTTCTATGTGTTTAGTACTCTAGATTAGTAGATTGTTTGCTCAATAGAGGTCGCGCCTTATACTAAAAGCCCAGAATAAATAGATGGTGACGTTTATTATGAGCCAAAACTATGAACATTCGTAAAATAAAATTAGGAACGCTGCCGAAACTCCGTTTTCTTTAATAAATACAATACTGGCGACTAGACATAGTAATACGATTTTTGTCTACGCACGTGCAGGGTGCCAGCTGTAGTAAATTTGAGATTGCCAATAATTTTAAAAATATTTTATCGTGGAACGAGTGCTAACTTGTTGCTAATACACTTTTTGGAGCCAATCTAATTTTTTACATAATAAATATTTTTAAAAAAAGTTTACCCCAACACAGCCTCGAACCCTCAACCTCTCGATCAACTCGCTGCGACTCTACCTCTGGACTACGCTGGTAATGTAAAAAAACGGCCCGACGCAATATTTGATGAGTAGCGCTGGCATGGCTGTGATCGTATTTATAATTTTTTTTGTTTAACCGCTAATTAATAATACATTAATACAATGTAAATACAATACGCATATTAGCTACCTAATTAGTTTTTCTTTTTCCAAACTAAATGTTTTGACAGGGTATATTTTACGGGGCCGTTTGAGCGTATTTCCATAGTGGGAGTGGCCCGATACTATTGGTGGGCCGTCGACCAATTGTGTCTCTTTTTAACTTCCTAAAGCGCGTATGTCTGTTTCTCTCTTAGTTTTAATGAATTTATATCGTCCATATAAACCTATGAGGTCAATTTAAAATACGACCCAGCCCGGCGCAAGCTTAGATAATCTTTCGACGATGGCTTGGCTTGATTATTTCTCGGGAAGTTTTCGCATGGAACTTGCACTTTTTTGAAATAAAAGATTCTTTTTTAGTTTTAAAAAATTAAAAAATAAACGATTAGGTAGATCGTTAAAAATTTTATGTGGGTCATTAACCAAATGACCTTATGGACGGGCCGCGCCTGATGGGGTCTCCCATACACAAGCACAGCGCGCGAAGAGCGACGCAACACGAAAATTCGTCTTTCGCATGGATTTATTAAGAAAGGATTCGATGTCCGTATACTGTGAGCGTATCGAACGTGAAGCCTTATATTTATTGTTTGTTATGAAAACATTTCTCCTATGAAAAGAGTTTACGAACTACGAATTACCACGTAATTGAATCAAGAATGGTAGTAGAAAGAGATAAAATAGCATTGGAGTGTTGGAACTCAGAAGTGTTGCTGTCTGCTGGTTGCTTAGGAAAAACGTCTGCGAACGCTCGGTTACACGTACGTCTTTGTCTAATGAACTAGAAAAGAAAAAGTGCTACTTATAGATTTATAAATGACTCAGAGCGACTTTAAATAAACACCTTTAGAACTATCATAATCTATAAATAATAAAACCTTTTTAACTTAAATTCATTATTATTTAGCAGAAAAATAAAATATTTTAGGGCTTTTATTACTTTTAGTAAATCTTGTGATGCTTCTAACGTATTTTTTGTACAAAAATACAAGGTAAAATAAGATGTGGCCAATGTTTACAAATTGTGTTTATAGTGTCGTTTAGAATGGTTTGTTTTGGCTTCAAAGAATGTTAAATCATCCCGTATCCATTCTTAATAAATCCATGGTCTTTCGACTTGTCGCCCGCTTCGTTCTCCCCTTGTACCTCTCACCTCATCACGTCGGTGTCGAGATAATCGCTTTGTTTCAACCGTCCACCGTTTCAACCGTACCCAGTCTACCCTATTATAACAATCTCGATTTTCAAGTAATTTGTCCATATAATTGGATGTGTTTTTAAAATCATTCGGTGGTTGATGTAAACTTAAGTGTCTTTGAAACGTTCTTATATTACTAAAAATACGAAAACACATCTTCTGTTTGCAATAATAAGTTGAAGTCCCTTTTAATAAATGATCATGTTTTAAATGACTTATTAAATCTTCCACAGTTTGCGTATTGGTGTGACATTTAAAACAATAATAAAAATAAGTAATTTTTTAAAAGTTCAGTTACTAACACTAGAAGTAAAACAACATCAAATAAGTTATTTTTTAAACTTAACTTTCTAACACTAGAAGTAAAACAAAAACAGAATACTGATCAATAAAAATGCTAATCATATAAGATGTCGGAAATTAGCATATTTACGGACGTGAACGATTTATCATGAGCAGTTTTTATGTTAAAAATACCTTTCTGTATAAAAAAACAAGCCGGCTCTGCTTCATATGGGTACTGCGCGTTCAAGCTATGATAAATTTTAAAACATAAATCGATAGCTTTGACAGGTGTCTCTATACTTTGTACAATACTTGGTTAACAGATACGTAACGTAAGCAGTCGAATTTGCATAGCCCTCACCCTCAAAGACTTGTATCGCCTGCGCTGTTAGTTTAAGAGAAAAATACTTCGTAGTTCTTCTCTCCAGTGCAGGGCCGACATCTGCTGCATCCTAAAAAAATTACATTTATTGTATACTTATTAAAACCGCCTGGAAAATATTTGGGCAGTGTGCCCATTTTATACACAGTATGTCCAGTAATGTGTGAATATTACGACAACTACTTTATTATTAATTTAACATGTACATGTACAGGGTTATTCATTATATTTTGACACCCACCTACAGCTTTTATTACAAGTTATAGAAAAAAACTTTAAATACAAAAGTTTTAGGTTTTTTCACGTATTATCTTTTGGTAATAGCGGAAATACAAAATCGACTTTACAACGTTGAAAAAATTAATTGAGTCTTATTTTTTTAAATGGAACATCCTGTATATTATTAGCTCAAATGAAAGACCTCTTTGTTCTGATTTCAAATATATATAATTTGTTGGCATTTGGTTCAGCCGCTTTTGAAATATTTGAGTTTATAACTTATTTTTCTACAATTAGAGATCATCAGTCATTAAAGTTTGTTGCTTTAATATAATCAAGTTGCCTCGAAAACGTATTGTTGTAGTTTAAATAAAGTATTTTTTTAAACTCAAATATTTCAAAAGTGGCTGAACCAAATGCCAACAAATTATATATATTTGAAATCAGAACAAAGAGATCTTTCATTTGAGCTAATAATATACAGGGTGTTCCATTTAAAAAAATGTGACTCAATTAATTTTTTCAATGTTGTAAAGTCGATTTTTTATTTCCGCTATTACCAAAAGATACTACGTGAAAAAACCTAAAACTTTTGTATTTAAAGTTTTTTTCTATAACTTGTAGTAAGAGCTGTAGGTGGGTGTCAAAATATAATGAATAACCCTGTACAAGTTTTAAAATTGAAAAATTTTGAACCATTAAAAATAAACTAGATACTTATTAGTATGCAAAAAAACAGTTAACAAAAGAAAGAGAATGCGGCGCCAGTGGGAAAGATACGAGTTGAAGCTCTGTAAGCTTTGTTTTTGCCAAAAATTTAGATAACAGCTAGTATAACACCCACTGCTTTTGAACGAACTGTAAAAATTTATTATATTAGAAATTAAAACAAACTATCAATTGTAAAAGCAACAACCTTTATGTGAAGAATAAGTCCCTCTTTTAATTTCGGTTTACTTGGTTTCCAATTTGACCCTTTTGTGTTTTAAGGTTCCAGTAATGGAAGGTTTTCCAAAGTGAATTAGCAAATCTCATCTAAAAATTTTTTTTTATTAGAATGGTTAAATAGATATTAAATTAAAGTTAAGTAACTTTGTTATACCCGTTTTAGATTTAAACTTAAAGTTAAGCCCTACATTAGTATACCTGGTGTGGGGGTTGAAAGTAAATAAGCTGCTACCTCTGCATTATATATTCATTTTATTTTCCTGTAACAAAATCTTTTTTTGCCAAGAAGATAAAAATGTCATTAACATTCAACAATATTTTTATATTCTCCTGCTTTTTTTAAACATTGTTTTCATGACTACCAAACGGTATTTCTACCAAACATTAACTAGTATAACAATACGTTAAATCGAGTACCCAGAAAGTGGGTACGCCACAAATACTCCCCTCTGTATTTTTATTATTACCAAATTTTAAATATTAACAGAATTTAATGCAAAAGAAACTTTTTTTGAATTTTTATTTGAAATAACAGGTTCATCGTTCTCCGCCAAAAGGAAAGCTGGTTTAATTCTGTCTATGCTAACAACTACTTCTTTATAATCTTTAAAAATAACAACCGATTTTGGGTATTTTTAATTACTTTAAACGGACCCTCGTATGACGGCAAAAGAGATGACTTTTTACCTTCTACTTTAATGAAAACATAATTGGAATTTTTTAGTTCACGACAAAAAAATGGTTTCTCCAGGTTATGCCTATTAACTGCTGCTGGTTTTAAATTAGCAAAACACTCGCGTAAACTGATCAAGGTAGGAAAAGTGTCAATGATTTCGTGAGAAGTTGTGAAAAATTCTCCGGGCAATCGTAAAGGTTGATCATACACAAGTTCTGCAGACGAACATCGAAGGTCTTCCTTTGGTGAAGCCCTTAAACCTAAGAGAATTAATGGTAGTTCATCTTGCCATTTATTTGTGTTTCCTCTAGCTGTGAGAGCCGCTTTTAAAGTTCAATGAAATCTTTCAATTATTCCATTACTCTGCGGGTGATATGTTGTGGTGTGTATTTTATGAATACCAAGAAATTTACTAAACTCTGAGAACAATGCTGACTCGAATTGTGTCCCCTGTACGTGAGTCACTGTATGTACTATGCCAAAACGTGAAAAGTAGTTTATATAAAGAGTTTTAGCCACTGTTTGTGCTGCTATGTTAGATAAAGGATAGGCTTCTGTCCACCTAGTAACTCTTGCAATGACAGTGAGAATATATGGACATCCTCCTGAAGGAACGAGAGAGTCGACTAAATCAATGTGAATGTGTTCAAAACGACCTCTTGGAATGTAAAATTTACCTATGGGAGATTTTGTATGTTTATTGATTTTAGAAGTCTGACAACCTCAACAACATTTAACCCACTGATGAATATCTGAATTCATCTTGGGCCAAAAATATCGTAAACCTATTAATATTTTTGAAGTGCGAATACCAGGATGAGATATACCATGCAAGTTTTGAAAAATAGTGAATCTAAAATCTTTAGGTATATAAATTCGTTGATTCCACGAAGAAACCTCACACCAAAGTTTCATCTTGGTGAAAGAAACTTCTTCTTCTTTTAGCGTAAATCTACAGTTTTCATTTAAACTTCGACTTTGTATTAATGTTTTAAGTTCTTTGTCCGAATCTTGCGCTTGTTTTAAAGAACAGATATCTATGTCGAGTACATCTAAGGATCCAATGTTGTCATGTATGCGTGAGAGAGTATCAGCTATGACGTTTGATTTTCCTTTGATATATCGAATATCAGTTGTAAACTGAGCAATGTATTCTAAGTAACGAAACTGACGTCGACTTCTATCAGCTTTTGACTGAAAAACTGTAGTTAAAGGTTTATGGTCACAAAAAATCGCGAACTCGTTACCTTCTAAAAAATGTTGAAAATTTTTAATTGCTGCATAAATTGCTAACAGTTCGCGATCAAAAGTAGAGTATTTCTATTGAGAAGGGCTAAATAGGTTGTGAAACATTATCATAAGTTTGTTCTAGTACAGCGGCGATGCCAGTACTAGAAACATCTGTTGTCAAAGAAAGTTTGGCACTAGATTTAGGGTATGCTAGAATTGTTGCATCAGCAAGTAGGGCTTTCGCTTTGTTAAAACTATTCTCACACTCCTGTGGTCAATCACTTATATTTTTATTGTTTTTATTTTGTAAGTTAACTGCAGGGCCGCCGATAGGGAGGGTCAGGGTGGGTTGCTCGACCCCCCCTGGAATCCAGGCCATAATTACTATTTACTTAATACAACATTATCTTGAACAAAAACAACGTATGTGTTTAACCAGTTTTTTATTTTCTTAGTTGTTTTGCATCGATAATCCAAAATCAATATTACTTGAAATCAATCATCCCTAGCCAGACCCAAGTTAAACATTGCGTCATAACGTTTGCGGAAGGTGGGGGTGGTGCATTGCGTGCGAGTGATCGATCCGTATTCTGTAGATATCCACATAATACGGAATCAGAATCATCTAATATCCGTATCCATCAGCCGAATACGTATACATTTCTTGAGCCGCGCGAAAGCGGTTCCGAAACATGTATATATGGAATTATTTGGGATACCCGTGGATAGGTGGATGCGGTATCATTTTCGAAGGTTAGGGATAGTAAGCCACGGTCGTTCGTTCTCGTTTGAATTCGGTTCGGAGTTACGTGTTACGCCACTGGTGATGTGTAGTTATAAAGATAAAGACTGGTAAATGCCTAGAAAGACTTTATTTTGGTTATTATCTATTACACTGCGTAAAATGATAAATAAGTAATAAGTGCATAACAAGAGTTTTACCGAACATTATATTTTATTTTTTCTCTGCATATATATTATTTCACATTTTATCAGTTATTATATGTCTTACGTGAATAATGTTAGAACATTATCTATTACATCCTAAGTTATCTTTTGCTATAAATCAGTTAGTTAACATTTTATCTAATAAAATAATATAAATACTGTAAGAACCTATGCTAGGATATACAGTATATTGTTAGACGTCTTCACGCACGTTAGTGGCGGTATATTTGTATCACTTGTTCTAATATATCTGTTTGAGGTTACCTGTATAGTTTCATTGGCAGTGTCTTAGCAAGTTCATATGGAGGGGTTTCTACGAACCATCCTGCTGGAAACCCAACGTAACTGGCGCAGTTCGGTCAAGGATTAGTGCCCGTACAAGAAGTTCAAGTGTAGTGCCGTAACGTATATACGGATAGCTCTTAAGCGGACTGGTGATTTTCAAATCTTCAACTGGTCAACCACACAATCCACAAAAATCTTCACAACCATCCAGAGGAACGCATATCCTGTGGAACAGCTTCTCATCCATTCACACAATTATCCAGAGGAACGTATATCCTGTGGAACAGCTAAAGTTTCACTAGTCCCAGAAATTAAATATCGTTTATCGTCATCAGCAGTCAAAGCCAACTTATGAATTAATTCTGTATACATAGTATGCGAATGTGATCTAAAGGCATACATTGTGCAATACACTTTAGAATTTTGTTCAATTGCGTTTATGTAATCTGTAATGGTTAACTGTTTTTGAATGGAAGAGCGACAAACACCCTTCGCTTTTTAAAGAACGTTATGTTCTGTTCCAATGCAGTATGCTTTTGCTCCGGTCCCATAAAAACTTTTGATTGACTCACCAGCATATTGATCTTTAAATTTACCAACCGCTGAAATATTTTGAGGAATGCCATAAATATTGGATTTATCATAGTTTGATGTGTCGAATTTATCTAGGTTATGTTTCATATCATCATAAAAATTTTCGTTTGAAACTTCAAGTATAAGGGAATCGGTATCCGTGTATAAAAGAGAAACATTTTTGCCACACCTTTGTTTAAGATAGTCATAAAACAATTATATATTACAATTTTAGAGATGTCCAAAATTGAAAAACCTGCATAAACAGGTTTGTTATATTTAATTTTTGTTTTATTCATTTGTAAAGCTACTTAATTTTCTGAAAATATTTTATAGTCTTTATAATAAGGTTTCGGCTATAAACATTTCTGCGCAATTAATTTTATGACCAACTCGCTCCCAGTCTGATACGAGTTTCACATCCACCCTTCTATCCACATTTTCCATAGTTTTTTCCATATATGCTATTATTTTTAGTTTTATACAAGTTTTTATCAAATTTATTTTTTGAAGAACTTCTCAAATTTGTATTTAAATCAATATATTCTTTAAGCCAGGGGGATTGGATAAATTGTATACCTCTGTGTATTTTTGTAAGTTTTAAACCAAAATGCAACCATTGTTTAAGATATGTGTAATGAATTACATATTTTTCTTTATTTCTTATATTGGGAATTAATTTCGAATATTTTGAATTGGGTGGAATTAGACCTTCAGGGCAGAATGGAAGATCATTGTGTTCGTCATGTAATTCTTCGGGATATTCTAAATCGACTTCTAGATCTTAACCCGTTTCGGCTGTATCAGATATATTACTAATATTTTCTTGAATGTTATTAATCTCTTCTTCAGACATCCAAACAAATTTTTTTTAGGTAAATATTGACTCATGCATAACCATATAGGTTAGTAGCATCCAAGTAAATTATATATTTCGTGGATTCTAATGGACTAAAATTAATGAAAAACGGGTTATTTGCAATTGATTTTCGCTTTATACAGGTACTAACACCCCGTCTCACACCTTTTTTTTTTAAAAAATGAAGCATGTCAGGATCTGTAAGAAGTTCTAATTCAACCCCTGTATACAATAACATTTCATCCCATGTTAATCCCGGTGCAGTAAAATAATGTGTTGGATCGAGTTTGTACGTTTTTAGACAAAGGTTTCTATAATTTTCAAAAATATCTGCTAATAGCAAAACATCAGATTTTAAATAAATGTCCGAATAATTTCCAAGCGTCTGACATTGAAACATATGCCAAATTTCTTTAACACGTTGATAATACATACTTGCAATAGCTTCATCTTTTAATTCATTATAAAATAATTCTGCAGCTGGTAACTTTGGTTCATTAAATGTTGAAAAATCATCGATATATGAATAAGGAAATATACTTTCCTTTCTTATATTTTTAAACTGCAAATCATTCTAATATTCTTTTCTGATTTCTACACATTGAGCATCATCAAGTATACTTGATAAGATATCCAAAGACGATGGTAAAAATTGAAATGAATCAATAAATCTGAGTTTTAAATATTTATCTCGGGTTTTTCAATTTTTATATTTTATTTTATCTACCCTCAGGTATTTGCTAAAGGAAATATATTTTTCTTTATTCATAGGGATAACATCAATTTGCTCCTTATCTAAACATAATGACTTTATGAAAAGGTGACTATCATAATTTTTTAGATTATGCGTTACTACTGGAATAAAGTGTGGAATTTTGAAATTTAAATTGCACGTTGAGTGCGCTGCACCTCTGAATTTGCCAGTGATATGACAATGATCTTTAACCTTATCCAAAATGTTTATAAAGCTTTTTTGCAAATATGACAATGTGTTGATTTGTGAAAATTTTCCTCATCAGAATTTGTTAGTTTCGACATTGGTGTAACATCTTTTAAATATTTTGAATATAATGCTTTAACATCCAATTCTAAATCTTTTACAAATTTTTCGATGCAATACCTCCCTCGATATAAATGAAGTTTTGAAACTGTATCATCAAATGAACATTTAAAATAGCAAGCAAATGAATGTGGTATATGTTCAATTTTTTTTAGAGTATAAGATTGTGAAGAATTTTCAACACAATCATTCTGGATAGGCTTTAAACCGCACTCAAAATCGGCATAAACAACAAATGGAACTTTCATTTGTTTTGCAATGTTTTGAAATTTTAATATATTTTCAGGCACCATATTACCAAATTTACCTATTATATAAATCATTTCTAACAAAGTTACAGTCATTTTTCACGTGTTGCCTAAGAATATTCAAAGTGGTGAAAAATTGTAAACAACCATCACAAAAATGTTTTCTATGTTCGTGATTAGTAACTTGACTTGAAACTAGACAAGAAAGATCGCTTATATAGCAGTAGTGATTTTTGTTATTACCTATATCATCTAGTATAATATAATAATAGCAATAAATTTATATGGATATTATATCTAACCTTGCAAAAATGTATAGGACCAATCACCTCATAAATGTTTTTTCCATCATTATATGCGAGTTCTAAAGCATAAACATTAATTGACACATTATTTAATTCTTCAAATTTAGCAATATCTTTAATAGATACTGGGAAGTCTATACCTTCAAAGTTGAATAACTGCCCAAATGTGGATATGATGCTGGATTTCGGGGGTCACCCTGGTAAAAAGCTGATACAACTGCATAGCCAAAACAAAATTGATCATTATTTTGCACATTAACAATGGCGTTTTTCCATTGAACTTCTCTTGGTAAAGGTATGTACGATGAACTCTTCAACGGATTATACTTATTCACATTAACTTCGAGATGAAGAATGTGTTGGAGAACCCATCCTAAAATAAAACGATAAAGATTTAACGTTTTAATTTCAGCGGTAAAATTTATAGATTTTTCTAAAAACTAGTGAGTAGGTATAACCTTATATACACCTGAGTCGCGTTCAGCAAATTCATCAAGTTTTCCATGAATTATTCCCATTAATTTTTCATATAACATAATTATACAGGGTGTTCCTAAATGTCGTGCTGATAATAAAGAGGGTGATTCTACAAGCGATTTTAAGAGAAAAAGTTCATGTGACCATATGTCCTAAATCGTTTAAATTTTAAAATACAGGGTGTTAAAGTTTAACTTTTTTATTCGTTTTTGGCGTATACCTTGTACATTTTTTACGATATTTAATTTAAATTTGGTATACAGTCTACCATAATTAAGCTTTATGAAATGGTAATATTACATTTTAAGAAATTATACAGAGTACTCCTTTTTTTGGGACACGGTTCCTTTAGGCCCTCCCAACTTTTTATTGGAACGCCGCTGGTTATTTTTGCTTCTGGAATCGTATTTCGCATTTTATTTTGTAACTTTTTTATGTCTTGTAATTTTCTGATATTTTGCATTGTTTAGAAGATATTATACCACATCTTCTTCTCATTAACCCTCGCACCCTGTCAAAAAAAATCAAGATTGCTATGAAAACATTTTTATTAAGTTTTTTCTGTTGTCATCTTTGACAGTACAATTCTTTCGTATTTACAACAGAAGTCATTTTATGCTAAGTAAGTCAATAATTATTAGTTAACGTGTAAGCTACAGTTTTGAATTGAAATTTATCTACCTAATAAATATGCCGAATTTTACGAATTCTGAAATGGCTGATATGCACTTTATTTATGGCCTTGCCAATGGAAATGCTTTTGAAGCCAGACGTATTTATGGTGAAAGATATCCGAATCGTGTGATACCTGACAGTAGAACATTCTCGAATATTCATCGACGCCTTCATGAAACTGGGCATTTTCAAAAAGATACAGCTAACGCAGGAAGACCTCGTACTGTTAGAACACCAGCTATCGAGGAAGCTGTATTAAATGAAATAGATAATCATCCAGAAACCAGCCCTAGAAAGATTGCCATAAATTTAAATATTTGTCATCAAATTGTTTGGAGAATCTTGTCGGACCAGCAACTTTACCCATACCATCTTCAAAGAGTGCAAGCACTGCTTCCCCGGGATTTTCCTTTACGGATTAATTTCTGTCAATGGTACCTACAGAGGCTCGCAGTAAATCCCCATTTTGAAAGTCAAATCCTTTTTACAGATGAAGCTAACTTTTCAAGAAATCAAATAACTAATTTTCATAACAATCATTTATGGGCTCAGGAAAATCCACACGCCATAGTAGAAGCGCATTATCAAGAGCAGTTTTCATTAAACGTATGGGCTGGTATTATTGGAGATTATTTGATAGGTCCCTTCTTTTTACCTGCTCGCCTTAATGGTCAGTCATATCGCCAGTTCTTGCAAGAAGAATTGCCACTTCTACTTGAGGAAGTACCACTTTTATTAAGAAACCAACATTGGTATATGCACGATGGCGCTCCAGCACATTTCAGTGTTCTGGCACGTGAATATTTAAATGAAATGTATCCTGAAAGGTGGATAGGTCGTGGAGGACCACAACCATGGCCTCCTAGGTCACCCGATTTAAACAGTTTAGATTATTTCCTATGGGGACATATTAAGTCCTTAGTGTATGTAACACCAGTGGATACTGTGGACGATTTAAGAAATCGCATAATCGCTGGATTTGAAACGGTTAGAAACACTCCCGGTATTTTTGAAAGAGTGCGGGGATCAATGAGAAGAAGATCTGAGGCGTGCCTAATGGCAGGAGGGAGCCATTTTCAACAATTATTGTAATTAGTTAACTAACTTGTATTATTAATAATATATTTTTAGAATAATTAATATTTCAGAAAGCTTAGTTAGGTATGTTTAATTTAAATATTCGGTACACAGTCTACCATAACTAAGCTTTATGATAGTACTGTCCAAGATTACAATAGAAAACACTTAATAAAAATGTATCCATAGCAATCTTGATTTTTTTTTTTTTGAGTGCGAGGATTAATGAGGAGAAGATGTGAGGTATAATATCTTCTAAACAATGCAAAATATCAGAAAATTACAAGACATAAAAAAGTTACAAAATAAAATGCGAAATACGATTCCAGAAGCAAAAATAACCAGCGGCGTTCCAATAAAAAGTTGGGAGGGCCTAAAGGAACCGTGTCCCAAAAAAAGGAGTACTCTGTATAATTTCTTAAAATGTAATATTACCATTTCATAAAGCTTAATTATGGTAGACTGTATACCAAATTTAAATTAAATATCGTAAAAAATGTACAAGGTATACGCCAAAAACGAATAAAAAAGTTAAACTTTAACACCCTGTATTTTAAAATTTAAACGATTTAGGACATATGGTCACATGAACTTTTTCTCTTAAAATCGCTTGTAGAATCACCCTCTTTATTATCAGCACGACATTTAGGAACACCCTGTATTTGTAGATTCTGTTACAACTTCGAAAATTGTATTGTGAGATTTAATTTCAGACGTTGTAGAAGTTGGTAAATAGTACAATCCAAACAGCTCCATATTAATTTTGAGGACATTGTGCTTTTTCAATTCATGTTCAACAACTTTAACAACCTTATTCTGTATATTTTCTTGGAATTCCTTTAAATCAGCAAAGTGCTTTGGGGAAGATATTTTATATGAAACAATTCTGCATTGAAATGCGCTGTTTAGTATCTCTATACCGGATGCACTAAGCTCGAAGACTTTTAATTTGTGAGCATTTGATTTTAAATGCGAAGTACAACATGCATTTGAGACTCTGGCGTCACAATCGGGGCAGTGTCGAACTTTTTCGTGTGAGAAAAAATTTTTATTAACTAAAAAATAATAAATCACAATTAGCAAAAATAAAATGTTGAATAAAAAAGAACTTACCATCAATTATGTAATCATCGGTATTTGAGACATATTAATTTTCTAAGCAATCTTCCTTAATGTGTCGCACAATATGTTGCTTTTGTTTAAACTCGCGTAAACACAGTGTCCACAAGAAGGCCATTTATATACTGATGAAATAAAATATTGACTTTGGTTTAAACAGTGGAACCGCGGGAAGGTACTCAATAAATCCACCAGGAGAGGATGATAAGGACGTGAGGGAAATAAATAATCAAGGAGTGGGGGAAATGGTTGAAAATGTATTTTATATATCTTTTCATTCAAAGCATGGCTTAAAAAACATACTTCCACATTGATTTAAAAGATTTCCCTGCCTATTTAAATCTTCCTTAACAAAATTGATTTTTAAATTTTTACAAGCCTCATCTAAAGAAAAGTAGTTGTGGAATAATTACTTCATTATTCCACAACTACGTCGCACATCATTAACTGATATGATTTTTTTTAGGTTTAGCTTTCAAAAATTTATCCAGCTCACTCTTGAAGGGAATTGCAGCTTTGTGGAATTTTCTTTGAGTTGTTTCTTCGGGTAAAATTGTTAAATCAATAGTTTGTTCGTCTGGCTGTCCGTCAGTCTGTGCGGTTGATTCAGTCAAAATGAATATTTTTATAAATCTCTACAAATTCCACATCATTTAAATTTAAACTATGATTTTTCTCCTGCATTTCAGATTCGAATATTAAATTCAAAGCTGATTTTGCTGGGTTTATAAAAAGCTCATCATCAGTCACTTCTGGAGCTGGTGTAACAGGCGAATATAACGCAACCCTATTTGTTTGAGGCTCACTCACACAATTTATATTTTTTACATCTTCAAAATTGACTCTTGACGCGGAAGTTTTATAATTAGAACTTGATGCATATTTTAAGCAGTTATACAACGTGGGTAAAATATCGGATTCTTTAAAATTTGAAATTTTAGGTAGGCGAGTTCCATCAGTTTCAGAAGCGGATATTTGCGTTTCCACTTCGGAAATAACTTGAGGTGAGTCTTCATTGCAATATTTGACGATTATATTGTTACTTATATCATCTAGATCTTCAATGCTATTATTACCAATATAATCATACATTTTAATATCGTTAAAGATATCACTTGGAATATTATTGACCGAGCCAAGCGCAATTATCTGTTCCTCGGTCATTTCACAAAGCTGACAATCCATATTATCATGAACCTTACAAGCATATCGTAAATCAAAAGCAGCTAAATCAATAAAAGCCATACTTACAGAAAAATAGATATCACAAAACACAAGAAAAGGAGTCACGAAACAATTAAACGGATGTCACAACTGTATTCTATCGAGCTCGAGGTATAACTTGCAGATAGTACCTAATGTGAAGCGAAAGAAGACGTAAAGAGAATGTTGTCCTGGGTTGGGTATAGCGGTCGACAGCGGCGGTCGACCTGCAGGTAGACCAATGTCCGCACAAAGAGAATGTTGTCTGGGCGGGGTATAGTGGTCGGCCTATCAGGTAGTCCAATGTCAACTTAAAGAGATTGTTGTTTGGGCGGGGTATAGCGGCCGACCTTGGTGGTTGACCTGCAAAGCGGTACAAAGCCCGCAAAGTCAGACGGTCAACGCACGGCCAACAGCGGTAGATGACCCTTGGTTTTGGGTTTTTGGTTAAGCAAAAGAGAATGTTGTCTGGGCGGGGCATAGCGGTCGGTCTCGGTGGTTGACCTGCAAGGAAGTATAATGTGCGCACGGTCAACAGCGGTAAACGACTTTTTACACTATTACAAATCTTCAATCAACGAATATAAGTTCGATGGAGTATTCAAGAAGAATTAATCTGCTTTTGACTTGACATCATAAAGATATCATTGAGTGAAGTTTTACGTGAAAAAGTTTTAAAAATGTCGTTTGAAGAATTTAGTGCTTTTTGCGATAAAACTCATTGCGATATGGAAACACTGTTATTGGATTTGTGAATTTGGGATATTCCTACAAGGCCAAATTCCCCGACTGAACTTCCAAATAAAGCCGGCACCTGCTCATCCACCAACCTGACAACCCAGTGACGTCACCGCCCCGGCAACCCTTCTTCAGGCAGACGACAGCTATGTCGTATCAAGCAAAATGTGTCTCAGCAGTGGCAGTGCCGATTTTAATTACAATCCTAAACCGTGCGCTGTTGAAATAAATTATTTGGAGTGTTCATCAGCGCGCCGAAAACAACCAAAAAGGTTATGTAAATTTTTTTTAATTATAAGTATAATTTTTAGTTTCTAGTTAATGCTTATTTACAAATATATTTTCTCTATAACATATTTTTTATTTTTTTATCATAATTAAATCAACTTTACCACAAGACGGATTTAAAAGATAATTTTTTAAAAGCAACACATCACTTGATTGCACATCATGGAAGAGTGTACCTCACACCTTTTTATTGACATTCAGGGCTTCAATTATACCTTTGGTTGCGTTCCTAAAGAAGTGGCAGTTTATGATGGATTTCGTCTTGCAAATTTTTTATTTAAACCCCCATTTAAAAGAAACATGCTGGCTCCTGAAGATAATAAAATTATTACATGGAGTGAAACATATCATGGTTTAGACTGGGATTGTGGACATATTGACTTAAAGGAAATTGATGATATCCTTAAAAATATATATCTTTTATTTCATAAACCCAAAGTATATGTAAAAGGAGTTGAAAAGACAAAATTTTTACAAAAAGTTTTAGGTAGTGAAACCATTATTAGCATTCCGATTTCTAATGAACCAAAATTAAGTAAATATAAAAAGGTTCCTGAGTGATATTTTTATAAAACTGTACAAGCTTGGCATTGTGCATTGCACTGTAAAATTATTTGATGTAAAATTACTTGCTTTTTAATAGGTAATATTTCGCCTTGAAGCTTCAAGTAAAAATTACAATTATCTACCATGTCATGGAAACTGCTGGTAATTGAGTGCTATTTTTATGTATAAAATTACCTGTTCCGACAAGTTAATTTTATTGAACGATATGTAATTTTAAGTTGACGTCAATGTAAATTTACACCCGTACTCATTATATTTACAAGCGATTTAATGCAAATGTCTGTATATGAGTAGTATAATAATGTAATATTGCTAATAGTTTCACGAAAAATTTTACGTTCCAAGTTCAGAATTTTAGTTGTATGTAAGTGTAAAGCTACATGGACGTATGCATGCAACTACATGCGCTTTTACATCTTAATTTTGATACAATGCGTCCAGGGATGGGAGACAAGAGGACAAATGGAACAAATATTTAGACATAAAAAGTCAGTATTAATAAAAGTTTTTACGTACCAAAATCAAATCGCAATAAGAAAAGTGTGACTTTTTGTATGGGGTGCGCAAAAAATAAAAAAAAATATTTCAAGATAAAAGTAATAGATTTATTATTTCAACGCAAGATGTTACATCGAAAAGATGTGAAGCATCTTTATTTGATTTTTCTAGTTTACCAAATTCCAAAATTGCAAGAGAAAACTTAAACTGTGTGAATTCTGAATTAATAGCACAAAACAGAACCAACTGTAATTTGCAATTCATAATTCATTTAAGTTTAAATTTTCTTTTACAATTTTGGATTTTAGTTAATTTAAGATGTTCCTGTTTAATATTTTCCCTTAAAAACAAAAAGAACACAGATTTATTTAATAGAATTTTCATATTTATGTATATTTTGAGCATCACCTAACAAAAAAATCAATTTTTTCTTACCGTAAATTTAATTTTTAGAAAGAAAAACTTTTATTTACAGTTTCTTTTTTTTTATCTTTGAGACGTTGGTCCATTTGTCCTCTTGTCAACCCCATCCGTGGACATACTATATGGAACCTAGCTATTCTAAATAAAAGTTGATTAAAACCATTAAATAACTTTTTTTAATAGAATTATTTATTTTCGGGCATCAAAATTCCAACTACACTAACATGATAAACTTCCCGAATCCACAAATGATGCGTATCGCAACACAACAAAGCTACAAATGGCGTGGATGAAATGAAGTCGACCGGTCGACCGACGGGGAATCACCAGATGACTTTAAATACGAGGTCAAGTTAGTAATTATAAGTCTACTTACCTGGTATTTCGCATCTTTTTACAATATAAACAAATGTGGAAAAATGCAGTATCAATTGTTTTACAGTTAAATTGTAAATACCCGTAAAATATCGTAAAATTATGTAATTTTCAGTATATTTACCAATTAGTAACGTGCGCTATACTTTACGTTACATAAAAAGTTTAATTTCACATGACTAAAAATGTATATAGAAAAAATCACCTATAAGCTAATTGAAAATATACATTTCACTTGATTGGCATTTACTGTAATGTTACAATTATTTTACGAACTGATTTTACAGTGTGGAGAATATAAAACTATTATATAATTATAAGAATTGCTATTAATAAAATTTACTTTTCATTTCCTCTCTTTATCGTCAGAATTAAAATTTATGTTAGTTAAAAATTCTACTCGTGTATGAAGAGTGATATAAACACAAAGTATGAATAATTGTTAAACTATTACACATATAAATAAAATATAATATTTCATTAATTTTTTTCTTTGTTTCATTTACTATCGCAAGAATAAGTAAGTTGCTATAATGTTGTATAGGAAAATATAAACACAAAGCTGGAATTAAAAATATTTATTAAACTAAATATAAACTGCGCCGCAAAATTAACGCATAATTCTAAAAATCGAAAAATTTGTTTAAGCCTCACGTCAATGGACTAAAATTAGTATTTGGAATCTCGTGAATATGTTTTTACAGATTGTGAGATTCATAAAGCTGAACCAAAATTTTTATTTTTAAAACGGAACTTAAAAAACAAAATTACAATAGCTAATAACGTGTATTGCCTCCCCTTGCCCTGATTACTGCTACACATCTTCTAGGCATACTTAAAATTAGGTTTCTGATTTCATCTTGATCCGTCTGATCCCATATTTCCATGAGCCTTAATGAAAGTTCATCTAAGTCCCTAGGTGGAGGCATTAAGGCTCTAACTCTACGACCCATATTATCCCACAAATGTTCCATGGGGTTAAGGTCAGGACTTCTCGCTAGCCAACGTAAAGTTTCAATTTCGACTTCCTGGAGGTAATTTTGTACTACTCTAGCCACATGCGGGCGTGCATTATCATGCATTAATAAAAAGTCTTCTCCTACAAAGGGGGCATATGGTATCACATGAGGTTGTAAAATGTCTGTGATGTATCGATCAGCTGTAAGACGACCTCCCTGAATTACAACCAACTCCGTGCGGGCCTCCACACTAATGCCAGCCCATACCATAACAGATCCTCCACCATAGCTTACCATTCCGACAATGTTGCATTGGGCGTATCGCTCGCCAGATAGTCGATACACTCTCCTACGGCGGTCATCACTAAAACGACAAAATCTTGACTCGTCGCTAAACAAAACATTGCCCCATTCACGATCTCCCCAGTTTTTGTGTTCTTGTGCAAACTGAAGACGCTGCCTTCGATGGTCTGCGGTTAGAAGGGGGCCAGTTGCGGCTCGGTATGGGTTAAGGTCGACTTCTGCCAACCTTCTTCGAACTGTATCTTGACTAATACGGTAATTATACCTATGGGAAAATTCTTGCTGCAGTGCAGTGCTTGTAACAAATCGACTTCGTAAGGCATTCAATCGCACAAATCGATCTTGGTTCTCCGTGGTCATCCTTGGTCGTCCTTGTCCAGGTCTTCTTTGGTTACTACCGGTCTCCCGAAATCGTGCCAGTGCTCTGGATACAGTGGATTGTGTTACCCCAAGTCGAAGTGCCACTTGAACGTGTGGCAAGCCTTCTTCCACAAGTGCTATGGCAGCAGCACATTCCTCCGGCGATAGATTTCTGCTCTCACGTACGTTCTGGACTATTTCACCTTACTAAAGGTAGACGTTGCCAATACAAGTGTAGAAAGCTAACTAAACCACATAAATGATAGAATTTCACGTGTACAGATTTTTGTTAACTTATCATTTTCTCAATATTGTAAACAAATACTGTTTTTAATGTACTCAACACAAAAAGGGTGCCTGAAAAAATTGGAAAGATGTCATACAGAAATAATTTTGACCCATTAGCGTCGCTTTAAAATTTTTTATAAAGTCAATTTTTCGATTTTTAAAATTATGCGTTAATTTTGCGGCGCAGTTTATTTAAAAATCCAAATTGTATATTTACAATGGTTAAATAATTTTGTAAATATGTTTCTTAGTGATTAATCAATTTTGTAAATATAAATGTTGCAAGAAATCCTCAATTACATTCTTCAAAAGTTGTTTCTTCGATTCTATGGCTTTCGATTTTCTGTTCATCAGGATTGTTACAAATTGCGCAAACATCTGGTGAAATTATCTGATACAGATTTTGTTCACACACTGTACATTCAATATCATCTTCACAACAATTCATAGCACGCTTGCAGTGCGTGTTCACAAGTACGTAGTTACCACATGGTTGCTCTATGGCGCATAAAAGTAGCACTAGTGACACACACTGTATATGCCGCCAACCACGGATGTTATTACTATATAGGACTGCATGATGCACACTTCACGTTTTAAGTAATTTGGCTTCACAGCTTCTGAAGCGTTAATTTTTTTTATTTTGACTAAACCTTCTTCACCGCAACCACTTCCCAAAACTTCATCCTCGGTGCCTGAGTCATCTTCGTCCTCGTCATCAGCATCATAGTTGTAGCGGTTAACATCCACCAGAGAATAGAGCTTATCGTCGGTTATACTATTTGATTTTTTTTTTAAATAAATTTTTTCTTCCTGATGAATCGATTCTATTTCTTCTCGTTCCCCATTTAACAAGTCACCATTATAAATATAGAATTTGGATTTTACTTCCATTTTCTTTTTACTATTGAGATCTTGTAACAGCGGTACTAAAGACAGGACTAATACACGAATGCTTTTAAGCTTTGATCCCTTCTCTCACACCCCTCCTACGAGTAGTTTGGAATGGGAAAAGGTGGGCGCTTCGGACGGTTCGGCCAATCAGGTGCTAAGAGGCGGGGCTTCGGCTTCGGGTCGACCAATCAAAAAGTGGCGGGAGGGTCAATCAGGTGATAAGAGGCGGGGCTAGAGGTCAATGGCCGGTGCAGATCGTCCCCCTCCACTTTAAAAGTGGGTCAAACGTGGAGGGGGGGACGATCTGCACCGGCCTATATTATATACTTTTGTGCCAGCGTGTCGGCTTTTTGCTTGTCAGTTTGTATTAGGTTAGGCGAAAGAGAGGGAATTTTTTCAAATTTGCCTTTAAGTCTCTTGGCAAGTCTCCACAGGGAGTTGTCTTGAACCGACAATCCCCGTAGAGTGTCTTGCCAGGCTTCGTTCTTGTGACGATTGATCCTCTCTCTCTTATCGTCCGTTGTAGCTCTCTCAGTCTGTCTCTGTCTTGAGGGCGTCTGTAACGTTGCCATTTCCGTCTTATGTTATTCTTGAACTTGATTAAGTTCAAGATTTCTTCGGGAAGACGATCTTCCTTGTGCTGCAACGTTACTTTCTGCCGCACTAAGTCACGCGCACTCTGTATATTGTTTGTTAGTCTGTCAACTTCCGCTTCTAATTGGTCCGTTGTTTGTATGTCGCTGACGATGTTTACGTTTTGGTTCAGGTAATTTCGACAATTTGCCCAGTTTGCATTTTTAAAAATGATTGCCGTCCGACCGCTCTCCCGCTGTATTTGGGCTCACCACGTGATCTCAATTGGGAGGTGGTCTGACGATACTTCATTCAGCAACACTGGGTTTGACGGATTGTTAATGTTTTTGTTTATTGTTAGGTCGATGTACGTCGGTCTCATGTTGTTTGTCGGGTAGTGCGTTGGTCTGTCAGTCACGATGATCTGCAGCAAGTTCAATGTGACGTAATCAAACAGCAGTGTACCGTTCCTGTTGCGCAGATGATTACGCCACATTGTATGCCTTGCGTTGAGATCACCGATCAGTAATAACTGGGGGTGTCTGTTAAAAAATACATCAAAATCATTATTTGCTAGGCGAAGATTTGGGCGTGCGTAGCCACCACAGATAACCGCCCCATTCCTCAGTTGAACAGCCACATTTTCAATCTGAGACTGGAACCCGTACAGTCTCTTATGAGGAATGGAGTGCTTTATCAATAGAGCCACGCCCCCTCCTCTTATGTTGCGGGCTGCCCTGTATATGAGATAATTCCTGATTTTTAGCTTAATTGCAGGAGCTAACTTGGTTTCGGTGATCACCATAACGTCAACGTTATGATGACCTAGGAAATGGATCAGCTCCCCAATCTTATCCCTAACCCCATTGGCGTTCCAGTTAATGATTTTCAGGTGTCTAGAAGCTGTAGGCGTCAGCGGTCTGCATGAAATTAGTTATTTCGACAAACCGCTGCTGCCTATCAGGAATTTTCAAGATGCTAATTAAATTTTTGAACATTCGGTTAAGTTCCCTTAAATTAAATATTTGCAATTCCCTCATATTTTGCAAGAATTCGCCTACTTGGTTCTCCTGCCCATCCTCCGCACTGCACTGTGGCCTGGGGGCTGGGCTTCCTCCTCTTAAAGGGTGAAATTCTTCGTCGTATCGCTGTTGCGGTTCGGCGCTGCTGCTGGCTCAGGTTCTGCGTAAAGTTGCCACCACTTGCCCTGGTGGGAGCGCTGCCGGCGCTTGCCCTGCCGGGATTTACTTGCTTCTGCCATGCGTTGACTCTCGGGGTGGGTGCTGGCACGTATGTTGGCTTTGACTTCATTTGGTTCCCCTGTATTTTTTCAACCTTATATGTGTATATAGGACAGTCTGTGCTATTTGCTTTGTGGCCGCGACTGCAGTTGGCACATTTATCTGGGCGGCCACCCGGACAGGCTTGTGTGTAGTGGGTGCCCGCACAGTGCATGCACTTCGGCGCTTTATAACAATACGTCTTTGCATGGCCCCACATTTGACACCGTTTACACTGGATGACATCCTTCGATTGGCGGCGACGCTCCCAGTAGACCCTAACATTGTTGACATATTTTACTTCATTTTGCAGCTTGGTGATCTTGATATCAGCTTTTGTTACCACACCAGGTATAATGGTCTGAATCGAGTATTCATCATGTATATGCTTCTGATTTCTACTTTGTAGTCCCTTTCCAATTCAATATTGATATCTTCCTCCGGCGGTGTGTGGTCTAACCCCTTGACCACGAATGCATGCGTCTTAGTCTCACTCGTTGCATAGGTATGGTAGCTGGTATTTGTGTCGCCTTGTAGTATCTCCAGGTAATTCTTATAATCAGTCATGTCAGTGATGTTTAGTATGGTTGACTTCTTCGTGTACTTCAATTTATATCCACTTTTAATGTTTTTGTTGAGACCTTCAGTCAGCTGTTTGTATTCAACGGTGGTTGGAGGAGTACCGTCGAAAACAATTGGTGGAAGGACTTCTTTTTTGTTTGGCTTTTTGCCCGCACTGGGTACAGTTTGTTCAGTCGTTTTTGTATTATTTACACTATGTACAATTGGGTCAATTATTTTTGCAGAATTACTTCTTCTGCTTCTTCCGTGGCAAGCGGAGAGAAGCGGTTACTTGTTGTCACTCCGGTATAATCTCGCGGCTTAAAAAGGTGGGAATCAGCAGTATAATTGACTGGTGCTTTTTGCATTTCCGGGGGTTGGGCGCTTGGTTTGGGGGCACTTATGGTGGACATGGTGGGGATAAGGGAACTGTCTTTCACGGGGGGCATAGGATCACTTAGCCTTTTACTTTTGTGCTTTGATTTGATATGGATGATAGCTTTCTTGACGTTTACGTCAGAGAGTGGCGATAGTTTGCAGAGAATTTCACACTTATTGCATTCTTTTTTGAACAGATTAAGCAGACGATTATAGCTTTTAAGATTCCTATTATAACTACTCATTGTGCTTTCGTCGTTGCTTGAATACTCATCCGTTCTTTCTGAGATGTCACCAATGCACAGTGGTTCCGACTATATGGAGAGTGCGGTCATAATTATTGAAATTAATATTTTTGGAAAATTAATATCTGAAAATGCATTTCTGTACTTAAAAAAGGGTTACTGTGAACAAACCATTAAAAAAAAAGATCAAGTGTGAGTCCAGCTCGAACCAAAGCGGTCACAAATATGAAAAATTTTTATTAATGTTTTTTTATTGGTAAAATAGTTCAGTATCTTATTAAAAGTCATAATATGTTACAATACAGGGTCCCCGAAAAGCCTTGATATGGGAAATATCTTTGCTATTAGTAAAGATAAAGACATGCACCAAATTGTAAGTGTACCTTATTGGTTAACAAATCTACTTTTTTACGTAATTTAACTTTTTCAACCCCCTTGAGGGGTGACGATAGAGAGGTTAGGTTAAATATTTTTAATGCAACCCTAAGCCGTGTGGTACCTCATTTTAAAGGTAAAAACATTTTACCGCGGAAACCCGAGGTCTGTATCTCAATTCGTTTTTAAATGGCAAGCCTATAAAAATTAAAAATCGTGAAAAAATTAATTAAACTACTTTTATTTCTCTTTACTTTACTTTAAAAGTTGTTGGAAATGACCACCATGAACTTCTTGGCAGTAATAAAGCCGATTTTGGAACTCTGCCAAGAATTAACACCTGTCATTCTCGAAAATGTGAGAAGTGAGATCCAATATTGACTTTATTACTGCCAAGTAGTTCATGGTGGTCCTTTTTAACAACTTTTAATGCAAGAAGAGAAATAAACATACTTATTTAAATTTTTATTTATTTTTTCACGATTTTTAATTTTTAAAGGCCAGCCATTTAAAAACAAATTAAGATACGGACCTCGGGTTTGCGGTAAAATATTTCTTTTTTGAAGACCTTTAAAATGAGGTACCACACAACATAGGGTTGCATTTAAAAAATTTTAACTCGACTCCCTAGCATCACTCCTCAAGTAGTTAAAAAAAGTTAAATTATATGAAATGGTAGATTTATTAACGAGTAAGATACATCTAAAATTTGGTGTATCTACCTTTACTAATAGCAAATATACTTTCTATAATAAGTATAATTATTGCCCATACTAAGACTTTTGGGACACCCTGTATATACGTACTTTAATCATAATTTGACATATATTTTTTAAATATCTAAGTAAAAATCAAGGCTTTCACACAAACTAATAATGCGACTATCTGAAGACTTATATTTCTGACGTCATTGAAGGACGACAGCAGGATTTTTAACACGTATTGGTCTTTGTTTGAAATACCTCCACTTACGGAAGTCGAAATCTCAAAGAAATGCACTCTTGAGCAGGAACACTTGATCAAAGTACCTAAAAATAAAGTTTAAAATTAGTTGTGCATTTTGTAGACCGTGAATCAGACGAAGAGCCCTTCTATAACCCATGGGGGCAAGCAAAAGCAGATCAAAACTAAATATTTTTAAAATATATAAGTATGTTTATTTTAAACTAAGTGCGAATGCCTGCATATGCCTGTCATTTTTTGTACTTCCACATGAAGTCAACTTAATGTGTAAAAATATACAACTAATCATGTGTGGTGTAAGAGGCAAATATTATAAACCATAGGCAAAAAAAATTTCTTAATATAATAAAATGTGACAAACATACCTTGTTCTTGAATCTCCATTTTCAAAAATACTACACAAAATAACAGAAAACCGACAATTCACTTAATGCAACGTACCCGACGGATGAGCTGCTATAATAACAGCGATATCAACTTGTCGATACGCTACTTCCGAGGTAAAGAAATAAGTCGAAATAAAAAAAAATAGGTGAAATATTTGTATTTTCGGGTAGCTTGTTAATCTCTCTATTAAAGCATGTATATCTTTATTGGGTATTTAACGACCTAGGGGCGTACCACTGTGCAATGGTTTCTTCTTGTCTACCCTCCCGGGTAGACACAAAAAAACTATTAACTGGATCGATGAACACTTATTTACTATACTATTTACACTTATCCAACTAAAAATACAACAACTAATAACGCACATATATAGAGCTTTGAAGATACAGCGAAAAATTGACAGCTGCTAAAAGGTTGACAACTTGTCAGAATGATCGTACTGCTACTTTTAAAGAATTTTATTATTTTCAATTTTTTCCAATTCGCCTGTATATAAATATAAACAAAAAATGTATATAAGTATATAAACTATAAACAAACAGTAAATGTGCGCGTCGTCTTATGATGCCATGCATCCGTCGACGCGGGAGACCAGCGAGGCTGGGAGCTGATGTTAGCTCAAGGTAACCACAGGCGAATGTAGTAGCATCCGATAGTTTAGCGGCTGTCCGAATGAGTTCTTGCAGCGCATGGGTGATTTGGTATTGCGTGAGTGCTTAAAAAAATTTGCGAATTCCGACTTAGCGGTTTAGTATTTTTGAAAATGCCGTAATTAATAAGTTTCAATGGAAAAAATAATTCAAAAAACCATTTTGATTTGAGGACTAGAGAAGAACGTTTACTATTTTAGGTAGGTTATAATTTATTATGATTGAGACCCAAACAATCTGTACCTATTTATGGCGTACCTGCGCCTTTATTGATGCACATACACAGCCAATGTAGTATGTGCACCAGTGCCATGCAGGGATTGGTGCGCGAACCCTCCAGCCATTTTGCTGCCAACAGCAGACGACTGGACGACCCATGCGCCAATCCGATGCTAAGAAATTCTCACCCTCTCATTGGCTCAACGGAGCTCCGCCTAGAGAGGGCGAGATTTCCAATTTCCGACTTAATTATATACACCTTTCTATTTTGTCTGTCAGTCAGGTAGGTCTTCAAAATAATTAGATAGTTTTTTGTAAATCGATCCGTGTTTTATGTCTGGGTTGAAACGTACGTCCGTAATGTGTTCTGTTAGTGGAGAATTTTGAGGTTTTGTTCTGTAAAATTTGTCGCTTGTTTCAGTTACGTGTTCGTGTATTGTTTCCATGTTTGTCATATGATGTAAGTCTAGTATTCTAGTACGTCTTCGTGCTGAGGTAACGCATCTAAGCAGAAGATTCTGCATCCGCTGCAGTCTTTGAAACTGCGTAGCCGATGCAGAACACCAAACCGGTGCGCCGTATGTCAGTATTGTTTTAATCATCTGTTTGTAAAGTGTTAGTTTGTTTTGTGGCGATCAGCGTCGGATTGTGAGCTCTGCATGGGGCCCACCGGGCAAAAGATATATGGGGGCCCCACCACAGAAGAGAAAAGTCTGAGGTTATACCCCAACGCATGCTGTGTAGATTTAATGAAATTATGTCTTTGGCGAAAAATAATACTTATGTTTAAATAAAATTTAAAGTCGGTAGTGAAAAAATTATTTTTATTTCATTTAAAAACAAGGGTTTTGCAAAAAAAGATGTATTTAATCAAAAACTTAAAAAATATATCTTTTAATAATGCAATACCTACAATATATCAAGTAAAGACACTTTTATAGAACGATAAGGGCATTATAAGAAACAAATACACTACACAAAACCAACACTATTCCATAAAAGCAAAAAGGCAATTCTACAAAAAACGGAACACAGATTACGGAACTTTTTTTAAATTAATAGAGTTGGAGAAAGCCTGTTTAGCTTTTTGGCTAAAGTGTCGATTATTATATCATAATCTATATTTTCGATTAAATCCAACTCTACACTCATTATTAGAAATGCTTCTAGCTTTTCCTGTCCCAGTAGTGACCTTAATCTATTTAAAATAATTTTTAGTTTACTAAAAACTCTCTCACATGACACTTGGGTACAGGAGAGGGTAAGAAGATATTTATAAGCAATATATAAATTAGAATATGCTGCACAATGAAGATTATATTTTTCTGACACATTCAAACAACACACTAAACAGCCTGAACAAACAAGTCTCATTTAAGGTAAATGTCCCAGTGGTCGTCATAGTCCCAGTTATCGTCAGTTGAACTAAATTTCTTAATAAATTAGGCATTTAGAAATCTAAATAACGTTCGATTCCTTTTCCAATCCATGTAGCGACATCTCACGGACATTTTGAGTGCATCACTTTTTGACACAAGTGACGTTTGCCATTTGCGCGATATGTTGAAAACGGCGGTGTTTTAGCCAGAAGTAGTGCTGTTACTATTGTTTCTATTAGTGTCAATATTTTTATGTGCCTCTAGAATATCATCAGTGTATATTATTACCACAAAACAATTTTTCCCTAACTGATATACTAGGTTGTTCAAAAAGTTTTGAAAGCGGAAATGAAAATACGTTTTTTGTTTAGTGAAATCACTTTTATTGCTCAGTATACTCTCCCATAAGATCAATACACTTGGTCCAACGGTCTTCCAACTTGTTTATCCCATCATGGAAGTGACTTTCTGCAAGGCCTGCAAAATATTCCTCTACGACGGCTATAACCTCTTCGTTTGATGAAAAATGCTTCCCACGAAGGAATTTCTTGAGGTGTGGGAACAGCCAGAAGTCAGAGGGAGCTAAATCAGGCGAATACGGTGGATGCTGCAACAATTCGTACTTTAATTCGGTTATTTTAGTGATGGTTTTTTGAGCTGTGTGAGCGGGTGCATTGTCTTGATGAAAAATGATTTTTTTCTTCTGCAAACCGGGTCTTTTTTCACGAATTTTTTCATCCAATTGGTCCAAAAGGTTACAATAATATTCAGAATTTATTGTTTTGCCAGTTTGGAGATAATCCACCAACAAAATCCCTTTTGCATCCCAAAAAACTGACGCTAACACCTTCTTCGCCGATTTCTGGACACGAACTCGCTTCGGTGCCGAAGTGCCTGGTTCACACCACTCCTTAGCCTCTTGTTTTGATTCAGGATCATGATGGTAGACCCAAGTCTCATCCATAGTGATGAATCGACGCACAAAATCCTTTTTATCCTTTCGAAAATGCTCCAAATGTTGCTCAGAAAGTCGCATTCGAACGTGTTTTTGTTCCATTGTGAGCGAATGCGGTACCCATTGTGCACAGAGCTTTCTGAAACCCAAAACTGCACTTAAAATATGACTCACACTGCCTAATGAGATGTCTAGGGCCTCTGCTAAATCTCTCTCGGTCAATCGACGATCTTCCAAAACCATATCCTGTACTTTTGCTATGAATGCTGGTGTTGATGCACTTTTTGGACGTCCTGAGCGTGGATCGTCTTCAACGCTTTTTCGACCACGCACTCTAAAAACTGTACTAGCATACCATACTAGAATCTTAGGTTCCAAGACTAGAAAAGTTTGTTAAAATAGCCTCAAGAAGAAATTTAGTAACGGATACTAAATTTTATTGCTAGGCCGATTTCGGCATTCGTTACTAGTCCAATCCTAGTTGCCAATACTCATTTGGTTGGTTATTGCAAGAATTATAGTAATGTTGTCGGACCATCTTGATTAGTACTAGTAAAATAGTTTATTATTAGAGGAACCAGATATGCTTAGTCGCACTGAATATGCATATTGCTGCGAAGGCGTAGTTTTACTATTGTAGTTAAAATTATTATTCTACCCGATACCAGTAAATTTACTATGGTAATTGTCGTTACTAGCTATAAGTACTAATTTTGATGTTAACTAAAACATAAATTAATTGTTACGAATATCAATTTTTTATAGTAAGTCTTGTTATGGCAACATATCCTATTATAATTATATTTATTATTTTAATTACTGGTAACGTTTCGCTCCGAATATTTGGCCGTTACCAGAAACTTTATCACTATACACTGTAAAATCAGTTCGTAAAATAATTGTAACATTACAGTAAATGCCAATCAAGTGAAATGTATATTTTCAATTAGCTTATAGGTGATTTTTTCTATATACATTTTTAGTCATGTGAAATTAAACTTTTTATGTAACGTAAAGTATAGCGCACGTTACTAATTGGTAAATATACTGGAAATTACATAATTTTACGATATTTTACGGGTATTTACAATTTAACTGTAAAACAATTGATACTGCATTTTTCCACATTTGTTTATATTGTAAAAAGATGCGAAATACCAGGTAAGTAGACTTATAATTACTAACTTGACCTCGTATTTAAAGTCATCTGGTGACTCCCCGTCGGTCGACCGGTCGACTTCATTTCATCACGCCATTTGTAGCTTTGTTGTGTTGCGATACGCATCATTTGTGGATTCGGGAAGTTTATCATGTTAGTGTAGTTAGAATTTTGATGCCCGAAAATAAATAATTCTATTAAAAAAAGTTATTTAATGGTTTTAATCAACTTTTATTTAGAATAGCTAGGTTCCATACATGGACAAATGGACCAACTTCTCAAAGATAAAAAAAAAGAAACTGTAAATAAAAGTTTTTCTTTCTAAAAATTAAATTTACGGTAAGAAAAAATTGATTTTTTTGTTAGGTGATGCTCAAAATATACATAAATATGAAAATTCTATTAAATAAATCTGTGTTCTTTTTGTGGGAAAATATTAAACAGGAACATCTTAAATTAACTAAAATCCAAAATTGTAAAAGAAAATTTAAACTTAAATGAATTATGAATTGCAAATTACAGTTGGTTCTGTTTTGTGCTATTAATTCAGAATTCACACAGTTTAAGTTTTCTCTTGCAATTTTGGAATTTGGTAAACTAGAAAAATCAAATAAAGATGTTTCACATCTTTTCGATGTAACATCTTGCGTTGAAATAATAAATCTATTACTTTTATCTTGAAATATTTTTTTTTATTTTTTGCGCACCCCATACAAAAAGTCACACTTTTCTTATTGCGATTTGATTTTGGTACGTAAAAACTTTTATTAATACTGACTTTTTATGTCTAAATATTTGTTCCATTTGTCATCTTCTCTCCCATCCCTGGACGCATTGTATCAAAATTAAGATGTAAAAGCGCATGTAGTTGCATGCATACGTCCATGTAGCTTTACATTTACATACAACTAAAATTCCGAACTTGGAACGTAAAATTTTTCGTGAAACTATTAGCAATATTACATTATTATACTACTCATATACAGACATTTGCATTAAATCGCTTGTAAATATAATGAGTACGGGTGTAAATTTACATTGACGTCAACTTAAAATTACATATCGTTCAATAAAATTAACTTGCCGGAACAGGTAATTTTATACATAAAAATAGCACTCAATTACCAGCAGTTTCCATGACATGGGAGATAATTGTAATTTTTACTTGAAGCTTCAAGGCGAAATATTACCTATTAAAAAGCAAGTAATTTTACATCAAATAATTTTACAGTGTATAAAATACCAAATCGTTGCCACTACTTAGCAGAATAAAGACAATAGTGGTCCAATAAACTAATATAATCCTGTTTGTTTAGTTTGCCGCAATTGTTTAGTTTATAGTAAAGCTTTTTCGATAATTAATTTTATTATTAACAAATCAATAAACTATAATATATAGTATTATTACTCGACACCTTTATCTACTTGCATTTTCAATTAATATATTTTGTAACGGGATAGGTTTCTTTCTAGGCAAAAAATAAAAATATATTTATAGATTACTGAGTTTTAATTTTATTATTCATTATTAAAAAACAGTAATAAATCACTTTAGTGTTTAAGTTACTTAAAACCTAACAAACATTTAAACCTAGGTATCTGCACAAAATTTAAAATCAACTTCAAATCATGTTATAACATGTATATTAATAAGTAGGTATACTATTAACGTAAATAACGGAATATTAATATTTTAACAATAAATATATAATATAAAACTAAAATACGTTTCTTGAATTAACAAATAGTCCATCAGTTTGTCTAGAGGAAATGCAGGGAAAAGTACTTACCCAGCTGGAATGAGGAACAAACACGTGTCTGTCAGTAATCTCCACTTTAAAAGAATATAAATGTTCAGAATATTCAATTATCTTCAGTTTTTGGCAAATAAAATAAAATTTTCCATTACTGTCTAAAAACATATCTTTTATAACACCAAATTTTTTTTTCAAATTTGTTGATTCTAATTCGATTATCATAGAACGCTTAAAAAGTATGTTATGAATTCTAATCCATTTTGTGATAAAAAAAGTTTCTTCAATAGAAGAAAAATCATATAAATCAGGATATAATTCTTTGATGTCACTTAATGCTATTGGTTCAACGGATCCATTTATAGGATTAGAATGTTGCATATCGTTTTGTAAAAGTTTATGACAAAGTTTTAATTGGTGTTTTAGAGCTAATGTTTTTGTAATATTTTGACGAGAACAAGATACATTTGCTGTCATTTTAGATTCTCTATGCTTAGATTCATACCTCATACTCCAAAAGTTGACAAACGGACCCACCAACTTCGCAATATAAGGATAGTGAATTAGATTATGATGTTTTGGTTTTAAATTATCATGAAAGAGCTTTTTATAGAGAAAATTATGTTCAGAAACTAACCATTCAAGATAATTTATAACGTCTACAGTCAAAGACGAAGCAACGGAAATATCGACAATCTGCCGAAGAATTAGGTAAAACTTATAAACAGCGCAACTTTTGGGAACCAAATCGCCAACAATAAAATTAAAATACCGAACCAAACAAAGCATTTCAGATGAGGACATATTTAGTTTTTTTTTTTTGTGAAAATCCTGTGAAATTCCAGGAGGTTTATTATCTAACTCGTCGAGGCATGCCAGGGTATGGATTCTAAAATTAAGTTGTTCCAAACTAAAGTATTTTTGTTCTAATATGAAATGTTTTAAAATAAATAGAAAATCGTAGTTGCAAGCGCCTTCAAGGAGATCGTGCATAACATCTACACAATAATTTTCTGCTGCATGAAAACTTTGCAACGAATTAAAAACACATTCCTGTTTGATACCACATTCAGTCACATTTTTATTTTTACAGTCATAATCGTAACTTTCTTTTGATCTAAGGAGTTTATCATTTTGTTTAAACAAAGTTTGCAATTCAGTTTTGTTGACTTGACAAAATCGGCATGGAAAGTTTGTATTAAAGCTCTCGGCAAAGCCAAGTATACCATGAAGACCTAAATTGTCACCTAATATCATGGCTAGTTTAAATAAAATATTTATCTCTTTTCCATTATATTGGATGTTAATTCCAACTGTCTCCAAATACTTCAATTCATCTACAACCTTTTTAAAAATATCATTCCCAAATGACTTTCGATCATCAGAATGGAACAAAAAAAACAAAAAATAATTTTCCAGTTTTGAGCTAATAGATGGCAATAAACATGGCAAATGTGCGTAAACAGCTCCTAGTTTGTGGATACCAGCATGCGACCCCAAAGGGTTGCCAGTTTCGTAATCATCATAGTATAAAAATATCGGCAAGGTAATTTTGTTCTCGTTATCTGGAGGACATATTGATAACCAGTACTTAGATTGAGTGAAAGCTGTTACCACTTCTGTATCGTGCTGTAGAGAAGTTCTATAGCCCACAATAGTTTTTAACATGTTTGTATTTTCGAAAATTTTACTAAGAACTAGTCGCATTGGAATGAATTGAGCAGTGACTGGCACAGACTTATATAAAAGGACTTGAGATGCTCTTATCCTTTCCTTCCTTTCACCTAATATATGATCAACAGGCGTAATAAAACAGTTGGAGTTTCGTAGAGCTTTTAACCTTAAAAACTCTGTCGATAAGTCAGCAAACGGGTCTTTTAATACCGAAAACATCTTACGAATATCTACAATATTTTTAGTCGGTGCAGACAAGTTATTTAAAATATCAACAACAAATTTTTCCAGAAAAGGAATCAAATCACTGTTAAAAAACATAGTAAAAGTGTCAATAATCAACTGAACATGTGATCTTGGCAAGAGAGATAGATTGTAAAGATGTGCAATAAACTTAATTGCTTCGTCCTTGATAATAAACTTAAAGTTATCCAGAAAATCGTCTACAGTACTTTTACCAACATTAGTAGCATTATCAGAATGTTGTTCCTCTAATAAAATCGAATTTACAGCAGTTTGATCATCAATTGATGAACACCTAGAGGTTTGGTCAGGTGCTAAAGTTTCAGTTAAATTATTATGTTTTTTATGAAAATGCTGTTTAAAATATTTTATGTTTTGAAAATTCCTGTAACAATTTTGCTCTCTGCATTGGAATGTAGATAAATTGTGAAATTTATGTTTTAATTTTAGATGCATTAAAAGAGCATCAACAGTAGGAAATATTACAGAACATTCTGAGCATTTGGCCATTTTGTAAATCTTAACAAAAAAAACTTAAAGTAGTCGTTATTCTGTATTTCCTTTAGACAAATTATGGTAATCAAAATAAATCAGTCTTGTAAAAATTGATCAACTGATGTAAAACTTTTATCAAATTTGCTTTTAATTTTAAAAATACCCTTTTGTACACACATCCAAATATGCTCTGCTTCTGGGGAGTACTGAGCATTCAGTGCATGAGTTATCTTAAAACAAAGTTCTACGGCCTTAAGGGGTGTACATACGTTGTATAAGACTTTATCAACAGCAACAAAGCACTCGCTGATGTTATCCTCCGAAGATGCAACAACAATTGGCGTGGGCTGAAAGGTCAGACCCAGGTGATTCAGTTTATTTTTCTTTTCTTCGAGTTTGATGTGAAGATCCTCAAGTCTCTAAAAAACACAAAATAATTCAAATTGTTATTAAACAGCTATATCTACAAGTTTAAAAAATTTAAGGGCAAATGTCTTGGTTATGCATGGCAAAAATAGATATACCAAAGTTAAATGTATCTTATTGGCAACAAATGTACCTTTTTAGGACCTTTATATGACTTTTTCAGCTCTTTTGGGATAAATATGCTGCCCCAAGCTTTGTGGCCTAATGCCTAGAAATTTGATTTATTGTTTACCCTTATATGAAAAATAAATGATTGCTGCACTTCTTCCTTTGACGGTTTGTATTTTTTGGTCACTGTCTGGGCTCTTATAATGTTTGGCAAAATTTTCAAGGTAATAAATGACTTAACATCTGAAACGAAAATAATGTGAATTGCAACCTTCAGTCACAAAGCAATACAATGTATTTTAAAAGCCCTTTGTTCTTACCATCATCGGTTGCCTCTTCCAAAATGGACAGATAGTGTTTTATATTTGTGTCTTTCATATTCTTGCCCCGTTCGAGGACTTTTCGTGAAAATTCGGGCCAGTTAGCGTACAGATTCATATCATGTTCTGGATACATACTATTAAAGTCATTCTCTAACTGAAAAAAAAAAAAGTTTTTTAATAAAAACGTAATTGCTGTGGACAGCTTATATTAAAATATTTGCTAATATCATAAACTTACCAAAGTAAAACCTCTATTTTCACGTAGGACCCTGTATGTTGCATAGTAAGTATAAATTGGTGTATGTTTCAACTCATTCTGTCGTGTAATAAATGTCTTCGTCCAATACATTTCCACCTGACCCCAAGGTTCGATATTATTTTTTAACCAAGCGAGCGATTCTTCAGAGACTTCCTCATCATCCTCGCGAGGCAAAATGTCTAAAAACAACCAAGTTTAAAATCCTAAACGAAAAACACTATACCTATATCTACTCAACTTATATAAAAAATAAACCAAGTTTTCTTTGGAACTTACCGTCATCTCCCTGCTCACTGCTTAATAGACCCACCCTCCTTAAACATTTCCTTAAATTATAATATTTACAAAAAAGCTTTCCTTGGCCATCCTTTTTGTATTTTCCGTTTGAAACTCGTTTCAGAACCATTCGAAAATATATCTCCTTAAATTCACAAAAAAATTATATACAAGCCTGTCCCCAAATACTTAGGTGTTACATGATAAAAAAAAAATGCATTATCAAAAAATGTATTTGTACTTATTTGATTTTTTTGTAAAATGCAAATATATAAAACCGATTAATTATTATATATCTGAACTTTTATTTCAAAATTTGTATTAAGTCTTTATGTTAGTTTATGGACAACTTTGTTTTATTAAAAAAATTGTTATAAAATAATAAATGATTGCACTTTTCTCTTTAAGCATTTTTATGTTTTCCTAATTTATTAACACCCTGTATATCTGATCTAAAAAAAAAATATTGTGAATTCGTTTTCTCAACAAGCAGAACGTTTTAAAAAGAATGATTTTTGGTCAAAAACTGAATAATAAAGAGTTTTTCAATCTTTGGGACTCTATCCGCGGACACACTGTATGTTTGGGAAATTTTTTTAATCTACTAGATGGGTAGAGTAACTGTACCAAAAATTATCAAAATTGGTGAGGTCTTTAGTCAAACCTCCTTTTATTTTCGTTGATTTGATGTAAAATGACTTAAAGAAAAAATAAAAAAATAAACATAAAAGCTCTATGTATACAGTAATGTACCCTCGAATGTACCCATGTGGAAAGCTCTATATAATTTTTGATCTTACGAGAGTAGTCCCTTTCCACAAAGATTTATGTTTCATGAGAAAATATAATAAAATAAAATATTATACAAGACCACCTAAAAAAATATAAAGTTTAGTTTCCAAAAAATGATTTACCTTTGACTCGCCAGGAAATACAATGGGTATTTGTGCAGCAAGTTTTAAAAAATCCTCGCGATTCAGTCTCTTGTCAGTGTTTGGCCCCAGTTCATTTTCTATTATGATTTCTGATAACTTATTCCTCGAGTCATCGTCAAGTTTTTGCTTCATTTCAAAATACCCTAGTATATATTTTCCCTTAGGGGAGGCTTCCAATAATTTTTTTAAAGGTATTTCTTCATTTGTAGTGTCTGAAAAAGTAATCAAGTTAAAGTTAGTTATTATAATAGGTATCCTATGCTATTAAAAATAGAAACAAAGTCAAGCATTACAAGTTTTTTTTTTCATTTGCTTATTGCAATTTTCTACACCATTTACCCAATTTTTTAATAATATATTACCATTTTCTTCTATTTCTTCAATAATAACTCCTTTGTCTATAGACAGACAACTTATAGTACTGAAACTGTCAGTTGCATGGGACTGTTCTCCCAGTGAAAAACTTTTTTCATCAGTCTTTAAAGAACTTTCATCTTCAGTCCCTACCCAAGTCTCTATACGAAAACAAGACAAAATTATATTAAACTAAACTAAAATAACGGAACAAAATATAAGGAAGCAAAATCTTGTAATATTTAAAAAAAATAATCAGCAAGTTTCTGTTCGACAGTACCTACCTATGGTTTCTACAGGATATTCGAGAGCATATTGCTGCTCAAATTTGATTCTTAATCCGATGTGGGGTATTAAATCCTTTAATATTTGGCCTTTCAGATGTTTCCAGACAGATTCATCGATCTTATTTTCTAGAATTAAATTAATATTTTGCTTTCTTTCATATGAAAGTCTATTATACTATTTACTAACCATTCATAAGAACATAATATGACTACTTTATACAAATAAATTGAATTAAAAATATTGACTTTTGAGCTTCTTTTTAAAAATAATGATAAAATCAATATATTTTTAAAAGGCCCAAATAATGCTTAATCAATATAAAAAATAATATACCATATATCCCATTTAACAAAAACATAGGTTTGGTCATATCTAAAAAAATTAACATTTTTAGAAAAATAACTGATTACACCACTAAACTCCACTTTATTTTGCCCCACGTGTATAACATTTAATTTATTTTTGACATTCCCAAATAAAACTCAGGCTACTACAGGGTGCACGGGCAATACATTAGAGGATATAGTATAGGGGCCAACAATATTCGAACAAAAACTATTTATGTTAATATAAATTTTATATAGGTATACAGTATGTCCACGAATGGGGTTTACATCAGGACAAATGGTCTAAAAATTTAAAGATACGACAAAAAAGTCACTCTTAATAAACGTTTTTGCGTGCCTAGTAGGATTCATCATAAAAATCTTCAATTTTTTTAAAGCAGGGTGGGAAAAAACTGCAAAAATGTTATTTTGCTTAAGAGTAAACATACTTTATTTTCAAAGATACGAAAAAAAGTCACTCTTAATGAACGTTTATACTTGAATAATGAATAGGTAATACTTGTTGTCAATGTCTTTATTTAATGAAGTAAATAAGTATAATAATACGAACATTTTTATTAACATGAAAAGAATATGATAACAATTTCATAATTAAAAAACCCACCCTGTCTAAAAAAATTGGAGTTTTTTATGATGAATCGTACTAGGCACACAAAAACGTTTATTAAGAGTGACTTTTTGTCGTATCTTTCAATTTTTAGTCCATTTGTCCTCTTGTAAACCCCATCCGTGGACATACTGTATTGTTTTGCTTCGGTACACATACCGAGTGTTTTTTTTAGTCCAAATATTGTTGGCCTTGACTTTACTGAACTGGTAGATTACACATAATAGAATGGCTGTAAGTCAGGTAACAATTCCAAATATACCTAGATTTACACTTACATATTTAACTACCAATCAAATTGATATTTGGCACAGGCCCACCTTGACTGATGGTAATTTGTACGATTCTCTAACAAAATTAAGTAATATTCACCTATTATTGAGTCATTGTCATTGAATCAAAACACAGTCAGTACAAAAATAAAAACCAGCAAAGAAAACAATTGCACTATTTAAGATAAACAAATTAAAACTTGCTTTAAAATTATTCAACATGCCCCTAGTCACTGCGAAAATGTTACCTGTTTTAAAGTTTGGTTATGTTAGGTCTAAAAGTAAAATAAGTTTTTATTTTCGAAGCCCTTTTTACATTTCTCTGGTTACAGCCAAATTTGTGCTATACATACCTAATATATTATAATACCTATATATTTTTTGGATGATAGGAACAAATAATAAAGCAAAATTAAAGCATTTTATGGCGACGAATGATTCATAGCTTTAGAGATAAAATTTAATATACGTACCCATGAAGCACTCAGTTAAACTATCTGCTAAACCATATTTAGTTAGTTTTTCGACGACAAATGCATACGACATTATTGAAACACAAAAATCCACTAATTATAGGCACAGGTAATCAAAAATCCCGGACACATGAATAGGCGTCACCGGCTTAATGTCTGAACAACCGAAATAATTTGAATTGAAATAAACGGAAATTTCTTAATCGACGAAGGAGGACAAATGACAATTGACGATCCTGCCGCCTGAAGAGATCAGTGTTGCCGGGTTTCGACGGCGATGCAATGCTGCCAAAAATGTATCTGCTACAGGGTGGGTTTGATGGGTTATGCTAATTAAACTACCTAGTTGCGTGAACTAGGTAAACTAATATTTGTTGATTCCAACATTCCGACTCGGTTACCATTACTAAAATACAGTTAAGAATAATATTTAGTTTCCAAAACTAAAATATTTTGTTTAAACCAACCAAGTCATAACTAAAATTGGTTCAGGAAACTAAAAATTATTGTTAGGTATGCTAAAGTCTTTCTAGCGAGAAAAAATTAGCTTGGGCGACCAACGCATTTTTTAGAGTGCGTCTAAACTCTAAAACCCATCGATGCACAGTTGGAAATGAAGGAGCAGATTCCTTTAACACTTTCACCATTTTTGTATGAATTTCCGTTGCTGATAAACCTTCCAAAACAAAGAATTTTATCACTGCACGATATTCGGTTTTTTCCATTGTAAAAAAATACACTGACACGTCAACTTCTAGTGGCTTGTAAACAAACAATGAATTGACAGAGTGGAATGAAACTTTGGGTATGTTCATATGAAAGATGAAATATTAACATGGCGTAGAAATTTTGGTACTTCTACTTCTCTATAGATGTCGCTTTCAAAACTTTTTGAGCAACCTATTATGTTCAAAATAGATAGTTACTAAATATTGGGAGGTTAGAAATTCGTTTTATTTTGTTAATTGTGCTGACGAACACTGGTACATTAAAACAGAGTTGTGTACCAGTATTCGTCAGATGTGACGGACACTGGGCCAGCACCTTTTAGAATTACATATAATCTCCTTCTTGTTTTAAAGAGCCTATTATTATTATGATAAAGGAATTGCGTTTCAGTTATATTGAGGAATATCCGTAGGGGAGGGGCGGGCATAATGACATAGGCGGGCATAATGACTTTTTTCTATTATAATAAATCTAGTAGCAGTATAAGTCCCAATTCGGGTGATAACGTTCAAGAGCCGGCCACACTGCACTGGCTCTAGTAGGGATTCTCTAGACTTCCATCCGACGGATTTATTGTGTTGTTTGTGGTTGCCGAGTGTTGACCTTCAGTGTAAGTAACATTTTGTAATATTATTTAACTGCCTAATATTCATTTTTAATATAGTTTTGAGACATTGCCTTAACCACACAATTGTACACTATAAATTAATAACACATTTTTGGAAGTCAATTGCAACTTAAGTGTTTTTGAACCCAAATTTTAAAAAAATATCACGACGGGCAAAACGACATAGCATAATGGCGGGTAAAATGAATTAGTATGTCATTTTGCCCGCCTGTTTTGTTCAATGTTTTAACGGATTATTTTTTTTAGATGGTTTATTCGTATAAAAGAACGACAAATAGAGGTGCTTGGAATGATGTCGATATGGAGAGAGCCATACAAGCTGTCCGCAATGGTGAAATGGGCTTGTTAAAAGCAAGCAAGTCCTTTAATGTACCTACAGCAACTTTACGTCGTCGAGCTCTTGGGAAAAACAAATTCGCTGTTAATATTGAAAAACGCTTTGGTTCTTTTCAATCTGCATTAAATAGAGACCTTGAAGCTGCAATTGTGGATCATTTGCTGAACTTAGAATCTCGTTTTTTCGGGTTGACGACAACAGATGTGCGACAGCTGGCGTATGAAGTTGCTGAAAAAATGAAGATCAAACACCCTTTTAATAACGAAACTAGGATGGCTGGAAAGGGGTGGCTTCACGGTTTTCGTCAACGTCATCCTCAATTATCATTGCGTTGTCCAGAAGCCACGTCGCTTGCCAGAGCTGAGGCGTTTAATAAACCACAGATAAGTAAATTTTTCACCAAGCTGGAACAAATCATCGACGAGCACAAAATTGAAAACACAATGATTTTTAATATGGATGAATCAGCGCTGACCACAGTACAAGTTCCTCCAAAAGTGTTTGCTAAAAAAGGCAAAAAACAAGTGGGCGCTATCACAAGTGCAGAGAGAGGGGTGCACACGACAGTTGTCGTCTGCATGAGTTCTGGGGGAATGTATGTACCGCCATCCATAATTTTCCCGCGCAAACGGTTCAATCCGGACTTATACGATGGAGCACCCATTGGAACTTTAAAACTTTATAACGAGTCAGGTTACATGACGGCAGATTTGTTCGTAAAGTGGATTAAACACTTTATAGATCACGTGAGGCCCATTGCAGAAAAAAAAGCTTTGTTAATTTTAGACGGCCATTCTAGTCATAAGAGCTACCAGGCGTTAGAACTGGCTAAACAAAATTCAGTCGTTCTTCTGTGCCTTCCTGCACACTGCACCCACCACCTACAACCCTTAGACGTAGGATTTTTTGGTCCCCTTCACAAATATTACAACCAAACCGTTACCCATTGGTTAAAAGGAAATCCCGGCCGTGCAGTCACAATTTATCAGGTATCCAAACTTTTTAACCATGCCTATGAAAGAACAGCTACACTTGAAATTGCAACTAGTGCGTTCCGTGCCACAGGAATATCGCCGTTTAACGCTAACATTTTTCCTGAACATCTATTTTTACCGAGTTTAACCACGGACGTGCCAGAAGCAGTACCTGTCAAAGAAGGAGAACCCCTTAATGAAAATTTAGAAAATCTGCAAGAGCCTCAAACGAATAATACAGAAATACAAGCACCCACTGTGAAACCTACAGAGCAAGAACAACTAATTTTTACAGAAGAAGTATCTCAGGATCAAGCACCAACCTGCTCTTCAAAAGAGGTCGATATACAAAATATCTGGCAAAAATTGTCACCAGTGCCTCAGAGCAACATAAGAAAAACTGTCAAGCGTAAAACTGGTGGATATCAAGACGTTTTAACCGAAAGTCCGTATCTTCAAGGCATTCGCGAAAAGGAAATCAAGAAGAACCAAGAACAAGAAAGAAAGAACAAAAGAAACGTTGTTAAAAGGAAGCTTGTAGACAATGACTCAAATGAAAATAAAAATGAAAAAAAACAGGAGCAGTTAAGAAAAAGTAAAAGACCTGCTGTAAGGATTGTAATGGCAGACGAGACTAGTGAAGAAGAAGAAGATCCCTACCGTGTTAGTGACAACGAAGATGACTGTCCGTGTCTTTATTGTAACGATTTGTTCAGCAGATCAAAATCCAAAGAAACTTGGCTACAATGTCAACTTTGCCAAAAGTGGGCACATGCAGATTGTGCGGGTGTCCCCACAAAAGCAAAAAAGTTCATTTGTGATCTTTGCAAGGACTAAGTTTTAACATTTTACTTTATTTATCACTGTATTTGTTTTTATCTATGTGTTTAATATGTTTTTTTTTGTGTTTTATTTTTTGTATGCCATTTTGCCCGACCTGGGCGGGCAAAATGATTTTATGTTGCAAAGTACGTTTAACCTGTTCATAATAAAGTTTATAAAAAAAAAGAATGATTTTGTTTCTGAAGTTGTGGAGTATATGACTGGCCATCGACATATATGAAAATAATTAAATTTAGCTCATTTTTCATTAAGTTTTCTAGATAAAAAACTAAGTATGTCATTATGCCCGCCCCTCCCCTACCAGTAATCGTCATATCAGTAATAGGACAAAATAAAAAGTTAAAACCTTCTAAATAGTAGTGACGAATACTGGATCCCTTGGTGACGATAACTGGTTATTTTTATTATAGCTATGAGTCGACTTAACTATAGTGAAATGGACATGGAGAAAGCGATCGACGCTGTCAAAAAGGGCTCACCAATTGCGACAGCAGCAAAAATTTTTAAAGTACCACGTATGACCCTTTCAGATAAATGTAGGGGAAAAACTCCCCTAAAAAGGAAAATGGGCCCATCGACCATTTTATCAGAAAATGAGGAGCTAAATTTGGTAACATGGATTTGCCATTTGGGTAGCAGGGGATTTCCCGTAAACAATTGTCAACTTTTGGATAGTGTCCAGATGTTAATCAAAAGTTTAGGAAGATCTAATCCATTTAGCAACGATAGGCCAGGCCGTCATTGGTTGGAAGCCTTTCAAAAAAGACATCCAGAGATAGCTATTAGAACATCTCAGAACCTAACAAAAACTCGGGCCTCTGTATCAGAAATTACCATAAGGCGATGGTTTGAAGAAATTAAGGATTATTTTATCAAGAATAATTTATTGGACGCCTGTACTGACTCTTCACGAGTTTTTAACTGCGACGAGACAGCTTTTTTTCTAAGTCCCGGCAACAACCGGGTTCTGGTAAAAAGGGCCAGAAAATTGTACATAATTTAATTAACTCTGATGAAAAAGAAAACATCACAACTTTAATAATGGGAAATGCGGCAGGGCAACTAGCTCCCCCTATGGTGGTAGTTGATCTAAAGCGAGTGCCGAAGTCATTAGTCACCTCAATGCCACCATCTTGGGCTATTGGTAGGTCTGATAATGGATGGATGACTGGGCAAACGTTTTTTGAATATATAAGTAATGTTTTTTATCCGTGGCTAGTGCAAAATGGTGTACATTTTCCTATTATCTTGTATCTTGATGGACACGCCTCCCATCTTACTTTACCCTTGAGTGAGTTCTGCGCAAGTAAAAAAATAGAAATCGTTGCACTCTATCCAAATGCAACACACTTTTTGCAGCCAATGGATGTATCATTGTTTCATCCTTTAAAGGTGGCTTGGAAAAAAGAAGTTTATAAATGGCGAATAGAAAATGCAGGTATTCGTTTGAAACGAGATAACTTTGCTCTACTTCTACACAAGGTACTTCGAGATGCGGTGAAGCCTTCAATGCTTCAAAATGGATTTAGGGCTTGTGGGCTGCTTCCCCTTAATCCTGATGCAATAGATTATTTTAAAATAAAGAATCAAGTAAATAAAGATATTTCCGCACTTAAATCAGTAGAAAATGGAGACGACATAAAAAAACATTTGGCCTATATTGAAACCCTCATTCCAGATGAAAAATTAATATTATTTAAAAAATCTGGCCCTGCTTGGTTGCATGAGGTAGAATACACCGAGCTATTCAATATTTGGTATCAGATGAAAACCGATATCACTGATCCAGAAGATAAACAATACAAACAAAATGAATCTCCAGACTCTACAAATGGTAAAATAAACCATGACGAAATAAACAATGACGAAATGAACAATGACAAAATGAACATTTTATTAAATGAGCTGTTACCTGAAAATGAATTGGTTAACTTTGTAATAAGAAGTGAAGAAGGGACATTGGAGAAGATCTCAGCTGAAGACTTAACGAACATAGAATTGTATGAAACAGAAAGTAAGTAATTAAAATATTTAAATTGGTTTAAATTAGTTTGTGAACTGCTTAAATTGTCTTTTACAGATCCTCTACCTGAAATTAGCTTTCCTATGAATGACTCAGAAGACCAATGTATCACTATACATGAAGGTAATTTAATAAATTAAATTATTGAAGTTCATTCAAATTTCCTTCTTTTTTGTTTGTAGATAATCTGGATAACAACGCTTCAGAAAATAAAGTAATTATAGTTAATGAACTGCAAGTGAACCATAACGAGCTTCCCCAAGAAGTTAAACCGAGTCGGTACTTTATTCCTTTTGACAGGACAGACCCAGAAATGGCAAAACGCAATTTAATTGGCTTATCAATTAGTAGTCACGAAGATCGTCAAGAGGCAGTCAGTGGTGAAGAACAGATAATAAATATTTGTGAAAGCACTATCCACTATGAAAAAGGTAAAATTAAATGCTTACCATATATTAATTAAATCAACTTTACTTAAATTGATATCATTTTAGATTATCCATCCGAGAGTACAAGTATTGGGACAAATGTATCCAATTCTGACCGAATGCCACTAATCGCGATGGAAATGAGAGAAGAATCTGATAAAAATAAATCCAGTGACAGAGATATACCTTCTAATATACCATCTCCTTTTAAAAATAATTTATTTTGGCCAGAAATACCAAAACCTTCAAAGAGACGGGTTGAAAAAATTCCGTCGGTGGCCACTTCTAAGGACTGGCAAGAATATTTTAGAAAAAAAGAAGATAAAAAGATTGAGAAGGAAAAGGAGATCGAAGACAGAAAAAGAAAGCGACAAGAAAACAAAGAACAAAAGAAAGGACAAATATTAAAAAAGAGAAATAAAAAAGAAGCAAAAAAAGAAGAAAATACTAATTGCACCGAAAAGGAAACAGAAAAAGAATCTTGGTTTTGTTTTATTTGCGAAGAAGAGTGCAAAGAAAATATGATTAGGTGCCAAGAATGTTTAAAGTGGATGCACGATAGATGTGCCAAAATAACAAAAAAGACTACAATTTTCATATGTCAAATCTGTAACTCAAATGAATGACTAATAAAAATTTTGATTTAGCAATTCCAGATTTTTACTACTTGACGAACACTAGTAAACTTACCTGCCGATAACTGGGTCGGACCATATTTTTGCATGACGAAAATTGGTACATGGCCGCATTTAACGATTTCTATAAATTAGTCGATTTTTAAGCTAGAACTATGCATATGAAAATAAAAGGCATGATAGCGAACTCTATAATCTATATATTTACAATATTTTCCTAAATAAGATAACAAAACTGCTTTTTATTTTCAATTTTTAATGCTGTAGATGGCCTTAACGTGACGAATACTGGGACATTTACCTTATATGCATGTGTTTTTTTAAATCAGTACATTCAGTTTCATTTTCATCACCGCTGCTAACAGGTTTCAAAGCATCTTCAGCATCACGTTTGCCATCGTGCTCTGGTGATGAACGATTTTTTAAAAGTTTTAAATTATCAAAGTTAGCTGCAAAGCTGACAAGCTTATCCTTGATTGAAGACGCTTCAAGTCCAGCTTCGATATTGTCATGAAAGACTCGGACCTAAATATTTCTGGTGGTGCATTCTTAATTTCCTTAAAATTACGTGGGTCGAAATAATAAAATTGCTTATAGGTGTTTTGGTGGTTGAAAAATCTATTTTTGAGGCTTTGGGTAACCTGATTAATAATTAATTTAGATATACACTTCAATTTCAAAATTTTTGTCCGGTCCTTGTTTGTTAATCATGTCGATGTCGCCACACTGTTCACCTGCCATTTTTTTTGATTTCCTGATTCGATTTAAAGAAAATTCCGTTTCAATATAAATGTCTGTCGTGTCAAAGTCGATTTTTCTGTTTACTGAACTTATAAAACCATTTACATTAGATAAAATTTGTGGAAACATTTCATACAATTTTTCAACTTTTTGTGTTGCATCTTTAATTAAGTGGAAAGCACGATTAAAGTCAAGGCCTCTGGTTTGTAAGTAATTTGATGCCAGTAAGATGTTCAAAAATAGCCAAAAAAGTAAAGGCCAGAACTAAAATCTCATAGCTAGCCCAAGCGTTTAATAAGCCTTTGGCTTCGGATAATGTTTTGGCATCAAACTCATTGCTTGTAGATATTTCATGTAGGACAATTAAGAGATTTGAATAAACTTCATTTTCCTGGTCGTCAATTTTACCAAATAAAGACTGTAAAGCATTAGATTTACTCCTCCAACGAGTGTTACAAACTTTCTTTAATCGACGTGTTTTATTTTCTAGAGAACTTTTCCATACCTTGTCTCTTTTATAGGACTCAGTCATAAAGACCCCAGTTCTATTTAACAACCCAAATAAATTTTTGAATTTTACACAACATTCTGTACTGTCACAAACTACTAAGTTTAGTACATGTGCGTAACACCACGTATACACAGAAAATTCTGATATATTTTTTATTTTAGCCGTTATTACTGCCCAGACATATTAGCGGCCCCATCAAAAGAACACCCAATGATGTCCGATACATCTAAATTAAGTTTATTTAGTTCGTCTGTCAGTGTTTTAAAGAGTTCTTCACCACTAGATTTTTGTAAATTGGTTAAGGAAAGTAATCTTTCTTTTATTTCACCTTTGTAGACGTACCTGGCAATAATAGCACACTGTTCCCGGACACTCACATCTTGGGTAGAGTCAATTTGTACACTAAACTTTTTAGCCTGTTTAATCTCTTTCGCTATTTTATTCTTTACATAATTTTTTAGAATTTCAATTATTGCGTCAACCGTCGTTTTGCTAAGAAATGTAATTTGATAGCTGCGCTCCTGCCCTTTATCTATTTTTTTTTGAAACAGAACAAATATTTTCCAAGTGAGTTTTCATAATATCGTCATACTTAGCTATAAGAAGGCACAATTCCAGAAAATTACCTCTTTTAATAAGTGAATTTGTTTCTGCCAAATAGCGACTACTCTCGTGCTTTCCTCTATAGGCTAAATTTTGTTTAGTTATAAACAATATTATGTCAATAATCCTCCTAACCAATAGTCTATTTCAAAGTATTTGATTTCGTTTTAGGTTTTCTAAATCAAAATTAATTTTGTTCTCAATATTTGCATTATTTTTTACATGAAAAAAGGCATCTACACTGAGAAAAAGATTGTATTGCGATAACCTGAAACGAATTCGTTCAATAAAAATATTTAATTGAAAACGAGCAACAAAATATTTTATTCGCCGAATTAAATTATTTTATTGCGGAATGTAATTAAAGTTTTATTTGGAGAATTACATCAACTTTTTATGTATTTTAGTCTAATTTAATTGCCCGAATTAAAGTTTATTTCTAGGAAACATGTAAGTTTACTTTATTAGGACTAACATTTAATTCGAGTAAATTCACTAATGATCCCGTCAATCAAATGTTTCTTCACTTAAAGATTTAAAAACTATTTTGTCAATTAAATTACACTTGCCTATTCCATTTGACCTTTATAGAGTGTATAAAGGTTTTCTTGTTAATATATTTTTTGAAGGGGTACCACAATAAAATGTTACTTGTGAATACTTAAAATTTTTTGGGTAAATAAAATTTGAATTGCTAATTTAGTACAGGCCTTATGACCATGCATAATTATATTCTTATGATAGGTTTAAAATACTGGAACGAGTATATATACGATATTCAGCCATCATTCAAATATATGCCACTTTCTTTTTGTTTACAATATCAATTTTGTTGTAACCATAGCACTTTTTTACTTTAGGTATTTATTTAATGTTTGGTTGATATGTTTTAGAATTTAGATAGAATAAAACAACAAATAATGAATATTTTAAATAACAAAGAAAATGGTAATATATATGAAACCGTATAATGAATATCAGTAATATCATACTTACTTGGTTAAGTAGTTTAACCTGCTATACGAATATAATTCGAGTCATAAGACCTGGTAAGATGCAAGTTTGTCAGTCAAGCGTATATATTCGTCGACTCTTATGGCTATATAGGGTGTAGGGTAGAAATAATTATACTAGTATTTATACAAACATTATAAAGTATTTTAATAACTTTGTTAACTCAAAACTCCAAATCAAAACTCGAACAATAAACATTAAAACAGTTTAACGTAGGTACGTAACATAACATGGCCTTCGCAAGACATACAACATAATATTTATTTCAAGACAACATAATATCTATTTTAAAATCATGTTCTGAGATCAATAATCAGTTTTCCTAGACCCGATCACTTTTACACTTCACTAAAAAATTAAAACTAAAGAACATACCTATAAATAAAACAATAATCACGGCCGGCCGGGCACACCATGCACGACAGGTTGCAACGAAATGCATTATGGCGGGCTTTCGCATCCTTGATGCTTACCCCGACCATCGCACACCCCGCGACGCTTCGACGACGAAGGCGTTATTTATAAAACATATATTCCCGAAATCACATTTTTATAAGGGTAATAAAATTATAATTATGGTAACGGGAAAATTGTAGGATCGCACATGGAATAAAAATTTAATAATAATATATTTGCAATAATTTGCGTATAGCTGTTAGATGAACTAATGCTTTATTGTAACAATAAAACCTTAATGAAGGAAAATGCGGAGAAAAGTAAATTAGCAAGATTTTATGGACCCAATAATACTAAGTTGACGGTAAGAAAATATTCGCCAATTAAATTATTTTATTGAACCAACTAAATTTTTTTCTCCTAATATCTTGTCGGCAATATATCTCGATTGATATAACATAGGTTATAGGTTGTATTGTCACAATTAATAAAAAACCAATTAAACCTTTTAATTCACACAACAAAAAGTTTTTCCTCAGTGTACTGCTTGCGAGTGTGACTTTGACTCGTTGAATTATATGCCTAAAATCATTAACGCCAGCCTGGCTAAAGGTGGACTTCATTTGCCCAAAAACCATACACACTGAACAGAAAATCTTGTTTAAATGTGTTGAATAGGACAGCCAGTTTCTGGCAACATGCTCCCCATTTGGTAGTTTTCTCTCATATATCATTGCACTAAAAGGCAGTTTTTCTCCCCTATCATTATATTTTGGCTGTATCGGATGCCTTTTTAAAAAATTTAATTTTTCATTGATGTTGGCTAGTGCAGGCGGGGCAGCAAAAAAACTAATTTCGTCCAAACCGCTACTGGCTATATCATAATTATAATCCTTAACTTTAGGATCCGAAACGTCGTCTTCGTCTTCAGACGAGGATCCCGATGACAAAATGTTTAGTTTATTAATTGTTTGCTTCTGCGAGGAAGATGCCTGAGGTTCAGCTTCACAGATTTCTGTTTCTTTCTCTTGGATTTTATTTTGATTATTTTCCTTTTCTAATAAATTGACTTTACCAGAGTTTTGGGTATTTTCAGCATGAAAAAAAGACGTTATTCTTGGTAATTTTGAATTTAAGGAAGCTGCAGTAAACTGTTTCTTGCGTGCCTCTTCTCGTTTTTGATTGTATCCAGATTTTTCTGCCCTCTTTTTTTTAACAGGATTAGTGTTAAATGCATTAGATTCTGACATCTACAGAAACAATATTTTGAAATTATTTTAATGCCTAAAATTATTATTAATTTGTTGTTTTTTGGTTAATTAAATATGTTTTTAAAAGCATAAAGCACATAAAAAGGGCGTTTTAAGGTTTCAGAATAGTTACCTAATAAAATAAAGAACTAATAATTGTTTTTTCAGGATTTTAAATATTTTAAGAAGAATTTAACAATAATAATTATTATTAATATAGATAATATAAGCAAAAATGTTAAAGGAACAAATGCTCCACATCGAATTTAAACGCACAAAGTTCCTACTTCTACATTTTTTTTTGCTTAAATAACCGAATGTCTTAGTTTGGAATAAATAGTAATATTAATAATAATCCAGAACTATTGTTGTCATTATTATATCTATATTATTATGTAATTTTGCTTAGCTTTTAAATAGGTACGCACAAATTCACTTTCTTTAGCATCCAGTTCCAATACGAATAACAAAACAACTAAGTAAGAAATAAAATAGTTTTTCACTTTTTGCAGGGTGGGCTTGTCCTATGTCGCAAAACAAAATATACATTTTTGTGTAATTATTTCAAAGGATTGCCGCGCCGACCTGCTAGTAAAGTCCATAATTTATTTAATTTAAAAATAAAAATTCTCTCTTGAAAAACAAAACAACCCTGTTTTCCCTTATCAAAGTCAAAGGAGCCGCTGCGAGCCCGACGTTTCCCGATGCCGCGCGGTAATACGGTGGTCCGATATGTCAATATCAGGCCACATTTTTGACAAAAGTCAACTTAATTTAGCTTTAAAATTATTATTTTATACGTTAAGGCTAACCAAAGAACGTAAAGAAAAATAAAATTATCAGTTATTAAATATTTTTAAATATTAAGTTATACGTTAAAACGTACATAAATTTAATATTTAAAAATATTTATTAACTGATAATTTTATTTTTCTTTACGGTCTTTTGTTAGCCTTAACTCATATTAAAATAATAATTTTAAAATCAATTTCAATATTTAACTTTTGTCAAAAATTTTGCCTAATATTAATATTTTGGACCACCGTATTGGCGCGTACCATCGCCAACCGTCGGGCTGCTTTGACTCTGATCTGGGAAAGAAGGATTATTTTATTCAAGAGAGAATTTTTATTTCTGAATTAAATCAAAGAATAAAATATGGACCTTAAAAATATTTCTTTTTACATATTTAAATTCCAAGACCTTTATTTTAAAAAACCTATTGTAGGTTGTAGCCACAAAAGTAGGTATGCTATTGTTTAGTAAAATAAAAATAAAGTCAAAAAAATAAAACTTTTACAATATGTAATCCAATAAATTAAATTAAAGCCAGTAAGTATCAGAAAAGAAAAGAATCAATGGACCACATACGAAAAATATGAAAACTTTAAAACGACGAATAGATTCATTTAAGGAATTCTATGAATATCGCCAATTGGAGAAAAATAATATGTACCTATTATTATATTGGTGTACGGGCCTTAAAGGCCCCAAAGGCTTAGGGCCCACCGGGCATTTGCCCGGTTGCCCGGTGGCACAATCCGACGCTGGTGGCGATAGGTGTGATTTGGGCGAAAGTATCTCATTGCCAAGAATGCTTTATGCAACGTTGTCGTTATATGTGGCATAAACGATAGTCTTTCGTCCAAAATCACACCTGAGTACTTTACTTTTTAAGTCGGTATTATGTTTGTATCGTCAATTTTTAATGGTACAAAAATTTTGTTGTTCGTGAATTTCTTTGTTAGTACAGTGCATTCAGTTTTTGTAGGATTTAGGGAAATTTTCCACTTGTCATAGTAGGGTTTCAGTCTTTGAAGGTGACCTCATATTTGCCCCTTTGCAGCTTCCGTATAATATGATTGTTAATAAATTAAGGCATCATCGGCGTATATTGTCAGTTTTGTCGTCGGGTGTTGCGGTATGTCAGCCGTGTATAGGTTATATAATATGGGTGATAGTACGGTCCCCTGTGGCACACCCGCAGATATTTGTCGAGAGTCTGAGATGTCTGCCTCGACTCTCACTTGTATTTGTCGGTCTGTTAGGTATGATTGTATGAGTGTTACCCAGAGTGGAGAGGAAAGTTGTGGAAGTAAAAGAGATTGTGTAGGAGACCTTTGTGCCAAAGGGAATCAAAAGCTCTCTTGATGTCCAGCAGCAGCATCACGGTGTTTTGCTGATCATTAAATTTGTTCGGGCGTCCTGCACGACTTTGGTCACGAGGAGAGTCGTGCTATGACCCACCCTGACACTAAATTGAAAATCTGGAATTTTATTTTCCAGGTTGCTGATGCGGAGTTTCATCAGTAGAGCTCTCTCAACCACCTTTGACACGGTATCTAGTAAAGATATTGGCCGATAAGAGTCGGGCAAATTGGGATTTTTGCCCGGTTTCAATATCGGCACGACCACTGCCCTCTTCCACTGGCTTGGGAAATGTTGCAGTCAGATGATAGTATTTATTATGTAACATATGTTAGTTGTACAATGGTTTTTTTTGGGTAGATTTTTCAAAAGTAACTTGGATATGCCATCTGGTCCAGGAGCCTTGTTATTGGCAGTTCATGTGATGATGTTTAGAATGTCTGTAGGTTTGACTATTCATTTAGAGTAGACTGTCGGTGGAATTGGATATTTTTTGTTAGTGATGTTGTCAATTTCGGTTGTAATTTGTCGCTGTTCGTCGGTGGTGTCTGGTAGGCTGTTGCAGACCTCCGCTAGTGTTTCCACTAGCGTGTCTGCTTTTTCCTTGTTGGTCTGTACTAGGTTTTGTGATAAGGATGGAATTTTTACTTTTTTGTTTTTTAAGCGCTTTGTCAGGCGCCACAGAGAATTGTCTTGCGTGGATAATCCTCCGATCCGTCCTGTACGCGTCTGTAGCGTTGCCATCTGCGTCTGATGTTGTTTTTGAATTTTATTAAATTTAGTATGTCAGCAGGAAGTAGGTCTTCTTTGTGTTGCAGGGTAACTCGACGACCAATTAGGTCGCGCGTACCCTGTATATTTCTTGTTAGGTTCTCTACTTCCTGCTCAAGTTGGTCCGTTGTTAGTATGTTGTTGTTTATTGTTGTCGTTTGGTTTACGACCTGTCTAAACCTGGGCCAGTTGGCATTTTTGAAGATGAGCGTCGTCGGACCACTACCAAATGCAAATTGGGTTTCCCAAGTTGCGTATACAGGGAGATGGTCCGACGACAGCTCGTCTAGCACAGTCAAGTCCAATAGATTTTGTACGTTTTTGTTTATTGTCATGTCGATGTATGTTGCACGCATGCCGTTTGGTGGGTAATGTGTAGGCTGTCCGTTCTCATAATTTGGAGTAAGTTAGTTGTGGCTTAATCAAACAGAAATGTACCATTTCTGTTTCTGATCTGATTACGCCACATTGTATGTCGTGCGTGGAAGTCCCCGATAAGTAGTATCTGCGGGTGTCTGGTAAAAATATATTGGCCAGGTCATGGTTTTGTAGTCGCAAGTAGGGACGGGCATAACCTCCGCAAATAACCACTCCATTCCTCATTTGCACTGCAACATTCTCGATTGCAGATTGAAAGTTGTTTATGCGCTTGTGAGGGATGGAGTGTTTTATTATTACAGCTACCCCGCCCCGCCCCTCGTCTGTTTCTGTCTGTCCTGTAAATTTCGTAATTGCGTATTTTGAATTTAATATTGTCGGTTAGTTTTGTTTCAGTCACAATCATAATATCAATTTTATGAATGTTTAAAAACTAAATAAATCACCTAATTGTTCGTAAATGCCATTGGCGTTCCAATTAATAAACTTCAATTTTTTAGAAGCTATATTTGTCAACGGTTTGGACGAAGTTTATTAATTCGAACGCCCGTAGCTGCCTGTCTGGCATTTTTAGAATATTAATTATATCTTTGAACATTTTGGTGATTTCACCAAGATTAAAATTTTGTAGCTCACCCATGGTCTGCATGAACTCACTCATTTCGCTTGTATCAGATACTACCTTCCCCTGGTGGTTACCATTTCCCGATCTGGTCCCCGCAGTGGTGGATACATGGCATCATAACTGGTGCCACGTTGGTACTGCTGCTGTTGCTGCTGCTGCTGCTGCTGTTGTTGTTGTCATTGTGGTGGCTGTTGCGGCAGCTAGCTAGCAGGCGCGGCCCGTGAATTTTTTTACAGGTGGGTCAAAATTTTGTGGGCAACTAGTGATAACAACGCAACAAGCAATATACACTTTTTTAATTAAGAAAGGTTTTTTAATAATGTGCCAAGAAATTATTTACCTACAAATAAACACTGCAAAAAATCATAAAATAGGTACTGCAGAATACTGAACATTACTACTCTTGATGTTTATGACTTTGAGTATCACTATTCTGTTTATGGCTTTTTTCTATGTGTTTTAATACTCTAAATTAGTAGATTTTAGCGGCTTTCGTAGTGATAAGTTTAGCTTCTCTTCAATAGATGTCGCGCCTTGTACTAAAAGCCCAGAATATAAACAGAAAAAAATTCGGAACTAAAAGTATGATTATTTGTAAAATAAAATTAGGAACGCTGCCGAAACTCCGTTTTCTTTAATAAATACAATGCTGGCGACTAGACATAGTAATATGATATTTGTCTACGCACGTGCAGGCTGTAAGCTGTAGTAAATATGAGATTGCCAACAAGTTTAAAAATATTTTATCGAGGAAGAACTTATTTCCAATACACCTTTTAGAGCAGATCTAATTTTTTAAATAACAAAAAATTTAAAAAAAGTTCTTGCCCCAACACAGATTCGAACCCGCGAGCATCGGATTATCTCGCTGCGATTATACCCCTTGGACTACGCTGGTTATGTAAGAAAATCGGTCCGATACCGTTAAATTTGATGCCTAGCGCTGGCCTGACAGAAATCGTATTTATAATTTTTTGTTTAACCACTAATTAATATTATTAATACGATGCAAATACAATGCGCATATTAGGTACCTAATTAGGTTTTCTTTTTCCCAACCAAATGTTTTAAAATAAAATATTTTAGGGGGCGGTTTGAGAGTATTTCCATAGTGGGAGTGGCCAGGTATTATTGGTGGGCCGTCGACCAATTGTGTCTCTTTTTAACTTCCTAAAGCGCGTATGTCTGTTTCTCTCTTGCTTTTAATGAATTTATATCGTCCATATAAACCGATAAGATCAATTTACAATATGACCCAGCCCGGAACAAGCTAGAATATCCTTTGACGATGGCTTGACTTGATTCTTTCTTGGGGAGTTTTCGCATGGAACTTTGAAACAAAAGGTTCCTTTTTGGTTTTAAAAAATTAAAAAATAAATTATTAGGTAAATCACTGAAAATTTTAGGTGGGTCATTGACCAAATGACCTTATGGACGGGCCGCGCCTGCTAGCTAGAGTTGCCGCCACTTGCCCTGGCGGTAGCGTCACTTGTCCTGACGGTCTTGATCCATGGGTTTGTCTCCGGCGGTGGTGGAGGTATTTATTGTTTGGACTGATGCTGAAATTGTTGGTTTTGGATTTTAGATAATTTGAATGTATAAACCGGACATTCGGAGTTGTTTGTATGGTGGTCCTTGCCATAGTTAGCGCATTTTGTTGGGTGTTTACCGGTGTATATATTCGTCGCATGTTCGCCGGCACACTTCATGCACTTGGGCGCTCTGTGGCAGTATGTTGTTGCATGCCATGCTTGACACCGTCTGCATTGTATAATACTCTTCTCCTGTCTTCTTCGTTCCCAGGTTATTCTTACATTGCCAAGATATTTTATTTTATTTTGTAGGTTAGTTAATTTTATGTCGGTGAATGTTACAACTAGATATAGCGGTCTAGACTTCGTTCTGATTGCGTATACTTCCTTGATTTCTATGTTGTGTTCTTGCCTGAGTTCATTTTTAATATCTTGGGCATCTGGCTGGTGATCCAGGCCCTTTACTATGAACGCATGGGTTTTAGTGCTTCGAGTGGCGTAGGTGTGGAAGTCATTTTGCGGGTCTTTTTGCAGTAATTCAAAGAATGAAGTGTAGTTCTCCATTGTTTTAACTTGTACGATCACTGCGTTTTTGGCGAATTTTAAGTTGTATCCATTTTTGATGAAGTCATCGAAGTCGTCTTTAATTGTTTTGAAGTCCGCTTTGCTGGATACCGATCCATTAAAAATTATTGGTAGTGGGATCTCCTTTTTCTTTTCATTTTTTGAATTATTTCCAGTTACTCTTTCTTTATTTCTAGTGTTATCAAAGTAAGGGTCTTATATTTTCTTGTTTCCTGGTATCTTTTCTTGGTCCTATCTCTTCCTCAGTCGTTCACAGAGAGAAAGAATTAATTTACACAAGTAAAATTTTTTTCTTTCAATTAAATTATTTAATTGGTATCGAGCAATTAAATATATAATTCAGCGAATTTAATTATTTAATTGGCAGGTTTAATTAACTGAAGTAAATCATAATTTCTGTGAGTAAATTTACACGATAAAGTAAAATATGACTTAATTGTATCAATTATCATTTAATGTGAAGGTATATGATACCTACAACTAATATTGGTTAATAAAAATATCTTAATTTAATTACGTGAAGTAAACCTTAGTTTTACTAAGAAAGATATATACTATTTGCAATCCCGATATAGTTCCCAAAAAAAATTGAATTTATTCAAAACATTATAGTTTAATTACCTGAAAAATATCACTATTTAGCTCCAATTAAAGTTTTTTTTGCGGAAGGTAATATTATTTATACTCAGAACCTTTATTTAATTGTACTAATCTGTACACCAGTTTTAAAGGTTATTAAAGAATAATTGTTTTCATATCCTGAATATAATTTGGTCAATTAGGGTTCTCTTTGCTCCGCTATGTTTGGTATTGTCAACATAATTCAGTTTTTTTAGGTTTATTTGCTTTACTTTAGCATTTGAAAAAAGTTATGTATAATATGCTATTCGTTAAGCAAATCATTATATACTAGTTTAGTATGAACGCATATCTCAATCTATTTTTTAAATGTTTGGCCCTCAAAAAATTTAGTGACATTTTTTCTGACACCATGATCGTAAATTTTTTGCGGGCCAAACATTTAAGAAATAGATTGAAATATGCGTTCATACTAGCCTAGTAATGATTTGCTTAACGAATATCATATTATACATAACTTTTTTCAAATGCTAAAGTAAAGCAGATAAACGTAAAAAAAACTGAATTAGGTTGCCAATACCAAACATAGCGGAGCAAAGAGAACCTTAAGCAGTAAGAAAATATTTCTTGAGGTTAAAATATAGAGCTTTTATAAAACAAAAGATGAAAATGTCTACGTTCGTTTCACATATTTATTGCATTTAATGTGATACAATCATTTTTAAAATGACACAATAAAACCCTGCAATAAAGTCGCCATACAGAAAAGTATATTTTTATTTTTTGTTCTATAAAAGATCTATACTATAACGCCAACAAATATTTACCAAATACAAAGAAACTTTAAATCTTACTTATAACTGAATACATGCATATCTTGGTACATTTATAGGTATATCCCTACAAAATAAAACAACAAAAGGCTCTAATAAACTGAACTTTATTTGTTTTTGGAAAACAGTGTAATCCTTATTTAAAAGTAGGGATCGACCGATATGATTTTTTGGGGCTAGATTGATTGATTGATTTGTAAAATTGTTTTGAAAAGTTTATACAAATATACCTTTTAGATTTAACACTGTCAAACCAGAAGGAATAATGCTAAAAAGACGAAAAAACTAACTCGATGTTAGGTGAATCCCCTTAATTTTATATTCAAGTCAGAAGTAATACCATTACTTAAAACACTTCTGAATTATTCTGACAAAGCTGATGGAGCTTATTTTTCTGTAATGCGGACTGCTAAAAATGAGCTTAAAAATTCTTTAAATAAAAAGTTCGAAGACTACTTCACTGATAGATCTCCTGTTTGCAACTTTATTGGACCCAAGGTCCAAAACATGTTTTTTGGCGATGCTTTATCGCAAAGAACTTGCACAGATGTAAAAAATGAAATTAATGCTGGGCATGATAACTTGGTAGAAAGTTCCGGTGTGAGTGACGATGATGATGCTCCTGAAGCAAAAATTGTTAAGAAATCAAAAGAAGTCAACCAGGAGTACCAAGACAGCGCTCCTGACTCGATTCCTCATAGTTTGACTTGGAAAATCTTTGAAGAATTTACCAGTATACTGACAAGTAAATGGCCGCTAGATAGCGAAGCCAGTGATTTAATTAATAAAATTGAAGGTCAACTTAAAATGTACATTAAATTAGAAAAAATATCAAAAAATGAAGATCCTTTGACTTGGTGGACAAATAAAAAAGATATATTTCCACTGAAATACGAATGTGCATTAATATACTTAGCAACCCCACGAAGTAGTGTGACTACTAAACAGCTGTTCTCTTCAGCTGGGAATGTATACGAAAGAGCAAGAAATCGTCTAAGCCCAGAAAGGGTAGAAAGTTTAATTATGTTGCATTATAACGTGACAAAACTTAACTTTAAATACACAGAAAAAAAGTATTGTTTAAACATCGGCGATCTAGAAGTATATGAAAGTCATTGTGGTCTAAAATTAAGGTAATATGCTCATCGTTTTAATAACCAAGCTCTCATTTTGAGCTGCAACTTAAAACAAGAGCTTGGTTTTTAAAGCGATGAGCATATTACCTTAATTTTAGACCACGATGACTTTCATATACTTCTAGATCGCCGCTCTTGAAACAAGAGTATTTTTTGTCTGTGTATTAGATCATTCATTTTTGAAAATTAATTGTATTTTTCCATTTTTAACGTTTTTCATTGTATTTTAAATAAAAATTTAGCTATATTGTCTTTTATTATTGATATTCTTATTAGGCCGATACCGATATAGGCCGATATTGCACTTCACATATCGGCCGATACCGATATCGGCCGAGAAGGCCGATATACCGATATCGGTCGAACCCTATTTAAAAGTCTGTTTTAATATTAAAAGTGGAAATGAAAGCTGTACCGTCATGAGTGTAATGAATGTTACTAGGGAAAACTGAAAACAAATCTTTAAATGATATTTTTTTGAAATGAGAAGTATCGGATAATTCCACTTTATACGACTGAAAATGCCTTACATATCCATAAGTAACAATTTTTTTGATAAGAAAATAAACATTTAAATTATTAACAAAAATGTGGCATATCTCGCCAAAAACAGGTAACTCGTTTTCCTCCAAGGAAAGAAGAATCACAACACCTCTTTTGTACATAATACTAAAGTATTTGAGCCATTTAACTTCAACACAATCTTCAGGAAGTCCATTTTTACAAAGAAAATTAGGGTCTGATTTTTGAATAGTTGTTGAACCATATTCAAATTTTTCTTTATCAAAACCATTACGGGAAATAAACCTATTGCAAAGCTTTAGTTGGTGTTTAACAGCAATGGTGTGTGCAATGTTTATTCTGGAAGTTACATTATGAGCTGCAATTTTAGATATTTTATGAAATGATTCAAAGCGAATAGCAGAATAATACCTCGGAGGACCTAGAAGCGTAATTATTGTTGAATAATGAATAAGGAAATGATATTTAGGTTTTAAATTTTCTTTAAATAAATCCATATATAAAATATGGTGTTCTTTAATTAATTGCTGCAAATAAGAAATAACATTTCTGGTAAATATACGACCATAGCAGATCTCTATAATTTCATATAAAAGTAAATAGAAGTTCCATAAATCGTTTTCTTCCGGTATTAAGTCACCTATATTTAGACCAAAATATATTACGAATGAATACATTTCAGAGGCACTTAAAATTATAATACATTTTTTTATCTGTTCCTGTTTAATTTCAGGTATTTTATTACCTGCATCGGAACCATATTGATGGTTAAAATAGGATATTCTTGTATTTAAAACGTCAAATGAAAAATAACCTTTATCGTATAATAAGTTATTTATGATAACTCCCATGTCATACCGACAGACTCCTTCTAATAAGTCATGCATTATATCACAAGAAAAATTATTGTAGTTGTTCTGCATTACGAAGTAATTCTGGAGATTCACAAACTAGTTTAGAGCATAAAATCTTATCTGCTTGGCATATTCGACAAAAATTGTGGGCAACAAAACTTTCGTTAAAGCCAGTTATGAAATTTAAACCTAAATTGTCTCCTATTAAAGCTACCAAAACAAAAAATATCTTTATTTTCTGATTTCCTACAGTGATTTCAATACCAGTTCTTCCTAAAAATTTTAATTCAGAAATTATATGAGAGAAAATTTCCTGGAGGGTAAAGAATTTGATATATTTAGTTTCATCAATTTGAAGAAAAAAAATGTTTTCTAATAAACTAGAGTAGCTTGGAGGTAAACAAGCTAGAGAACAGTATATTCCACCTAATTTATGAAAACCAGCTTTTGAGCCTAAAGGATTACCGTTTCAAATTCGTCATAATATATATAAAGGGGCAATTCTAACTGACCAGCGAAAAATCTGGTTACATTTTTCCAGGCATTATACCTTGCAAAATACTTGATATATTACAATTATTATCGTTAACAGCTTCTGCCACAAATTGAGCTATCGAATTATAGACATTTGGTAGTTCTAATAGTATATTTCATTACCAGTCCGGAAAAAAGGATTTTTCTGTGCGCGCTTGACAAATTCTCGTGTGAGGCGCAGCCGAACACGGGAAGTCAAGCAAGCACGGAAAATCCATTTCTGGACGTGTAATGAACGATATTTTTTATTATACTTCTTTGAAAACGATAACATAAAACAAAATATAACATAAAAAAATACATACATACAAAATAAACTTGGAATATTTTTATTTTCACAACTGTTATCGGAATTTAAAAAAAAAACTACTAGAGTAATTAAAAATTAACTATTAATAATGAAAGATGCCACTTTTTCAGGTTGAATTGTTATTATTAATGGTTATGTTTATTGTGCAATTAGTATTGTTGCAGAGGTTTAGTCCTTTTGGAGTTTTAATTTGTGAAACTGCAGCTGTTGAAGCAGACTCTTCGCAAATATTTTGATTTTCTCGCATGAATGAAATAGTTGTTGTATTTTGCGAGGAAGAAGGGTTAAACAGTTTTTGTGATACCTCAATTTTTCTTTGTATGGATTCTTCTATATATCCTTCTGCTACATTGGAAGAACGCCATCCTCCGTGTCTTTTTAGAGTGAGTAAATCACCGCCGCTTTCCACCAACATGGTTGCCGAAGAACGCCCGTATAGTCTCTGGGATTTTCTAGTTTTAGGTATTCTGCAACAATTTTCGGAACACCACTGATGGTATGGCATCCAACATGCTGAGCGTAACACCTGCCGTTTCGATATGCAACAAATAACCTTCTGCTGTTCATATTTTTAGGTCGAAGAGTTGCATATTTACGATAAAGTGTGCATGGCTCAAACTTACATCCTTCACTGGTAATGGTGAAACTTCTTGATGTATGAGTTTTTCCATCTCGTAAAAACACGACAAGAAAGTGATCATTATCAACCACATCGTCTAAATTTAGACGTATTAAATCATCTCTTCGACATGCACCAAAGATCCCAAACACTAAAATTGTTTTAGCTAGTAGATATTTTTCATCTGAACCTTCACATAAAAATTTGCTTACTTGTTCTGCTGTTAAAATTTTGGACTTTTTCGGAAAATATCCCACAGCTTGACGCTTCAAGAAAGCAATAGTTTTTGGATATTTGGTGATTTCAGCATTTTCTTTTATGGCCAAACAACTCTTTAGCATTGAGAATCGACTCCATAACGTGGAAGATTTCATAGACTTGGCTTTTTCGACAAAGTAAACTAGAAGAATATCGTCACTTACAGTTTTGATTTTGTTTAGATTTCGCCATTCAGTAAAATGTTGATACTCGTGTTCATATCTTGACCTGGATTTTTCAGGTAACAAATTCGCGGTCGCTTGTGCCGCTTGCTCCCGAATGTTATCGGGAATTTCTTCTGAGAACATTTTATTAGAATGAATTTAATTGACAGAAAATTAACAACGCTGACAATATGGTCTTTGGCAGGTATGATGCGTTTTCATGGTAACTTTCAAATCATTTAAAAGGTGATTTAAATTTGTCTATGTCAGATAAGATTGACAAAACGTCAAAAAATATTTCAGAAATTCATCTAAATATTCAAATATTTACGAAATAAAATACAAAATAGGTACATATTAAATATCAGATAGCATATAGACTTTCTTGAGTTTAGTTTATTTTCCTATACCTATATTTCTATTTTAAAGCCAAAAAATAGTCGGTATCTTCATTCAGCACACTGAAAGAACTGGAGACCAGGAAAATTTTTTCCGTGCGCTCTTTCCGTGCGCTAGCCCGAAAAAGCCCATCTTACATTATTACTAAAACAGATGAAAATAAGGTGTTTTCAAAGAAGTATAATAAAAAAAATGTTTTAAAACATGTCTTAGGCTAATAAATTGGGCCTCACATTTAACTAAATCATGCTGAACCCTACCAGCTACTCTAGCGGGTCCACGCATTTCACATATAATGAATGGAGATGGACGAATATAATATGTACTTTCTTCCAGGGCCTTTATACGAAAGTACTCAGTATTTAAGTTTTCAAATGGGTTTTGCAGAAATCCTAAAAATTTATGCACATTACTTTTATCCTCTTCAGAAATTTGATAATTTTTTAATATCTCTAAAATATTTCTATTGACTATTCCACTAACTGATTCAAAGAGATTTCCAGTACCCTCTACTACTTGCTATACAACTGATCTTGTCACTGAATTATTCGAATGAAGTTGACATACAAAAATCTGACACTTTTTAAATATTTCTTCCCTGATATTAATTACTGCATAATTTTCTGTTAAAAATGTGGGCATATTATCATCGGTACTAGCATGCACCACATTATTTCCAAAATCTGACAAACATATTTCACAATTCAATTTGAGTTGGTTACTTGAGGTTATGGGTAAGGCATTCGAGACGCTGAAAACTGGACCAGAGTTAACGTCATTTTCAAGAGGTATATCAAAGTGTTTATCAAGGTGTTTTTTTTTTAAATCTTATCAAGGTATATGCTCTAAAGCAGTTTGGGTATCCACACTTGTATGAGTCAGCAAATTTATGGATATGTTTTAAATGATTCAGAAATATATTTTTATTCCCAAATCTTACATTGCATTCTACACATTGCAACATTTTGATCTTGAATCTTCCTGAATAATGTGTCGAAGCTACTTTCGAAACGTATATTACAAAAATAATCTACTTCCTAAAATGGAACTCTTAAAATATAGTACAGAAAAATAAAGCATACTTAGGAAAAAATCACAGAAAAGACAACGTTAAATTGAAAAATTAAGATTGTTTAATAAGCTTAATAAAATCTAACACGTATGGTATTTTGTTATCAAATTTAGTTTGAAGTTCATAAACTGCAACTTGCAATAAATACCATATGTGTTCACTTTCTCGGGGATAACTGGCGTTAAAAACAATAAATGCTTTAAAACATATGTCTAGAGCGTGTAGTATAGAATTTGTTTTATATAAAACCCCATCAATGTAGCAGTATGAAGCCAACACCTTTGTGATAGATGGTGCTTCAGCTATTGCTAATGGTTGAAGAGTTGTCCCATATTTTTTGGCCTTTTCTCTCGTTAAATTGATTGCTTCCTGAATTTGGTCCGGTGTCTAAAAATATATATGCAAGTATTACATCTATCTATCTATCTATCTATCTATATATATATATATATATACATATATATATATATATATATATATATATATATATATATATATATATATATATATATATATATATATATATATATATACTTTATAAATTTTTCTTGGGTTTTTTTGGTTCAACAAAATTCAGTAAGTCTACCTCATATTTTTTATTTCAAACGTTTCGGCAACACTTTTGCCTTCATCAGTGTAATTTTTATTCTAAAATAACATTTTGAATTTCGGTCAAACATACATTTTTATAGGTTAATTAGACTGACTTACCATAAAAAGGTTATTTCCTATTGAAAGATAGGGTGGTCAAAATGACATAATATTTACAAAAAGACACTACATTTAAAAACTTTTAAAAACGTTCTAAAATACATCCATACGAAACATAAACACATGAAGTTGAAACGGTACTGAGATTTGCCAAGATAGATTTGTATGGGATCTGCTTTGGTATTTTTTGTTATTTTCGAGATAAGAAGTTATTTTTTGTTTTATATTTATGATTTATTTGTCGGAGAAGAAAAAGAAAGGGGGGGTTGGGGGGGGGGAGGATTGTTATTAATTGTATTAGTCAATAAATATTGACTAATTAATCAATAACGTTATAATAAATTTTGCTTAAGTTTTTTATATCTGATTTCTCGTTCACAGAATCCTCATTTTTTTTTGATAAATAACATTTCTAAAAATTCCCTTTTCTGCTGGTTTATTTCCGTTTTTAAAATTTTGGTTTCAGAAAAATTAAATCTATGGGAGGTTTCCGTTTCATGTTTAGTAAGGGCGGTTTTATTTCTTTTGTCGTATCGATGGCCGTTGAGTCTGCTGTTGAGGTATTGGCTTGTTTGACCTATATATACTTTGGGGCAATTATTACATGGTATTTGATAAATGGTATGGGTTTTACGGTGTTTCTGTGTTTTGCTTTTAAGTGAGCTGAAGTGTCTCTGTAGAAGTTTATGACCTTTGTGACATACAGTAATTTCTTTACCTTTAAAATATTTTTGTAAATTTTCCGATAGACCCTGTATATATGGTATTGATAAAAATTTATCTTTTTTATCTCTATTGTTTTGTAATTCTAAATTTTCGTTTAATTTTTGTAGACGGGAGTTAAAAATTGAGTTTATTAGTTGTGCCGGATAGCTATTTTGAATAAGGATATTTTTAGCTTTTTCTATAGCTGTATTTCTATAATTTGGATCGCTTAGTTTAATAGCTCGGTCTGCTAAGCCTACGACAACAGATTTTTTTTGTGACATAGGGTGTTGGGAGAAGAAATTAAGGTATCGTCCAGACCATGTTTTTTTTGTATACCATTCAGTGTAAATTTTATTATTTTGGTTATACAGGGTCATATCCAAGAAATTAATCTTTCCGTTTTCCTCCGTCTCCAGGGTGAATTGCAATTTATTATGGAAAGCATTGAACGCATTTAAAATGTAATTTATTTTATCTTTTGGTACTGCAGTAATGCAGTCGTCTACATAACGTAAGAAAAATGGTATTTGCAGATTTAAGTTATTAATTACATTGTTTTCTAGTTCCTCTAGAGCCATTTGTGCAATCACACTTGAGATGGAGGAGCCCATTGCACAACCCTCGATTTGTTTGTAAAACTTGTCTTGGTACATAAAATATGTCGAGTTTAATATCAGTTTAACAGCCTTCAGAAATTCATTGAGAGGGATATCTGTATATTTTTTTATTTGATCCCATTTGTTTTTAACTAAATTTAGGGCGAATTCTATGGGTACATTTGTGTATAAAGACACAACATCTAAGGATATCAGGATGTGATCATTCGGGATAAAAACATTTTTAATTTTCTCCTTGAAATCCCACGAATCTTTAATATAAGTACTGGATTTATTTGTAATATTTTTAAGGATGTCTTTTAAAAATTTGGATAAATTACTTAATGGTGATTGAACGCAAGAGACGATGGGGCGCATGGGTATCCCCGTTTTATGCAATTTTGGCAATCCGTATATTTTTGGTGGCTGAGCATTGTGAATTTTCAGGTTATTGGCGATATTTGGGGAAATATAGTTTTTATTTTCCCATTGTTTTACTATTTCATTATTTTGTTTTTGAAGAATATTTGTCGGGTCGTTATTAATTTCTTTGTAGGTCTGTGCATCGGACAAAAGTATTGCCATTTTCCTGTCGTATTCATCAGCTTCCATAATTACAGTTTTATTTGATTTATCAGGCCTTAGGATTTTTAAATTTGGGTGTTGCTTCAGGAATGTATTTGTTTTTTTAAGTTTTTTGCATAAGTCTTTTTCAAGGGCATGGTTTTTAGTTTTGTGTCGATTAGAGCTAAGTTTATTTTTGTGACTTGTTAACATATTTCAAGGAGAAAATTAAAAATGTTATTATCCCGAATGATCACATCCTGATATCCTTAGATGTTGTGTCTTTATACACAAATGTACCCATAGAATTCGCCCTAAATTTAGTTAAAAACAAATGGGATCAAATAAAAAAATATACAGATATCCCTCTCAATGAATTTCTGAAGGCTGTTAAACTGATATTAAACTCGACATATTTTATGTACCAAGACAAGTTTTACAAACAAATCGAGGGTTGTGCAATGGGCTCCTCCATCTCAAGTGTGATTGCACAAATAAATGGCTCTAGAGGAACTAGAAAACAATGTAATTAATAACTTAAATCTGCAAATACCATTTTTCTTACGTTATGTAGACGACTGCATTACTGCAGTACCAAAAGATAGAATAAATTACATTTTAAATGCGTTCAATGCTTTCCATAATAAATTGCAATTCACCCTGGAGACGGAGGAAAACGGAAAGATTAATTTCTTGGATATGACCCTGTATAACCAAAATAATAAAATTTACACTGAATGGTATACAAAAAAAACATGGTCTGGACGATACCTTAATTTCTTCTCCCAACACCCTATGTCACAAAAAAAATCTGTTGTCGTAGGCTTAGCAGACCGAGCTATTAAACTAAGCGATCCAAATTATAGAAATACAGCTATAGAAAAAGCTAAAAATATTCTTATTCAAAATAGCTATCCGGCACAACTAATAAACTCAATTTTTAACTCCCGTCTACAAAAATTAAACGAAAATTTAGAATTACAAAACAATAGAGATAAAAAAGATAAATTTTTATCAATACCATATATACAGGGTCTATCGGAAAATTTACAAAAATATTTTAAAGGTAAAGAAATTACTGTATGTCACAAAGGTCATAAACTTCTACAGAGACACTTCAGCTCACTTAAAAGCAAAACACAGAAACACCGTAAAACCCATACCATTTATCAAATACCATGTAATAATTGCCCCAAAGTATATATAGGTCAAACAAGCCAATACCTCAACAGCAGACTCAACGGCCATCGATACGACAAAAGAAATAAAACCGCCCTTACTAAACATGAAACGGAAACCTCCCATAGATTTAATTTTTCTGAAACCAAAATTTTAAAAACGGAAATAAACCAGCAGAAAAGGGAATTTTTAGAAATGTTATTTATCAAAAAAAAATGAGGATTCTGTGAACGAGAAATCAGATATAAAAAACTTAAGCAAAATTTATTATAACGTTATTGATTAATTAGTCAATATTTATTGACTAATACAATTAATAACAATCCTCCCCCCCCCCCCCCAACCCCCCCTTTCTTTTTCTTCTCCGACAAATAAATCATAAATATAAAACAAAAAATAACTTCTTATCTCGAAAATAACAAAAAATACCAAAGCAGATCCCATACAAATCTATCTTGGCAAATCTCAGTACCGTTTCAACTTCATGTGTTTATGTTTCGTATGGATGTATTTTAGAACGTTTTTAAAAGTTTTTAAATGTGGTGTCTTTTTGTAAATATTATGTCATTTTGACCACCCTATCTTTCAATAGGAAATAACCTTTTTATGGTAAGTCAGTCTAATTAACCTATAAAAATGTATGTTTGACCGAAATTCAAAATGTTATTTTAGAATAAAAATTACACTGATGAAGGCAAAAGTGTTGCCGAAACGTTTGAAATAAAAAATATGAGGTAGACTTACTGAATTTTGTTGAACCAAAAAAACCCAAGAAAAATTTATAAAGAATATATTTGAATTAAATTTTCAGGAGGGCTGTTTTAAATTTTTTTTATGAGAATTTCGTAATTTCCTCCGAAACCATCGGCGACAACTTTTCGGAATTTTGGTATTTTTATTTTGAAATGCACTTCTTTAATGTCCTCTGGCTTTTGTAAAAATTTCAGACATAGTTTTTTTGTTTAATGACTTAACTTAGTTTAGCTCATAAAAAATCTTTTTCATTCGACTTAACATTATGTTAAGTCAAGTTAAAGAAATTTTTTGGCTTGAAGAAAGAAAGCTAAGTCCATTGAAATAATATAACACATTGTCAAATAATCTAAACAAAGTTTTATTTTGCAATTTACAAACAAGATACTGTACTAAGTTTGCACAAAATGCTTTATTTATTTATTATTCACTATCTTCTGCTTCGTGATCCCCATTGGCTAGATTAGTATAAAAATGATGAAATATTTTTGGAATCCAAGGTAACAACTTTTGTAAGTGATTATATTTTTGGGCCCGTTTCTAATAACTTCTACTGCATTAGGTATAGATGAACTACGCTTGGATCGCCTGTGTATACCTAGTACTTTAAAGTTTTCCCAAAAAAGTATCTTTAAATAATAGTACTTCAGGATTCTCTCGTCTTACTTGAAATTGCACGACCCTGGAGATAAGAAAAGCATTTCCATCTTACATTTTCTTTTTCATTATAAAGGAATGCTGATTTTTCAGTCGAAACGTTGTTTCAAGTAAATAAATGCAGCAGAATTCCAAAAAACTTCTACCCTTCACAATAAATTATTTTCTTTGAACTTTCGGCAAACAACATTTCTTAATTTTACGTCACTGTTTTATCTGGAAATCATAAAACCTAAACCGTGTTGTCATACTTCTGCTTAATTGATACACCCTATCTTTATTTTTTTGTGATTATTTGTTACTCATAAACCACGAGTTAACTAAAGGTGGTTCTTTATCCTTAGCATCTATCTAAATAGTATTGTCTGCTGTTTAAAATAATTCAAAATTGCACGTAATTATGTTAAGTTATATAAATACAGCACAAATTCTTACCTAAACCAAACTGTGTTAAGTCAGTCATCCCTACAGACATCCCTACAGTATAATAAAATACACTAGTACTATTTACGTACGTTCATATTGATACTATTTAAGATTTTATTACTTTTTTATTAGAATATTGCGTAAGCTTTCTAATAAATACAAATAATACTTTAATTACTTACCTTAAATTTCAGCTGTAGGCGAATACTTCTGTTGATCTAAAGTCAATTTTAATATTTTTGCTGCTCTTGAATACATTTTACTTTTAAACTGCGTTTTATAACTTCACAAAATACAAAATTTAAAATTCGCATAATACAACCACCATCACACGGGCTTGCGAATTTGAAACAATCTGTATGTCGCTAATTTGAAACTAATTTATTGGCGTGACTTAAACGACAGTTAAAATATTACAGTACTGCAATCATGCAATCTCTCAAGGCAAACTATGTTAATATGACATAATATTGTTTGGCTTTGTGTGGGCGTTTGACTTAACATAGTTTATAAAATGATATTTTTGAAATGACTACAAAGACAAAAATAATTTATGTAGCTCATTAAATATATATATATATATATATATATATATATATATATATATTATATACACATAAGGTGTTAAGTAAGAACAGAAACTTTAAGGAATTAATATTTGATTGATTTTAAGACAAAAAGTTTATATAATTATGGACCCGTTTTCTAGATACAAGGTGTTCAAATTATAAAAAAAATCAGATTTTTCTGTAAATTTTTGACAAGTGCCAGCGTTTTCAGTGAAACTTGATTTATACTAGTAGATATTCAGAGACTACATTTTGCAAGTATTAAGTTAATTCTAATTCAACCATGAGCGTAGCTGTGGGCAACTATCTTTGGGATTTGCAAGCAAAAAATGCCATGCTACTGACTTTTTTTTAACTTTTATAGCATTATTCAGTAAGCCAGCTCAGAAACACACCAAACGTGTCTCTTGATAACCATTGTCGAGAAAATTTCCTAAATCGGTTTGCATGCACGCCTGTGGACATATGCTGCCGGCCGGTTTCTTTGTCCATAGGCGTGCATGAAATCCTATCAAAAATTATCAGGAGACACTTTTTGTGTATTTCTTACCTGGCTTACCTAATAATGCTTTAAAAGTTTAAAAAAGTCAATGGTATGCCATTTTTTGCTTGAAAATCCTAAGAAGTTTACCCATATCTACGCTCATAGTTGATTAGAAATAACTTAATACTTGCAAAATGTAGTTTCTGAAAATCTATTATAAGTGTGTACCAAATTTCAATGAAACAGCTGGCATTAGTCAAAAAATATACAGAAAAATCTGATTTTTTTTTTAATTTGAACACCTAGTATCTGGAAAACGGAACCGTTGCGGACCCGTACTTATATAAACTTTTTGTCTTAAAATGAATCAAGGATTAATTCTTTCAAGGTTCGGTACTTACTTTATTAACACCCTGTATATACCTTAACCGAAAATGACATAATCGTTAAAATAGTTACAAAATATGAATTTTAAATATAATTTATGTTTCATAACTCTATTTATAATAGTAGGGTAGACCGGGGTCGAAAGTAACAGGGGTCAAAAGTAACATCTCAAATATCTTCATAAACGTAATAGATATGCATGCGCTAATTTGTCAAAGATTCCGCCTATTCAGTTGCTAAACTCCCATTAGTACCATTACCGGCTCCATGAAACACAGTTGTGCGTATAGAGCCATTTAAATTTTTTATATCAAAAAGTAACTTTATTCGAGTTCGTTTTTATTGTGATAAAGTGCATAAAAAGCCATGTAAGTACAATTTATCGTGCTAGACAGTTTTTTTAGGTATTTTGTTATTGTATAAGCATAATTTTGTACCGTGTTGTTGTGTTGTTTGCTTAAAAATTGTAATACAAATTTGCAAGTACAGTCGGGGACGGTTGTAACAAGGCAACCCGGGGACGGTTGTAACGTTACAACCGACCCCGTTGTAATACAGATAATATAGTTTTTATTGATTTTTTTAAGAATGCCCCGTACGAAGAAAAGGAAGATACCGTGGTACGAAAGATATAAACTTTTACGAACCAGCATATAACGAAGTTACTAATGAGAATCTCTCTATTAGATCATCAGCAAGACAATGTGAATTATGCCACGTGTCATTGACAAGATACAAGAAGAAACTGGAAGCCCCCAATGAAAATTTACCAGTGTCCATGATTGTCCTATATAAATATTTTATTATATTCCCAATTTTAAGCATAGTCCTATCATAAATGTGGTGTGACAACCGACCCCCCTTAGTGTTACAACCGACACTGGGTCGGGGCGGTTGTAACAAATTACATCACTTTAATTTTTAGTTACCTGTGAGGATTTTACTTTGTTCAGCCCTAAAATACCACTTACATAATACAGGTAACTAATTACCTTAACTATAGCCATACAAATATTATTTCCAATTCTAATAGTTTTTTCATAATTAAATACTAAAGTCAGAATGTTACAACCGACCTAGCAAAAATACCAGAAATTATATTGGATCTGAGACTACCGACAAAGACGGATTGTTAGATGAGGGGTTCAGAAGTGAAGTGGATCAAGTCCTAAAAGCTAGTTATCGGGAAAATTAAGGTTTAGCGTTTTTAATATAATTAATTAAAAAATAACACATCTGGCAAGAAAAATTACCAAAATGCTTTATTATACCTTGTATTGTATAACTGTAAACTAAAAGAACTAAAAGTACCACTAACGTAATTTGTATAATCAATTATTTATAATTTTTTGGACTTGAGCCATTTTAAAACTGAAAATATTTTATATTTTAAACATAAATAGGTTCATCGGTACATTCTTCTTCGTCACCAAGGGAGTTATTGCCTTCGCTTTGTCTAGTGTTTAATTCAACAGGTAAATTTTTATAAAAACTGTGGTATATCGGCGGGATAAATCGAAGAAGATCTTTCATGTGTTGCTTTTTAGATTCGGTTACGTTACGTCTAGATGGGTATAGTTGATCCTGGTGGATGGGAGTTAAAGATGAGATTTTTCTTCCTCGTGCAGTTTTATTTAAATCAACAGGTTCAAACACAATATCTTCATTGAAAGTTTCTTTAAATTTTAGGGATATTGGCGATGACCTTTCAAAACGCAACCATCTGATTTTTAACCACGAAAAATTGTGACCTGTTACAGTTTTCTTTCTATTTTGTATTGCTGCTTCTAAAGATTTGGTTGATTTAAATTCTTCCCTTTTCATTTCAATAACTCTAAATCTTGGTTTTGTTTTCTTTGCTTCTCTTGCTATGTTCATCCAATCTTGCGCCGAAAAAATATGGGGGCACTTGCGACTAAACTTTTCAATTACGCCGAAGTCGGCATCGTTAGGTAAGAACGAATGACCTGAGACCAAAAATTTAAGATCTATAGTGTCCACAGCCATAGTTGGATCTTGTACCAACTTTAGCAAGGAGAGAGACATTTTTATATTCCTATTCTGACCTGTGCATGAGTCAGAATACAGTATAATGTGTTTATGATTTGCTGCAAATTCTTTTAAGTGTTTTATCACACAAGATGCGACATCTTGTGAACCACGGCCTCCTTCTGTCTCATCATACATGTGCATAAATCCAGTTCCTAAATTAAAGGAATGTACACCAAGGTTGTAAACATATAAATTTTTCTTGTAATACGCTACAGATGTTGAGAGTTTAGGGAATGGTAGGGCTTTTTGAAGGTCGAAAGTTAAAACATATTTTATGTCGGAGGCCTGATTTTGATCAGATTTTAAAGCATTTCGTGCTTGTTCAGCTTTGGCAAGATGAAGTTCTTTTTCTGTTTTAAGTTTCTTTTTTGTTTCTTCATTATTTTCAAAATCAATTTTCGTTTGAAGGTCGTCGCATAGAGAACAAGTATCTTTTGCTGGTGGTTTAAAGCTTAAATTAAACTTTGTATTAAACACATAATAGTAAAACTTTTTTTTGCAAGGAAGAATATTTTCTGAGATACAATTTTCTTTGTATAACTCATACATTTTGCTGATTGTTAATTCTTCGCTTAAATATTTCCTTCCAGGATTGTCTTTTCTGGTGTAATGACTCTGGTAGGCAGGAAAAGAGTTTATATGCTCAATAACTTTGGAATCATCGACTTTCTTTCTTGGATTCCTTCCCCGCGAATCTATTACTGCAAATACTTCATTTTGTGAAAGACAGCGATATAATCTGCCGACACTTATTTGTAGTGTATCTACAAAATATTTCTTGCATACAAACATGGTGTCATTTTCTACCCGAAAGCTATACTTAAAAGACGTTTGCTTTGCTGCGCCTGCGCCAGTTCTAACTCGTTTTCTTGCAACCTTTTGCGCTGATACCAAGCCTCGTAGAAAAACATTTTGTCGGGAATAGTCACCTAGTTTCCAAAAAGATTCAAAAATTGTCTTGCGCTGATCTTCTTGAATTTTAGCAGTGCAATTTTTTTTGCAATTGCATGGTATGTTCTGGAATTTCTTCGAAGGTACGGTTTTCCCCGCTGAAGAAATATATTCACTACCGCAATTTCGCCTGCTTTTCTTCACATTAGCCTTCCAATTACTTTTATTTACACTTCGCTTTTTAGTTTTAGAAGTACTTGCCACAACATTATTATCAGCTGCGGTGCCTGAAACCCCCGCCAAATGTGATCTAGGATCATTGTTTTGTGTGGAGTTAACCTCGTCACCTAAAACAAGAAGGAAAAGTAAACTGGAAATTCTTCGTTGCTTCGCCATTGTCGGCTGAAAAAATCAACTAGAAGTTTTGATCAAACCCCGTATACACCGCGCGCCGTTTAGGTCAACACGTTTGTAAATACAACATAACCCTACTTATAGGAAAGAATGCTAAAAATAATAATTAGTAATTAAAACATACCTCCACATTCACTAAAATCAGACCTCTCGGAAGGCTGATATTCCGATTCACTTGGTGGAAATGGTTCGGATTCTGATTCACTGACCTCCATTTTAACAAAACAAAAAATTTACCTCTAAACTTTAACCACGACTTAACACAGCACGACTGTCTTCACGACTACGAGGTTTACCATTAGTTTACATTACAAAATCAAGCACAACGGTAAATATTATGGACTTGATCCATTTCATTTCTGAAGGGAATAAACAAACTTTTCAGAAACATAATGAAAACCACCTCTAACTGCATAATAAGTGAAGTGCGACTTGATTCACTTCTCTACTGAAATAAACCATATTTTATTTGCCATTTAAGAAGGTAATATTAAAATAGTAAAAAATTGGACTTGATCCACTTCAATTCTGAACCCCTCAGATATTTCCTTGCTACCGGTGTAATGTACAGCTGATTCTAAATCTGCAAAAAAACGTTTTAGAAATTAACAGATTTACCTTAACTTGTAAAATAATTGATGCTCTTGATTCGGCCACACTAGGTTTCCATTTCTTTACTTTCAGTGACCTGAAAGAACATAACAAATATATTTGAATAAGAGTTCGTGAATCTGAAATTTAAAAAATAACACTTCTCAATATTTTAAGTTGTGACCAAAATCCTATCAGTCATGACAGTGCCGGAAATGGCATGATTATAACTGAAAACCGTTACTATTTTTGAGTTTAACCTACCTGCTGATAACTCGCCTTCCAAGAGGTCCACTAAAAATTCATTATCCGTATTTATGCAAGTCTTTTTCTTAAGTTGCAAAGCTGCATCAAACACCTCAGAGAATTTCGTAAAAAGGTGGTTCCCTTTTTCAGGATATTCAGTATCAAAATCTTTTTCAATCTAAAAAAAATTTGATGTTTCATTCTGAAACAAAATCAGTGCTAAACTGAAGGTAGAAATATAACGCTAAATAATAATAATAATAATAATAATAATAATAATAATAATAATAACTTTGAAAGAAAAAAAACAGAAATTATCAAAAAAAAAACAATAATAAAATTTGCTTACTAATACATATCCAAAGTTGTGCTTTAAAATTGGCCATTCAGTTAATATGCTTGACACTGTATTAAAAGCATGACTGTCAGCTAACTGAATCATTCTAAATTTATGGGTCTCCGTCCAGTGTTTTAGGACATCATCAAATGGTTCAGAGTGATGTTCGAGCCAAGTTTCGGAATTTAAAATCTCTTCAGACGTTTCATCTGCAAAAATTAAAGATTATTTAAGACTACTTTTTAATAGTAAATCTTTAACTGATAATAATATTCCATTAATAATACATTACCGAAGCAAAGATAAGGTACTATATAGGACGTGCCACGTCGCTGGATACTTAGAAGTGGAGAATGGTAAAACATTTTTTTTTTGAAATTTTAGGTATTTTATAATTGGCATTGATTTACTTTTCAAAATAAGTATTTGCAAATCTTGCAAAATTTTATACGAAACATCCTGTATATTATTGCATTTCTGGATGTTCTGCACCTATCTTCAAATGTTTTCTATATACTTAATAGTAAGTATGTATACACATTTTACAAATCTAAGACGCTGTAGATTCTAAAATATTTGACAGCAATTCTGGATTTACCTCCGGTTAAATCCAATTAGTGACCAAGACAGAAATGTGCAAACGAGATTTTACAGCATATCAAAGTTGCAAAGCTGCACCGGCTAATACTTTAAAAATAGTTGAATATTCGTATAACACATTTACAAGTATTTACCTGCTGCTGTTTCAGAAAACTCATCGCAACTATCAGTCTCTGCTCTGCTTTCCATTTTGGGCAGTACTCCTGACTCCCTTAAGAGAGCCAACTCGTTTTTGTACTTGTCTGGCAACTTGCCACTAGCGATGCCAGATTTGTTAAACTTATTGTGGGGTTTTTTTACCGGTGGTATATAGTAACTAGTTTTCTCTTCCAAGGGAAACAATTCTACTATTTTATCACTTAGTAAATCCCATGAAGAATTTGATAAAAATCTAAAATAATGTTGTATAAGTAATTGTTAAAAAATTAAAATAAAAACATATTACCCAGATTCCTTTCTGTTGGTGATGAGGTAGGTAATTAATACATCGACCAAGTATCTCTGGTAACGAGGCGTTACATGTTTATTTTTCTCATAGAATTTTATAACTGCTTCACCGTAACAATTCTGCTCCAAAATGTTCTTAACATCAACATTCTGAAGAGAGTCAGCAAACTTTCTCCTAAAGGAACGGTCTGAATTTACCGATGAGTTCATGGACAATATAGAGGATGGACTAGATGGCATCTGATTAACTTCGATAATTACAGGAGCGTTACTGGTGCTTGCGGAATATTCTATTTCGTTGTTTAAAATATATATCTGTGGAGTTTCGCAACTGCTGTTCTCCGACAGTGTTTGTAGATCTTCGAAAGTACAATTTCCTTCACCATTATTTATTAACTGTTGTGTGTCTTGTCCTTCGGGCGTTTTTTGTGTGTCTTGTACTTCGGGCGTTTTATTTGCATTTTCAGATTTGAAATATTTTAAAAACTTTTTTTTAGAAGGGCTTGGAATCCCACCTGCGGAATCAATTTCCCAAGGCTGACATGGTCATTGTCATCAAGTATTTGCTTTAGAGCTTCAAGGCTTACAGCGTGCTCTAAAATGATAGAACTTAGGCAATAAATAACAAAAAATCGGTTTACTAATTATAAATATAAATGTTACATTATTATAACTTTCAATATTATTATTGTTATTATTATATATTATATTATATTATAATATTATTATTATCATTATTATTACATATTTTAAAAGGAGCATTGTTTAAAAGATTCTTTTAAGTTGTTATTTCAGATTTCAAATCACACATCTTTAGGCACTGGTGCCTCTTTCTCGAGCTATTTCTCATTTTTTGCTCTAGCTTGCTCCAAATAGTTTTTTTTTGTTATAATGACCCCCTAGTGGCAAGCAACCCATTTTGTCGTAGAAATGCATACTCAAAAAAACAAAGCGATAATACCAAGTTTTTTGTATAGTCCAGTCCATAAAATTATTCTTAACTGATTTTAGCAAAATAACTAGAATAGTTTTTGTTTTTATTAAATAATTATTAGATAATAAATACAGACTATATAAAATAGTTCGTAGCATCTTGCAATAAATGTATTTTGGACACTCGACATGACCGAACTTGGCTCCGCCCAATATGACAATTTTTCCGTCACGTGTCTGCAAGACACTCTTTCCACAACTCATTTAGGTAGTACCTATTCTCCACTCTAACAAACTTAATTGGATTTTTGTATGAAAAAAAAAACAATAAGGGCAATTAAAGAGTAATTCTTGAAATTTTGAAATAGCTACCTATGTATTTAGGATAAGTTGTAAAACAATCTTTTTAGACGCGCCAAGTTAAAACTGTCGAACAAGACGCGGCATAGTTGGAAAATAAGTGGGGTGCCTAAAAGACACTTATTTCGCAACATATTATATGTACGAAATTTTTTTATCCAGCGTTATTTATTAAATTGAAACTAATTTTATGCCTAAATACAAACTAATGGTATACATGTAGGTACCTAATAATTTTATTTCATTTCAAATCTATCATCATTGTTTTGACAGGTATTTTCAAAATTTGGTAAACTTGCTTTGATTTTTATGCAAGCAACGTGCATAAAAACACCTTTTTTCTACAAACGTGTTAAAAATGCAATTTTTAACACCCCGCAGAAGCCTTAAAAATGTTGCTTTATGACACTAGTGTTAGAAGTACCTACTTTATGGCACTAGTGTTAAAAGTGAAATATAAAATTTTGAAAGGAAACATCATTTTTAAGGTTTAACTGACAATAAATGTCAACGTCAATAATTTTATATACCTACGATGCTATTTAAAACTGTGTGCTTTCCATTTGCTAAACTTTCTAAAAATGTAAGTTGTAACAGTGTCATTGCTTTTTATTGCTGTTTGTAGAAAAAATTATGTATGATATACGTGTTAAAAGAGATTTTATTTTGTTCGTGCAGTTGAAAAACTCGCTACGCTCGTTTTTCAATCATCTCCACTCACAAAATAAAATCTCACTTTTAACACTTATATCATAAATAACTATTAAGTTTTATAAGGAAATTTGTTTTCTGCACTTCGAGCCCGACTTCGAATTAATGTGTCGTTTTTTTTTATCATTTTTGTCACTGATTCGAGCCCAACAATCCCTTAGGAATTAAGAAAAATTGATGTTCCCTGAAAGGAATTTAAAAAAAACTTATGATTCTCTATACTGATACTTTTTTATATTTAAAAAAAAAAATTCTTTAGTGCAAAAATGCCGCACCTATAAGCGCGAGAACTAAATTTTATTTTAATTGTTTTACAACTTGTAATCCTTACTAGGGATGGGAATTTTTTTCGATGTATCGATAGTTATCGATAACTATCGATATATCGACAGTCGATAAATGTGTCAACAAATATTGATATATCGATTAATCGATAACTATCGATGTATCGACACATATCGATACCTGTCGATATATCGATAGTAATCGATACATCGATAGTTATCGATAGTTATCGATAGCTATCGATATATCGATAGTTACTGATATATCGATTTTTTCGATATTTTCTAACACATTTATCGATTTAAATTCACTACAGCTTGAAACAGTGTTTTAAGTCGCCTTCATTTCTTGAATAGTCCATAACTTCTTTGGACTGACTCTATTTTTGCGAAAATGGATACCTTACTATTAGCTTCTCAAAGGATATTTGTAAGAACTTAAATCATATTTTTTAATTAACTTTATTCCTTCGAAACCCTGTACGCTTATTTCGAAACACCTAGTATACTATCACCTATTAATGTTATATTTAATAAACTGCTAAGAGATTTCTTGTAAACGTTGTTAGGTTATAAAATAGTGTAAAGGGTGGCCGAATTTGTTACCTCTCAAAAAAAGGGGGTCTGATGTTATGACCGGAAAACGCAATGGTAACTTTATCTCAGTCAATACGAGGCGAGGGAAATTTTCTGCAACTCAATTCATATGCTTTTCTACCGGAGAAACGTAGTCACTGACTTTTTCAAGGCTAGCTCATTGCCGGTGAGTGGCCTGGGTAAAACTACCAAATAAAAGCGCCACCTGTTTTAATATGCCCTTTATGGATAAAGGCAGTGACTGCAGATGTCCGCAAAAACAGGAAAACCCTTAGGGACTCCTAAAGACAACTACCGAATTTCATAAATATTTTCCCATTTATTAAAATGTATTTAATAACTCGGCCCAGGATGGGCATAAACAATGACTTAAAAAGGGGGTGACGTTCCCACTTACTAATATTTATAAAATTAATTAAACATTCTTTTCAAATGAATTAGCTCATTCTTAACGCGAGAAAGGGAAACCGCGGCTAACGCCTAGAACATCTCTACTCGATTTGATAACAATCAGCTGCTTTTGAAAGCTGAAAGATGTATAAAGAGAAGTTTTCAAAGTGTGAATTCACTATTAAACTGAATAATTGGAGTCACAGCAGTTTAACTTGCTAATTATTAGTTTGTATACGTGTTAAAAATCATGCCAAGAATAATGCCAAAAAGAAAAGACAGTAATTTACTAGTATGCCGTGCATAAACATAAATAGATCGGTGTGAACTGTGAAGTTTTTAGAATTATATTTTGTTTCCATGCCAAATTAATAAAGTGAAGGTATACACCGAGTGTTAGAGCCGAGTCGCAGGGTAAAACAAGGCGCAAACCCTATAAGGGTGGCATCGGCTAAGCAAAAGTGAAGGGGGCACTCGTAATGTATGGCTCAATGACTGTGAAACTGTGTCTTGATTATTGAGTTAACACACATAACTTAAGTCTATCAAACGTGTGCCCTATGGGGATCGTCTGAGGTCCGCTGTGGCTGCCTTACTCCAAGGAGTGGTGTCTGTCGGAGCCCTGCATGTCAATTCTGGGAACCTCTCGGAGCCTGCCAAGACGAAGATGATAGGACATGGACCAGGATGGAAGCTTTCCAAATGAAGTGCTCCAGGAAGTGGTTCTTCAACAACCAGGACACAATAGGAGGAGAGATAAGATGTAAAATAAAAAGGCCTATAAGGAAACCAGGTTTCAGATCTATGACATTTGCATAATCAAGGTATGTATACATTATATCAACGTAAGTTAGGAATAGACAGCTTTAATGTTTAGAAATAGTGAGGAAAACTTACCTGAGATGTTAGGTGGCCTTTTTCAAACAGAAATGTGGGGGGGTTTTTTCCCATATAACGAGAAAAAAAACTGAAACACTACAGATTCTCTGGTGCAAAAAAAGAGGATTTTGCCACCAAATTCAAGTTAGGGACCCCCACAAAGAAATCGGCAAAATTGCCAGGACTTGCCTCAATACACCACGGCAGGAGGTTTTTGTCCAAATGACACGTTTCTTACGAAAAAGGCGGCAAGTTTCCTTGTCAAAAACCTTAGGGATTTTTGTTCTCAACCGACTGACATGACACTTGACAAATGTCCAGTTGAGATAAGCAAAAAAGGTAAACAAGAAATTAATTAAGCAAATATTTATTAAACTAATATCAGGTCCCAAACAAACTCAGATAACCAACCTGTCCAAAAACAACCCCCATTTATTATATAAATTGGAGAAATGACTAACTACAATTTTTATAACCTCAACTTCTAGGACCAACTTTTAGTCAATCGGTGACTATGAACTAATGCTGTATTTTCTTATTTTTAGGTGAACCGAAGATGGCTGCAAGTAAGACTACTAGATGTTTCTGTTCGATGTATTACAGTCACTGAATTTTACCATTTATTTATATAAGAAAATAAAGATCGAAATAGGAAATTGGTACTTTTATTATTAATTAAGCAATAGCAAACCGGAGCTGGTAAGTTTTAAATTATTATTTTACAAAATTACAGGGTGGGAAAAATAAGACCGTAACAACGTGTAGAAGGCAGATATTTGGTAAATATCAGCTCGAGCGAACACTAACGATTACAAACTACCTTTTAAATATCTATTAATATATCTATAAGTATAAATATCATTTATAGTTTTCGATATATTGATAGATATTAAAATATCGGTAGTTGTCGATATACCGATAGGTATATCATCTTGATAGTTATCGATATATAGGTAGTTATCTATATATCGATAATTATCGATGTATCGATAGTTATCGATATATCGATAGTTCTCATTATATCCATAGTTATCGATATATCGATAATTATCGATATATCGATAGTTATCGATATATTGATAGTTCTCGATATATCGATAGTTATCGACATGCCGATAGTTATCGGTATATCGATAGTTATCGACATATCGATATGCCGATAGTTATCAATATATCGATAACTAAAATTTATCGATAGGTGCTTTGCCGATAGTTATCGATAGGTCAAACCCATTATCGCCCATCCCTAGTCCTTACTACAAGCGATGCCTCGGGGTTTGGGTCTGGGCAAAATATCGATATATCGACATTTTATTGAAAAATATGGATATTTCGAATACCGATATATCGAATACCGATAATGAATCCTAAGGATATCGAATAATCGATATACCGATATTATCGATAATACCGGTATTATCGAAAATATCTATAAATCGATATATCGAAAATATCGATAATTTCGATACGACTAGCATAATCGATTATTCGATATTTTCAGTACCTACTTCATAATAATGATTTACTTACTTTATTCTATTTTATCGTTGTTATGACGTTATATCATTTGATGATATAATAATATAACGCCGTAACATCGATAATAAAGAATAAAGTATATCGTTATTACGGAATAGTGATACATCGATATTATCGATAATATCTATATATTCGATATTATCGGAATTATCGATATATCGACTTATTTGTTATCGATATTCGATATCATTCTTTGGTTATAACCCACCCATACTAGGAATTAAAATATCAACTTTAATTTTCTTGTTTTATAATAATAAATTCTAATCCCTCTCAGTGTAAAAAAACACTACTGCGACGGAAAATTTTCGCTTATAATACCACTAAAGCTTCAGTTATTACTGGAAATTTTTTCGAGCATACGAATATTTTGAAAACTGTCCCGAGTCGATGACGAGGGAGAATTTTCGGGGGTAAGTGCACAAGTGCATCAAAATTACCGATAATGTTTGAATGAAATGGGTTTTTTATAATTGCAAGAGTTTGTTTTCATATTTTCGCGAAAATTCCCGACTCCGCAGGAGGAGGGCATTTTCGTAAAATATGAAAACAAACGATTGCAATTTGTAAAAAAAACACATTGAATAAAAAAATTATCTGGTTATTTTGATGCACGAGTGTAATTTATTTGAATATTTCCCAAATTAATTAAGAACTCGAATCAAGTAAATTTAAATATTTTATTTAACAGAAAATACTAAAAATAAAATTAAAATGCTTAAAAATTACAAGAATTGCAATGAAAAGTACAATTATTGTAATTAACAATATTTTGCTTTGAATTCGTAGACATGGTGGTTGATGCAGTCAACGAGCGAGAGCTTATTTCGGCGGGGGACTCTATTGAGCTTGACGGTTGGTCATTGTCCCGCATTTTTTCAATCAAAAGCATATGGTGGTTCTCATCCATCTGAATGTAAGGCGTCAGTGACTTGGTATTTGAGTGTTCACTTAGTTTAATTAACTGTTGTTCTCCAACACCTTTTTTGGCAAGTTTTGATACGGCGGTTGCTCGTAAGCTATGATTCGTCAGTTTGACATTTTTATTGGTGAGGCCTGACTTTTCCGCTTGTATAGAGGTCCATTTATTCATCAAATTTCGTCCAACCGGTATGCTTTTGTACCATTTTCCTGATTGCCAGAAAGGATTCACGGTGAGAAAAAGCCGCTCGCATTTTATTGCTTGCCTTTTCTGCATGAATTTCTTATATAGTCGGATAGGGCAGATGTTCGGGTTTACTTTATTCCTGACCAACCATTTCGAGGATGCGCAGGGCTTATCTCCTCCTTGAGTAGTCTTGGTAAAAAGCGGATTGTACTCTATTCGTCCCGTCTTCTGACCCGCGTGATCCAGTTCTTCTTTAAGATAGTTTGTTAAACACCTTGGGCCTTCTCCTCCACGCCAGACCAGCTCGTAGGATAAAACAAAAAACATCTTTTTTTGCAAACCGTCGGGGGTTTCCTCGTCGCAAGTCTCTATTATTTTGATGAATTCGTCGTGCTTTAGAAAAACTGAGCTTTGTTTTCTTTTTTCCGGCTCCTGCTGTAGTTGTTTCCGCTTAGCATTTTTGGCATCACGGGATGATTTGAACTGAATGTCACTGACTGGGTTGAAAATAATATTGTAATCTCTGAGATACTTATTCATCAACAATTTAGCGGTAACATTCCATATAGTTTTGACAGTATAATCTTTATAGTTCTCACCATTTTGCTTTTTCATATTAAACACCCAGTCCTTCAAGATATCTGCCAGTTTTGAAACATTAGTGTTTTCATCAAGAACGTGCCCCCTTTCCTTGCAAAAACACATGAACTGCCGCCAAATATAGTCGTGATTTGATGCAGTATTCTTTGGAATGGCTTCTGTTATTTTCTGCTCAATTTCGAGGATAGATTCTTCGCCAAAACGAGACATTTTTGTAGTAAAATTACGTCTACGGAAAAGTTCAATAGCGTTGTTTACAAAAAAACAAAAAAATTTACGTTGCCACGGGTTATCCCAATGCAAAGAGATAGTTATTAACAATTCTTGACAAAATGAAAGGAAAACATTCGTTGACATTGACTTTTTTGTTTGCTGTCACTCAATAAGATGACGTTAATTGTCAGAATATTACATTTTTTGACGTTTGTTAACAATAAAATCCCGCTTTGACGTTTCGTCAACAATATAAACTTGCGATGCAATTTTCGATTTCGGGCAGTTCTGTTTTCGCTGTAATTTTGCGAAAATTGCATTTCTCTTATAGGAACTTTAACATATGAGGGAAATATTCTAAAAAATATTCCTGTGCAAGAAAAAATTCCAGTTTTTCATTGAAGCTAGAGTGGTATTCGGTAAGAAAATTGCACACCTAAGTGTTAAAAAATACTAGGATAATGACGTTTATTATTATTGACTTACCAATGAAATTTGCATGCATATATTATTAGGTTAAATAAAATATAAGTAACCGACATTACTTACACAAAATAATAAAAAAGTAAGTCGATAGGAGCTCAATCTCTCAGTTTTCTACAGATTCATTTTACTAAATTTGGTAAAAATATATTTGCTTACAAGGTAGTCGAAGCAGTATCTAGCATCAATGAAATTCACATGCAAAGGTTAAATAAAATACAATTAACCAACTTTAGTTACAAAAAATAATAAAAATAAGTCGACAGTAGCACAACCTCTCAGTTTTCTACAAATTTATTTTACTAAAGTTGGTAGAAAATGGTGAAATAGCTATTTAAAGAATAATATCTTAACTTAGAATAAATTCAGTATAATCTGAAGTTAAATATAAATGTTATATCATTTATAAATATCATATTATTTATAAATGTCAAAAATTTCCAATTTAATTTCATGCACCTTACCCCAAGGAGGAGAAAAATTTCCGAAATTTTTTTTAGTTGCTATGGTAACGATACAAAATAAAGGATTTTAATTTGTCGAAAGTACTGGGTGTGAAATTTTCATAAAAAATATGTGTGGTTCAGGTAGTTTTATGGCTTGCAAATCCCGAGGCCTGCGAGAGTAAACATTTTTGTTTTTAGAATAATATAAATTTTTATGCAAATAAAAATAATTTTACTTTCATCTAAGGGTTTTTGATGTTGTTTTGTTCACAAGATATATAGGAAAAGTATGGGTACAAAAACTTATAAAACACCTTATTTTTTAATTCAATAAACAATTCTTCCAAATTTTTAAATTAAATGGCATTATATTTACCACGAACAAATGGAAGTCAAATTTTGAATTATTCTTTCCTTCCGAAGAATTTCAAAAAATAAATTAACCCTTCGACAGCGTGCCGATAAACAGCGGCACGTTTGATACAAAGGCCCTCTATCAATATAGACAAGGCTCCGACTACTGAAATTAAAATGTGAGAACCTATCAGTTTGGCGTACCTCTACTATCTATACCTGTTAATTGTTCAGTTGATTAAAAATAAGAGCTAGATAGTGACTTCAAGACAAGTAACCCTCCAAAGGCATCAAAACCAGGGTTAATTGTTTTGATGGTTTTTTAGCGCAAATATTTGACCAATATATCATTCAAGAGCTTACGCAGGGACTTGTTTCACTTTTTTCATCCCTAAAATGGGTTGAGCTTGAGTGGTACTTAATTTTAAAGGCATTCGCACTTTAATTATATCCCCCAAGTTACATTTTCTATTATCATTTACTCATTATTTCTAAATCTTCTAAAATATATACACCAAATTTCCACTTACCTTCAAATACAGGGATTAGGGTCTCTATACCCCACTCCTTCAGCAGATCTTGTATATTATCCATAAATATATACAACAAAAATAGACCAAATGGCCGTCACCTTCACTGTTTTACTATCGGAGTAGCCGCTTAGTCTGCCTTCTCATCAAGGGACGATGGGTAAATGGGATGCACGCCGGGATGATTTATGTCGACGGGATGGCATGGCGGTTAGGGCTAGCGTAAAGAATAATTTTATTCTCATAATCCGCGATTTAGTTGTCAGGAATAAACTTTAATTTTTGGAATTACATATTTAGTTCTGTTTTTCCCTTATTAGGAAAATTAAATTATAATTGTCAGTAGATTTTCTTCGTTATTGCGACAATACAATTTAATTTGTACAATGAAACGTTTAATACAATGTTTAATTATGCGAATTTTTGTATTAATTATTAAAGCTTTTGTTGGCGGAAAAATAATTTAATTTTTTTAAGAATATATTTCTCAACTAAATATTTTAATTACAGTAATTATGCAAAATATAAAATAAATTTTGTTGCAAGTATCGCTTTTTTATTTGAAATATGGTTTTATCCAGGGAATTATTTTTTTAAACGTATGAATGAAAGTCTACTTGTCAGGGGTACATATAAATATGCAAAAATTGAGAATAAATTCTCTAACCACCTGAAAATTCCTTATACAATAAGGATTTCAACAAATAATGGTAAAACAGCTATTCTCCGGGCTATATGCCCCTCCGAGCGCTGAATTACATACCAAAATTTGCCGTATTTTCTTCTAACACAGTTAGATAAGAAAATACTGTTTCAAATGCAAGAAACCACCAGGAAGAAGGAAGCTTTTTCTTTAGTTAGAATGTCGTCACCTGCAGACCGGTTTCGAACTCGTTGGTTCTCATCAGTACAGGATAGACGAACATACCAACCTTCCGAAAAAGTAATCCCTTAAAGCTACAACTGTCGTACTGCATAAGCAGTGAGACACAGGCAGCGCCATCCATTAGCAGTTTCAAGCATTCAGAGTAGAGTTTACCGTAAGGTAAAATTATTATATATTATAGAGAATTTATTCTCAATTTTTGCATATTTATATGTACCCCTGACAAGTAGACTTTCATTCATACGTTTGATAATTTTACCTTACGGTAAACTCTACTCTGAATGCTTGAAACTGCTAATGGATGGCGCTGCCTGTGTCTCACTGCTTATGCAGTACGACAGTTGTAGCTTTAAGGGATTACTTTTTCGGAAGGTTGGTATGTTCGTCTATCCTGTACTGATGAGAACCAACGAGTTCGAAACCGGTCTGCAGGTGACGACATTCTAACTAAAGAAAAAGCTTCCTTCTTCCTGGTGGTTTCTTGCATTTGAAACAGTATTTTCTTATCTAACTGTGTTAGAAGAAAATACGGCAAATTTTGGTATGTAATTCAGCGCTCGGAGGGGCATATAGCCCGGAGAATAGCTGTTTTACCATTATTTGTTGAAATCCTTATTGTATAAGGAATTTTCAGGTGGTTAGAGAATTTATTCTCAATTTTTGCATAATTATTTTTTTATTTAAAAAATTATAGAATGTGATTTAATACCCACCAACTTTTTTTTCTCTCTGTGTTGACAGCGGCGAAAATCTGTTATAGGTCTTTATCGGCTGAAGTTCTTTGATTTTGATATAATGGTTGGTTTTGAGATTTTTACTGTTTTTTTGGGGTGGTTTCGGGGATATGCGTATTGATAATTGAATGGGCAGATTAATCACAAATAAAATACTTCTTATTCCTTAAACACTGTTTTATTGCTTCCTCTTTCAATAAGCTTACAGGAATGAATATTAAAAAGAAACGATTCAGCGCGACAGCGCCTTACGTACAATCTGCTTAGTTTGCGTTCTCATTTCGAAGAAAATAAAATCAAGGATTTATAAACAGTTGGCTTTTGTTGTCAAAACAGAATAAGATTTATTTTTTGTTATCAGGGTCGGAAACTCAACACTCCCCCTCAAAAAATAATTCATTCTTAATTAACCTAACCAACTTTTACATAACTAATTTTAATCTTACTTATAGAGGACAAAACAGTATTTATATTATTGGGGAAGATTTACAATCATGGTCCAACATTTGTTGCAAAGAATCAGGAAAAACCCCTTATGAAAAACCTGATCAGACCAAGTTTCCTAAGCTAGTCTTATTATTTATCTTATTGACTTCTTCTTCCATTCCAAGCTTGAATCGAAGTTCTTGGAACTTCGGAGCGGGAACCTGCTTGGTGAAGATATCAGCTAATTGGTTACCTGTAGATACATACCTTAATTCAATTGATTTATTTGCAATTTGTTCCCTGGTAAAATGGTACTTAATGTCAATATGTTTTGATCGTTTGTGGTCTACAGGATTGTTGGCTATCGATATACAACCATTGTTGTCTTCATATATTATTATTGGTTTTATTATTTTTAAATTAATATTTGTTAATAAAGACTTCAACCATAATGCCTCCTTTACTCCTTCAAAAACAGCCATATATTCGGCTTCAGTTGAAGAAGTGGCAACAGAGTTTTGTCTTTTGGTATTCCAAAAATTAGACAACAATCAAACATTTTGAATAAATATCCTGTAGTACTTTTCCGATCTAATTCATTACTGCCCCAATCGGCATCTACGCAACTAATTAATATATTATTATAATTTAAATTGCGTTTATAAATTAATTTAAGATTAATTGTGCCTTTTATATAGCGTAAAACTCTTTTAAGACATTGCCATAACTCTTTATTGTTCTTAGTTTGGTAACGACTTAATAAATTGACAGCGGTACATAAATCGGGACGAGTACAAAGAGTAGCATAAAGTAAAGAACCGATTAAATTACGACATGGGGCTTCGTAATATTCATCGGAATTTAGTTCTTTATAATTTAATTTTAGCTGAAGTGGTATATTTACAGGATTACATTCACTCATATTAAATTTATTTAGAACTGTTTGTAAATAACCACTTTGGTCTAAAGATATATTGTTTTCATTTCTTTGAATTCTGATTCCTAAAAAATATTTTATATCTTTTAAATCTATCATTTGAAACTGCTTCATTAAATAGTTTTTAAAGCTTGACATTGTATCCATGTTACCAGTTACAATAATTAAATCATGGACGTACAAAATTAAATATATATTTTCAGTAATGTGACCTTTTCTAGAAAATATAAACATCGGTCGCCGGCTGTGCTTTTAAAATTATGTTGTTTTAACACTTCGTCAAAACGCTGAAGCCAGCAGTTTGCCGACTGTTTTAGACCATACAGGGATTTATTGAGTTTACAAACAACATTTTTATTGTTATCAATTTTTATACCTTCCGGTACGGACATGTATATCTCTTCTTTTAAAATGCCATTTAAGAAAGCGGTTTTTACATCCGTTTGATGGATTAATAAATTGAACTGGTTGGCTAAGGCTAAAATTATTCGTAAGGTGGTTACGCGCGCTACTGGGGCAAAAGTTTCGTCATAATCAATTAAATATTGCTGAGTGAAACCTTTTGCGACTAATCGCGCTTTATATTTTGTTGGGTTTCCAAATTCGTCATTTTTAATATTAAATACCCATTTACAGTTTACAATATTTTTATTTATGGGTTTAGGTACTAGAGACCATGTATTATTTTGTACTAGAGAATTAATTTCATTGTTAATTGCCTCATCCCATTTAGCCTTATCATCCCGTTCAATTATTTCTTGATAACATAAGGGAATTTTTAAAAGAGCCTGTTTAGCGCATGTTAGGATTTCTATATCATTTTCATTGTATGATATTTTAGGGCGATTTTTATTTCTTTCGCTACGTCTGAGTTCAGTTAAAACTGGAGTCTCAGATTGAATATTATTGTTGTTTCTGAGTTCAGATGGACCTGGAGTCTCAGATTGATTTTTGGCGTTTTTACTTCTGAGTTCAGGTAAACCTGGAGTCTCAGATTTATTTTCGGTGTTTTTACTTCTGAGTTCAGATAAAACTGGAGTCTCAGATTCAAATCTAGCATTTTTGCTTCTGAGTTCAGTCGAAACTGGAGTCTCAGATTTTTGTTTTAACTGATTTGTATTATCGATTTCAATAGGTTTATTATTTTTACCTATTTCAGGTATCGATTTATTATCAGTTTTAACACCTTTAGAATTGTCAGGTTCAACATTATCGCCTATATCTAATTTAGGTCTAGAAATTTTAAAATTAATTTCGTCAAATATTACGTCACGGGCTATTACAAATTTATTTGTTTCAACGTTAAATATTTTATAGCCATTTGGTTTGTACCCAATCATTATTCCTTTGACAGACTTTTGTTCAAATTTATCTTTTCGGTTTTTGTTAAGAATATATACGGTGCAGCCAAAAATTTTTAGGTGATCTAGTTTTGGTTTTTTGTTATGCCACATTTCAAAAGGTGTCTTGTTTTGGGAAAGTGCATTTGTTGGAGATAAATTTAAAAGATATGTAGCTGTTAAAATAGCCTCACCCCAAAAACATTTATTTAAGTCTGCACCGTGTATCATTGCTCTTGCTTTCTCTGTAAGAGTTCTGTTCATTCTTTCTGCTACCGAATTTTGTTGTGGAGTGTATGGTACAGTTAAATGATATGTAATTCCCCTTTCGGAACAAAAAGTTTTCATTTCGTTTGATAAATATTCTCGACCATTGTCGCAATATAAATTGGCAACTTTTAAATTAAAAAGAACTTCACTTTTTGTGACATAATCTTTGAAAAATTTAAACGTTTCAGATTTATTCACTAATAGATATAAAATAGTATAATGCGTGAATTCATCAATAAATGTTATAAAATAGTTTTCATTATTTATTGTCGAAGGAGTGATTGGTCCACAAATATCAGAATGTATTATGTATAATGGTCTTTGAACATGAGATTTTTCTTTCTTTTTGGAAAAAGGTAAACACGCTTGCTTTCCATAAATACAAGCTTCACATAATTCATTTGTTGGATTCACATTATTTAATTGGCTATGATTCTGTACCATTTCTTTATTTTTAATTTCTAAAAATTTAGTTTTTCCGATATGACCTAATCGTTCATGCCAAAGTTTAAAATTTTCAGTAGCAGAATGAATGGAAGTATTTACTTGGCGATTTTCAGAGTTATTTACGTTTCTCAGTAATTCAAAGTCTATTTTTACTAAATTGTTTTGACACTTACCCTTTATCACCATCTTACCATTTTTCTCTATTAATACCTCTCCATTTTCTTTGAAAAGAACTGACATACCGGCCTCCTGGATTCGCCGCACAGATAGAAGATTGTAAGGTACATCAGGGGCATAAAGTACGTTCTCCAAAATCCCTTGGACTCCATGGTTGGTAATAACTTCAATATTTCCTCTTACAGATGCTATTATGAAGGTGTTGTTCTTCGCAACTGAAATCTTGATAGGCGTCTCCATCTCCTCCATTGTTGAATAATAAGATTTTTTATTAACAATGTGATCAGTAGCTCCCGAATCCAATACAAAACAAACTTCTGGTTGGGTGTTTGACTTTTCATTTTGGTGATCCCTACTGCTGACCATGAAGGCAAAACTATTTTCATGCTGTTCAGTTTGGATTGTTTGAAGAGTTCTTTGATTATTTTGAGCCTTTTTGTAAAAATAACAATCTCTTCTGAAATGATTAGATCTACCACAAAAATCACATTTTTTGTGAGAATGACGTTGATTTCTATTTTTATTATAATGCTTGTTTGGTTTAAAATATTTTTTTCTTTGAAAATGTCTTGGGTTATTCGTGAAATTATTTCTATTTTGTTTTTCAGATTGTTTGAAAGATGTTTTCTCTGGATAGGTTTCCGATTGGAGTATTTGTGAAGTGGTGTCATTTGCCTTCTCTTTTAGTTTAGTTTCATGATCAAGAAGGCGATTTTTTTACAAATGCCAGAGTGAGGTTATCTTCAGATAATGTCTGAATGGCAGTTACTATCCCATCATATGATTTTGGTAAAGTCAATAATAGATGTGCAATTTTACCTGTTTCCGTTAATGAAGCACCAGCGGCTACTAGTTCGATTATCATTTCTTCAAATTTTATAAAGTGCTCAGTTAGTGAAGTTTCACCAAGTTTAAAGCTTAAAAGTTTCTTTTGAACTGAAAGTTGTGTTGCCAAACTTTTCCGTTCAAAAATTTCATCAAACTTTTTAAAAACATCTCTAGCAGTGTCTTGTTCTGTAATCATTCCTATCATTGAATCACTTATATATTCTATAATGCAACCTTTTGCAAACATTTCCATTTTTCTCCAAATGTCCGTTAGCTCAACAGGGGGTTCCTCGTTCAGTACTTGAAGAGCTCCTTCTTCTGCGATTAGGGCTTTGATCCTAAATTTCCAAATGGAATAATGCTCTCCATTAAATTGCCTAATGGCTCGTTTCACTTGTCTCCCGGTGTTCATTGTTTTTCCTTTGTTGATTTCAAAGTATCTTTATTTTCACAATTGTCACTCACGATATAAGACTTCACTTTTTCACTTAAAACCACAGCGTTGACCTGGGCCCATAACCTATTGATAATTGAATTGGCAGATTAATCACAAATAAAATACTTCTTACTCCTTAAACACTGTTTTATTGCTTCCTCTTTCAATAAGCTTACAGGAATGAATATTAAAAAGAAAAGATTCAGCGCGACAGCGCCTTACGTACAATCTGCTTAGTTTGCGTTCTCATTTCGAAGAAAATAAAATCAAGGATTTATAAACAGTTGGCTTTTGTTGTCAAAACAGAATAAGATTTATTTTTTGTTATCAGGGTCGGAAACTCAACAATGCGCGTCTTTTGGATCCCGCGCTCGGGGGGTTTTTTGATGCTGCCGAAGAATTATCACTTACACTAGGTGGTAGGTTTGAGGAGGGCATGTTTAATGGGAATTTGTTCTGCAGAAGTTCGGCGTATTTATTTAAGTCTGATATGTTTGTACTCACTGTGCTATTGTCTAGGTTATCCTCCTCGTCGTCCGTCAGCGGACTATGGCCACTCCCGCGGGTAGACATTCACTAACACAACTTCGTTGATTTTCAATCCAAAATTCGGTTTTTCTTAACACTAAACACTTATCAAAACTAATTTACTATAACTATTAACGAAATTGAGGAACTTTAAAGCGAAAGCGCTTTAATGACACGTATCAAATCAATCTGACAGTTGTCACTGGACGAGAACTGGTTTTTTGCTACGTGGTGTGGCCGTTGCCACTAGAAGTCAATAAGTCATTTTCGGCGAAATGTCAAATCCTCGAAAAATTTGAACTGCGGAAATCTCTGTAACTAAACAAGCCACCAAAAAATTAGACCCCTTTAACCGCACTAAAAGTTTCCAATTAATCCAAATACAGTAATCAGACTACAGGAATCGGCCATTTAAACGATAAATAGCCACTCTGTTTAAGATACGGCTCCGCCCATTGATGGGTGAGGGTGCCATCCCTCCCGCCCCCGCGTATGCGGGGGTGGGGGGGATGGAAATGATGGGTTGGCCAAATATAGGAAGGTAGAAACAAGAAAAAAAATATAAACTAAATATACTCGATTAGAGACACGGATTCGTCCATTTTGATGTGCAAGCGTGAGGGGGGCAGGGTCATTAAAGGGATAAATGAATAAAACGGACACCACCACAAAGAAACGGCTCCGCCCATTACTTCTTTTGTCTTCAGCCCAATATATTCTTCATGATTAGCTAACAAAAGCAATTCGAAGGTTACAGGTTAGTTTTACCCTACTGATGACTCGTCGTTGCGATAGTAATCCTGCTCAGTACGAGAGGAACCGTATAGGTTCGGACATTTGGTTCCAGCAGTAGCTCGAGCGGGCTATGGTGCGAAGCTACCATTCGTTGGTGTATGCCTAAAGGCCTCTAAGGAAGTATCAAGTATCCCTTTTCTAGTCAAAGGTGGCAACGATATCTCTTGGAGGTCCGAGAGTGGAAAGGATCAAAACAATGTGACTTTACTAGGCGATCGGCGTTCGCGCCAATCATCGCACGAGCCCTACGTGTCGCGTGGGGTTACTGGTCGGCGGCGGGGTAAATGACGGTAGTAGGTATGATTCACTTAATAGACCGCGGGTAAACGACGAGAGTAGACGTGACACTCTTAATGGCGCGCGGGTAAACGGCGGGGGTAGCAGACTCTCTTAATGGCGCGCGTAAATGGCTGGAGTAGGTATGACTAATTTAATAGACCCCTGGTAAACGGCGACAATAGACGTGACTCTCTTAATGGCGCGCGGGTAAACGGCGGGGGTAGCCGACTGTCCTAATGGCGGGAGTAGACGTGACTCTCTTAATGGCGCGCGGGTAAATAGCGGGAGTAGGTATGGCAAACTTAATGGACCGCGGGTAAACGGCGGGAGTAGACGCGACACTCTTAATGGCGCGCAGAATTAGCCGACTGTCCTAACTGTGACTGTGAAGACGTGTTTTGGATTGCTGCCGTGTTTGAGAATTTTATTAACTGGATTTTATCGACGACGAATATATGCTAGGAACAAGGACTATGAGTAGTGGTAAAATTTGTTAGGGTGGCGCGAAAATGTATGCCGTGCAATTCTGGTGTTAGGGTAGTGATAGTGATCCCAGACCCTGAAGCAGGGACCCTGGGAAAGGAGCTTTAGGCTCAGTTTGTAGGGACTAGAGTTGAGTATAAGACAATAAATAACGTAGGTGAGTGTAAAAATAGACAGTAAAAACTAAAGAATTTGGACTTGAAAAAAGCAAGAATTCTTAGGAAAGGATAAAAACACTAGATACCGGGTGTGAGAAATTCACGATGCAAGGGTGAGCTTGAGTGGCCTAATAAAATACTATTGATAGTGCGTGGACGCCACAATTTACAGGGGTGGCCTTACGGGGTGTGTAGATACCTTGGGGGCGTTAAAAAGTGGTAACCCACACTTCTTCGAAAGTAATGGTAGTTGAACAAAATTAAAAGTTACGGTAACTAGGAGTTCTAGTAGGACAAACGGTAGTAACCCACACTTTTTTACAATAAAAGTAAGGGTTACTGGACGAGAATAAAAATCAAAAGTGAGCGGGAGTTAAAAGTAACGTTGACTGAAAGCGTGGTGTGAAAATCGGTAGTTGCCCACACTTTTTTTTAGTGAAATTAAAAGTAACGGTAACTGGACGAAAACAGCAATAGTGAGCGTGAATAAAAAGTCATGGTTACTGTAAGCTTGGTGTGAAAAAAAGTAGTTACCAACGCTTTTTATACGGAAAAAAAAGTAACCGTAACTGGAAGAAAACTGCAAAAGTGACGTCAAAGTTAAAAAAAATCATGGACAGCGACAACGAGCAGGTGAAAAGAAAGAGGGAGGAAAGGGAAGAAGACGCAGGAAAAATACTGATGGACGAACTGGAGGAATACTACAGGAAACATGGTAAGTTTCCCGCCTCCAACAGGCTCAGTAGGTCGCCTACGGGGTCACAGGTGGAGAGACGGGAGGCTAGCGGTAGTAAAAAGGCACGGATGGGGACACAGGGAAACGAACTGGTGGTTGATCTGACTAACGAGGTTATGGGAAGGGTTGGTGATGTCATCGTTGACATCATCAACAGAAGCTTGGAGAAGCAATTAGCGGGGAATGGACCGGAAGAGGAAGAAGAAGAAGAAGAGGAGAAGAATAGTGAAGAGGACAATGGGGAACAAGAGGAGAAAAAGAAGGAAAAGATGCAGGAGCTTAGTGGAATAGAAAGGTCGGGAAAGGAAATAGGGCTACATAGTAGCTTACTGATAATTGAGGATGAAAGGAAGGGGACGATGCAGGAAATTAAAAGGGCTGTGGATTTTATCAGGGAAAAAACCGTGGAAATTGAAAGAGCAACTAGCAAGTATTCGGGGGGTAAAGTACAATTCAATAAGGCGGAGCAACAATGTGTAAGAAGAGGCATGGATGCGATAATGGGTGAACTGGTGAACTGGACGAGGATAATTACAGAGGAGAGGATGAGATTTTTGCATGAGAGAGAGAGAGAGAGTGATTTTTCTTGAAGAGCGACTGAGAAGAGCGGAAGAGAGAGCGAAAGACATGGAGAGGATGGAGGTAAATATGGAGAGAATGAGGGATGAAATGAAAAGAATGAATGGGGTTCTTGAGGGTATACAGAGGGGGGAAAGAGTGAAAGCAGTAGCGGGAATGAATGCAGAGGCGACTCCAACACAGAGGGTGGCTAAGAAGGTAGTGAAAGCACTGGCTAAACCAGTGATTACCACTGCAACGGAAACTACAGACGCGGACAACGGACAGACGACGGACATGGAGACGGAGACGGAAGGGGTGGACGGTTGGAAACAACCTAAAAGAACTAAAAAGAACAAAAAAAGGACATATGCGAACACAGTGGTAGCTACTCCGAAGGAGAGACCGGGATGGAAAACACCTCCCCCGGCAAATGAAATATTGGTGAAGGCAAAGGAAGAGTCGGCCAAACTGGCTGCGCGGAAAGTGCGGGAGTGCCTAGAAAGAACGGGAGCGACAGGGGCAGTGGCGCATGTGAGGAGATTAAGGAATGGCGAGATTGTAATAGAAAGCAAGGGTGCGGAAGAGAGAGAGAAAGTGATGAATGCGTTGATGAATGAACAGGAGATGACCGTGAAGATGAGTGGAACTAAACCGACTCTACTGTTCACGGGTGTAGAAAAGGGGTATGAATCGGAGGAGTTTATAAGAATGATTGTGGAGCAAAATAAAGAGCTCAAGGACGACCTGACAAATGAGGACGTCCAAAGCATGAAAGTGTTGGCTAGGAAGGGATGCAGGAGGAATACATGGAGGGAGAATTGGGTGGTTGAGATGAGTGCAAGGGTCTTTCGAAAGCTTATAAAAATGGAAAAGGTGTACTTGGATCTGGTATGCATATATGTGGAAGAGCATGCTAGTGTGGCAGTGTGCTATAGGTGTTGTCACTTTGGGCACACTGCCAAGAGTTGCAAGGAAGAACCAGCGTGCAATAAATGTGGAGGGAAGCATGAGGGTAAGGAGTGTGATGGTAAGTTGCCGCTTAACTGTGTCAATTGCAGGAGAGCGGGAGTGATTGGGAAAAGGGGACACTCGGCACTGGACAAGAAGTGCCCCGTGTATGTAAGGAGAGTGGAGGTGCAGCGAAGGAGAACCCAGTATGTCTAGGTTAATCCAGGTCAACGTCGGAAAGGAGAAGGCAGCGAGTGCCCTAGTAAGGCAACGAGCGGAGGAACTTGGGGCAAGCATTGTTTGCCTACAGGAACCTTACGTAAGGGAACCGGCATGGAATGGATGGGTGAAGCATGATTGTGGTGGTCTAGCCAAGGTACGTATGTGGGTAAAAGAGGGGTTCAGCTGCATCTCCCTTAGGGAGTATGGAAGTATGAATGTAGCGGCAATAGTGGTTGGTGGTGAAAGGAACGGTGTGCTAATAATGAATGTGTATGATGAACCGGGTGGAAGAAGGAACGTAAGATGGGAACAAGTGAAGGATAAATTTGATGGATGGAGAGGCAAAAAGATCCTACTAGGGGATCTAAACGCCAAGAATGTAGTATGGGGAGGAAATGTGACGGACGAAAGAGGGGAGAAACTTCTCGGTTGGATAACCGAGAAGGGATACCAGGTAGTGAACGAGAGCGATAGTATCGCCACCTATTCCAGTACCCGTGGGGAAAGCTGGGTGGATATAACTATCAGCTCTGGAGTTATTGTTGAAGGATGGATGGTGAGGGATGAAGAGACACTGAGTGATCATAGGATGATTGATTTCACCCTACAGAATGGACCTAGCGGGCGTAAGAAGAGGGTGAGGATTAGTAGTTATCTTTCGCCGGTACCAGATCAATCCAAATCCAAAATCCAAATCCCCCCACTCTTCACCCCACCAAGATCCCCCACTCTTCACCCCACCAAAATCCCCCCACTCTTCACACTACCAAAATCCCCCCACTCTTCACACCACTCCTCTCCTCTCCCCTCTCCTCTCCCCTCTCCTCTCCCTACCAAATCCTACTCAATATTTACAGTATTTAACACAATTCAGATCATGTCTGTAGCAGTCCCTATTCATCTCTCCTGGGACGCAGAACATTGCGAAAGCTATAATCCACAAGAGTACATAGGAAACAATTTAATAATAATCAATCCACCTTCAAATCTATCTAAGAGTGCTAAAAAAAGTAGTGGTGTAGCTGAAATTTGTAATCTAAATAGAATAGCTTATAAGAAATGGTTAGTAAACTGTTGACCGACAGGCAATTAACATGTCGGAAATATTAAAAATTATTCTTGACAACATTGAAGAAGTATTCAGTCGGAACCAGTATTATGGGTCCTGTTTACCTGCAACTTTAATGGTTTGGGAACTTGCTAAAAAATATAATGTACATGTAGAACCAAAATGTGGAAAGCTTTTCTATGATGAAATAGGAGCCAACATTCGTTTTTGGAACGTGTTTAAAGGAGAAATTTACGATCCCACCGTCAAAGTTATAAAACATATGATACCAACCGTGGACCTTACGAAGTTTGTGTACAAAGAAGATCCTAGTATAAGCACAGAAATGGAGACAGCAGTAATGTTGGATATTTTTAATCAGTTCCAGAGAACAAACACAACACACCTTTACTTTTCCAACGCTCCAGATAAACTTAAAACTCTTACAAAAATTATCCATACAAATGTATCTAGATGTATTAAATAAAAAGTTTGTATTCTTTGTATTTATGTGTTATTTTATTAACCTCTTTGTGAAGAACCAGATAACCAATAAGCAAAGCTGCTAGATCACGAGTTACTTTTTTATTAACCATAGAACCACAACGTGGTAAACACATACATGTGAACACCCATTATAAGCGTGCCATGGATTGTTGTAAAGATGAAATTAAATGTAAAGTGTGTGAGCAAGTTCTATATATGATTATTTTATCAGACGTCTGTGTAATGTGTAACAAACCGGATGTGCAGAAAATCACAAACCATAAAATTGAAAAAACAACTTTAGAACAATGCTTATAATTGTATAATAGTTTTACATTGCTGGAGCACACACTTCGATGCTGCGATATAAAAGGAGGGAATAAAGCTTGTAATTTTAGAGAAACACTATGAAGAAGGTTACATTTAACGAAAATATGAATAAAATCCATGTATTGTTTGCATGGAAGTTTGCTTACAAAGCAGCACGCCAGAATGATTATGAGCAGTATGTGTTGGATCGCTACCGCTTTCAAAATAGACTTCAATATGCTGAGAATCTTTTGAAGGATGTTTTGGATGAAAATTACAGAAATAAAATATACAATGAACGTTTTAAATAATTTTTGTTGTATTAGTGGTTATGCTACGACGATACTACAACCAATTCAAGCTCACATCCCCCCACCTCACCCATGGGGCTTGACGTGAGTGGGGGAATATCTATAAATTTATACGCACACGGTTTCTGAAACATTAGTTGCTAGAAATATGATTCAAAAACGAAAGCTGGTTGGTTGCAGAAAATCGGTGAAAAAGCTTAAACAAGAAGACAGAAGCAGATGCCCTGTTTGTTTATATTCCATGAGAAGAGAAGAAATTTGCACACCCAATTCGTGCACACATTTTGTATAAAGTGTTTAACAGAGTGGACGAAAACAAACGCACATTGTCCTCTTTGCAGAAGATTCTATTTCTCAATTGTTTTAAAAGAGACTAAGGAAAAGATTCTTGTGAAGAAAAATGACAGTGCTGATCAAGCTCTAGTGATATTGTTGTACATAAGTGACATGAATTTAATATAGATATATAAGAAGTAAATAAAACCATGTTGTTAAATATAAAGTTTTTTTATTTTATTATATTACATCTTTTTTTAATATCCAAGAATTGTGTGATTTATCCATTCCCTACCATTTAACATAAACTTTGTTTCCTTTTCTTCTTAGCACCTTTTCCACGAGATACACGTTTGAATGTTTGACTTTCTGCAACTCCGGTTCATAAAAACTACCTAAAATTATTTCATTTTTGTCATCTGTCAGCAAATATGTTCTTGGGTTGGTTAATTTAATTTCTTTAATTTGAAAAATTTCATTTGACCAGTTTGGTGTATATCCCTTTTGAAAAGCCTCCCTGTATTTACTAACCCTAACATAATCCCCTTGTTTAAATTTTGATTTTCTGGGGTCAATTGTTTTTATATTATTATAAGTTGATTTTAGAACATCTTTTTCATTTTCTTCATTTATATCAATAGGTTTTAATCCTGTTGTTCTATGTTTAGTTGTATTATACTTAAAAACAATATTATTTAGGATATCCAACCATTTATAATTGCCTTGCAAGCTAAATTGTTTCCACATGAGAGTTTTTAATGTTCTGTTGACCCTTTCAACAATACTTGCTTTGACTGTGGAATATGTACTGTAGTGATTAATGTTATATTTTTCCATTAATTTATTAAAGTTTTTGTTGAAAAATTCTCTTCCTTGATCTGTATGTATGTTAGTTGGAGGAGTTTTCGCAAGCTTTAAAATTTTTTCCATAGCTAAAGTTACTTCCTCAGCAGTTTTTCTTTTAACAGGTTGAACCCAAATATATTTGGAAAATGTGTTTATAACAACTAAAATATATCTATATCCTTTATTTAGTTTTGCATAACGTATCATTTCCACCAAATCAGCTTGCCATAAATCGTTTAAATTTTTAATAATAACCCGTCGTCGTCTAAAATTTTTTCTAGCAGGTTTATGTAACTCGTTGACTAGATCTTCCTTGATGTTGGTTTGTTTACTCATGACTTCTAAATGTTTAGTTTGTTACTTCTACAGGACATTTTATTAACAATTCGCCATAAAAATCTTCTAAATGACTACCTTCAGGACGATGAAAAGAAAGAATATCCCCTTTTTTTAACCGAATACCTACAGGGTCGGTGATCTTTTTTCCATTAATTTTTAAGAAAACATATTTTTTCGGGTATTCTCCAGAAATTATAGTAGCAGATTCCATAGGAAAAACATATGTAATTCGTTTGTCTTGTAATAAATGGTAAACTCTATCGGACAGAGAGTAAATTCCCATGAAGGGTAACACCAAATTATACCAAAGTTTAACTGCACTAAGGTCAACAACTTTTATAATGTTATGTTCTTTATTATCCTTGCCAAAGATGTGGGAACCAAACTTGTCAATAGACATGGTTGTTGCCAGCGGTAGAATAAGGAATAAACATGTGAGAATTAGTATTTATTTAATTATTTTTGCTTCTCTTAGTTCTTCTAAAATCGATATTATTTCATTTTGATGACCAGTATGTCCTGCCATTTGCGATGACATCAACAATTTCAATCTATCTATGATTTCGTTTGGATCGTCATAATAAACGTAATCTAATTTCTTTTTTGATAAATTTAACATAGCTCCCCCCTTTCCACTTTTTGTAGACAGATTTCTTGTAGAACGCGGTCTTTGTGGAGGTAACAAACGCGAAGTACTTGGTAGTATTGCACGATAACCTGTCTCTGTTGTGCTTCCACGCTTTAATATACCTTTTTGTAATAAGTAAGGTTTAACTATTGTCAAGTATTTAATGTCGGTTGAACCTTGAATTTGACTATCAGGATCAAAATTTCGTCTATATGCATTTGTCCTATTCAAAACATCCATATAATTTTCCATATCATTTGATGTATAACCAACAGGTTCTTTTTTAAAAAGAAGCTCATACAATCCAGGTGTTCCCTCATACCTAACTCCTTCAACAATCTTTTCCTATGAAATCCACCACAGAATTAGCAATCTTATATTTATCTGCATCAACATCATGTTTAAAACCATATTTGTTATCAAATTTGCCTTCCGTGTCTTTTATTAGCCCATCCACGAATGGTCTTAGAAGTGAATGATATGCTTCCAAATATTCTTCATAAGCAGGTGTTCTTGTTAATTCTAAAACATCTTGTCGCAACTCACCTATAGTTGGTTCAATTGTTGTTTCAGGGCTTGATTCTCCTGACTGTTGCGAATCTTCAAAAAATACTTCTTCATCTCCTAAAAGTGAGGGCATGTGTGTTGGAAGATATTTACTATATGCATTTGATTTCCTTTGATTGATCTCTGGCGTAGGAAATTGAAATTTTGGGGTCGAAACTAATTGTGGTGAATATACTTCTTTTTTAATGAACGGTTCTGTTTTAATTGTCTGAATTAACTCATGCAAAGGTTGAGTTATTGGTTTAAATTCTTTTTCCATACGAATTTCTTTATCAGATAAATCTGATTTTAAAGCTTTATACTTTTGTCTAACGGCTTGTCTAGTTTTTACCAACTCTCTCGCTGTTTTTTCGTCCATCTTTACAAAAGGTAGGTTGTATACTAGAAAATTATCGTTTTGTCAGAGAGTTATATAGTGGAAATAAAATTATCAAATCCTTTTCTATAGCGACCATCATAAAATTCACAGTCTTTATCAATAACGACAAAGTCATATTTATGTTTCCAACACATTGAACACAAGTTTTTAAACTCTTGAAAGCTCATGTCACCATTTACATGATCATCATATATATGTTTCAAGTTTGTAGCATCCTGTTGAAAACTTACCAAGAGGTTGGCATTATCACGTATAATTTGTTTAGGGATTGATGAATATGTTTGACACAAATAAAAACAATCTGTATTTTTATGACGTCCAAAACAAAAATAATCCCTCATAAGACTTTGATCAGTGCATACTATATCATCAAATACAATCAGTGAGTTTGGTTTTATTTCAGTGGGTGAAACAATATCCTCAGCGTTCGATGATTCAAAATAACCAATAAACTTTAGTGGAGCAAAAAGCCTTTTTAGATATTCATATTTTGATTGATATAAGGATTTTGAGTACACATATATGTTTTCAAATCTTAATCCATTAGGGTGTGTTATAAGAGAAATCATAACATTTGTCTTCCCACAACCCGATGGTCCTACTATTAAACATCTTTTACAGTTTCCACCAAATAATTGTCCATGTTTTCGATAATTATCATGACATAAATCAAAATTTTTTATCGGTAAAGAAAAATCTTGTTTTTTGATCTTCATTGTTTGAACATCGCTATTTAAGTAAGGTTATTTGCGTTTTTGAATCATTTATATATAATGATTAGACATAATAATGTCATTCACTGCGTGGAAGGACAGAGAACAGGTAGTGGTTTATTAAATACTCTTATTAATAAATTACCAGTAGAGCTCCATATTCCTTCTTATAACTTTTGTGGGCCTGGTACAAAGTTAAATAAAAGGCTTGCCCGAAGTGATAAGGGAATTAATTTATTAGACGAAGCTTGCAAAGAGCACGATATAGCATATTCGGAATATTCCGATTTAAAAAACAGAAACGAGGCAGATAAAGTATTAGCTAAAAAGGCATTTAATAGATTTAAAGCTTCAGATTCAAATCTAAACGAAAAACTGTCATCCTTGGCTGTGGCCGGAATCATGAAAGCAAAAACAAAACTCGGTATGGGAATAAGAAAAAGAAGTCATAAACGCAAGAAAGGAGGTCAAATATCCTTTCACCAAGGTGTAAGAAAAGCACGTGAAGAGCTGGTTGGAAAAAAGTTTGTTAATATAAGAAATGCTGCCAGCACAGCTTTATCATCAGTAGGCATGGCGTCGTTGAAGACCGGGCTCCGCCCCCGTGGGCCCCTTTTTTCTAGAGCTTCGCCCCTATCCATTGGTGCCCCATTTTTAAATATACGTGTGTGGTGTCATTTTGATTGGTTTTGCGTACTGGTCCCCATTTTCGTATAGTTTGGCGCCCTAAGAGAGTCTGTGTACCCCACTTGTAGGACTTCGGCCTCCAGTGGAGCCCCCTTTTTAAAATATACGTGTGGGGTGTTATTTTTATTGGTTTTGCACGTAGGAACGAAGACCGGGCTCCGCCCCGTGGGCCCCTTTTTTCTAGGGCTTCGCCCCTATCCATTGGGGCCCCATTTTTAAATATACGTGTGTGGTGTCATTTTGATTGGTTTTGCGTACTGGTCCCCATTTTCGTATAGTTTGGCGCCCTAAGAGAGTCTGTGTACCCCACTTGTAGGACTTCGGCCTCCAGTGGAGCCCCCCCTTTTTTAAAATATACGTGTGGGGTGTTATTTTTATTGGTTTTGCACGTAGGACTTCGCCCACCAGTGGAGCCTCCTTTTTAAAATATACGTGTGGGGTGTCATTTTGATTGGTTTTGCTTGCTGGTCCCCATATTTATATAGTTTGGCCCCTTTTATGCGATCTCAGAGAGTCCTATTATTTTTTAGGGGTTATGTTCACTTGGCATCCTACTTTTCAGGTTATGTTTGCTTGCAGCTTTTTTAAGGTTTTGTTCACAAGCCCCGATTTTTTGAGGGTTATGTTCAATTGTGCGGGTTTTTTTTAAGTTGGGGCCCAATTTATAATTTTAGATGGTCTCTTTCGCAGGATTTATTTTTGGAGCCCTACTAAAGTTTTTAGGCAACTTTTCAGAAGTTAGGTTATGTTTAGGGCATGTCTAAGTGAGTCCTATTATTTTTTAGGTTATGTTCACTCGGCACCCAACTTCTAAGGTTATGTTTGCTTGCAGCTTTTTAAGGATTTGTTTACGTGAAAAGCCCCCTTTTTTAAGGGTTATATTCACTTGTGCGGCCCCCAATTTTAAGGTTATGTTTTGGGGCCCTATTTATAATATTACGTGTTGTCTTTCGTAGTTCTTATTTTTAGAGCCCTACTAAAGTAAGTTTTTAGATCACTTTTCAGAATTTAGGTTATGTTTAGGACACCTTTGATGTTCGGTTATATTTCACAACTTCATTAACTACCGTTCCACAGAAGGTCACACTACATACTGAGCTGTTCGAGCCTTCGAGAGCAGTTTCCTAAAACAATTTTGGAGCAGGTGGTGGTCGAGGAATGTTGCGTGGAGGGGGGAGAGCGAGAAGATTTGATGAAAAAAGGTTGCACGTGTCAGATATGAGAATGAATTTATAGTATGGGTTTTATAAGATATTGGATTATCTGACTGGTGCGAACAAAATGTGTAATGACAATATTTTTAACGTTTTAAAGCGTCTGTTTCATATGTACAGAAAGGGCGAAGGATAGATAAGTGATGGCATTTTTAAAGTATGGAAGTTACGTATTTTTTTAAATTTTTTCTCCGAAAAGCTTGTTGGCCTATCTTAAAAATGAGCTACTCTAACAAGATTTTTGCTAAAGTCATTACCAACAGTTGACTGCGAACATGCTATCACCCCTTAAAAATTTAAAAGTATAAAAAAAAATCTGCCTTATTTAAAATAAATTGAATTTTCTTGTTAATTAAGGTCTATTCTAAAAATTTCCTAATGCACCCAGGCAGACCAAACGATCCAAGGCTCGTTATACTTTTCATTAAATTCTCTCGAAGTGTGTTGTTTAACTGCAGTTACTTTATTATAAAACAAGAAAATGATTCACAATACCATTTTTAACGTTTTGAAGCGTCTGTTTCATATGCACAGAAAAGGTGTAGGATGGATATGTGATGGCATTTTTAAAGTAGTTACGTTTTTTTTTAATTTCCCCGAAAAGCTTGTCGGCCTATCTTAAAAATGAGCTACTGTAACAAGATTTTTGCTAAAGTCATTACAATCAGTTGACGGCTGGCATGCTATCACCCCTTAAAAATTTAAAGTATAAATGTTTTGGATTATTTAAAATAAATTGATTTTCTTTTTGTTAATTAAGGTCTGCTCTAAAAATTTCCTAAAGCACCCAGTTATTTTATTATAAAACAAGAAAATTATTCACAATACCATTCAGTCTTGCCCCAACTTCAGTAGTGTTAAGATGGCAAACAGAAAAATAAAGTTTAAATTATTGGAACTTGCCAAGAAAAATATTTATGGTTTCAGAAAAGTGGGCGAGGTATATTACATTGGGAATAAGCCTGCAAAATTCCGAGATAACATTTTAATCATTGAGGATGAAAAATATATATTAACTAAAGGACTGATGAGTTTACTTACATTGCCTCGTCACTATTCAAGCCACGAACTTAATCAGTATAAAGAAATTCTGTTGCTGACAAATGCTCATAGAAGAGGCTATGAAAGAGAAAATCATACAATTTCGAGTAAATGTTGGAAGTACGTAAATATAGTATCCAAATTATTCTCACCAAAGAGAAAATATGCCAAGAAAACCAGAGAAAAGGTTCCTTCTTATGGAAATGTGCAGTTTTGGAGAAGATAAATACTACACAAATGTATAGAGAATCCTCTTTGTTCTAAATAAATACTTTAAGATCTAAATTGATTTTTATTTACCGAAGAGGTTATGTTAGAGCTGTGATGGAGTTGTGTTTGGGTTGTGTTATGGTTTTGTTTGGTTTTTGACCTTTCGGAGTTTTGTTGTCTTGTATTTTTTATGAAAAATTCGCAAAAAGCAAAGTATAGGTAGAGAACTTAAAAAATATATATGAGAAAATATCCATCCGCACGAGATAGAGCAGTTTGTTATTCATACGCATACCTTTCCACCAGCTGCATCCAGGAGACTAACTACAACGCCATCTTATTATCAAAAATTCAGAATTATTATGATCTTGTTTCGTACTGCACCTTCAACAATCACTTGAAACCTTCTATTGGTTTATACTTATATACATATTTAAATGAATATTCATTAATGCAGTACCCACCATAGCTATAGCATAGTGAAAGATATATTGTACAGTATCTTAAAGAAAAATAGTTTGTGGGTATGGAAGCCTTGCTTAAGTGTTTAACTTTATAACATATTTATTACACTGACACTCGGTTGTTCAAAACTTTAATCAGAATTTAATCAGACGTTAAACTTAATGGACCTTCTGACTGTGAAGTGAGAGTCAATTTTATTGTTTATATTCAGCCTATCTATTTCTGCAATGTATTTTCCGACAATCGAGTAGGCCGCTTCAAGATCCTGTTAAACATTATAAGGACCCGGTTAGCTAACGGCCCGTAAAAAGTTTTGAGCAACCGACTGTGAGTATTTTGAACTCGTTTACCAGGAAACTTGGTCAGAGAAGTAATGCTCAATGATCGCTACTGTAGCACTAATTTCTGATGAACACAATTAGTATTTTAATAAATAATGTGGCATGTAAAAAAAAATATTAGTAAAAATGAAAGTTAAAACGGAAAAAGTTAAAACATTTATTTATAACAAATTGGCTATAATTTGTAAATTTAAGAATACAATCTTAATGTAATTTTTGTTTTTTGTATCCATAAGGTACTGAGCTGCAGTCCCCCATAAAACTTCTTTTGGTAGAGTTGGGCCTATAATGTTTGATTTCTGTGCAAGTCGTAACTACATGCTCCTTATTTCGTCGTATATTTTTCGATACAACGGGTATGGGTTCGGATTTATGAAGAACCATATTCTTAATAGTATCAAAATTTATTAGTTTTGATGCCGAATAGTTAAGAGAAATTCCTTTAACTTTGCAAACGACTTCTTCTTCATTGCTTTTTGTTGAGTGTATCTTGAAAGCATAATTCTTAGGACCTCCGGACACAAACTTGGTTATAAAAGAATTAGGTCCGTATTTCTCCAACTCGTCTGTCATATCGCCAATAAACTGACCCGTTGATATATTGTCCTCGTCATTTCTCGAAACGTAAATAACAGAATCAGTGTCATAGTATAATGTCCGATCACCAAGTTGTTCAAGATAACTGTACAACTTAAGTCGGGCTTGTGCTGTTACAAATGCTGCTACAGCTACGTTAACAGTAGCTAAGGAGTCATACGCTTCCTCTGTGTGTTCATAATTCACTATTAAGGTTTTGTCGTTAATAGGGAGAGCACTATTAATAATTGTGGCAGAGCTAGTAAACATTGAAAAGAATTCCGATGGCTCGTTCACAATTTTAGTCTTTGTTTGGTTTTCTCGCTGTCCAAATTTTCCCCAAAAAGAATTCAACATTAATTTTGCTAATGATCTTAAACCTGGATTGTGAATAATATTTTCGTACTCAAGCTTTACAGTTCCTTTTTTGAAAAAGTCTACTATATATTTATTTTTCTCCTCTTCTGTTTTACAATCTGTAGGCCAACCTGATGCTTCTTGCTTAATTTTAATAAACTTATTCATCATATTTGTGAATAATCCATCTTCTCCACTCTCCCTATTAAAACGCCGAACTTTGTATTCCCAAATTTCATGAATATCCAGCATTTCATAACCTTTTTCAAGTGCTTTTAATACTTCGTCTACAATCCATTTATCAGTCAAAGCACGCTCTTTATCCGTATGCCTGCAGTTATTAGACATTTCCATCCCACATTTGTTACACAAGACAAACATTAATTTGTTGTTCATCTTCTTTGGGAGTACAGGGTGATACAAGTCCTGAGGTGGTAACATCGTACATTTAATTATACCATTTATTTCATTCAATTTAAGGTTTTTACACGTATCACCAACATAAACTTTAGGATGACCAATGGGAAATTTTTCATACTTGCAAACATATGGGTAAAGTGAACAGACATCAACATATTTAATTTTTTCTCCATCTTTAACTTCGTAGTATTCCCAGACGGTTCCAGTGCGACCTCCATAAAAAGCATCTCTCGGATTTAAAGGGACTGAAATTAGTAATGGATGATTCTTAGTATAATTTCTGATATCAGGATTTTCTTGGATTTTATTCTTAAATTCACATTCCCACATTTGGTAAACAACAAAACCGAATTTCTTGAACCTCTCAATTTTCACCTTAGTAGATTCATAACGTATATTTAGGGTGTCTGAAGGATCTTCAAAAAGTGGGTCATTTCTTCGAAATTTGTAACATTTTGGGCAGCCGTGGAAATAGCACCCGTGGAATTCAAAAATTTCATGTGTGTCGGAGCAATACCCGTCAACTTTTAAACCATGAAGGATTATTTCTTGATCCTTAGCAGCATGAATGATATTTATTTGTTTTTGGTGTTCTTCCCATATTAGCCACTCAACTGCAATTTTACTCTGTTGGTCTTTCCATCTGTAGCCATTTTTTGGTATAATACCTATTGTATTTGGTTCCAAGAAGTTTCTTCTGAAAACTTTATTGCAAGCTGAAGCAATAGTTGTGGCTTCTGTAAAAGGACAAACATTTGTAGTGGTCATTAGCTGTTCTCTAAATTTTAGGCATGCTCGGGTAAGAATCTCAACATCTGATATGCAGTATTCAACGAGATCTCTCTGCATATCAAATTGTTCATTTTTGTTTTCGTCGTACCATTTAATAAATTGAATTCGATCTTCTGTTTTCATAGTTTCAAGGCAGTAATATTCTACAGCGGGTAAGGTTCCGATATAATTTGCATTGACCTTAGTGTTAAAAAGATGGGGAAAGTACCCTTTCTTAAAATTATCACCTAGGCCAAAACTCTTGGGAAGTTCGCTCAGTTTCATTGGGAAATAGTTTAAACTATCTATAAATTTAATGTTTCCCACCTGCATCATAATGATTTTTGTTCCTCTCATTATTAGTTCGGGAGTTAAATCCGTTTCGTTTAGTATATAATTTAGAATAAACTGGTGGTCAAAAGCCTGTCCATTGTGCGCAATTACAACTACGTCTTTAAATTTCTTTCTCAACTGTAGCAGATAATGTGTAAATGAAGCAATTGAATCTGGTCCTTTTACCGTTTGCAATCTAATGCCACATTTTTTACAGTTATCAGATTCCGAGTTGATACATATATCACAACATTGTTTGAACACGCACAGATTAGCTTGATGAAGAAATGTACCATCTTCTAAAACTTCTTCCTGTTGAGTTTCTAAGTCATAAAATACAAATATCACATTTTTTGTTTTAGGACTTTACGTGTCACTTTGAATGTGACATAGGTGGTGGTTAGGAACATGCATATTACAGTTTTTACAAAAAAATTCCCCACATATATGCTGCCTCTTGCTTTTCACAGTTTTAAAGCAATTTTCGCAACTCCTGATCTCCGCGCATAATTTTTATAAAGCTTATAACCTATGTATGTTTTTTTTTTTTGGTTTAGGATTTTCCGACGTATTCCAGTCAAATTTTGATGATATATTTTATTAAACATATTTAACAATAAAATGTCGATAAAAAAAATAATTACTACGTAATATTATCTATATAGATAATGTTCGTAAAATTTCTCTGTTTTAAGGCAGTCGGGAGCTATCCCGCCAGAAACGCTGGGGAGAACTTTCTTCTGCAAAGATTTCTGCCTTCATTACTGAATCATAGAAATTTTCTTTTATGACAATTTATTTGTAAATGATATCGACTGCCCTGATTTACTAAAGCAAGTTGAGCTCCATGTATGTACCTTCACAAGCCACATTCCCTCCAACCTTTCACCCTCAAATAAATTTTTTCTTTGTAAAACACCAGTTTATAACGCAATAAACCTGTTTAATAAAGATTATTTTTATTATATAACGAAATAAATCCGATCTCTAGGGTTGCCACCTTTTAATATTGATTTGTCTGGACATTTGTCCCAAATTGTCAGGACATTTGACGCAAAATCGTGACGTTTTCATAGATAATGTTCGTAAAATTTCTCTGTTTTAAGGCAGACGGGAGCTATCCCGCCAGAAACGCTGGGGAGAACTTTCTTCTGCAAAGATTTCTGCCTTCATTACTGAATCATAGAAATTTTCTTTTATGACAATTTATTTGTAAACGATATCGACTGCCCTGATTTACTAAAGCAAGTTGAGCTCCATGTATGTACCTTCACAAGCCACTTTCCCTCCAACCTTTCACCCTCAAATAAATTTTTTCTTTGTAAAACACCAGTTTATAGCGCAATAAACCTGTTTAATAAAGATTATTTTTATTATATAACGAAATGAATCCGATCTCTAGGGTTGCCACCTTTTAATATTGATTTGTCTGGACATTTGCCCCAAATTGTCAGGACATTTGACGCAAAATCGTGACGTTTTCATAGATAATGTTCGTAAAATTTCTCTGTTTTAAGGCAGACGGGAGCTATCCCGCCAGAAACGCTGGGGAGAACTTTCTTCTGCAAAGATGTCTGCCTTCATTACTGAATCATAGAAATTTTCTTTTATGACAATTTATTTGTAAACGATATCGACTGCCCTGATTTACTAAAGCAAGTTGAGCTCCATGTATGTACCTTCACAAGCCACTTTCCCTCCAACCTTTCACCCTCAAATAAATTTTTTCTTTGTAAAACACCAGTTTATAGCGCAATAAACCTGTTTAATAAAGATTATTTTTATTATATAACGAAATGAATCCGATCTCTAGGGTTGCCACCTTTTAATATTGATTTGTCTGGACATTTGTCCCAAATTGTCAGGACATTTGACGCAAAATCGTGACGTTTTCATAAACTCATAAAAAAAAATTGATTAAACAATAAATAATGATTTTTTTTATTTTTACAAACTAACTGCCGTTTTAGACATACGAGAATTACCTAGAAAATGTTCCGTTAAATTTCTAACGATAATTTTTCGTTAAAATATGTTTTTGCTGGTTTTACACATGCATTAAAAAATTTTGAAAATTATGGTAAAGCAAGTCACTGTAAAAGTTACTTTGCATTTTATTTGATGACTGATAATTTGTAAAACTGTAAAATGATAATTTGATACCAAAGACATAAACAACATATTAACACACTTTAAATATGCACATTAAATAATAATAATAATTAAAAAATATTTGTTGATAACACTAAAACTTCCCTTCAAAGAACGTCAACTAGCATTCTAACTTTTAAAGAGAAGATGCACGGCTGATGGTTGTAGTACGAACTAAAAATGGCCAGGGCCTGCTACTAAAAATGAATAATCGAAATACATTATCTTTGGAGAATAGCGAGTTACGAAGTTCAAGAAGGCCATGATTCGGCCAAAAATTTCGCAATAAATTTCGTAAGAATTATCGTATGTGCCAAACAGAAAATAAGTATTTACAAAAATCTTCGGCAAAATTTTCGGAGTCATTTTCGTGATAATTTCGCATGTCTAAAATGGCCCTAAGAAATTTCAATTGGAACAAAGCAAGTTAAGTTCTGCGATAAGCCACACTTTTTATTTTAGTAGAAGAAAATAACGCTGTCTCATTATAATAAGACTTCGTTACTAGTAGGAAAATTAAAAATTTTATAATACATTATTTCGACAGAAAATGTCACCGTCAGGACAGTTACCTATAAATACTGATTTGAATTAATATAAATACAATGATAAAACCGTAGGAGCTAATATGAATTATTTTAAACAAGAAAACAATTTTAATATAAAAATTTGCTTACAAGTTGATACACTGTAAAGTTGTAATTTTCTTTCTGACCAAATATCTGCGTAATATATATATTTTTTTTAATTGAAAGAAAGTGACCGGCACAAAGTTCGCAACATATGGGAAATTTTTTTTTATTATTAATTTCTCAGAAAATTTTATTCTTTATAAAAAGTCCTGCATTAAGAGAAACTAATATTGAGAATGTTAAAATTTAGATGAAGCATACAGGGTATTCAAAAATGTTGAGTCGGAAAACAAAAATTTAGAAATTTTGGAAAACAATCTATATATAGTGTATATCTTATCAAGGGAAAAATAAAATTCAAATAATTTTGTAAGGTGAACAGTTTTGAGTATTTTAATGCCAAAAGTTGAGAAAAAGCCATTTTTTACCCTTTTTTGTCATATTTGAACTCAGTTTTCTCTTTAGTCATGCATTTTTGAAAAAATGTCATTAGACTTTTTATTTCTGCCTTGATAAAAGCTACACTTTTCCTATAGACAGTATTTTTCGAAATTCCGAAATTTTAGTTTTGCGACCCAACATTTTTGAATACCCTGTATGCTTCATCTAAATTTTAACATTCTCAACATTACTTTCTCTTAATGCAGGACTTTTTATAAAGAATAAAATTTTCTGAGAAATTAATAATAACAAATTTTCCCATATGTTGCGTACTTTTTCTGGTTGCTGGCTTTATGTTCATTTCAATCGAGCAGGCTGCTATAAAAAGCAAAATTTCTTGCTTTGCCAAAATTGACCGAGTAACAAAGAGCAAACATATTATATCCGGTTAATTTGAATAATTTAGGGAAATTTTAACAACTAAACGCTGGCCTTTGTAAATTTTCTATTATAATTTTTATCTGAGGTAGTTTAAAGACGCGTTTTCAGTATGATGAGTGCTCCAGGATGTCAAGGCCCTACAGATGTGTTTATAACAGTCTCAAACGTACTTAAAACTAAACGCAAGTCGGAAAAACATTTAATTTCAGGCCAACAAATTTCCCGTAAATACTGCACAAAATTATTTATTTAGCGTAATTTATGACTTCATTATTTTACAATAAATAATATTTATTCCTCACCATGTAATTTTAATCTGGATTTGAGACTGTCTACATACTTTATCTATTTTTACAAAAATGTAAACTTAAAACCCAAAAAAAAAAAAATTATAAACTGAAACTACCCTATTTATTTCTGTTTATAATTCTTAATATTAACAAATAAAAAATGTAATAACTATAACTGTTTTTACACAGCGATAAGCTGAATGGGTCATCCGCCATGTGTTGTTGCGCTGTATTTTCCTTTACAGAATAGGTACATTAATTTGAGCTTTAGAATAAAATTATAAACGTAATAATTTTTTATGAGATATTGGAGGCAATTAAGTCACTATTAAAAAGAAATACCAAATTTAAAATCCATGGCAATTAATATCTTCTACATATGGGGTTATAAATTTTGTCTGTAATATTAAGGCATGCATATTAAAGCAAATTTATTAATTATTGAAAATATATATTATTATTTTAATATTAAGTGAACCACAATATGGTATACAAGCAATAGGTATTCTGAATGAAAATTTCCGTTATGTCAAAACTGCAAGTGTAGGAATTACTGTAAGCTAAATTTGAAAGGCAACAAGTAACAAAACCACACTTTCGAGAAAAATATAAAAAAATTGCCTGTATTGACCTGAATTACTTGCTTCTTATTTAGCCAAATTTCTTAGCTAATCTAAGTTGGCTGAAGAGAGATAACCTGATATTTTTATGTTTTAGAGTAATATATAAGGGCAACATTAAGTTAACCGTCAAAAGTGACTAAATAATATTTTAGAAATACATATGATACAATAAAATTGACCGCTTTTCTATTTAGCTCCAGTGTTTCTAACTTCCATTATGTTAAAATACATAAAGATTTTTGGGGAAATAACAGAGGTATTCAGAAAAATGTCGCCATTTAATTTAAATAACTAGAGATACCGCCTTTTAAAACCTCTAAATTTTTGAAAAATGAAAAGGTTTCTTAGATAAATGGATTGAAATTGACAAAAAAAAAAAAAAAATGAAACAATCACGGAATCACCGAAAATCTCACTTGCCGCATCTTTTTCTTGGCCGGAACGAATAGCTATAGAAAAAATATATATATTATACTTACACTTATCGTAGCTTAGACAGATATTTCAACTCACACATACACAGATAAAGAAGAACAATGAAAAATTCGGATCTTTCGACTATTTATATAATAAAAATGTCCTTGAATCCGATCTAGAGCCCGCCACGGCTAAATCTCCTCCCTCCATTTCTTACATCATCAACGCACAGACCTGTGTTCGTATCAAGGTCAGCAAACGGTCTCGCGGTGTAACATAACATTGATAACATGTCCTTGAAACCGATCTAGCGCCCGCCGCGACTAAATCTCCTCCCTCCATTTCTTATGTCATCAACGCACACACCTCTGTTTAGTTCAAGGCCCACTTCGCTGAGTATTCTAAAACCCGTCTACATAAAATATATGGAGGATTGAATGCATACATTTAGTCGTATTAATAAAGTGTAGAAAATGCTTTTACTCAACCTCCATCTCTTTTTGCTGCATTAAAGCTGAATATGTTTATTTCAAAAAACTTAAGCAAAAGCATTTACTCTTGTTTTATTTATATCAACAATTGTTTTTACATTTCTGTTAGTTTAATTTTAACAGTTGTTTGCAGCGACTGGTTTAAACAGTTTTAACTGGAGCGTTTTAAGCAGAATTATATATTTTGCTCTGAAAAATGAGCGGAAACTGGGAATTATGGAATGTTTGAAATGCAGATAAATAAAACGAAATTAAATTTAGTTGTGCTAAGAGCGGATGCTAACTAAACTACAGTTTTATAAGGTTAGTATGCAATATAACTTTAAAAGTAATTTTATTGAAGTTTAAGAACTGATATTAATTAAGGGTGGGTTTACACAGATTCTTATCTTTAATTCATAAACTTATTCCTAATTTTATTTCATAAACGTAATTTGTAATTGATGAATGCGTTTATATAGTTTCTTAATTCGTAATTTTTTAAAAATTACATTTCTTAATTATAAACTTCCACTCATTTTTCTTTTGTATTAACCACATAATAAAAACAGTTTTTAACTTAACAAATATTCTGTCTTCTTTAAAGGGCCAAAGGGACCTTTTCTGAGCATGCGCATTTCAGATTTTTCTTAATTCCTAATTCGTAATCCTTAAAAGTTAAATATTGGGAATTTGACGGTCATATTTTTAAGAAATAAAAATAACAATTAAGAATAAGGATTTGTATAAGCAGCCTCCTTCAAAAACATAGTTTTAACTTTAAAGAAGTAAAAATAAGATTAAGTTAATGTCATTATTTGACAAAGTGAAAAGTTCTTTCAAATACATCTTCATATTTTGTGGCTATTTAAGAATATTAATGACCTTACGTCTGTTGAAGTTGAAGCTGCATGCTCCTAGTTTTCCAGCAAATAGAAGTTTACCATCAAACATCAAAGATAAAAATTTTTAGAAATATTTTAATACAAAATTTTCTGACACTTGTCATAGTGTCAAATTTAATTTTTATTTTCTTGAAAATTTTTGTATGAAAACATTCAAAAGAATTTCTATTAAAGGAGATGGGAATTGTTTGTTCCGTGCTTTCAGTCAATACCTAAATAACAGTGAGAATTTCCATTACAAAATAAGAGAAGAATCTGTGGAATATATTAGGAAAAATTGGGAAAATTTGTATGAATTTTTAGAAGACCAAAATGTTTCAAAGGAAAATTATTGTAATTATATGTTAATGGATGGAAGTTATGGTACTGCTTTCGAATGTTTGGCTATGTCAGAAATTCATAAAACAAATTTTAATGTATATTTCGTAAATTCCAGAGATAATTTGAATGAGTTTTTAAATTTAGAAGGTAATGGATTGCAAATTAGTAAGTTTCAGTATTCGCAAACAATAAATCTTTTATTTTCCGGAAATCCAGATTCAGGGCATTTCGATTTAATTGTTCCTTTAAATCAAACACCAAAAGAAAATAATACAGCTTGCAAAATCTGTGATAAATCATTTAAAAATAACACCGGCCTAAAAATTCACAATTCTAAAATACATTCAAATTCCTCAGAGAAGTCATTGGTTTCAGCATCATCTACAAGCTTAATTTTGTCTTCCAAAGAAAACTCTTCTACTTTCGAAAATTCTCATGAAGTAAAATGTGACATATGTGAAAAACATCTTAAGAATAAAAAGAGTTTAAGTCAACACAAAAGTATGAAACATAAAAATCAGAATATTAAGACATCTAATCTAACCATCGATTCCCTAGAAATAAACAATTTTTTAGTTTCACTAAAGTCATCCGTTCCTGTTGTTAAAAGGATCCCTATTGGTGCACGTGCATGCATCGCAGAAGAACTTAACACTCTTTTAAAAAGTAGTGTTTCTGAGAACAACCCTGAATCATGGATACATCTGTTTGTCTTTCCGTATGCTGTCATGAAAATTCCAGAAAGAAATAGAAAAATGAGCAACAAATCTTTGACCTCAATAATGAAGGAAAATTTGTCGATATGGAGAAATACGAAGAAGCTACCTATTTTCCCTTTTTTGGAATTTTATAAAACAAAAAAAAAAAATTCAATGGAAAAACAATTTAGAAAAGAAAGTAATGTCAATAGTATTTACAAAAAAGTGGAATCCAAGATTGCGGAAGGTGATATCCAAGGTGCGATCCGTCTTTTTTCCTCTGACGATACTTTAGCTCAAAAAGATGAAGAAACTTTTAATAAACTTGTACAAAAGCACCCACAACATGAAAAAGAACAGATTTTTCAAGATTTTACTAAAGAAATTAAAGATTTTATTAATTTTAGTTTGACAGATATTAAAAAAGCTATTTTTTCATTTAGACCGGGCTCAGCTGGTGGTCTCGATGGGCTGCGGCCACAACATTTGAAGGATTTGCTGAACGAAAAATTAGGTATTTCTTCTTCTAACCTACTACTTTCCCTTGAGTTATTTATAAAATTTATTCTTAATGGTCTTGTTCACAAAATTATTGTTCCAATTTTTTATGGCGCATCTTTGTGTGCTTTTAATAAAAAAGATGGAGGCATCCGTCCAATAGCTGTAGGGCTATGTTTACGCAGACTAGCTGCAAAATTAGTTTGTTTTTCTATCTATGAATTTCTTGGCACATTTTTTCGTCCTCATCAATTGGGTTTTGGGACAAAAAGTGGTTGTGAGGGTATTGTTCATTCCATTCGTCGTTACCTTTCTTTTCCACATACTTCTAATACGGCACTTTTAAAGATTGACTTCTACAATGCTTTTAATATGGTAAATAGGGAAACAATTTTGTCTAGAGTGAAAGAATACATACCTAATTTTTACAGTTTTATTTCTCAGTGCTATGAAAGTCCTTCTTTTTTATCTTTTGGAAATCAAATAATTTCCTCACAAAGAGGTGTCCAACAAGGGGACCCATTAGGTCCGCCATTGTTTTGTTTAGCTCTACATCCAATAATTTTAAATCTAAAATCGGAAATTAATTTATGGTATCTCGACGATGGAACCCTTGCTGGAGACCCAAAAATAGTTCTTCAGGATTTTCATTTTTTAAAATCCTCTTGTTTAGAAATTGGCCTTCAAATAAATTATAAAAAATGTGAATTTTCAACAATATACGAGTCAAACAATCTTCATTATTCACATTTTCAATATGACCAAACTATTAAATTGTTTTCTAAAGTCGATCTGGAAAATTTAACATTGCTTGGATGCCCTTTTAGTAATAACAAGATTAAAGAAGTTTTAAAATCAAAAGTTTCAATTTTCCAAAGACTTGCAAAAAATCTCTCATCTACTGATTCTCATATTGCTTATTTCCTTCTTAGACATTCTTTTGCAGTCCCTAGAATAACGTACTTACTTCGTTGTGCTCCCTGTTGGAAAGTTTTCAACTGTCTTCAAGATTTTGATTTTTCTTTGAAAACTTGTTTGGAAGATATTACAAATTGTATGTTAAATTCTACTGCTTGGAGTTTATCATGCTTACCATTGAAATTGGGTGGTTTAGGGATAAGAGATTCTTCTACTCTATGTTTTTCAGCTTTTTTGGGTAGTTGTAATGATGTCTCTCCTCTTCTTTCTGCTATTTTGTCTCCTTATATCCTGTCCTTCCAAGATTCTGTTTATTATGAAGCTCTAAATTCTTTTAAAAATTTAAGTATTGTTTCAGATCTTTCGAAATTAAAAACACAAAAAGAATTAGACAATAAACTTTGTGAAGCTTCCTTAAATAAAATTCTATTAAGTACAAATTCTTCAAAAGATAGGGCGCGTCTTTTGGCATTACAAGAACCTGAAAGTTTTGCTTGGCTCAAAGCCCTGCCTTCCTTTGCATTAGGAAATCTTCTAGACCGCTCTTCCTTCCGCATTTCTATTGCCTTACGGCTTGGTCAACCTGTGTGTGAGCCACATACCTGTACTTGCGGCAAAACAGTAGATATTTATGGCCATCATGGTCTCTGCTGCAAAAAAAGTGCAGGTCGTGTGGCTCGACATAGAATGATTAATAGCATTATCAGACGGACTCTAAATACTGCTGATTTCCCTGCAGTTTTAGAGCCGCCTGGTATATGTCGGGGCGATGGAAAGCGGGTTGATGGGATGACTTTGGTGCCATGGAGGAGAGGCCGAGCACTTCTGTGGGACGCTACGTGCAGGGACACTCTTGCAGATTCGTATTTAAATAAAACTTCACAAAAATCAGGTGAGGCTGCACGCAGCGGAGAACTACGGAAGAGAGCCAAATATAAAGAACTTGAAGATCGGTTTATTTTCGTACCTTTTAGTGTTGAGACGTTTGGTCCCCTGGGAGATGAAGCTAAAAAACTAATTGATGACATATGTAAAAACATTAAACAGGAAAAAGCAAAAAGCTTCATTCTCCAGAGGATCAGCATTGCAATACAGAGGGGAAATACTGCAGCGGTTTTGGGGACAATATCAGCTGAGTCAGATCTGGATGAAATTTTTTATTTATAATTATTATATTTTAATTTTTATTATTATGTTAAAAAAAAAAAAATACCTAATTTTTGTTAATGTTAAAAAAAAAATGTATGTATATGGTTAATTGGTTAGAATAAATTTCATATTTGATTTTTTATCAGATTAAGTTTATGAATTAATAATAAGAATCTTGCCACGCTCTTTTCCGCGCAGAAGAAGAATTTTACTTCTACTTACCCTTCATAAATAAAAATTCAAAGTTCGGTAAAAATGAAAAAAAAAAATATTGAGAATTTACAAAATTAACTCACGTAAAGAGTTGAGTTGAATGCGAGAGGCTTGCGCATGCGTGCCAAAAAAAAATATGCCCTAGCTCCAATGCCGGAGAGAGGGGGGGTTTAATAAGGGCGCCACTGTTTTTAATGCCGAGTGAAAAACAGAAACCCTCCTAGATAGTGTTGGGATCTCGCTTTCAGCTCACTCACTCACATATAGTTACCATAGTATCCGAAAAAAAAAATTCCAAGAAACTGCGCCGGCTGGTGAGGCAAATAAAACACTACCCTTAAAACAAATTTACAAATATATTACAGAATGGTTAGGGCAAAATTTCTAATTACACATCAGTGGATTTTGTCCTTTTGTGAAATTTGATAAAATAACATTATTAGGAATTATTAAGTATTATTAAATAAAGTTATTATTATTATTATAATAACCATTCGCAGGTCGTATGACCGGTTTTGCAGTAACTAAATTCAAACCCTGAGGGGGAAATAAAGTCAAAAAGGTAAGGTACTAATCCGCTTTAAATTAATAATGCTAACCATGGTTAGAGCCAAAATCGAATAAAGTTGTTATCGTAAAAGAAAGGTAACACTAATTATAAAATAAAGGAAAAGTTGCCTGAAGGGGTTCATCCCCTGTTGACGGTGTCCTAGGTCAATGCTGAACTGGCCTAGGCAGCTTAGCTGACTCACAGCACGATGAAAGACTGGAGATGTCTCCTAGCCACAAAAGAGATTGTGCTGTCTCCCAGCAAAAAGAGGTTGTGCTGTCACCCAGCAAAAAGAAAGACTGTGGGTGTCTGTCTCTCAGTAAGCAGAAAGAAGTGCTGTCTCCCAGCAGAAAGAAAAGACGTGGTGGGGTTGTCTCCCAGTAAAAAGACCCTGATAAAAGAAAATGTATGCGTCAAGGCAAGGTAAAATTCAGGTACTATGCAAATATAATGTCGACGAAATATTAAATTTATATCACAAAAAAAAAACTTTAAGTGGTTGAAGGCCTTAAACAATTATTCATTGGTATCACGAAAGTAAAACCGAAGGCAATATTTTGAATTAAATAGAGACATCAAGTCAAAAAAAAAAATAAACAGGCAATATCAAAGCCAATTAATTAACCAAACAAAGTTGAGATAAAATTTACATAGGCATAGCCTTTGTGCGCTACTGTACACAGCCAAATATTTATTACAAACTAATTACATTTGCACAAGTAATACAGATACAAAAATATTAAACAATTATATTATACACTGGTAACAAAATAACCAAAATAGTTAGGTAATCACTCAAATTACACCAATGAAAAGTTATAGCCGCAAAATATAATGTTATAAAATTTGGAAGGTTAAATACAATCAATCAAAAGAGAAAGATAATTTCCGCCTTACTACTACTAAACACATACATCCAAATATAATAACGTAGCTTAATATTTATGAATATAAAATAACCATACAGTATCTGTAAGCGTAACCCAAGAATCAACAAATGCCACCGTGAGTAGTTAACGGTACTATCCTTCACCCACCCTGAAATTTTGCAACCAAATATCATAATTAAGAATCAGCCTTGTCAATGTCATACCCAATATTAATTAAAAGCTAGTTAACACCAAAAACAAATCTGAGAAATGTGAAAATTACTACTACTGACTGTCAGAAATTCTTAACATTTGCTCAAATTACTAAAGTACAGATCCACTGTCAGCCAAAATATAAAACATTTGAATTGCCGGTCTCTAACGCTATCAGCTGATATTCCAAAACACAAAATATTAATTTGAACAACCTGGCTATTATTGATTTTTAACTTATATTGATTATTAACATAATTAGTTGATAAAAAAAAAATCATTAACTTCAAATTCACGGATATACACCAATAACCAGCTCACGATGGTTTTGCTTGCAAAATAACAAAATAAAATTTAACCTTGGGTCACCCTGTACCGTGTCTTAACCAACATTATCAAAGAGCAAAGTAAATCAAGCTTGAATAGCTGACAAAAAAAAACCCGTATTAAAAAAAACTCGCAAGAATTTGACCTACTTGAAGGGCAAATATCAACCCATTCAATTCTTAATAAAAAAACCCATCTGTACATAATTTACAGATTTTTCTTACCACGAAATGTAGCGATCTACTCGTATTTAGAAAATCTTTAATTACAGAAAAACTAATTAAAAACGTGGACGTCAAAAAAAAAATAGAATCAAAAGGAAATCAACGAAAATTAATTAAAATAGCAGTTTAATCGCGGAATTCTGTGTTTTTTAAGGGTTTAATAGTGGCAAAAGGACCTTACCTGCAGTTTTCGTGTCGGGTCTAAATTAACATGTCCGCTGTCGTCGTAAAAACCGACGAAGAGATGTCGAATTTCTTCTACAAAATCAACTAAAACGGCCTCACTGGACCAACAACGTAACGCCGAAAGGGCAAATAACAAAACAAGGTAGAAGAAGTTAATTGTACCGCATTCACAGATCCAAATTTTTGGGTGTCTTTCCAAAAGACTTTTAGAATGGCGATACTGTCGACGACGCGATCAGTTTCTGAAAAGGAACCTCTGCTCCGGTGCCACACCCAATCCTTGCCAAAAATTCCAATATCGATTTTCTTGCACAAGTGACGTCACAGGGTTGTTTCGAGGTACACTTTGGTACCCAATTATGTACAGTTCTGAAAGCTTTGATTCGATGGTATTCCCTTCCACCCAATTGGCACAATATTCTGCCAGTAAAAATTAACTTAACCAATGAACAACGGAAATATACCAACCAACAAATACATTTTTCCGTATCCATAAACCGACATTCATTAATAGTTTGTACAATTCATTATACTTTGTACAATTATTGGAAACAACTTATGATTTTCGTCAACCAGGAATACATGTAGGCGTGGATCAACATTAGAACCCTTTAAAATCAAGGGACCTAGAACTCAGAACGCAGATCCCATCGTTCCTGGCTTCGACGTTTTCCAACAACAGTCACAGAGGGCGGCTCAGGACAGAAAACTAAGATGTATGCAACAGGCTCGACAGAAAATAATTACGGCCGATTCAAATGTCCAAAATGACGTTTCCCGTTTGTCATGGTAAACAAATTCTAATTTATATTTATTGGCAACTATAGTTTTTAGGGCCAAATTCAGACATATTTCCTTAGGGATTAACTATACAGAAAGAGGGAAAACAAGGCTGGATCCAAGACAGACTAGTGACGGAAAATTTGTAAAAATTAAATTCGAGGTTAGGAAAGATTTTGACTAAATAGAAAACAAATCAAAATAAAACGTTCAAGGAATAAGGGAATATATTCAAAAAGGTAGGTCGAAGTCTTAAAACTCAACTAATTGTTGCAACTGCTATAATAATAATACTTTAATTTCGTATGACAAAACAAACCGTAACAACTCCCCCTCTCCTACGAAAGGAGGGAAATTTTCTCAAGAAAATTAACCGACGATAAGTACTCCAAAAATCTACAGTATTTACAAGGTAAGGCAAAAATTAACTACCGAAGCTCCGGGGGTATTCCCCTAGGAAGCAACGGGCGAAAGTGAAAGATACTAGTGGATCGCTACTAACAAAATATATACTCACACAACCATAAAAAAAAACTAAACCAAAAAGAAACTCTGACATGACATGACTGGTCCGAGTGTTTCTGACGGCAGCCACCATCTCCGCACCGAAAAGTCAACTGTGCCTCAATGGTATAGTGGCCACATAGACCAACACTGGGAAGATGTGTCCCCAGCTCCGGAATTTCCACCAAGGTCATAAGACACCCGTACTCATCCTATCAGCCTCCAATAAAAGAAAATAAAGAAATAAGTTACTAAAGGTATGGTCTGGGTTTGGCAAAAACATATTAAGTTAAAAAGATTAAGTTTTCAAAGAAAAGTAAGACAGAGAAAAGCCAAACCGGGTTCGTAGATCGTGGCACGCTTGACGGCAGCCAAACACTTCAGCACCAAGAAAACCAAATGTGCTTTTTATAGTGTAGGGCCACGTAGATCGGTCCGGATTTGAAATCCGAAAAAACCGAAATTTCCGCTAGGCCAAGCATCACCATGGCCGACAACCCTAGCCAACCAAAATTAACCAAGAAAAGAAATAAAATGAAAATTCAGGAACCAGTGTGGTTCCAATACAGACGAAAACAACCCAAAGGCATAATGAGGTAATTTCTCAAACTGCCTATAAAGACACCTACTAAAAATAATACCCGCAGCCTAGTGGATTACTAAACCCACTAACTCAAGTAATCGACAACCCAAAATAGTACAATAACCAAAATAATTCAAAATAAAAATTAACTTTGGTCCCCTCGCCGCTAGACACCCAGCGATCCCTCCAGGAGTATCCGGGGTGGAATAAAACTTCAGGGTGCGAAAAGCACATCCTGGTAACATTAACCCAAAGATGATAAGGGGGCTAGCATTGCGTAACACTCGAAGAAAGCGTGAGGTACCTCGTGTACTAGCCTCACTCCAGAGCGTCCCAACACAGATAACCAACTGTCACGCGTCGAGTCAACCAAAGGGTGGAAAAACTAAAAAGAAAAGATAACTAATATACAACCAAGGTAATTTAAGAAGAAAAAGGGATAGCCCATATGTTCCACCGAGCATAAGGAAGTGAATTATAGTAGACACTAAACTAAAAGATGCACCGAATGGGTAGTACATCAGTCCCTGTATGAAACAAAATAAATTAAATAGGGTACTCTGAAAGGTGGCACTGCCACCGGCCTGTCGCAACCTAATAGGCCGACTTGAGCTCAGGCCGAACAAAGTAGCTTGGCCCTCCCCTGGCCCGCCGAACAAGTTCGATGGGCAAAATGTTACCCCAGGGGTCAGACTTCCGCCCCCCCTGAACAGCCCTTCCAGTCGGTCTGCTCTCCGAAGGATCAATAGTTCCAACAAAGAACGTCGAAGCGACATTCGGTAGCACCCAACACCGCGCAGCCTAAACAAGGAGATAGGGACAAATAAGTCATAATCGGGAAGGTTCTATTTTGGCCAGTTAAACTATAGCCCAAATATAGAACGCCAAAATAGGGGTCTAGGTACCAAGACCTAGGCCAAAGTCAAATCCAGGATAACAAAAATAGCAAGTCAAATAAGACTATAAAGAAATATCAAGGTAAAATTAAATTAATAATTAAACACAAGAAAAGATAAGGTAAATCAAGGTAAGGTAAGAAACACCAAGTCAAATACTGAAATAAGACTTGGTAGATATGAAGGTAAAATTAACCGAATAATTAAACCCAAGGTAAGATAAAGTTACTCAAGGTAAGGTAAGGTACCAAGCCAAATACTTAAATAAGACTTGGAAGATATGAAGGTAAAATTAACTGAATAATTAAATCCAAAATAAAATAAAGTAATAAGGTAAGGTAAGATAAGATAATCAAGGTAAGGTAAGATAATCAAGGTGAGGTAAGATAATCAAGGTAACGTAAGGTAATATAAGAAAGTCACAATAAGGACACTAAAACAGATCAAGCTAGGATAACGAAATCACTCAGCCAGATACGGATTAGTGTCATAAGTCCCATCAAGTTAAGGTAAGTTAAATTATCCAAAACAAATGGTCACGTATAATTGCAATCAGTGTATTACGAAATTTAAAATAGGTAAATTTAAGGTAAATTCAAATAAGGTAATTTGGAGGTAAATTCAGATAAGGTAAATTTAAGGTAAGTTCAGATAAGGTAAATTTATAGTTACTAAAAGATAATAATGAATAAATGACTCAAATAAAAATATGCCAAATTTCAGGTAGTTGAGCTAACAAGTAAAATAAATCATCGCCTTAAGAGGAAAACAAACTAATGACCATGTGTCGTGTCTACTCCCATCACGTCTCGCGCCAAGATGGGCGTCTGCAAGACACCGCAAAAAAAAAAACTCTAAATTAATGTTACTAAAACCACAAAAGTTAAAGGAATTTAAAGATAAGGTAAAGATAGATCATACCATAAGCAAAGACGCAAAGCGATGATAGCAAGTAAAAGTAGTAAAAATGCTGAAGGCAGACTTACTACGCGCAATAGAAACAAGTTGGCTGAAGGCCTAGCTTGCCCCGGCTTTTGGAGGACTCCTACCTCCACTAGTTCACCAGTGCAGCACAATTCTAAGCGATAGTGTTCAAATCCATCAAGTCTCGCGCCCAGATGGATCCAAGCGCCACTGCGCCCGCCACTGCAGGGCATCAAAAAAAGGTATTAAAGGAAAACGGAATAAGGTAACATTAAAGAAAAATATTTAAAGGTAAAATTAATCATTATCTGAACTCTCATTTGCGGTCCATGGATTATACAGTTTGAGATCTTTTACGTGCCAAACACCTTTACTTTGTCCTGCTCGATCATGAAGTTCGTAGGTGCAGGACCCTGTTTTCTTCTTAATAATGAACGGGCCCACATAAGCCGGAGCCAGTTTGGCACTATAATAGTTCGCGGCATCGGAAAGACTTTTGTTTTTACGCCAAACCTCTTGTCCAGGTGCATACTCAACGGGTCGTCTACGTAAGTTGTATCTACGTTGATTTCTAACATGAGATGTTTTAATTTTATCCTGAACTTCGCGATATAATTTCACAAAGGCGGCTTGTCTTTTCCTGACATAATCTTGAAGGTCTGCATTGGTGTTAGCAGTCTCTTCTGCAAAGTCTTGTCCGTACAATTTATGTTCTCTCCCAAAATTAAGAAAATGCGGAGTAAAGCCAGTGTCTCATGTCTTGATGTTCGCAAAGCACAGCCTATAGAAGCTAGGTTCTCGTCCCAGGTACGGTGGTTATTGTTCTTGATGTAAGATCGCATCATGGTCTTTATGACTCTGTTGACTCCTTCGGTCGGATCGGCTTGTGGATGATAAGATGCTGTGTAGAATAGCTTGGTTTTATAGCGTTGACATAGGTTCTGAAATTCCTTGGACTTCATTTGTACTCCATTATCACACATTAGGAACTGTGGTGATCCAAACATTAGGAAAATACCTTCTTCAACCTGTTTGGTGGGAGATTTAGCTGTCGCTGAACGAGAAGGAAATAAAACTGAGAATTTGGTGAAATAATCGGTAACCACAAGAACGTAAGTGTTACCTGACCTCGAACGAGGAAACGGTCCAATATAATCCAGGCTGATACACTGCCAAGGTTGATTTATCACTGGACGGTCACCCATTAATCCTGCAGGAGGTTTTTGTTCTACTTTGTGCTGGGCACAAACTCGACAAGCTTTCACATAACTCGTGACGTCACTCCTCATCTTAGGCCAATAATAGCGTTGGCATACTTTCCAGTAGGTCTTGAATACGCCTACGTGACCCGAAGCAGGTATATCATGGCAACGGGCGAGTATCTGGCGCCATTTATCCTTAGGAACGACAATTTTCCATGAGCTGGATGGAGTACCAAGGTCCGGAGGATTGGTTCTAGCATATTTGTACAACATGTTGTTTTCTACACGCCAAGCAGGAAATTTGTCCGGTCGTTGTTCAAGCCTTACAAACATATTTTTATACCATCCATCAGTGGTGGAAGACATCGGAACATCACTATCATCGGTGTTAATAGCTTCTGCGGAAACAGGAACGGATCTGGACAGAAAATCGGCAACAATGTGCTCTTTACCAGGGCGATGGATTAAGGTAAAATCATAGGGTTGCAGACGAAGCGCCCATCGCGCTAAACGACCTTGAGGGTCTTTTAGTCTGTGCAGCCATAGTAACGAGTGGTGGTCAGTTACTACCGTGAAGTGTACCCCTTCCAAATAATGTCTTAATTTCTCCACACTCCAAATCACTGCCAAACATTCTTTTTCGGTGACTGTATATTTCATTTCTTGTTTAGTCAGTGAACGTGATAGGAAGCATATTACTTTCTCACCATCATCAAAAGTCTGTCTTAAAACTGCACCAAGGCCATATGCGCTTGCATCGGTTTGCAGGACGAAAGGACGGTTAAAATCAGGACAGGTAAGAATCGGTGCTGTAACCAAAGCTTCCTTGATCGCTTTAAAGGCTCTATCACAGTCGGTTGTCCATGACCATCTGACATTTTTCTTAGTCAAGTTAGTTAGCGGAGCTATGGTGGATGAGAAATTCGGAACAAAGCGACGGTATCAAGATGCTGTACCAATAAATCGGCGAATTTCTGTGACATTCTTCGGTGGTATAATATTTACAATTGCCTCAACTTTTAATGGATCTGGTCGGAGTCCCTGACGGTCCACAACATATCCTAAGTACTTCAATTCTGGCAGGCAAAACTGACATTTTTCTAGTGAAACTATGAGTCCCGCTTCATGTAGTCGGTCGAAAACTAAGCCCAACAGACGTAGGTGTTCATCGAAGTCCTGAGATATGAGAATTATATCATCCAGATATACCATGACCGCTGGTTGAAGGTCTGCTCCAAGGACGGTATCTACTATGCGCTGCCAGGTTGCTGGTGAATTGGTTAAACCAAAAGGCATGCGACGGAACTGAAATAGTCCTCTTCCAGGGACGGTAAATGCAGTATATTCACGCGAAGATTCACTCAAGGGAACTGTCCAAAATGCGGATTTGATATCGATGGAACTGAGGTAAGTTGCATCTCTCAGGCGGTCCAAGATGGCAGAAATGTAGGGCAAGGGATATGCGTCTTTCTTGCTCAAACTGTTCAAAATTCTGTAATCTACACAAAATCTGTAGGAATCATCCTTCTTGCGCACTAAACATATCGGACTGGACCAAGCACTCTTCGACGGTTCGATGACTCCGTCCTCCAGCATTTGCTTAAGTTCATCAATAATTTTCTGCTTAAATGGAGACACCGGGTAATATCTTTGTTTGACGGGTTTCGTACCTGGCTCCACTTCAATAACATGTTCAGCCACCTTACAACATCCCAGGCCTGTACCCATTAAAGCAAGTTTTTCTTTGACTAATTTATCAAGACTCATTCGCTGAGCAATAGTAAGGGTACTCTCATCCCGTATGCTAAGTACTTGAGTGGAATTCGTTTCGTCTGCGAAATGCCAAACATCCTGATTCAAATCTGGTACGATCCCCATGCTCTTCCAGAAATCGACTCCCAAAATTAAGGTATGAGCCAGTGCAGGCAGGACTAACACATCTATCATGCGGGTTTTTCCCATTAAACTAAACGGTACTTGCATGTAACCAATAGCAGAACAGCTCTCTCCATTAGCGACTGTACATCTTGTTTCTTTGCCTAAAAGTTGTAGTCCCAAACTCCGTAGCAACTCATATCCAGGAAGGCCAACAAGTGTTCGAGTGGCACCAGAATCCAGCAAACCTCGTATAGGTGTGCCTATGACAGAAACTTCCAAATATGGACGTTGATCTCCTCGTGCGTGACTAATGATGAAATCTAGAAGAATTTTGGATGAAAAATCGAAATCATTGGTCGTTACACGCTTGGTATTGGGAGAAATCGTACGACCTATTGATTCCCCCGGGAAGCGTTTCCCGAATTAGCACATTTAGGGCAAGATCTTACGGTGACATTAGGTGTTCCACAACGATAACAGTGTGTTTTTCTTGGGCTTTGACAATCTCGATTAAAATGTCCAGTTTGTTGACAATTCCAACAGACTAATTCTCTATGACGTCTATTGGTAGTATGTGTGTTGACATGTCTCACTTCATTGACCTTAGTTGGAGGTAAGGCTTCTTGCATATCTGAGACGAAGGCGAAATCAGGTTCTACAAATCCCTGTCGTTTACGAGATGGCGGTACATAATGTTCTGCACGGTATTTCTCTTGGCTTCTAAAATCAGACACTGCTCCTCTAATTCTTCTAATGAGTTCACTATTGGTAACTGAGTGGTGTAAAAAGGAGCCAAATTTCTATTTATTATATCCAACTTTGCATCCTCACTGAGGGAACCATAACGCCGAAACAGAGCCTGCATGCTTGAAAGATAGTCCACTATGCTTTCTGATGGATCTTGAGTCCTCTCGAGCATTTCTTTAAAGAGTCGAGCACGATAATCTGGTGGTTCAAAGTGTCTGCAAAGCAGTTCAGCTAGTTCTCTCCAGTTGTTAAACCGGGAACGGTTCGCTCTAAACCAATTCAATGCCTTGCCTTCAAATAAATCTATGGCAGACTCAAACAGTTCTCTTTCTGATACATTACGAGCCAATCTCAGCTCGTTTACTCTCTCCAAGAATCCATGGACTGACATACTCTTGGGATCTCCTGTAAATTTAAGGCCCCATTTTTCTATACGTAGTGCCTTGAAGTTTGACACTGGCTGTCTATTCGGGGTTGAACCATGCTGAGTTGGTCGAGGCACTTCTTCTTCTGACGAATCATCAGAATCAGAACCTCCCGAACGTGCTGCATCCAATAATACGCTCAAGTTGGGATCTCGTCTGGATACTTGCTCTAGCTCGTCAAGAGCAGATAAGGTTTCTGCAATTAATATTGCTCGTGCGTCAGCATCCTCTGACGACAGTTGGTTAACTGGTACACGATCAATTCGGTTGAGAAGATGGACCAAGTGTGTCTGTAGGCGTTCAAATTTGGTCTTGGCTTTTTCTCCAGTAACGGACTTAATCGCCAATTTAGTCTTCCTCAAGTTAGTCGCCACATAAGCTCTTTCTTCAGCAAAATCCATATTATAGGGAGGGTGACTTATAGACTTACTAACTTTCTCCATCTGCAACAATGGGCGTAAAGATGCACGAAGGCTTTCGACAGTTTTCGTTTCATCAGCTGGAATGCCACGAACTTGCAACTCATAAATGAGCATATCCTTTCTAAGGTAATGCACTCTCATACTGTAATCCATCGTAACTTATTACGAGTCAAATAATACACAAGCAAATATAAATTAAAAGAAAAATCAATAAAATATTAACACTGATTGCACTTGACACTGTAAACTGCAAACAATTTGCAAAACTAAATTTTCAGATAATTTTCACTAATTAAACTTCACCCAAAAAGATTTAAAAAAAAATAAACTGGTTAGGACAGCGATGTCCTAACAGAAAGAATAACGAAAACCCGTCAAAACAGCGAAGTTCTGATGGCTACTACAAAACAATAGGTAGGCCGCAAAAAAAATATTGCATTATCAGCAAAAAATCTCATCAGAGGTAAGACAACATATCAGAAGCGCAAAAATCGATAAATGAAAAATTTAAAAAAAAATTTGATAATGTTAGTACCAAAGTGCTCTATCTGGTCTCACCAAACGCAGTTTTTTTTTGCTTGAATGCCCCACGTTGGGCGCCAAAATTTGCCACGCTCTTTTCCGCACAGAAGAAGAATTTTACTTCTACTTACCCTTCATAAATAAAAATTCAAAGTTCGGTAAAAATGAAAAAAAAACAAATATTGAGAATTTACAAAATTAACTCACGTAAAGAGTTGAGTTGAATGCGAGAGGCTTGCGCATGCGTGCCAAAAAAAATATGCCCTAGCTCCAATGCCGGAGAGAGGGGGGGTTTAATAAGGGCGCCACTGTTTTTAATGCCGAGTGAAAAACAGAAACCCTCCTAGATAGTGTTGGGATCTCGCTTTCAGCTCACTCACTCACACATAGTTACCATAGTATCCGAAAAAAAAAATTCCAAGAAACTGCGCCGGCTGGTGAGGCAAATAAAACACTACCCTTAACCCATTCGCTGCGGATGACGCCATATGGCGTCAAACCTCCCATTCCCACTTGCGGATGACGCCATATGGCGTCGTCGGCTGCTTGCGCTTCCATTGATCAGTGTTTGTTCCGCACTTGATGGGAGTCGTTGTGCCTTGGTCCGCATATTTTGAAAGGTTAAGTTAGGGTGTTTTCGCGGTCGTTTGCGGATAGTTGAATTTTTAAGTGAGTTTCGATTATTTTAAAATGGACGATAGTCGGCCTGGTCCTTCAAGCATAAAACAACGTAAAATAGAACCTAGGAATCCTAGTAGGTTGACTGAAGATGAATTGGCTCAGTATTTAGACATATCTGATAGTGATAAGGAGTATCAGCCCGATTCCGATGATAGTGAGAGTGAGGAGGAGGATGATGGTAAGCTGAACCGCTTATTTTTTTAGGATTTATTTTTAATTTGGAACGCCGTACATAAATAAAGTACACTAATATATATAAGAGTTAGGGAACAAAATAAAATGAAAAAAAGTGTTGCCCTTTAGTAAAGGGAAAAGGGCGGCCAACTTAAAATATGTTTTTCTTGCGAATAATACCTTTTCTTGTCCTTTATGTGTACGGTAATTCGATTTTTTTTACAGTGGGCATAACTCCGATGGACGACGATATTGACGAGGCGGAAAGAACTGACATAACAGAGTTCCTTGCGACATGGCAAGATGAAGCTATTGGTATGAAGACCTTAGATTTTATGAAAATAAATAAAATGTTAGTCGACCTTCCTACCAGTGCCGAACCGTATGAATATTTTAAACTCCTTGTGGATGATACAATTCTAAGTAAAATTATTGCAGAAACGAATGATTTTGCAGAATCCGTTTTTTTGGAAAGTCCTGGAAACCAACGGGCTAGAATTTCCGAATGGAAACCTTTGACTAAGGAAGAATTTTTGATATTTCTGGGTTTGGTTTACCATATGGGTACAATAAAACTTAATAGACTTCAAGACTATTGGAAAACCCATCGTTTGTTTAACTTGAAGTGTTTTTCAGAACAAATGAGTAGAGACAGGTTTTTGCTCATTTTGAGGAGCCTCCATTTTTCTCGAAACCCGAATCTTAACGAACCTAAATCAGATGATCGTCTCTATAAGATCAGGCCACTTATTGACTATTTTAACCAAAAAATGCGCGAGATATATTATCCAGGTAAAAATTTAAGCCTAGACGAATCACTTGTTCTGTGGAGGGGTAGACTTATATTCAGACAGTATATTGCTAATAAGCGGCACAAATATGGCCTGAAATTATATATGCTCACAGAACCAAGTGGTCTGGTACTAAATTTTGTAGTTTACACTGGCCAAAATGATGAAATGGGGGGCAAAGGGCATGCTCAAAAAGTTGTTTTACATCTTATGAAAGATAATTTAAATGAAGGACATTCGCTATATATGGACAACTATTACAATAGCTGTGACTTAGCTCAGACTTTGTTAGAAAATAAAACCTATTGTACAGGGACCTTACGTGGCGACAGAAAACGCAATCCTCAAGAAGTCATACGTTCCAAATTGAAGACTGGAGAGACTAAGGCCAAATATTTTAATGGAATAATGGTGGGAAAATGGAGGGACAAAAGAGATGTTACCTATATCTCAACGGAATTCCGAAATGAAATGGTTGAAGTAACAAATAGAAGAGGCCACATAAGGGAAAAACCAAGTCCGATAGTGCAATACAACAAATACATGGGTGGGATTGACAAACAGGACCAGATGATGTCTTATTATCCGTCTCTTAGGAAGACATTGTACTGGTACAAAAAACTAGGCATACACGTTATGCAACTTCTGCTTTTTAATTCATATGTAATTTTTTGTCAATACTCTGGGAAAAAAATGACTTTTTATGATTTTCGTTTGGCAGTTATCGAAAAATTACTGCCTGATGTCTCCAAGCGACCCACTAAAGAAAAATTTTATGATCACCTCCCAAGTAGAATTCTAGGTAATCAAGAAGGACAACGAAAAAGAAAAAGATGTCGCATATGTTCCGAGAAGAAAGTCAGGAAAGATACACTATGGGAATGTCGAGCCTGTCCCGAAAATCCTGGTCTATGTGTAGATCCTTGTTTTGGAATATTTCATCAAAAAAAAAATTAAATCATTTTTATTTTGCCTATTTTAATTTTTTCTTATAAGATTTTTTTTTATAATATGCATTTTTTTGGCGTTAATTTTTCGTTTCATTTTAATCAAATAAACAATAATTTACTAAAATGTTGTTTTTACTGAGTTTAATTCATTTTTTAAATTAAATTACTACTGATTTTAGGTGACGCCATATGGCGTCCTCCGCATATTTTTAGATATTTTTAAAATATGCGGATGACGCCATATGGCGTCTTAAACTAAGGGCGGTTTTCCACATATATATTGATCATAACATAACATACTGAAAATATAGAATTCACTTAAACAGCATTTTAATCAAAAATATTAAAAAAAAAAATCCGCTCTTGGGGATGACCGGCGAATTCGCATACGCAGCGAATGGGTTAAAACAAATTTACAAATATATTACAGAATGGTTAGGGCAAAATTTCTAATTACACATCAGTGGATTTTGTCCTTTTGTGAAATTTGATAAAATAACATTATTAGGAATTATTAAGTATTATTAAATAAACTTATTATTATTATTATAATAACCATTCGCAGGTCGTATGACCGGTTTTGCAGTAACTAAATTCAAACCCTGAGGGGGAAATAAAGTCAAAAAGGTAAGGTACTAATCCGCTTTAAATTAATAATGCTAATCATGGTTAGAGCCAAAATCGAATAAAGTTGTTATCGTAAAAGAAAGGTAACACTAATTATAAAATAAAGGAAAAGTTGCCTGAAGGGGTTCATCCCCTGTTGACGGTGTCCTAGGTCAATGCTGAACTGGCCTAGACAGCTTAGCTGACTCACAGCACGATGAAAGACTGGAGATGTCTCCCAGCCACAAAAGAGATTGTGCTGTCTCCCAGCAAAAAGAGGTTGTGCTGTCTCCCAGCAAAAAGAAAGACTGTGGGTGTCTGTCTCTCAGTAAGCAGAAAGAAGTGCTGTCTCCCAGCAGAAAGAAAAGACGTGGTGGGGTTGTCTCCCAGTAAAAAGACCCTGATAAAAGAAAATGTATGCGTCAAGGCAAGGTAAAATTCAGGTACTATGCAAATATAATGTCGACGAAATATTAAATTTATATCACAAAAAAAAAACTTTAAGTGGCTGAAGGCCTTAAACAATTATTCATTGGTATCACGAAAGTAAAACCGAAGGAAATATTTTGAATTAAATAGAGACATCAAGTCAAAAAAAAAAATAAACAGGCAATATGAAAGCCAATTAATTAACAAAACAAAGTTGAGATAAAATTTACATAGGCATAGCCTTTGTGCGCTACTGTACACAGCCAAATATTTATTACAAACTAATTACATTTGCACAAGTAATACAGATACAAAAATATTAAACAATTATATTATACACTGGTAACAAAATAACCAAAATAGTTAGGTAATCACTCAAATTACACCAATGAAAAGTTATAGCCGCAAAATACAATGTTATAAAATTTGGAAGGTTAAATACAATCAATCAAAAGAGAAAGATAATTTCCGCCTTACTACTACTAAACACATACATCCAAATATAATAACGTAGCTTAATATTTATGAATATAAAATAACCATACAGTATCTGTAAGCGTAACCCAAGAATCAACAAATGCCACCGTGAGTAGTTAACGGTACTATCCTTCACCCACCCTGAAATTTTGCAACCAAATATCATAATTAAGAATCAGCCTTGTCAATGTCATACCCAATATTAATTAAAAGCTAGTTAACACCAAAAACAAATCTGAGAAATGTGAAAATTACTACTACTGACTGTCAGAAATTCTTAACATTTGCTCAAATTACTAAAGTATAGATCCACTGACAGCCAAAATATAAAACATTTGAATTGCCGGTCTCTAACGCTATCAGCTGATATTCCAAAACACAAAATATTAATTTGAACAACCTGGCTATTATTGATTTTTAACTTATATTGATTATTAACATAATTAGTTGATAAAAAAAAATCATTAACTTCAAATTCACGGATATACACCAATAACCAGCTCACGATGGTTTTGCTTGCAAAATAACAAAATAAAATTTAACCTCGGGTCACCCTGTACCGTGTCTTAACCAACATTATCAAAGAGCAAAGTAAATCAAGCTTGAATAGCTGACCAAAAAAAAACCCGTGTTAAAAAAACTCGCAAGAATTTGACCTACGTGAAGGGCAAATATCAACCCATTCAATTCTTAATAAAAAAAACCCATCTGTACATAATTTACAGATTTTTCTTACCACGAAATGTAGCGATCTACTCGTATTTAGAAAATCTTTAATTACAGAAAAACTAATTAAAAACGTGGACGTCAAAAAAAAATAGAATCAAAAGGAAATCAACGAAAATTAATTAAAATAGCAGTTTAATCGCGGAATTCTGTGTTTTTTAAGGGTTTAATAGTGGCAAAAGGACCTTACCTGCAGTTTTCGTGTCGGGTCTAAATTAACATGTCCGCTGTCGTCGTAAAAACCGACGAAGAGATGTCGAATTTCTTCTACAAAATCAACTAAAACGGCCTCACTGGACCAACAACGTAACGCCGAAAGGGCAAATAACAAAACAAGGTAGAAGAAGTTAATTGTACCGCATTCACAGATCCAAATTTTTGGGTGTCTTTCCAAAAGACTTTTAGAATGGCGATACTGTCGACGACGCGATCAGTTTCTGAAAAGGAACCTCTGCTCCGGTGCCACACCCAATCCTTGCCAAAAATTCCAATATCGATTTTCTTGCACAAGTGACGTCACAGGGTTGTTTCGAGGTACACTTTGGTACCCAATTATGTACAGTTCTGAAAGCTTTGATTCGATGGTATTCCCTTCCACCCCATTGGCACAATATTCTGCCAGTAAAAATTAACTTAACCAATGAACAACGGAAATATACCAACCAACAAATACATTTTTCCGTATCCATAAACCGACATTCATTAATAGTTTGTACAATTCATTATACTTTGTACAATTATTGGAAACAACTTATGATTTTCGTCAACCAGGAATACATGTAGGCGTGGATCAACATTAGAACCCTTTAAAATCAAGGGACCTAGAACTCAGAACGCAGATCCCATCGTTCCTGGCTTCGACGTTTTCCAACAACAGTCACAGAGGGCGGCTCAGGACAGAAAACCAAGATGTATGCAACAGGCTCGACAGAAAATAATTACGGCCGATTCAAATGTCCAAAATGACGTTTCCCGTTTGTCATGGTAAACAAATTCTAATTTATATTTATTGGCAACTATAGTTTTTAGGGCCAAATTCAGACATATTTCCTTAGGGATTAACTTTACAGAAAGAGGGAAAACAAGGCTGGATCCAAGACAGACTAGTGACGGAAAATTTGTAAAAATTAAATTCGAGGTTAGGAAAGATTTTGACTAAATGGAAAACAAATCAAAATAAAACGTTCAAGGAATAAGGGAATATATTCAAAAAGGTAGGTCGAAGTCTTAAAACTCAACTAATTGTTGCAACTGCTATAATAATAATACTTTAATTTCGTATGACAAAACAAACCGTAACAATCTATATAAATCCACTCTAAAACAGTTTATCCAAAAATATCGGTTTAAACACAAATCAAAATCAAATTAAATTTTTGGTTACATTGTATTTTGAGTGCGAGTGTAGTATCTATTGGTTATGTACCATCGGTACGCATAAATTTATTACTACTATATTGTTAGCATCCAATCTACCCCTTGTTAAAATTTGAAGCAAAGATAAATCTTTTGTTTTGTACCACGTGATGTCTCAGCACTTTGAAGTTTTGACGGAACTGTCACTGTCAGCTCTGACAGAAGGTTAAAATGTGAGTTTGTCGGTTTAATTTTCGTCTTTTTACCTTTCAAAAGTAAAGATAAATGTGGTTTTATTTGTGAAAAGTGGACTAAATGTTAATTATTATCCTATTTACGATAATGTCGTAGCTAATGTATCGATAATGCCAGTGTTAAGCAGCAAGAAGTGAAGAAATTACTTGTAGTTTTATCGGCCGATATTCTTCACAAGAATGTAAACTGAAGAGTGAATATATCATTTTTAATTTGAGATTTTGGGGCAAAACGGGTAAGAACATTATATTTAGAATCAAAATCTTCTTTAATAATTAATTACCTACCTGGCTTGTCAGATTCAAATTTGGACTTTTAAATATGACAGGCGTGAGCGGCCATGTTATCATCTTTGGTGTTTTGATTGGCAGACGGTACGTAGTATTGAGTTCACTTGTTTGGCAAATCACGTGGTGATTTATGAGGGATGTTCAGGACGTCACGTGACTTTTTACATGTGGTTTCCAAAGGCTACGTCTTTGCTTCAACATTTTTTCGTCGTTCACTATATAGTTAGTAATAGATATATGTCGGTACGTCGGTATCATGTAGGGATATAACTATAATACCTTTTTCCCTTTTGTATGTAAAAATAATAGTTATCGTAATCTTTTTATTTTATGTATCGTCCTGATGAAATGTTTGTATAAGAACTTCAAAATATACAGTGGTGGTTATTAAGAAATAAAATCAAGTCAGAAGTACGTCATATGACTAGAGGTGCATCGCGGCCGTTCAATCCGATCGAACAATCCTCTAAAACGATATGGAATCAAAAGTCCCCGATGTACCCTTATGAATATTAAACACTATCTACCTACCTTATGTCAACCGAAATATATGCAAAAATTTTTTACGAGTAAGTAAAAAAATATTCTTTGAGTTATCGACTTGAAATGGACATATAATCTTAATTTTCTCACATACTTTTTTTTATTTAATATTTTTTTTTTACATGCCACATTATTTATTAAAATACTAATTGTGTTCATCAGAAATTAGTGCTACAGTAGCGATCATTGAGCATTACTTCTCTGACCAAGTTTCCTGGTAAACGAGTTCAAAATACTCACAGTCGGTTGCTCAAAACTTTTTACGGGCCGTTAGCTAACCGGGTCCTTATAATGTTTAACAGGATCTTGAAGCGGCCTACTCGATTGTCGGAAAATACATTGCAGAAATAGATAGGCTGAATATAAACAATAAAATTGACTCTCACTTCACAGTCAGAAGGTCCATTAAGTTTAACGTCTGATTAAATTCTGATTAAAGTTTTGAACAACCGAGTGTCAGTGTAATAAATATGTTATAAAGTTAAACACTTAAGCAAGGCTTCCATACCCACAAACTATTTTTCTTTAAGATACTGTACAATATATCTTTCACTATGCTATAGCTATGGTGGGTACTGCATTAATGAATATTCATTTAAATATGTATATAAGTATAAACCAATAGAAGGTTTCAAGTGATTGTTGAAGGTGCCGTACGAAACAAGATCATAATAATTCTGAATTTTTGATAATAAGATGGCGTTGTAGTTAGTCTCCTGGATGCAGCTGGTGGAAAGGTATGCGTACGAATAACAAACTGCTCTATCTCGTGCGGATGGATATTTTCTCATATATATTTTTTAAGTTCTCTACCTATACTTTGCTTTTTGCGAATTTTTCATAAAAAATACAAGACAACAAAACTCCGAAAGGTCAAAAACCAAACAAAACCATAACACAACCCAAACACAACTCCATCACAGCTCTAACATAACCTCTTCGGTAAATAAAAATCAATTTAGATCTTAAAGTATTTATTTAGAACAAAGAGGATTCTCTATACATTTGTGTAGTATTTATCTTCTCCAAAACTGCACATTTCCATAAGAAGGAACCTTTTCTCTGGTTTTCTTGGCATATTTTCTCTTTGGTGAGAATAATTTGGATACTATATTTACGTACTTCCAACATTTACTCGAAATTGTATGATTTTCTCTTTCATAGCCTCTTCTATGAGCATTTGTCAGCAACAGAATTTCTTTATACTGATTAAGTTCGTGGCTTGAATAGTGACGAGGCAATGTAAGTAAACTCATCAGTCCTTTAGTTAATATATATTTTTCATCCTCAATGATTAAAATGTTATCTCGGAATTTTGCAGGCTTATTCCCAATGTAATATACCTCGCCCACTTTTCTGAAACCATAAATATTTTTCTTGGCAAGTTCCAATAATTTAAACTTTATTTTTCTGTTTGCCATCTTAACACTACTGAAGTTGGGGCAAGACTGAATGGTATTGTGAATAATTTTCTTGTTTTATAATAAAATAACTGGGTGCTTTAGGAAATTTTTAGAGCAGACCTTAATTAACAAAAAAAAATCAATTTATTTTAAATAATCCAAAACATTTATACTTTAAATTTTTAAGGGGTGATAGCATGCCAGCCGTCAACTGATTGTAATGACTTTAGCAAAAATCTTGTTACAGTAGCTCATTTTTAAGATAGGCCGACAAGCTTTTCGGGGAAATTAAAAAAAAACGTAACTACTTTAAAAATGCCATCACATATCCATCCTACACCTTTTCTGTGCATATGAAACAGACGCTTCAAAACGTTAAAAATGGTATTGTGAATCATTTTCTTGTTTTATAATAAAGTAACTGCAGTTAAACAACACACTTCGAGAGAATTTAATGAAAAGTATAACGAGCCTTGGATCGTTTGGTCTGCCTGGGTGCATTAGGTAATTTTTAGAATAGACCTTAATTAACAAGAAAATTCAATTTATTTTAAATAAGGCAGATTTTTTTTTATACTTTTAAATTTTTAAGGGGTGATAGCATGTTCGCAGTCAACTGTTGGTAATGACTTTAGCAAAAATCTTGTTAGAGTAGCTCATTTTTAAGATAGGCCAACAAGCTTTTCGGAGAAAAAATTTAAAAAAATACGTAACTTCCTTACTTTAAAAATGCCATCACTTATCTATCCTTCGCCCTTTCTGTACATATGAAACAGACGCTTTAAAACGTTAAAAATATTGTCATTACACATTTTGTTCGCACCAGTCAGATAATCCAATATCTTATAAAACCCATACTATAAATTCATTCTCATATCTGACACGTGCAACCTTTTTTCATCAAATCTTCTCGCTCTCCCCCCTCCACGCAACATTCCTCGACCACCACCTGCTCCAAAATTGTTTTAGGAAACTGCTCTCGAAGGCTCGAACAGCTCAGTATGTAGTGTGACCTTCTGTGGAACGGTAGTGAATGAAGTTGTGAAATATAACCGAACATCAAAGGTGTCCTAAACATAACCTAAATTCTGAAAAGTGATCTAAAAACTTACTTTAGTAGGGCTCTAAAAATAAGAACTACGAAAGACAACACGTAATATTATAAATAGGGCCCCAAAACATAACCTTAAAATTTGGGACCGCACAAGTGAATATAACCCTTAAAAAAGGGGGTTTTTCACGTAAACAAATCCTTAAAAAGCTGCAAGCAAACATAACCTTAGAAGTTGGGTGGCGAGTGAACATAACCTAAAAAATAATAGGACTCACTTAGACATGCCCTAAACATAACCTAACTTCTGAAAAGTTGCCTAAAAACTTTAGTAGGGCTCCAAAAATAAATCCTGCAAAAGAGACCATCTAAAATTATAAATTGGGCCCCAACTTAAAAAAAACCCGCACAATTGAACATAACCCTCAAAAAATCGGGGCTTGTGAACAAAACCTTAAAAAAGCTGCACGCAAACATAACCTGAAAAGTAGGATGCCAAGTGGACATAACCCCTAAAAAATAATAGGACTCTCTGAGATCGCATAAAAGGGGCCAAACTATATAAATATGGGGACCAGCAAGCAAAACCAATCAAAATGACACCCCACACGTATATTTTAAAAAGGAGGCTCCACTGGTGGGCGAAGTCCTACGTGCAAAACCAATAAAAATAACACCCCACACGTATATTTTAAAAAAGGGGGGCTCCACTGGAGGCCGAAGTCCTACAAGTGGGGTACACAGACTCTCTTAGGGCGCCAAACTATACGAAAATGGGGACCAGTACGCAAAACCAATCAAAATGACACCACACACGTATATTTAAAAATGGGGCCCCAATGGATAGGGGCGAAGCCCTAGAAAAAAGGGGTCCACGGGGCGGAGCCCGGTCTTCGTTCCTACGTGCAAAACCAATAAAAATAACACCCCACACGTATATTTTAAAAAGGGGGCTCCACTGGAGGCCGAAGTCCTACAAGTGGGGTACACAGACTCTCTTAGGGCGCCAAACTATACGAAAATGGGGACCAGTACGCAAAACCAATCAAAATGACACCACACACGTATATTTAAAAATGGGGCCCCAATGGATAGGGGCGAAGCCCTAGAAAAAAGGGGCCCACGGGGGCGGAGCCCGGTCTTCAACGACGCCATGCCTACTATCATCGATTAAAAAATTAAAAATAAAAGAACCTAAACAAAGAATTATTCCAATTCCAAAAACTGGTGGATTTTTACCTTTAATACCCATTTTTGCAGGTTTATCTGCTCTAGGAGCCCTAAGCGGGGGCGCTGCTGGCATTGCGCAAGCAGTAAATTCTGCCAAAAATGCACAGAAGAAGTTAGAAGAACAAACAAGACACAACAAAGAAATGGAAAAAATATCAATTGGAAATGGTCTTTATTTAAAACCATATAAGAAAGGGTGTGGTCTATATATAAAACCATATTCAAAAAACTGTTAAATTTGTTACCTCGCCGACCTTTGACAAATATAGATTTATTAAAGTATGTCAAATTATTAAAGTTGCCACATTTTAGAGGTGTCTTTATGAGAAATAAGTTACCCAAAAAAATAAAAAAATATGAAACAGGTATTATAAATTTAGATGACGATATGGGGGAAGGCACTCACTGGACATCGTATGTTAAAAATAATAATAACGTAATTTACTTCGATAGTTTTGGAAATTTACGACCACCAAATGAAGTTATAACTTATTTCTATAGCGATGGTAGCAACCACAATATTAAATATAACTATGATAAATATCAATCTTTTAATACCTCAACTTGTGGACAGTTATCCTTACAGTTTATTTATAATAATGTGTAATTGTGTTTCCATTTTATTCTTATTACGACCATCATGTCGTTTACTATAGCTCTTTCCGCAAATTCAGCTATACTTCAAGCAGATTTCCATCCACCTATTTACTTAGATCCTAACACTTCCTACGTTGTCGGACTTACCAACTTTGAAACTTTTAATGCAATACCAAATATTGATAAAAGTAATAGTAAAGTATATTTTGGAAAAAATAATGAATTTTTAACAATTCCTACGGGAAGTTATGAAATGGACGATGTTAATAAATATTTACAGACTGAATTCCAAAAAAGAAATATTTCGTTTCACCTCTATGCAAATAACAACACATTAAAATCAACAATAAAGTCTACTACAGATATTATTTTTAAAGATGGAAGAATAGGAAAACTTTTGGGTTTTAATAAGGGCATTGTATCTGGTGATGGAGTTCCAAGAACATCGCAAAATCCAGCAGAGATTATAAAAGTTAATTCTTTATGCATAGACTGCAGTATCGCAGAAGGTTCCTATCTGAACGGAAAGCCAGTACACATTATTCATCAGTTTTTCCCTAATGTTAGCCCTGGATTTAAAATAATAGAAAGTCCCCAAAATATTATTTATTTTCCTGTTACAGTAAAAGTAATAGATAAAATAACAATAAAGGTAATAGACCAAGATTTAAATATTGTTGATTTTCGAAACGAAACTGTAACTATAAGGTTGCATATAAAAGAAGTATAATGGTTATCCTTTATAATAGAAAAACCTTCAATTTACCCACAAAAATTAATAATAACTATAAGAAGACTAAACATCGTAAACCAAAGATTAGTAGAAAGAGAAACACACAAGGGATAAGACCTGAAAATATAAGCTTTTTGAAATCTCTAGGTTTAAAGGTTTTAGTATAATGGATATCCTTAACGTAGCAGAAGGTCTTTTCATAGATAATTCAATTGTGCATTCCGAAGTTCATGGTTATGAACCATACCTACCTACAAAATTGGGAAATAATGATGAAATTATAATACCTGTTCATGAAGTAGACAAGTATACTCTTCCTTCCGAAAGCTTTCTTTACATAGAGGGTAAACTAACAAAAGATAATAATACTATCTCAAATACATTAAAATTGATAAACAATGGGATTGCATTCCTTTTTAAAGAAATGCGTTATCAACTAAACGGTGCTACAATAGATTCAGTTAGAGATGTTGGGTTAACTTCAACAATAAAGGGATACATGTCGTATAATAAAAATGAATGCAATAAACTTAAAAACGCAGGTTGGTTTCCTATGGAATCTTCACAAGTTGTTGATGCAACGACAGGATTATTTAATGTTTGCATTCCGCTTAAACTCTTAATGGGGTTTTTTGAAGACTACAAAAAAATTATTTTAAATGCCAAACAAGAACTTATTTTAGTACGAGATAATTCAGACAAAAATGCAACAATTAATACTGCAGATGAAAATCCAAAAATTGAGCTTACTAAGCTAACTTGGAATATACCTCACATTTCAGTAGCTATTCCTCAAGAATTAGCATTATCTAAAATAATTAATAAGAATACTGATATAATAATTGCTTTCCGGAGTTGGGAACTCATCGAATACCCAGAATTATTAAAAACTCATAACTGGCCTGTCAAAACATCTACGAAAGTTAATACCCCACGTCATGTAGCAATTGCTTTTCAAAAAGACTTAAGGGATAAATCAACAACTGATATGTCTTTATTTTCCAACGTTAAATTACGAAACATTAAAGTGTTTTTAAACTCTGAGAGATATCCCTACAACGATGTATTTTTAGACTTTGCTAAAAATAAATTTGCATCATTATATGAAATGTTTTCACAATTTCAAAAATCTTACTATGGAATAACACCTGAACCCATTTTTTCTCCAAAGGAATTTAATACTTATGCTCCTATCGTATATATCGATTGTTCAAATCAAAAATCAAATCAAATCAATAAAGCTTTATTGTCGAAAGAAAATCTTATTGACAAAGCATGCTTAAAATTATAAAAAAAAAAGTCATTACATGGACACTCTACATAAGTATACACCAATAAGCGCACATTGTAAAATTCACTTGAAGGAGCCTAAACCTATCTTTCGCATTTACAACTAAACCACCAATTAATTTTAAAAAATATGTATAATAATTAATAGTAAATTAAAAGCCACGATAAAAATATTAAAAAGATTCATCAAAAAATTCTGAAATTGAGTAATAGGCTTTGTTAATAAGTATTTGCTTAACTTCTCTCTTAAATTTTCTTGTACAGGTAATTTTTCTAACCTCTTTAGGAAGGTGATTAAATACCTTCACCTCAGAAAGAAACAATTGAATCCGGACCTATTGTTATGAGAGTTGAGTTTGAATTACATGATGATCTTAAAGACAAAATATCTGCCTATTGTCTCATTATGCATGACAAAGTATTTAGCTACAATCCATTAACCAAAAATGTTAGACAACTTTAAAGCGCTAAACTATATAAAATCAATGCTCTACTATTCTTTCCTACCATTATGGGTGAAGATCTAGAACTTCGAGTATCCTACTTTTTAGAAGAGCTGAAAAAATTAAAACAACAACTACAAGAATATTCTGACAAGAAATCTATGATTAAACAATTCTCACTTTTGAAATTATGAGGTTATTAATTGTCGATGTGCAAGGATTTAACATAGAAAATAAGAAGTTTATTCCCAAAGAGTTGGCTGCCTATGATGGACACAAAATATGCCATTATATCTTTAAATCACCATTTGATATAAAATACCTACCACCTGACTTACATAAACAAGCTATATGGTTAATGAAAAATCATCACTGTATTCCTTGGAATGAAGGATATACACCAATTCACAAATTTTCTGAAATAATCAAGAATCTAACAGAAAAGGTGGATCAAGTTTATGTGAAAGGGAGAGAGAAATCCGAATACATCCGAAAATATTCATTAAAACCAGTCATGGAACTTGACGAAAATCCACAATTACAAGAAGGAGAAGCTCATTGTTTTTATCATTCTAAATCACCATGTATATGTGCACTTACTAATGTATACAATTTATATAATAATTATTTAATGATTGAATAAAACAAATAAATATATTAAAGTTTTTTATTTCTTATAAATTAGGTTGAATTCTTGAACAATTTCAGGTGACAAAAACTTCTTTACTTCATCCAAATGCTCCTCAACTCCCATTTCTTTCATCGTGTACAGAAAAGACTTTAAATCAGAAGTATGTAAATATATGTTACAGGCTTCTGCTGCTTTTTCATATTTTCTAGCCATATCCATACATTCCTCATACGTATAGAATCTTTCGAATCCATACTCGGCTTCATGGGCAGCATCAAAAATCTAAGTTACTAAAGTGTTGTGATAGATTCTCTATAGCACTTGTTAGGTTATATGCTACTCATTGAGATGTATATGCTAACCACATCTTGTTGGAGAGTGTTCAGACTTAAAGTAAGTTCAGAGCTTTAAATATTAATTTAGGAGGTGGGAGGAATAAAAAGAAGAATATATTTATAAATTTTTATTTTCAATACAACTTTTTACAAATTCATTACATGCGAATGATTCTACATCCTCCACAACACAATCTGAGTAAAAGTTTAATAATTCTAAAACACAACAAACATTAAAACTATTTTCCATAGGTGTAATAACATCATATACATTTTTTAACAAATCGCCATTTTTCATAGAGATTCCACTAACCAAAATATTGTAATATTTGGAAAATTCCTGGTTTTTTAAGATATCAAAACGATATTTGATTAAATTTGACAAGTTCACTAATTCATTTATGGTATCACCAGCTGAATACTTCATTACCACCATCTTGTGTAATCTTGATAATTCTTGCATCCCCAATAAACACAAAGTGAATCTCATAACCATTTCCCTTCATGGGTTGCCACCCGGTGTTGTTGGAATAAATAATTCCTTGATTATTTAGGAAGGAGATCCATTGATCTTCATTAAAAGTGACATTTTGTTTATATTTGTATCCACAGAGTTTAACAACAGGAATATATTTTCTCTCTAAGGAAAATCCAATGCTGACCCATTTGGATTTGGATTTCTTAATGTAGTAAATTGTTTCATTGACGAGAGCTGCATTGCGCTTGTTACTAAACTCTTGTTGGATTCCTGTTGGTTGATACATTTTCAGATGCTTGCTTGAAATAATGGTTATAGAACTGTGGGTGAGTGCTTAAACAAACAAGCGTGGTAGTGGGGATAGCAAGAGTGGTGGGGGGATTTAAACACTAATCTTATAGATTTAAACATCATTTAGCGACTAACCATGAATGAGTGTAAGACAGAACTTTTTATCGACATTCAAGGATATAACAGTTCCTTTGGATACATTCCAAAAGAATTAGCGATTTATGATGGGAATCGTTGCTCAAATTATCTGTTTAAATCACCATTTCATAAAAATATGTTATCTGCTCTCGATCTCAAAATGGTTAAATGGGCCGAATTGGAATGGAATTTTGGAAATATAGAACTTAATGAAATTGATGATATTTTAAAGCATGTGTTAGACGTTTACCAATCACCCAAAATTTACGTGAAAGGGAATGAAAAAATAAACTTCTTAAAAAAGTTTTTGGATGAAGATTTCATATACGCTATTCCCATTGGACAAGAACCAAAATTAAGTAAATTTAAGAAAATTCCAGAGTGTTATTTTCACAAAAATGTGAATCCATGGCATTGTGCATTAGCAAACGTAAAATTGTTATATAATTATAGACATTGTTATCAATAAAAACCTTTATTATTATATATATTATTGAATTTTATTTATAATACAAATATACTTTGAATAATATATATCCTATTGAACATATAAACACTACTAACAATATACTTAATAATACTACACACACATTTGAATTACATTCTTCTTCTATACAAGATTTTCTATACAACTGATTCCATTCCTGTGTCACTATTGAAGTTTTATTGAAATAATATAATCTTAACTTATACTGTACAATGGTAGAATCATTTATAATATTATCATCTATTTTGTGGGTAAATAAACCATTATTTATATTCATTCTTTTCCATGTTAAAGGCCAACTATCATTATTTACATTATTAACAGATAGACAAATAAATGCTTCTCGAACATTATGATCAACTTGTATGAGCAAAGTATTGTTAACGAATGCTGATAGAAATAGAACTCCTACTGGTAGCAGAGCCATTTTCAAACTAAAATATTTTTCCAGGGTTCTTATGTTTTATATTCGTCACGAACTAAATCTTTTAGAATATCAATTACATTATTAACTTGGCCATCATCAGTCTTGGATTTCTCTTCCAAAATACTTATATGTTTGTGTCCCCAAGCTAAAGTTCTAAAAGAATCTGGAATTATATAGCGTTTGTCATCTTTTGGAGACAAAGCAACCTTATTTTTTAATTGTGTAAACATGTCATGTAAAATTGAATGAAAAATATTCATTTTTCTAAATTTGATCTCAGAATTTTCAACTACGTCTTTATAATCTTGTTTAGTAATGGAATTTTCTATAACATATTTTTTAACTCCCTTTGCCTTTTTTTCAGATTTATTCTCTAAATTTACACAGTAGGCTTTTGCGCCCGTACCATAAAAACTTGAAATTGGTTTGCCCGCAAACTCATCTTTCATTCGCCCTAATACTGATTTATTCTTAGTTACATTATGTATATTGTTTTCATTGTAATTAGAAGTATCAAATTTCTCTAAATTGTCTTGCATATCTTTATAAAAGTTTTCAGTCTCTACTTGCAAGATCAAACTGTCTGTATCCGTGTATAGCAAAATTGCTTCGTCCCCATACTTGCTTTTAATATAGTCATAATAAAAATCATATAAAACGGTTTTTGATAATTCCAAGACTGTGAAGCCAACATAAACAGGTTTATTGTAAGTCACTTTTACTCTTTCCATTTGTATCGCAACCAAGTTTTCATTAAAGACTAAACGATTTTTAAAATTTGGTTTAGCAATCAATGTCTGCGCTCCTTGTTTTTTACCAATATTCTCCCAGTGTGTGATTAATCTAATGTCAACTCGCTTGTCAATGTTTTCTAAAGATTTACCGTAAATGGCATTATTAAATAATTTATAAGTATCCTTTTCCAACTTATTTTTAGATTTGTTCCTCATTTCGGTATTTAAATCGATGTATGGTTTAAGAAATGCAGCTTGTTTAAATTTAATAACTCTATGAATTTGAGTTAATTTTAATCCATTTTGAAGCACCTGTTTCAGATTTCGGTAATGAATAACATATTTTTCTTTATGGTTTAAATTACATATTAATTTCTTTTGTTTTGAACCTGGTGCACAAATATTTTCAGCCAAAAAAGGTAATTCGTTGTGTTTTACATGTAAATTTTGAGGATACTTTAAATCTACTTCCAAAACATACCCGAATTCAGCATCATCAGATATAGACATCACATCAAGGGCTTCAATTTCTTCATCGTTCAACCAAGAAAAATCACTTACGGGGAGACATTGACTCATACTATGTCCATACAAGTTAGTGGCATCCAAATACATTATAAATGAATTTGGTTTGCTTGTATCATAATTTTCCAAGAATTGATTATTAGCTTCAGCTTTTCGAACGCTGCAATGACAGACGCCACCTCTTATACTATTTTTAAAAAAATGTATCATATCTATATCCGTTAATAATTCTAATTTAACATCAGTCATTTTTAACATTGAATCCCACCTTAAACCTGGTAATGTGTAATACTGTGCAGGATCTAGCTTAAAGTTATTTAAAGATATTTCGAAAAGCTTCAAAAAAATCTGTTAATATGAGAACATCTGACAATAAATAAATTTTGGTATAATCCATAAGATTTTGACAATTAAATAAATTCCAAATAGTAATTGCTCTATTGTAATCCGATGGACACATAGGTTCATCTTTAAGTTTATCATAAAAATGTTCAATAGCTGGGAGTTGATTTTCATGTAATTTTTCGAAAGGATCAACGTAAGAATAAGGATAAACACCTTTTTTTCGAATTTCATTGAACTGGTTAGGATCTTGAAAATATTTTTTAATCTCTATGCACTGATTTGATTCCAAGCTTTCACCAAGCTTTTCCAAAGAGGAACCAACGAAACGGAATGAATCTAAAAATCTCATTTTAATAAACAGATTTTTTTCTTTATTATCCTTGTCTTTTACTTTGTCAACTAATATGGATTTTGAAAATGAAATATATTTTTCTTTGGTTTGTGCAAGTACATCAATATTATCTTCTTCACAGCACAATTGTTTAACAAATACATGACTATCATAACCAGTTAAATTATGGAAAAAGATAGGTATAAAATTTGGAATTTTAAAATTTAGATTGCAGATACTGTGAGCTGCATTTCGAAATTTACCAGTTAAATGATCGTGATCCCTTACTATTTCATTTTCTTCAAGTTTTTCGTTACAAATATGACAAATTGTGCTATTTTTATAAGCCAGCTCTTCCTCATCTGATAAAGGAAGCATTTTCACTACAGGTTTAAGATGTTCATTATAAATTCTATGTACATGACCTTCAATTCGTTTACAAAATTCATCAGCTGCATCCAAACCAAAATATGAATCTAATACCGACAAAGAATCATCATATGAGCACTTAATGAAATAACAAAAAGCATACGGTTCATGTTTAAATGTATTTAAAGTATAAGAATTCTGTTCGTTTCCTGGTTCTTGATGCTGCAAAGGTTTTAAAAAACATTTAAAGTCTGCATATATGACAAATGGAACTTTTAGTTGTTTTTGAAAATTTTCAAACTGTAAAATATTTTCTGGTGTATGCTGACCGTACTTATTAATTTTAATGTCTTTGGTAGGAACTTTTGTAAACAAATGATTACAATCATGTGATTGATGCTCTTCAAGTCTTTTCATTGATGTAAAATACACTAAACAACCATCACAAAAATATTTTTTATGTTCTGTTTTATTTACTTGTGCTGATACTAATCTAGACATGTCCTTAATCCAACAATAATGGTTGTTTTCACATTCACTTATCAACAACAAATTTATGTGCGCTGGAAGTTTTTTACTGGTGTAATGAAGAGGACCAACCACTTCATACTTGAATTTATTATCTTCATAAACACTCTCTAAACCGTAAACATTTATAGATATTTGATTAAGCGTTTCAAATTTATTTATATCCTTTAATTTCACAGGAAACTCTATTCCTTCAAAATTTAAATACTCAAAAAGATTTGGATATGAACTTGTTCTGTCAACATTTGTTTCAGAAGGAAACAGTGCACTTATCACACTCCATCCGAAACAATATGAATCATTATTTTTGATATTAATTACACCTTGTTTATTTGAAATTTGTTTTGGTAATAGTATATACGATGAAGCTCTAATTGGATTAAATTTATTTATATTAAGCTCCAAATGTAATATTTTTTCCAACGCCCAACCTGATCCATTTTCTGTGAATATTGACACCTTCTCTTTAATTTCAGACAAAAATTGTTTATAAATATCAGATAAATCTGTTGTTGAAGTTATCATCTTATTTTTCGTATTAAACGATTTAGTTTCGATTGTCTCTTTTGTTTGTAAAATATATTGCCCAAATAGTTCTACATTAATCTTAACACTTTTATGCTTAACTAATTGTTCGGAAAGTAAACTTACAAATTTTTGTTGTACTTCATCAAAAAATTCTTCAATGTCCACATACTTTTTCGATGGCTGCAACATGTAAGACACAATCCTGTTTTTAAACGCAGAAGTTAAAATTTTTACATTATCATCACTTTTAAGTGCACTTTTATGTAGGTTTGACCGTAAATGGGCAGAAAGTTTATTTTTCACGTACCAAGTATCACAATCTTTACATCGCGATAAAGTAAGTTTAGGTATTGGAGGTTTGTCTTCTTTAATATCTTCTATTTTAGCTTTTTTCATGGACACATCACATACCTGGGTATTAGCCTTCCTTTTTTCTCGCGAACAAGATGGTCTCATGGCACACGATTCTCTTTTATGTCTATGCACGTTCGATTGATGAGTAAAACTCTTGTTGCATTCACTGCACTGATACATCTTGAGAACGCAGAAAAACAGTTCTTTTGTAAAAATTCTTGGAATATTTTATCTGGTTTCACAACGCTTTGCACAATACTGTTTTTGCAAACTAAACAATTAATATAATATCAACGCTAACTAACCGCTGAGGATATATAGCTAACAAGGAGAAAGCACAACTGTCGAGCTCAAGGTGCGACTGCAGACACTTAAGAACGAAAAGAGAATATAAAGAGAATCCGTGTGGGCGGGGCATGCCCATGCGCATCTCTATTGCGCAGATTTAAAAAAACGAAAAATCCAAAAATTTTTTTTTTTTGAGCCGCCAATTTTTTTTTTAATTTTTTTTTGAGCTTCCATTTATTTTTTTTTGTTTTTTTTTTGTTTTTTTGAGCCGCCATTTTTTTTTTTTTTTAATCCGCCATTTTTTATATGCGCAGTAGACCAAAATGCGTACCACGCGCACACCGAGCGTGCTAGACATGCGCACGGAGTGTTAGGAGATGTACTTTGGTGTGTACATTCCAACCCACCCACTTTTAAGAATATAGCTCCAATAGTGAAGCTACAAATGAAAACATTGTTGTCCTTTCTACCGCTCTACATATGGGGTCTGTATTGACCTATGTATTGTTCGAATTAGTACAACACTTGCGTTTTAACCGCACTTACCCTTTTAAGTAACGCGTTGTAATACGATGAAACGAGTGAAGCTTTGCGTAATGATGTTTAACGATTTTGAGTGGGGGGATTTGGTGGGTGAAGAGTGGTGGGATGCTGTAAATCCATGGATTAATGAATAATACTTCTAATTATTTGTTTGACATTTATAAAACATTTATTAAAATACAGGTTTATTTTTGAACAAAAATAACAATATTTTTCTCTACATTAGTCTACTTTATGTTTCTATAGCACACGAAACATGATTTCTGGGATACAGGAGGACCATCGAATTGTGTGCTCCAGTCAGGACGATTATAATGAAAAAAACATGGCAATTTAATTTGAAGATCAAAACTTGATTTATATGACATTGGTAATTTTCCCCATACATCCAAGAGTTCCAAAGGATCTGCATAATTAATTAGATATTCCAAAGGTAACATTTCTAGTTCATCTGTAGTAAAATCCTGCAAGGTTTTCTTTCCGCTTACATGACTAAACATTACATTTGCTGTTGGGCAAGACATAGTTTTTCTTTTTTGCTTCCAATTCTTGAACTTTCTGTTGAGTTCGAAACTTTTTTTAGCACTCTTAGATAGATTGGGAGGTGGATTGATTATTAAATTGTTTTCTATGTAGTCTTGTGGATTATAGCTTTCGCAATGTTCTGCGTCCCAGGAGAGATGAATAGGGACTGCTACAGACATGATCTGAATTGTGTTAAATACTGTAAATATTGAGTAGGATTTGGTAGGGAGAGGAGAGGAGAGAGGAGAGAGGAGAGGGGAGAGGGGAGAGGAGTGGTGTGAAGAGTGGGGGATTTTGGTGGGGTGAAGAGTGGGGGGATTTTGGTAGTGTGAAGAGTGGGGGGATTTTGGTGGGGTGAAGAGTGGGGGGATTTTGGTGGGGTGAAGAGTGGGGGGATTTGGATTTTGGATTTGGATTGATCTGGTACCGGCGAAAGATAACTACTAGGATTATAAACCAGGCCGACTGGGAAGGCATAAGGCGAATGATCTCGACCTTTAAGACCAGCGAAATCCTCACGGTGGATGATTTAGATAAGGAGGCGGAGAGAATGCAAAAAATTATGGAAGCAGCGTGCAAGAGGTTCATTCCCTCAATGGAGGTCAATGAGCAACAAGAGAATGAATGGTGGAATGAAGAGCTTGAACGGAAAAGGGCAATAGTGAACAGGCTTAGGAGATGCTTTCAGAATGAAAGGGAGGAAGAACGAAGAAGGGCAAAAAGAGAAGAGTACAAAAGGGTAAGGAATGAATATAAGAGAATGATAGGTGAAAGGAGAATTGGATGGATTAGAGAAAGAATGGAAAGGATCCAAAGGGATAACCCCTGGGATCGTGTGAATAGGCTTCTAAGCCAAGATGGCGAGAGGGAAATGCCTAGCAACGTGGATAAGGGGGATGGGACTCATTCTCTGGGGGAGGAAGATACCAGCAAGTTTTTGCTGGAAAAATACTTCCCCAGAGATGATGAAGCGGATGACACAGAGAGACGGCGTCGGATCAGAGATCAACCAAACATAGGGTGGGGGGAAAATCAGCCAGAGTTTACGCTGGCTGAGATAGAGGGCATTATTGAGAAACTGGAAAACGGAAAGGCGGCGGCGCAGGATGGAATTCCTAATGAAGTCCTAAAATGCGTCGTTGCCTACGTTGGTCGCGAGATGGTTGTTCTGGTTAACGCGTGTCTAAAGCTAAGGCATTTTCCGACAACGTGGAAGAAGGCAAAGGTTGTATGGATCCCGAAGAAGGATGGAAACCCCAGACCGATCAGCTTGCTGCCGGCTCTGGGGCGGATATTGGACAGGCTTCTCAATGGAAGGATACAATCTTGGTGTGAAAGAAGTGATAAATTCTCATCCAACCAATACGGTTTCAGGATGGGAATGGACACGGTTATGGCAGTGGAAAAAATGGTTGAAAGAGTGAAACAGAATAAAAGGGAAGGATGGCACAGTTTGGTGATTGCGTTGGACCTGTCGAACGCATTCAACACTGCATGGGCACCAGCGATTGGAAGGAAGATGATGCAAATGCGGCTTCCAGAGAACATCGGAGCAGTGTGCATGAGCTTCATAGGGAACAGAGAAGTGGTGAGTGGCAAAGTGGCCAGGGTGGTGAACAGGGGATGCCCGCAGGGGTCGAGCCTGGGACCCACGCTGTGGCTACTGGTAATGGAAGAGTGGTTTACCAGAATGAAAGGAGCGAATGAAATGGAAGACATTAGAGTGAATGGAGATGTGCCCTATGAGGATAGAATGAGGGCTGGTCTGGCATGGAGCCAGGCTTATGCAGATGGCCAGCTGTTGATTGTGGAGGGTCCATCTGTTAAGGAGGTAGAGAGAAAGTGGAAACTGGTATGGCAAGAATGTGAGGAATGGGAGGACGAAATGAATGTGAAGTACAATGAAAGGAAAACGGAATGTATGTTCATACCAGCGAGGCGACTGGATAGGGGACCAATTGTTAGAATGAGAGGAGAAGTTGTGGAATGTAAGGAGAGTGTAAGGTACCTCGGGATAGTGGTGGATAGGGGGCTCCTCTTTATAGACCACTTGAAAGAGGTACGGAAGAAAGTTGGTAAGATTGCGGGAAAGTTAAGGAGATGGACTGGAAGAAATATGAATGTGAGAAGGGAATGTATCAGAATGATTTATGAGAGAGTGATTAAACCTGCAGTCCTATATGGAGTGCAGGTTTGGGGGATACGGGCGAATGATAGTCGAGTGGTAAAGCAGCTGAGCGCCGCGCAGAGGCCGTTCCTGTTGGCGTCTTGCGGTGCCTACAGGACGACATCGACCGTGGCGCTTTGCGTGATATGTGGACTTGCTCCTCTACATCTAGAGGCGCAATCCAGATATGAGGAATGGAAGAATTATGGAATGGACAAGATAAATGCGAAAATCAGGGTGAATGACAAGATATCCCCATGGATGAAAAGGATACTATGGGAGAATGTGGAGGGGATGACTGAGGTGCATGTAGACGCTGGGATCGGAGAGGATGGGAAAGTAGGTATTGGATGGGCATACCAGGTGGAGAATGAATGGGTGGTGGGTCATGAGAGAGCAAATGGAGTTAGTGGTGTGAATGAGGCTGAATTAACAGCCATAGAGAGGATGGCAGGTATGGAAGTTGATGAAAGAGTACGAATCGTAACTGACTCCAGAGTTGCGGTAGAACTGCTGAAAGGAACGAATGTAAGGAATAAAAAAGCTGCAAGGATCCAGAGAATGATTGAGGAACAGAAGAGTCGGGGTATGAAAGTTGGTATCGAATGGAGAAGAGGGCATGATGATGAGAATGAAGGGAACAGAAGGGCGCATGAGCAGGCGAGAATGGGTATGAATCTAGATGAGGTGACGTGGTTCACATTAGTGAATTACAACAAAAGGCGTGAAAGAGAAAGAATTAGGACGAATGTTACGAGAATGTGGCAGGATGAATGGAATAGGAGTGACAAGGGCAGACTCACACATAGAGTCTGCAGCGAAATTGGGACAGATGTGATCCCGCTGTCCAGAAGGGCCGTCCAGCTGGTAACGGGGCACGGCAACTTCCGGGGATACCTCGCCAGATTTAGTCTTGGACCGGAGGAGCCGTGCCCCTGTGATGCTGGGGGCCCGGAGACGGCGGAACACATCATGAATGAGTGTATGAAAGTAAGGAGGGTTGAATGGAGGAGAAGAATAAATGAGCTAGAAAATGGAATGGGTGAACTAAAACTAAGAGTGAATGGCAAGGTGAATAAAGACTGGGTGGTATGGGTGAATGAGTGGGCGAATGAGGTTGTTAGCGAGGAAGAAAATGTGTAGAGGGAGGCACAGATCTTGTATCGTCTCCTTCTCATCTTTTAGTGTTAATTTTCCTTTTGTTGAATTAAGTTTAAGTTAGTTTTGTACTTTGTTAATTATGTTAGGGTAAAGAATTTTGTTAATTTTTTGTGTATTTTTTAATAAAGAGGGTCTTCTTTCCCCGCTGATGCGCCGTACGCCTCGGTCTAAGGCTTGCCAAACGGTCGAGGGGTGCGGTCAGGAGACGTGGAGGTTGTAGGGGTTCTCTTGAGAGTGGTTTTGTTAGGTAGCAGGGTTTTTTTTCAGAATAGAGTGAGTGGCTTTATGGCTTCGGCTAGGCAAGCCAAGGAAGTTCTTCTTCCTTTCTTTCAATGTCCTAACTGTCCACTTCGGTCTTGGCTTCCGAGCAAACAAGACGTGTTTTTGAATAGACGTGTGATTTGGTTATATACTGTGGATTTTAGGACGATTTCAGCTGAATAAGGACAACGATTTTGGAAAAAGGGACAATAATACGAAAAGGAAAACAGGATGGCTTGGCGCGACTTGTCTACTTTGTAGGGACTTTGCGCGATTATGTATGCCGACTAGAAAGTGGGAATAGGCTAAATAATAGGAACCCGGACCCTGAAGCAGGGAACCCGGGGAGGGGGCCGGATGCCCAGCTGTTAGGCAAATTTTGGTGACAGTTGTAGGGAATTAAAAAGTGAAAATGGGATAAAACAAGAGACTTTAAACGATAACATACTTTCTAAAACGTACTTAATACGAAGATTTAAAGCAGCAAATAGTGTGCAAGGACATACAAAACATAAGTTATTTCTGACAAAAAAGACAAAAAATTACTGTAAAACTAACAAAAAGTGGATACAGAGTGTACCAAAAGTAGAGTGGTATAGAGTGACACAGAGGGCATTAAAGCTCACAAAAACATAGTTCGGCCGCGTGGCGACTAAATACACCCCAGAGGGCGAATTAGGGGTGAAAACACGTGTGATAGGATCAAAAAAAGTAGTGACCCACACTTTTATTTTAGAAATAAAAGTAACGGTAATTGGCGGGTTTGACGAATTTAGTGCCCTCAAGGCATGCAAAGGACACTGAGGGACCGTGTGGGTATTTAATACACCCCCCAGGGTGACTGAGGGTGGAAACGTGCGTGGTAGAACCAAAAGTACAGTTACCCTTACTTGTTTTTGAGAAAACGTGTGTAAAGGGGCTAACAGACGTGGTTACCATTACTTCTTTTTGGGGAAGTGTGTTTGATAGGTATAAATACTGTAGTGACCATTACTTTGTTTTGAGGAAACGTGTGTGGCGTGAACGGCAGTTGTAGTCGCCCTGACTTTTAATTTTACTTTAGTTGTGGAAATATGTACGACGAAGTTGAAATTGTGGTTACCCTTACTTTTTTTTTGAAGAAAGTAACGGTAACTGGCGTGTGACTGGTCAAATTGAAGCCGACAATCGTGGTGAACTAAACTACAGTGCGGCAAGATAGTAACGGACAAATAAAGCTTATAAATATATACATTAAAAGAAAAACATACAAATAATAACAATATGGCAAGTAAAGGCAACATGGACGACATAGAGGTAGAACAAGTGTGGAAAAAACTGGAAGAAGAAGCAATGAAGACCGGGGCAATACCTAAAAGGTTATCGATTACGAGGACCCCCCGAAGGGAGACCCGCGAAAAAGAAAAAGCTCATGTACGGCGAGGACGGGCGTCACGGAAGAAGAAGACCTGAACAAATCAATATGCGAAATAGAGGGTGAGAACATAACGCTGGAGCAGGAGGCAAAGAAAATCAGGTCATGGAAATGGTCAGCGGAAAAGGAACCTGAAGAAAAAAAAGAAAAAGAAGAGGGTAAAATAACAACAGGTAAGGAGATTGAGGTTATACTTGTAGATATGTTTTCGGAACAAAATGAGGGATTAGACGGTAACAAACAAACAGACAAAGAAATAATTAATGAAAACGATATAGACAAAAACATAACAACAACGGAAGGGAACGCGGCCGGGGACGAGGACGGGTCTGACCGTAAAAACGAGATAGACGCGGATAAAATCATAGCAACCATTAATGACGCGAGGGAGCAAATTTTTAAAGCTACAACGAGACGCTCAGGCGGGAAAGTGCAATTTAACCTGGAGGAGCAACAAACGGTAAGGGAACAAACAGACATCATTACGAAACAGGTTATAATTATGGCATATGACTTGGGGAAAAAAACGGTCTCAGGGCAAAACGAACAAAAGGGGCAAACACATAACATAAGACTGGAACAATTATTACAAAAACAAACAGAACAAATAAAATTGTTAAAAGATGAAATCGAAGCTATTAAAATGACGTTAAAGAACAACGGAGGGAAAAGACGAGAACAGAGCCGAGAACGGAAAAAGAGGGAAGAACGAAAAAAAGAGAAGAAAGGGCAGAGAACATTCAGACGGAAACGGATGTAGAAAACACGCAGGACACAGACGGGGGAAACACAGACAGACGTTTAGACGAAGACACTGACACACAAACAGACTGGACAGCGATACTGAGAAGGAGAGCGCGGAAAAGACAACAGCAACAAAAAACATACGCACAAGCGGCGGAACAGCCGCAGGGTGGCTGGAAGACGCCGGAACATAAAGAAAAGCTGCAGTCAACGATCTCCATACCAAATGTGACCGACCCAAAAGTGGTCATACAGAAGGTCAAAAACATAATAAAAACAGATATACAAGGGGGAGTAAAAAATGTAATACCGTTAAAGGATGGTAAGATCATAATCCAGTATAAGGACGAGATGCAAAAAAAAACGGTGGTGGACAGATTAAGCACGACAAAAGACCTAACAATAAAGACAAAAGACATGATTAAACCGAAAATGACACTAACGGGGATTACGAAGGGGTATACAGACGAGGAACTATGGAATTTAATAACAGACGAGAACGAGGACATAAACAAAACATATGGACAGGGACTACACGCGCGGACAAAGATAGTCGCCCGCAAAGAATGCCGGAACCCACAGAAAGAATACATCGTAGTGGAAACAGATACTGACGTGTTTAAGTACTTCATTAAAATACAAAGAATTTACCTGGACATGGTGACGGTCTTCGTGACGGAGGCTATCAGCGTGTCTCTATGTTACAATTGCCACAAATATGGACACGTGGCAAAATACTGTAGCGACACGCCAGTATGCCACATATGTGGCCAAGCTCATAGAGGAGATAAATGCGAGGAGACAGAACCGGACTGCCCAAATTGCAAGACGGCGCGCTACCACAAAGACCTTAGACGACATACAGCGAGAGAGAGACGATGTCCGATATATATTCGGAAACAGCAACAAACGCGGCAAAACATAGATTACGGTAGACAATTACAAACGCAATAGGCCTAAAAATTTTACAAATCAACACAGACAGGGGAAGAGAGGCGACAATACTGTTAGAAAAAAAGGCGAAAGAAGAAAATATAGACATCGTAATAATACAGGAACCATATAAAAAAGGAATTGAAAGTCAGAATTATATAATACACACGAATGGGCCACAGGCAAAAACGCAAATATGGGCAAAGGCAACAATAAACAACATAAATACACGTACAGAATTAACAAATGATAACATGGTAACAATAGAAATAGGACATAACGAAAATGAAAATAGTAAATTGTTAATAACATCTATATACGATGAACCAGGGGGAAACAATAATAACAGGTTAGAAGAAAACACTAAACAGATAAGGAGCATAAAAAAACACACTTACTCGCCGGGGATCTCAACGCGCACCACGAGGCATGGGGAGGTTCGACAACCGACGAAAGGGGAAACAAGCTACTAGATTGGGCAGTGGCGCACGGATATGATATAAATAACGACCCGACACAATCACCAACATTTCAGGGACCTAGGGGAAACAGCTATATAGACGTAACAATGACAAAGAACGCCCACATAGATAATTGGCAGGTTATAGAAGAGGAAACGCTAAGTCTGCACAATTATATAACGTATAATATTAGATGGGGAAAAACAGAAAAAAAAGGACAAGGGTATATGACTTCGACAATACAACCTGGGAAAATTTTAAAAGGAAATAAGAGTTCGGTTGACAGAACACACATGGGACACACAGACTGGGGAACAGGTGGAAAAAAAGGCGGAACTGCTGCAAACAATATGTAGCGAAACATGTAAAACAAAAATAAGCCACAAATACGACGGGGACAGGGAGCAGGAATGGTGGACAACTGCACTACAAGATCTTAGACAGACAATTCGGCGATGCAGACGGGATGCACAGACAGAGAGAGAACCGGGCGAGAAAGAGAGAAAGATACAAATTTATAAACAAAATAGGCAAGATTATAAAAAAAGAATTAAACAAACTAAAACACAATATGTACAGGAAAGAATTTTGGATCTCTCCCAGGAAGAACCTTGGTATAGGGTGTGGCAATTCCTAGGGAAAGAGAAAATTAACATGGCACAAACTAACATCCAGAAAGAAACATTCTCTATAAATGAGACAGATAAAAATAAATATCTACTAAACAAATATTTCCCAGATGATGAAGAACAACAAGACACAGACGAGATGCGCACATATAGACTAAGAGAAAGGAACTATCACATAGAAACGGACCCGTAGATAAACAGTATATATCGTCAATCTAAAAAAACGAAAAGCAACGGGTCTGGACAGAATACCAAATGAGGCAATGACACACATTTTTGAGATAGCAAGAAACATTATGACAAACATCTACAAGGCATGCATGGAGACTGGGGTCTTCCCTAGAGTCTGGAAGGAGGCCCGGGTTGTGTGGATCCCAAAAAAAGACGAGACCAATTAGCTTGTTGCCAACCCTAGGGAAGATACTAGACAAACTGGTAAATAAGAGACTGCAGGCTCATTTGGAGAGGTCAGGAGCTCTGGATGGCAGGCAATACGGATTCAGGGAAGGAATAGGGACAGTGAGTGCCCTGGACGCCCTAATAGGTAGCATAGGACGTAATAAGCAGCAAGGGAGACACCAATTAATCGTGGGATTGGATCTCAAAAACGCATTCAATAGCGCCTGGGAACCAAACATTAGCTATGAGCTAGAGGTGGCGAAAGTTGGCAAAAAACTCAGAAGACTGTGCGAGAATTTCCTGCACGAACGGACAATAATGTCGGGAAAAGCAACAAAAAAAATGACAAGAGGGTGTCCACAAGGTTCCAGCCTGGGGCCGACCCTGTGGCTTTTGGTCATGCAGGGTTGGTTTTGGGAAATGGACAGGGGATGCAGGGAATGGACAAGAGAGGAATCGAACAGACGGCAAACAGACGAGGAATACATAGGATGCCTGACAGAAGTACAGGCGTACGCAGATGATCAGATTTTAATAATATCGGGAAAATCGTCAAAAGAGATTGAAAAAAAATGGGGTAAAATATGGGATAGATGCAGGAAATGGGAAAAAGTGACGGGAGTGTCGTATAACCAGTCCAAAACAGAAATAATGTTCATACCGAGGGGAGGGAATATTAGATCACCAAGTATAAAAATCGAAGGACAAACAATTGCGAACAAAGATACAATAAAATGTTTGGGGGTAACGATTGATAAAAAGCTGACCTACCTAGAGCATATAAAAAACATTAGGATAAAAATAGCTCAAGTAGCCACAAAAATACTGGGACAAATATCTAGAGCATTTGGACACGATAGGGATGTTTTTAAGGCCGTGGTAGAGAGGGTGATTAAACCTGCGGCACTCTACGCCAGTGAAATCTGGGGACACAGAGGAAATAATATACAAATAAAAAATCATCTAGACGCAACAATAAGACCACTACTATTAATAATAAACAGAGCATACAGGACTGTTTCTAACGCAACCCTGCAAACAATGGCCGGCATACCTCCTTTGTGGCTGGAGGCACAAGAGCGAAGTAATGATTGGGCCAACAAAGGAATAGGCATAAAGTGTGCTATAATAAGGACATTGGACAAGCCACACCCAACCTTAAGGGGAAGATGGCAGGATGGTCATACGGAAGCGGCAATAGATATTTACGTCGATGCCAGCGTAGGATGCGATGGAAGGACAGGGGTAGGTATCTTTGCAAGGAAGGACGTGCAGACGTACGAATACAGGGTGCGTCTCAAGGACAAATTCTCAACGCACATGGCAGAACTGGCGGCTATTTTCATAGGTATACAGACAGGGATAAATAAGGGATGGACAGACATAAATATAATCACGGACAGACAGACAACAATAGATCAAATTAGAAAAGGAAAAATAAAAATACCTTTAGTTGGACATATTTTAAAACTCGTTGAACAAAGAATAAATACAAATAAGACAACAACAATCAGATGGGAAAGGGGTCACGACGCAAACAATCAGGGGAATCAACGAGCAAATAGACTAGCAATACTAGCAAGGGATAATGAAGACATACTGACAGACATGGACAAGTATAACTATGAAAATAGGACGCTAAGAAGGCAAGGTAGAGTCTTAAGGTTGCTTGGGCAATGGCAGGCTTATTGGGATGGCACAACAAAGGGCAGAGAGTTCTATAAACATTGCAAAGAGGTTGGACTGGACAGGCTGGAGCTCAATTTTAAGGCGACGCACACTGGTCGATTTTCCAAAATATGTGGAATTAAATGGACGTTATATATTTTAACGCATGAAATCAAAATTTCATCGTATATAGCCTAATTTCTTTACAATAGTTGGCCATGACTTTTGACACATCGCGTAGCATTTGGTTTGTCAGAAAGAACCGTCAGTTTGCTAACTAATTTAAGTTATGTCAAAAAGTATTACGAATTAGAAGAATAATCGTAACATTTTAAGTTTCTCCAGAACTGTGTGTATTATTACAGAAATCATAAAAATCATGGAAGACATTCACCAAGGTATGCTTTCTTGAAATATATATGAACAAATAATTGGCATTCAGTTTAAAAGCAAAAATGACCAACAAAACAAGCAGCGGAACTTTTTTTTTCTGATTTAATCAAAAAATTACCTTTAAGTTATTTTTTTTACTGTTTCGCTCTTTTTCCCGCTTCCTAATGTAATTTTTCTGATATAGAGGAGATACCTTTTAAAAACTGTGACAAAAAATATTGCGCATTTTTGCGCCATTTTTTTAAAACATATTTTTTGTAAATTGGTGTTTTACGTAAAAATAATCTTTTCAGTTATTTTTACTTATATATATATATATATATATATATATATATATATATATATATATATATATATATATATATATATATATATATATATATATATATATATATAATATTATATAAGCTTGTGCATACACACAAGAATTTGTTTTTTACCGCTCTTCCTTTCACAAATTGACAGTTAACCCCCCTTCCATTCCCCCTCTAAAATGATGTCTCAATCTCTTTCTCATGTCTGGATTTTTAAAGTTCCCTGTTTCTTGTGTTGGTAATATTTTGTGTATGACCTTTTTCGTATTCTGTAGCTTAGGTTTTTTCATTTTTTTTTTGCAGAAGAAGTCAAATCAGAATTAGTTTTAAGCAATAAAGAACTTTCAGAAATGATCATAAGTTTTCCCCAAAAAAGTCTTGACGCAAAATATAATCAATTAAAGCTTAAAATTGCCGAATTAATTGATTATGATCAATTGCCGTTTGATACGAAAACAAAACTTTCAAGGTTTTTTTATAATTTTAAAAAAAGATGGGAATCAGCTGCTCGAAAAAAAGGCATATTTTTTCATGACAACTCAGACTGGTTAAAGACAAAATTTAGATTTTCTAAAAAAGTTAATAAAGGTCGCAAAAGATTAAATTTTGAAGATTGTTGTGACCGAACAAAAAGACTTAAAATAGAAAATTTACGGAAATTTTCAACCCCACAGGAATTGGCGTATGCCGCACAAATGGGATATCGTTCTCAGGGTGAGAAAGATACATCTAAGGTTTTAAAAATTGTTAGTGAGGAACCGTTAAAAGCTGGGGAATATTTACAGGCAGTTCAAAAATCTCAACATACGTATACTAAACTGAACAGTGATGAGGCGTTATCTCTGGTTGTTGAGGCTCAACTCACTAAAAGCCAATATAAACTGATTAGAGAACAGGTCAAAAGTAAAAATTGTCATATTTATCCTTCTTACGATAAGGTATTACAAGCTAAAAAAAGGTGTTATTCTAAGCAAATGTTTGTATCGGAAACACTGGCAGAAGTTCCTTTACAATCACTACTTAACCATATCTGCGAAAGGTTGGTAAAATTACAAGAAGACTTACTTAAACGTCCATGTCCCTCCAACAACACAAAATTAACATTAATTTGCAAATACGGTTTTGACGGAACTTCAGGGCAGTCTGAATACAAACAAAGATTTGAACAAGCATCGAATACTTCAGACTCTTCCTTATTTTTTACATCCTTAGTACCTATAAGACTTCTTTCTAGAAACGATAAAAAATCTGATACTATTTTTTGGCAAAACTGCAGGCCATCTTCAACACGTTTTTGTCGCCCCATTAAGTTACAATTTGCTAAAGAAACAACTCAACTAACTATACAAGTAAAACAAAATTTGGGCTATCAAATAGCTAATCTTATACCTTTTAGTTGTATTTGCGGTGAAAATGATATTGAAATAGATTTCGAACTGTACTTAACAATGATCGATGTCAAGGTTGGTAATGCCTTAGCTGAGAATACATCTACACAAAAGTGCTTTTTATGGGGGCTTCATCTAAAGATTTTAACAACATTGATCTACTTTTGGAACGACCAATATTAGATGATACTTACTTAAAACTGGGCCTATCCACACTACATGCCTGGATACGTTTTTTTGAATGTTTGCTACATTTAGCCTACAAAATTTATATTAAAAAATGGCAAGCTAGAAGTACTGAAGATAAGCTAAACGTAGCACAAACGAAAAAATTTATTCAGGAACAGTTACGTTCCAAAATTGGAATAATTGTGGATAAGCCAAAACCTGGCTTCGGCTCATCTAATGACGGAAACACTGCAAGGAAATTTTTTGAAAATGCTCCCGTGGTTGCCGACATACTAAAAATTGATATTAAACTCATAAACAAATTTCACATCATTTTGCAAACCTTGTCATCTGGTTATGATATTCATGTTACAAAATTCAAAGATTATACCTTGGAAACTGCAAAATTATACACTTTACTATATCCTTGGTTTCCCATGCCACCTTCAGTACACAGAATTCTTATTCATGGATCAGAAGTTATAGATTCCTTTTTAGTTCCAATGGGTCATTTATCTGAGGAGGCACAGGAGGCGAGAAACAAAGACATTAAAAAATTTAGATTAAATTTTTCACGCAAAACTTCTAGAACAGATAATTTAAGAGACATTTTTAATCGTCTCCTTGTTTCCTCAGACCCACTAATTTCAAGTTTTAGGAAAACTCCCCCAAAACGCAATAGAACTCTTTTTCGAGAAGCCATTAATTTACTGAAAGCCCGAAATGTCCCTTAAAATATAAAAAAATCATTAAAAAATTGTTTAACATTTTTATTTTTTAGATTAAAATACTACCTAATAGTGTACTTAGTATTAAGATCAGTTTTTAATAGCCACAGAGTATTGTTTATTTTATTTATTTATCTATTTATCTTTGTTTGTGTTTTAACATTATTAAAAAGTGACAATGACAAAGAATAGTATCAGATTTTTTTTAGATTTAATGCATATTACATACGTTTTTAGTGTAATTTTTTTGAGTACACACACTAAAAATTGTTGACATGAGTAAACGTTTTGTATGTATAAATGTTTTTTGACATTCATTGATTTATTAGTTGATTTAACGTAATGATTTTAAAAAGGCACAGTTACAAATAATAGTATTATTTGTAATAATAGGAAGTAATAATAGAATAGAATTCAGTAGATTTAGTATCAGATTAATTTTAAATTTTTAAATACGTTTTCAACGAAAATTATTTAGGTTCACCCTGTATAAATTACGTAAAATAGTTAAAATTTTATTTAATTCCACATGTGTATATAATTTCGTTTTTGAAAGTTAATATTTGTACCTCGATTTGTACCTAATAATTTAATCTAATATGCCAGAGTCAGTTTAGCAGTTTAGTCTTTTTATTTTTTCACTCTGTATAATAAATATAGGTTTGAAACATTAATTTGACATTTTAAAGGCTTTACATAACTCAAATAAAATATCCTAAAACATTTTGTGCGCTTTATTTTATTTATTAATATTTTTGCCGCGTTTTGGAGAAAATCGAGCAGTGCGCGACGCAACTGACAACGGGGCATGGCAATACTAAGGAGTATTTGCACAGGTTCGGGCTAAGTGCAAATCCTCCGTTATGTGAGTGCAACGGCACCGACATCGAGGACGTCGTACATATAAGGCAAGCCTGTACCGTAGACAACAGACAAGCAATAAGACAGACAATAAATAGGGAATATGGGGACCTGGTGCTTCGGCTACGTATTAACAATAAAAAAAATAGAGTAGACATAAACAAAACGAACGAATGGGCAAACGAAGCCTTAGAGCAAGAAGACATAACGCGTAATACATAAATACGGCAATCACAAATTTTGTTCCCAAAACATAAATAAATAATAAACACGAAAATGACGAAAATGTACGAATATTGTAAATAATAAAAAGCGAAAAGCTAAAAACCATTGTACAGCCATTGTAAGGCAAATCAATAAATAAATAAATATACTTGTTAAATAAACAATGACATATAATTTAGTATTTAGTAGTGTAAATAAACTGTTGTAAATAAAATGATGTAAATAAAAAATTGTAAAAAGGAAAGAAAAAATTGTAAAAAGAAAAAGGCAACAAAAAAAAAGAGACCAAAAAAGTAATAAATAAATAAACAAATAAAAAAGTCTGAAAATATACAAAAGAAAAAAAACAATAATAAAGATATAGGTGTCTAAACAAAAAAGGAAAAAAAATAGAAAAAGAAGGATTAGGGGGGTGGGGACTGAGGTCCCTCCCCGCTAATTTTTCCATGGTCGGAGGAGGCGGTGGGTCGCCTTTCGGTGACAGGAGTTCCCGGCGTAAGGGCTTCGCTGATAGTGGGTACGATGTGCTCGAAACGGACAACAGATTAATACCGCGAGGTGGGAAATCGTTTAGTCTTCCTGTCCTAACTGTCCAGAGAGTGTTCTGCTTTCGTACAGAACAGACGTGTATTTGAGTAGTAGGCATTGAATTTGGAAAACCGACGATTGGACACTAGTAGAGGTGTATGATGCTTCCTGAGTCTCCGCATGCGCAGTAGGGTCGACCTTGAACGCCCAGGTGTGCTATTGTTATTTGGCCTTGATATGCGCAGGTGTTATTCCAAGGTCAAGAACTTGGCCTTGAACGCGAGCAGATGTTTCTTTGTTTGGTGATGACCAGGTGGACGACGCTTATTTCAAGGTTACATTTGTGGTGCATTTTTCGAGGTCGCCGGATGTATTCCTCCCACCCTAAATAAATACTTGACCTTGGATTACTTCCTAATAAATATGGCTCATTTCGAAAATAGCTTTCATAGTCACACATACATCGTATGCGTTAACTGCTGCTTTGACATATAAAGTATTGTGTTTGTGGTGTGTTGTACAAGTGTTTATTCAAGGTACTTGACAGTAATTGTTTTTATTGCATTTTAAATCATGAGCATTTCAAAGCAGACCATAGCCGAAATTAACAATATGATAAACCAAGATATTCAATTTCTGGAACGTAGAAAATTCTCTACATTAACGTATAATGTAATATGCGATGTTAAATAAATCATTATGTACCTAATTTATTGTTTAATTTTTGCTTTAGCTAGTCTTAATATTTCTTATAAATTGGTAAACTTGCAAAATTACTTCAGTTTAAGTTCAAAATGGGTCGTGTTAACAACACAATTGATAAATTTGGTCGTCAAGGGACCAATGTACAAGTTCAGTTATTACGTGGTCCACCTGGAGTTGGTTTCAAACTAACCCATGATGGACAATATGACATTGAAGGCAAATCTTTGTCCAATGTTGCAAATCCGATAAAAAGTCATGATGCTGCAACCAGTGAGTACGTCCTGAATGAACTTCATAAAATTCATACACAAATATTATCTAAAATTAATACGGAGGTATATTCACTTAATGAGAAGATCACCAGCCTTGGAGATATAAGCCACAGCTTTCTATGGGGCCTTGAGAAAAGAATTAGCAATTTGGAAGGTCAAAAAAAGCCAAGGCAAAGCTAAAACGAAGTTAAGATAGGGGTGGGGATGCCAAGGTTATGTCGGTGTGTGAAGGTCGACTCTTGGGTATAAGAACTTCTCTCGAAAATTTTAAAATTCAGATCAGTTGTATTATTTGGTCTTGAGTTTACTACAATATATTGTTTAAAATGCAGTCGAAAGAAGAACGTCCAACTGCAATGGTTTCGCCATTTTCCATTAATGGTCATCAGATGTGTGCCAATTGTGAACATTGGGAATTGCTAGTGGGACAAATGGGTTTCTGTGAATGGTGTCAAAATGAGCACAGAAAACAGCAAGAAGAACAATTATCATCATCGCATATCACCCAACCCACTCAAACCCCAATCACTTTAAGCGGGGGAGGAGATTTGTTAGAGCAGCAGCGACAGCAAAATTTCAACTCTTTTGCAGAAGAAGAAGAAGTCAACGGAGATGGTTCATCATCGCCATCGTCGTCGTCATTACCGTCAGAGTGGTCAACAGGTAGAACGTCGCTACCGGATGCCCCATTCGACTCTTCTGATGAAGAGTATATGTGTGAAATAAGTGGCGATAATGAAGATGAATATGATGCAGAACAAGGTTTTCGAGCTATATGTTTAAGGAGAAGCGAACTTGTACAATTTGGATATAGCCCATAAATTTAATTTTATATATTTTTTAGTTTGTTTATGAAATAATAAAAATCTTCTTGTACTAAATATGTTTATTATTCACCATACATTTAAATTAACAAATCGCTCTTGATATATATTATTTCTGTGGTTCCGCTCTAAAAACCTTGCTAGCATTGCATCCATTTTTCCAATTCTCCTTTGAAAACGATATCTATCAAGTATTGGTTGCTGAAAATTACTTTGTCGGGCTTGCCTATATGCGAAACACCAAACAGACATACGGTGGATAATATTTCTTTTTCGTCAAATCTTACTTGCTTCATGGTGTATTGTAAAATGATTTTTTATTAGATATGTTATTTATATATAGGCTGAACATAAAGAGAGTGAATTAGTTTTACTTTAAAATGGGTCGTGTTAACAACACAATTGATACATTTGGTCGACAGAAAACTCTTGTTTGTAACAACGTATCGCGAGGGTTGCCCGGAATCGGATTTAAACTTACTTCAGATGGACATTTTGATATAGAGGGAAAGATATTAAGGAATGTTGCCCAACCGATAAATGAGAATGATGCTGCTACCAAAGAATATGTCCTTAGGGAAGTTCATCAACTTGGTTCGCAGATAAATACCATATTTAGTAATGTGCTAGTACCAGTTTTTCAAAAAATGTTTGAAGATGATGAGGCCAAAATTACGTACCTTAAGGAAAAAATATATCAATTCATCAAATTCACCCACATGCTGCACGGCATACCACAACGAAGATAAAGGATCCAAAAAAACCAAAATGGAAACCAACCTAGATGAAGTTCTTTTGAAAACATAATTATACTGTTACATGTAATAAACTAACAATAAAACGTATAATTATGAAAAGCATTGTTTATTATTATTATTTATAATGCATACATACGTAACGTAAAACCTATTTGATAATATTTATACAATATCTGATTTGTCTATTCAAGAAGTAAATTGATTTGGAAAACCTAACCATTTTACAAACAATTGATCGTTTTGATTTTTCTTGCGTTTTCTAAGAATTTTCTCAACACACAAACAATAACAGAAGTAAGGACACACGATTACCTTGAAAATATGTCATTGAATCGCTGTTTAGCCGTAGAACGTATCCTTGTAAGTTGAATGAACTTGTTTGGCCTCCAAAGCTTCAACCGTCAGATAGAGTAGGGGATTTTATGGTGGGGTGATAAGTATAAATTTGGTTTGCTAGGCAGAGCATTTCGTAGTTCGCTAGAACTGTTCACCGAGTAAGTACAGTTGTCAGTTAGGTGCAGTTAGTAAGTGAAAATGAATCCCGGTAGTGAGTCGTTGTTAAATGCGTTTAACTTGGATGGAAGTATCCAAGCAGAGTTGATGGGGCAGGATGTTATTGACCTGCTGACCCCGGGTGTGTTTGACGAGTGGCACAATGAGGACGTGCTAAACACTGCGTTTGTGGAAGAAAAAGACGCGAAAAAGGAGGAGGAAAAAATAGTGAATTCAGCGGTTGACTAAAAAATAAGTATGTCGGTTCCAAGCGACCCTATAACTACTATACTTTCATAATTTTTTTAAGGCATTTCCCGACACTTTACGGAAAAAGTGTAAATCACAAAAGATTTGGATTCATTTAAACTATTTTTAGGCATTTTGTAAATTTGAAAAAAGTTAGAAACAAAGATTTTAAATTTTTTTGGCATTTTCATAAATTCTTTTAAGGCATTTCCCGACATTTTATGCAAAACTTGTATAAGACTAAAACGTTTCTTTTACTGCCCTTTACCCATTTCCGAGGTTATTTTTTAAAAATTCCAAAAAATAAGTATGTCGGTTCCAAGCGACCCTATAACTACTATAATTTCATAATTTTTTAAGGCATTTCCCGATACTTTACGGAAAAAGTGTAAATCACAAAAGATTTGGATTCATTTAAACTATTTTTAGGCATTTTTTAAATTTGAAAAAAGTTAGAAATAGAGATTTTCAATTTTTTTAGCATTTTCATAAATTTTTTTAAGGCATTTCCCGACATTTTATGCAAAACTAAAACGTTTCTTTTACTGCCCTTTACCCATTTCCGAGGTTATTTTTTAAAAATTCCACAAAATAAGTATGTCGGTTCCAAGCGACCCTATAACTACTATACTTTCATAATTTTTTTAAGGCATTTCCCGACACTTTACGGAAAAAGTGTAAATCACAAAAGATTTGGATTCATTTAAACTATTTTTAGGCATTTTGTAAATTTGAAAAAAGTTAGAAATAAAGATTTTCAATTTTTTTGGCATTTTCATAAATTTTTTTAAGGCATTTCCCGACATTTCATGCAAAACTTGTATAAGACTAAAACGTTTCTTTTACTGCCCTTTACCCATTTCCGAGGTTATTTTTTAAAAATTACACAAAATAAGTATGTCGGTTCCAAGCGACCCTATAACTACTATACTTTCATAATTTTTTTAAGGCATTTCCCGACACTTTACGGAAAAAGTGTAAATCACAAAAGATTTGAATTCATTTAAACTATTTTTAGGCATTTTTTAAATTTGAAAAAAGTTAGAAATAGAGATTTTCAATTTTTTTTGCATTTTCATAAATTTTTTTAAGGCATTTCCCGACATTTTATGCAAAACTTGTATAAGACTAAAACGATTCTTTTACTGCCCTTTACCCATTTCCGAGGTTATTTTTTAAAAATTCCAAAAAATGAGTATGTCGGTTCCATGCGACCCTAATACTACTATACTTTCATAATTTTTTAAGGCATTTCCCGACACTTTACGGAAAAAGTGTAAATCACAAAAGATTTGGATTCATTTAAACTATTTTTAGGCATTTTGTAGTTAGAAATAAAGATGTTTGTAGTTAGAAATAAAGATTTTCAATTTTTTTGGCATTTTCATAAATTTTTTTAAGGCATTTCCCGACATTTTATGCAAAACTTGTATAAGACTAAAACGTTTCTTTTACTGCCCTTTACCCATTTCCGAGGTTATTTTTTAAAAATTCCACAAAATAAGTATGTCGGTTCCAAGCGACCCTATAACTACTATACTTTCATAATTTTTTTAAGGCATTTCCCGACACTTTACGGAAAAAGTGTAAATCACAAAAGATTTGGATTCATTTAAACTATTTTTAGGCATTTTTTAAATTTGAAAAAAGTTAGAAATAGAGATTTTCAATTTTTTTAGCATTTTCATAAATTTTTTTAAGGCATTTCCCGACATTTTATGCAAAACTTGTATAAGACTAAAACGATTCTTTTACTGCCCTTTACCCATTTCCGAGGTTATTTTTTAAAAATTCCAAAAAATGAGTATGTCGGTTCCAAGCGACCCTAATACTACTATACTTTCATAATTTTTTAAGGCATTTCCCGACACTTTACGGAAAAAGTGTAAATCACAAAAGATTTGGATTCATTTAAACTATTTTTAGGCATTTTTTAAATTTGAAAAAAGTTAGAAATAGAGATTTTCAATTTTTTTTGCATTTTCATAAATTTTTTTAAGGCATTTCCCGACATTTATGCAAAACTTGTACAAGACTAAAACGATTCTTTTACTGCCCTTTACCCATTTCCGAGGTTATTTTTTAAAAATTCCCAAAAATGGGTATGTCGGTTCCAAGCGACCCTAATACTACTATACTTTCATAATTTTTTAAGGCATTTCCCGACACTTTACGGAAAAAGTGTAAATCACAAAAGATTTGGATGCATTTAAACTATTTTTAGGCATTTTGTAAATTTGAAAAAAGTTAGAAATAAAGATTTTCAATTTTTTTAGCATTTTCATAATTTTTTTAAGGCATTTCCCAACACTTTACGGAAAAAGTGTAAATCACAAAAGATTTGGATTCATTTAAACTATTTTTAGGCATTTTGTAGTTAGAAATAAAGATGTTTGTAGTTAGAAATAAAGATTTTCAATTTTTTTGGCATTTTCATAAATTTTTTTAAGGCATTTCCCGACATTTTATGCAAAACTTGTATAAGACTAAAACGTTTCTTTTACTGCCCTTTACCCATTTCCGAGGTTATTTTTTAAAAATTCCACAAAATAAGTATGTCGGTTCCAAGCGACCCTATAACTACTATACTTTCATAATTTTTTTAAGGCATTTCCCGACACTTTACGGAAAAAGTGTAAATCACAAAAGATTTGGATTCATTTAAACTATTTTTAGGCATTTTTTAAATTTGAAAAAAGTTAGAAATAGAGATTTTCAATTTTTTTAGCATTTTCATAAATTTTTTTAAGGCATTTCCCGACATTTTATGCAAAACTTGTATAAGACTAAAACGATTCTTTTACTGCCCTTTACCCATTTCCGAGGTTATTTTTTAAAAATTCCAAAAAATGAGTATGTCGGTTCCAAGCGACCCTAATACTACTATACTTTCATAATTTTTTAAGGCATTTCCCGACACTTTACGGAAAAAGTGTAAATCACAAAAGATTTGGATTCATTTAAACTATTTTTAGGCATTTTTTAAATTTGAAAAAAGTTAGAAATAGAGATTTTCAATTTTTTTTGCATTTTCATAAATTTTTTTAAGGCATTTCCCGACATTTATGCAAAACTTGTACAAGACTAAAACGATTCTTTTACTGCCCTTTACCCATTTCCGAGGTTATTTTTTAAAAATTCCCAAAAATGGGTATGTCGGTTCCAAGCGACCCTAATACTACTATACTTTCATAATTTTTTAAGGCATTTCCCGACACTTTACGGAAAAAGTGTAAATCACAAAAGATTTGGATGCATTTAAACTATTTTTAGGCATTTTGTAAATTTGAAAAAAGTTAGAAATAAAGATTTTCAATTTTTTTAGCATTTTCATAATTTTTTTAAGGCATTTCCCAACACTTTACGGAAAAAGTGTAAATCACAAAAGATTTGGATACATTTAAACTATTTTTAGGCATTTTGTAGTTAGAAATAAAGATGATTGTAGTTAGAAATAAAGATTTTCAATTTTTTTGGCATTTTCATAAATTTTTTTAAGGCATTTCCCGACATTTTATGCAAAACTTGTATAAGACTAAAACGTTTCTTTTACTGCCCTTTACCCATTTCCGAGGTTATTTTTTAAAAATTCCACAAAATAAGTATGTCGGTTCCAAGCGACCCTAATACTACTATATTTTCATAATTTTTTAAGGCATTTCCCGACACTTTACGGAAAAAGTGTAAATCACAAAAGATTTGGATCCATTTAAACTATTTTTAGGCATTTTGTAAATTTGAAAAAAGTTAGAAATAAAGATTTTCAATTTTTTTGGCATTTTCATAAATTTTTTTAAGGCATTTCCCGACATTTTATGCAAAACTTGTATAAGACTAAAACGTTTCTTTTACTGCCCTTTACCCATTTCCGAGGTTATTTTTTTTAAATTCCACAAAATAAGTATGTCGGTTCCAAGCGACCCTATAACTACTATACTTTCATAATTTTTTTAAGGCATTTCCCGACACTTTACGGAAAACGTGTAAATCACAAAAGATTTGGATTCATTTAAACTATTTTTAGGCATTTTTTAAATTTGAAAAAAGTTAGAAATAGAGATTTTCAATTTTTTTTGCATTTTCATAAATTTTTTTAAGGCATTTCCCGACATTTTATGCAAAACTTGTATAAGACTAAAACGATTCTTTTACTGCCCTTTACCCATTTCCGAGGTTATTTTTTAAAAATTCCAAAAAATGAGTATGTCGGTTCCAAGCGACCCTAATACTACTATACTTTCATAATTTTTTAAGGCATTTCCCGACACTTTACGGAAAAAGTGTAAATCACAAAAGATTTGGATTCATTTAAACTATTTTTAGGCATTTTGTAGTTAGAAATAAAGATGTTTGTAGTTAGAAATAAAGATTTTCAATTTTTTTGGCATTTTCATAAATTTTTTTAAGGCATTTCCCGACATTTTATGCAAAACTTGTATAAGACTAAAACGTTTCTTTTACTGCCCTTTACCCATTTCCGAGGTTATTTTTTAAAAATTCCACAAAATAAGTATGTCGGTTCCAAGCGACCCTATAACTACTATACTTTCATAATTTTTTTAAGGCATTTCCCGACACTTTACGGAAAAAGTGTAAATCACAAAAGATTTGGATTCATTTAAACTATTTTTAGGCATTTTTTAAATTTGAAAAAAGTTAGAAATAGAGATTTTCAATTTTTTTAGCATTTTCATAAATTTTTTTAAGGCATTTCCCGACATTTTATGCAAAACTTGTATAAGACTAAAACGATTCTTTTACTGCCCTTTCCCCATTTCCGAGGTTATTTTTTAAGAATTCCAAAAAATGAGTATGTCGGTTCCAAGCGACCCTAATACTACTATACTTTCATAATTTTTTAAGGCATTTCCCGACACTTTACGGAAAAAGTGTAAATGACAAAGGATTTGGATTCATTTAAACTATTTTTAGGCATTTTGTAAATTTGAAGAAAGTTAGAAATAAAGATTTTCAATTTTTTTGGCATTTTCATAAATTTTTTTAAGGCATTTCCCGACATTTTATGCAAAACTTGTATAAGACTAAAACGTTTCTTTTACTGCCCTTTACCCATTTCCGAGGTTATTTTTTAAAAATTCCACAAAATAAGTATGTCGGTTCCAAGCGACCCTATAACTACTATATTTTCATAATTTTTTTAAGGCATTTCCCGACACTTTACGGAAAAAGTGTAAATCACAAAAGATTTGGATTCATTTAAACTATTTTTAGGCATTTTTTAAATTTGAAAAAAGTTAGAAATAGAGATTTTCAATTTTTTTAGCATTTTCATAAATTTTTTTAAGGCATTTCCCGACATTTTATGCAAAACTTGTATAAGACTAAAACGATTCTTTTACTGCCCTTTACCCATTTCCGAGGTTATTTTTTAAAAATTCCAAAAAATGAGTATGTCGGTTCCAAGCGACCCTAATACTACTATACTTTCATAATTTTTTAAGGCATTTCCCGACACTTTACGGAAAAAGTGTAAATCACAAAAGATTTGGATTCATTTAAACTATTTTTAGGCATTTTGTAAATTTGAAAAAAGTTAGAAATAAAGATTTTCAATTTTTTTGGCATTTTCATAAATTTTTTTAAGGCATTTCCCGACATTTTATGCAAAACTAAAACGTTTCTTTTACTGCCCTTTACCCATTTCCGAGGTTATTTTTTAAAAATTCCACAAAATAAGTATGTCGGTTCCAAGCGACCCTATAACTACTATACTTTCATAATTTTTTAAAGGCATTTCCCGACACTTTACGGAAAAAGTGTAAATCACAAAAGATTTGGATTCATTTAAACTATTTTTAGGCATTTTGTAAATTTGAAAAAAGTTAGAAATAAAGATTTTCAATTTTTTTGGCATTTTCATAAATTTTTTTAAGGCATTTCCCGACATTTCATGCAAAACTTGTATAAGACTAAAACGATTCTTTTACTGCCCTTTACCCATTTCCGAGGTTATTTTTTAAAAATTCCAAAAAATAAGTATGTCGGTTCCAAGCGACCCTATAACTACTATATTTTCATAATTTTTTTAAGGCATTTCCCGACACTTTACGGAAAAAGTGTAAATCACAAAAGATTTGGATTCATTTAAACTATTTTTAGGCATTTTTTAAATTTGAAAAAAGTTAGAAATAGAGATTTTCAATTTTTTTAGCATTTTCATAAATTTTTTTAAGGCATTTCCCGACATTTTATGCAAAACTTGTATAAGACTAAAACGATTCTTTTACTGCCCTTTACCCATTTCCAAGGTTATTTTTTAAAAATTCCAAAAAATGAGTATGTCGGTTCCAAGCGACCCTAATACTACTATACTTTCATAATTTTTTAAGGCATTTCCCGACACTTTACGGAAAAAGTGTAAATCACAAAAGATTTGGATTCATTTAAACTATTTTTAGGCATTTTGTAAATTTGAAAAAAGTTAGAAATAAAGATTTTCAATTTTTTTGGCATTTTCATAAATTTTTTTAAGGCATTTCCCGACATTTTATGCAAAACTAAAACGTTTCTTTTACTGCCCTTTACCCATTTCCGAGGTTATTTTTTAAAAATTCCACAAAATAAGTATGTCGGTTCCAAGCGACCCTATAACTACTATACTTTCATAATTTTTTTAAGGCATTTCCCGACACTTTACGGAAAAAGTGTAAATCACAAAAGATTTGGATTCATTTAAACTATTTTTAGGCATTTTGTAAATTTGAAAAAAGTTAGAAATAAAGATTTTCAATTTTTTTGGCATTTTCATAAATTTTTTAAGGCATTTCCCGACATTTCATGCAAAACTTGTATAAGACTAAAACGATTCTTTTACTGCCCTTTACCCATTTCCGAGGTTATTTTTTAAAAATTCCAAAAAATGGGTATGTCGGTTCCAAGCGACCCTAATACTACTATATTTTCATAATTTTGTAAGGCATTTCCCGACACTTTACGGAAAAAGTGTAAATCACAAAAGATTTGGATTCATTTAAACTATTTTTAGGCATTTTGTAAATTTGAAAAAAGTTAGAAATAAAGATTTTCAATTTTTTTGGCATTTTCATAAATTTTTTTAAGGCATTTCCCGACATCTTATGCAAAACTTGTATAAGACTAAAACATTTCTTTTACTGCCCTGTACTCTATGTGAAACGACAAGAATCCTAATGTAGAGTGACCTTATTTTTAAAATTATGTTGCTTGATAGAAAGTCATATCACTTTGAATAAATAGAGGCATATGCGTTCTTATCATACATAAAAACTACAAGCTAAATATTGCAAATGCTCTTTCTCTTGCTATCTATGTATGATTTAAACACATAATGCTTCTCTCACCCAAAGTAACACAATTTTTCCATCGAGAAATATCTTCTTTAGGAAACATTGTGTTTAACTACAAACTACGATCAAATATTTTGTAGTCCTGAAAAGGACTGATTTTGTCGGGGGCAGGCAGGGTTGTTATATGAGGGTCCTTATTTGTAATAGGAATTTAAGTCCTATTGCAAATAAGGCACGAGTGTCGGTGAGCGACTGTAAACGTTCCCTCCCGACACCGATGACACCTCGAGTGGTTCCGCATACGCTCACATCGTGCCCCAACTGTAAAATGGCCCGATATGAACCTCGCACCAATCTCACGCCTAAATCCTGTGTAGCAGTACATACACAAGCTGAAGGGACCACATTTTACGTAGCAGAGAATGATGCAATATCGAGGTCTCAACCTACGCGTGCGGCGTACACCCCTATGTTGCCCATTTGGTATAACTGCCTGGTCGTCATCACTGGAATAACCATTATCCGAACTTGATGACATCTTGGCTTCGAGTGAATTTAATTTTCTAAATCATGTCTTATATATGTCGTAGGCAGAATGCAAATTTAGGCTATTTATAAACTTCCTAGGCATTATAGAAAAAGCCGGCAAAACGCGAGCATAAAATGCATTTTTCGTTATGACTGAAACAAATTCAGGCAAATTGATAAATGTCGGCAAAACAAGAACAGAAGAATATATATCACGTTGTGACTGAGTATTTTTAGGCATTTTACAATTTGCCAAAAACGGTGCCGTCAAGACGTGAATATTAAACTAGTCGGCTTTTGCACGCGAAGACGTGCACATCAACACAGCCGAAGAGGACCCCAACCAACACCCTGGTGCACCGATCCCTCTTCGCTTGCGAGGAAAGAGACTGGTCAGGGCCCCTAACCAGGTGCTAACCCTGTTCCGACCTTAGGGTGCCCTCCGCTCCACCGTTCGCATAAAAAACCTTTTTAAGTCCGTATAATTAGGGCATTGCAGATTAGTGACAAAACTGAACTTAGGTGGCAGAAAATATTATTCTCAATACTTAATAGTATTTTCCATTTTATTTTCACGTTTTGACGGGACCGTTTTTGGCAACTTGTAAAATGCCTAAAAATAATCAGTCACAACATGATATATATTCTTCTGTTCTTGTTTTGCCGACATTTATCAATTTGCCTGAATTTGTTTCAGTCATAACGAAAAATGCATTTTATGCTCGCGTTTTGCCGGCTTTTTCTGCCTAGGAAGTTTATAAATCGCCTAAATTTGCATTCTGCCTACGACATATGTCTTCTTGTCCACACCCCTCTCCTAAATTTCTCTCTATTCTTCATCTCTCAACCTTATTTACCAAAGCCCTACATTTGAAGTATTAAAATAAGCCTCAAATATGTCGTATGTAGTAAAAATAAAACTCAAATATGTCGTTTATCAGTTTATTTTAAATATTAAAGTATATAATTTGGAGAATTACACAACTTCATACTAACATATTGATTTGTTAGTAACAGAACCATTAAGTATATTGTAGCTAAAAAATGCATCGTGAATAACTAACGCGTACACTTTAATGTCTTTAGGAAATTTACTCTTGCGTGTTTCGAACTCCAATTTCACGTCCACTGTGGACGACCTAACGGCTTCTGGCTGGTGACTGCAATCGATTACGAATAACGGATTTTTCAGATAGTCGGCAAAACTCATCATAGGATCGCCCAGTTCTCGCTGGTAGTAGCTAGCTTGAAAATTCTCATAATTATAATAGGCTGCGGCATACAGTTTCTTTGAAAAATCTAAATTCCATCTTTCGTAGGGAAATACGGCAGAGTTAAGATAGAGCCTAATATCACTTATATCAGCCGTTGTAAATTGTGTGCTATCTTTTTCTCTGTTGTCGGTAAAGGTAGTTGTCTGCAAACCGATAATCAAATATCTCGATTTTTCGAGACTCGTGCTAGTTCTTAAGGCCCATACGTCTGACGATGTTTGTCTCAAAGAAGGTAGCTCGTAAAGATCCCATTTACGGTAAGCCATTGGGACGTTTGCGTTACTGCCACCTTTATTCATGCGTGATAATATCTTTAACTTCTGTCGATCGTCTGGAATAATGTGACGAATTTTCCATTCAATTTTTTCAATTGAAATGTCTGCATCTACTTCACCGATATAGCAATTGTTGAAAGTGCGGGCGATAATTAAAATCAACTCTTGCTTGATGTTAAAAATACCCTTTGAATAATCCTCTGCAAAACCCATGAGATATTTTAGAGGAAGCTTGCCGGAGAACACGTTACTTGTGGAATCTAGTATACCTTGATTTGTTTCATCTAGACCCCATCCGCATGCCATGAGTGCTCTATTTTGTGCGGCACCCAATGACACCATAGATTTCATCGTTGTAGTAATTCCGGGTTTCCGAACGACGGCAACTTGCTCCCCTCCCATTTCATAACGACATTCGTCGAATAGAAAGGCGACGGCATTATTTGATAGATAACATTTTTTAGTAACATCTTTGGGTTTAAATGTTCCTTCGATGTAAATGTAACTATCCGATATATCCAAAATGATATCTTGAAAGTGCACAGGTATGCGAATTTCATCGGAATTGCGGAATGTTGGAGAACCGTAAGGTTTATATGTGTGTTCTTGAAAACTAATAATGGAGTTATCAAAAATGGGTTCGGTAAAAACTTCGATTTTGTCACTGCTAGCGGCCATCATTTTCTAATTTTTCTCACTCTCAAACCGATCGATTGTAGAAATTTGCAATCTTTCACGGAGAGCTGGCGATTGCTGTGCGGATGTGTTTTCGATCGTCCGTCTGACTTGCGAATGAACATTGACTGTGTTGTCTGCTTACTTTTATGTCGTTTAACTGAATCTTGAATTGTTAACAGCATATGCAGTTGACGGTTAAAGCAAAAACCCATTATACGATTTTTTTCAACTCTAGTTTAACTATAATTTTCTCACCTCGAAAATCGATCAAATCACCGCTATCGTCCAAGATGCGTAGAGTAATGTTGTCGATAAACTGAGGACCATCCGGCATTATCGGCATATAAATATTATTTTGCGGTTCTTTGGATATTTTGTAACCGGGTTCGACGTCAATATCAAATTCAAATAACGTATGACTTTCCAAAGAATTGAGGTATGCTCCGGAAATTATATAACAATCCACACGTACGATGCGCACTTTCATTATGTCCACGATGGTACTTGATTCGTGTCTTTGTCCACCTCGCAGCAACACAGAGCCAAATCCGAGCACTTTGCCGATAGTGTTGCTACCTCGAAAATCGATGCTATATTTTGACTTTAGCTCACATTTTAACGTATTATTATTGGCGGTTAATGAAAATAAATCGGTACCAACTTCATTGCATGACTCTTTTAAAGCGGTGTACATGGCTTTTGCTATTTCATTAATTTCGTAAGCTCCTGGTGGAATCCTTACATACGTTGGTCTCGCTGTTTTCAAATGGCTGAATGAATTATTGCTTTCGTCGATATTAAAAATCGAATTATATGTGTAAAATCCCAGCAGTGCAACTCCATATTTGCCTGTTGTATTTAACTCGATGGGTGGGTAAAAATCCGCACTTAAGACACTTGTATGTCCTGTTAGAGTGAATGTGTAAGACATGACTGACCACGAAACTATTTGTGTAGTTCTTTTATTGCTGTTTGCAACAGTTAAATGGATTTAAGCTGAAGCGTTGTTTTATTCCTTTGGACGTTTTGAAACTGTTTTCTGCCTTTATATTCACATCGTTAGTAGTAAAGGTTGATGCTCCCCGAGTCTCCGCATGCGCAGTAGGGTCGACCTTGAACGCCCAGGTGTGCTATTGTTATTTGGCCTTGATATGCGCAGGTGTTATTCCAAGGTCAAGGTCAAGAACTTGGCCTTGAACGCGAGCAGATGTTTCTTTGTTTGGTGATGACCAGGTGTACGATGCTTATTTCAAGGTTACATTTGCGGTGCATATTTTCAATGAATGCGAGCAGCTGTTTCTTTGTTTGGTGATGACCAGGTGTACGACGCTTATTTCAAGGTTACATTTGCTTGGCCTTGAACGCGAGCAGATGTTTCTTTGTTTGGTGATGACCAGGTGGACGACGCTTATTTCAAGGTTACATTTGTTTTGTATTTTTCGAGGTCGTCGGATGTATTCCTCCCACCATAAATAAATACTTGACCTTGGATTACTTCCTAATAAATATGGCTCATTTCGAAATTAGCTTTCATTGTCACTCATACATCGTATGCGTTAACTGTTGCTTTGGCATATAAAGTATTGTGTTTGTGGTGTGTTCTACAAGTGTTTATTCAAGGTACTTGACAGTAATTGTTTTTATTGTATTTTAAATCATGAGCATTTCAAAGCAGACCATAGCCGAAATTAATAATATGATAAACCAAGATATTCAATTTCTGGAACGTAGAAAATTCTCTACATTAACGGTGGGCAAAATTTATATGATAAAAAAAATTAATTCTTTGACTTCACGTTTTGGAAAAGCCATTATCGTCACATTGTTTGATCCAACACATCAAGCAACATTTGAAACATTTTTACCATCACGCGTAGCTGAAATTCTGACAGAGGATACTATTGAAATGATGAATAACTCCGGTGATCAGTACACCTTAACTTATTTGGGGCAAAGCTCACATGTATTCTCTGGAGGTAATACTAGAGCGTTGTTAAATTTTGGTTGTTTGTAATATATTGTTGATTAGGCTATTTTAATGTTGATTTAAAATGTAATAAAATAGTTCTTGTTAAGTATATATCGAAAAACACACACTCACACACAATCACATGTCCATTATTTTCTATTTAAGATGTGTGACTGCCCTACTGTCATTGAAAATCGAGATATGTACATTAATTGGTTATCATGTAAATTAAGAGAGCTGGCTGAAGAAATACTACACTTTGCAAATTATGGTAAATCCGATGTGGGTTTTAGTGAAAGTCAGTATAGGAAGTATATGAAAGACGCCGTAAATTTCACGGCTGGAGCACATACGTGCGAGAAATACCTATATGGAACCATTGATCTGGACGAATTTTGCGCTGGAATGATAAATGAAGAATTGGGAAGCTACCTATTCGAAGTGCCTTATTTACCCGATGAATTAGCTAGAAAATATGGTTTGGCTCCCACAAATGATAACACCCTTGTTGATGGCCTTGGGAGTGAAGCAGTCAACACCGATGAAGTTGATGGGGAAGCGTGTGCTATTGTTAGCGATGAGTGTGTTCAAAAAGATGAAGAAAATTTCTAAACTTCTATTCATTGTATAATGTAATATGCGATGTTAAATAAATCATTATGTACCTAATTTATTGTTTTATTTTTGCTTTAACTAGTCTTAATATTTCTTATAAATTGGTAAACTTGCAAAATTACTTCAGTTTAAGTTCAAAATGGGTCGTGTTAACAACACAATTGATAAATTTGGTCGTCATGGGACCAATGTACAAGTTCAGTTATTACGTGGTCCACCTGGAGTTGGTTTCAAACTAACCCATGATGGACAATATGACATTGAAGGCAAATCTTTGTCCAATGTTGCAAATCCGATAAAAAGTCATGATGCGGCAACCAGTGAGTACGTCCTGAATGAACTTCATAAAATTCATACACAAATATTATCTAAAATTAATACGGAGGTATATTCACTTAATGAGAAGATCACCAGCCTTGGAGATATAAGCCACAGCTTTCTATGGGGCCTTGAGAAACGAATTAGCAATTTGGAAGGTCAAAAAAAAAAAAGCCAAGGCAAACCTAAAACGAAGTTAAGATAGGGGTGGGGATGCCAAGGTTATGTCGGTGTGTGAAGGTCGACTCTTGGGTATAAGAACTTCTCTCGAAAATTTTAAAATTCAGTTCAGTTGTATTATTTGGTCTTGAGTTTACTACAATATATTTTTTAAAATGCAGTCGAAAGAAGAACGTCCAACTGCAATGGTTTCGCCATTTTCCATTAATGGTCATCAGATGTGTGCCAATTGCGAACATTGGGAATTGCTAGTGGGACAAATGGGTTTCTGTGAATGGTGTCAAAATGAGCACAGAAAACAGCAAGAAGAACAATTATCATCATCGCATATCACCCAACCCACTCAAACCCCAATCACTTTAAGCGGGGGAGGAGATTTGTTAGAGCAGCAGCGACAGCAAAATTTCAACTCTTTTACAGAAGAAGAAGAAGTCAACGGAGATGGTTCATCATCGCCATCGTCGTCGTCATTACCGTCAGAGTGGTCACCAGGTAGAACGTCGCTACCGGATGCCCCATTCAACACTTCTGATGAAGAGTATATGCGTGAAATAAGTGGCGATAATGAAGATGAATATGATGCAGAACAAGGTTTTCGAGCTATATGTTTAAGGAGAAGCGAACTTATACAATTTGGATATAGCCCATAAATTTAATTTTATATATTTTTTAGTTTGTTTATGAAATAATAAAAATCTTCTTGTACTAAATATGTTTATTATTCACCATACATTTAAATTAACAAATCGCTCTTGATATATATTATTTCTGTGGTTCCGTTCTAAAAACCTTGCTAGCATTGCATCCATTTTTCCAATTCTCCTTTGAAAACGATATCTATCAAGTATAAGTTGCTGAAAATTACTTTGTCGGGCTTGTCTATATGCGAAACACCAAACAGACATACGGTGGATAATATTTCTTTCTTCGTCAAATCTTACTTGCTTCATGGTTTATTGTAAAATGAATTTTTATTAGTTATGTTATTTATATATAGGCCGAACATAAAGAGAGTGAATTAGTTTTACTTTAAAATGGGTCGTGTTAACAACACAATTGATAAATTTGGTCGACAGAAAACTCTTGCTTGTAACAACGTATCGCGAGGGTTGCCCGGAATCGGATTTAAACTTACTTCAGATGGACATTTTGATATAGAGGGAAAGATATTAAGGAATGTTGCCCAACCGATAAATGAGAATGATGCTGCTACCAAAGAATATGTCCTTATGGAAGTTCATCAACTTGGTTCGCAGATAAATACCATATTTAGTAATGTGCTAGTACCAGTTTTTCAAAAAATGTTTGAAGATGATGAGGACAAAATTACGTACCTTAAGGAAAAAATATATCAATTCATCAAATTCACCCACATGCTGCACGGCACACCACAACGAAGATAAAGGATCCAAAAAAACCAAAATGGAAACCAACCTAGATGAAGTTCTTTTGAAAACATAATTATACTGTTACATGTAATAAACTAACAATAAAACGCATAATTATGAAAAGCAATGTTTATTATTATTATTTATAATGCATACATACGTAACGTAAAACCTATTTGATAATATTTATACAATATCTGATTTGTCTATCCAAGAATTAAATTGATTTGGAAAACCTAACCATTTTACAAACAATTGATCGTTTTGATTTTTCTTGCGTTTTCTAAGAATTTTCTCAACTAAATAAACACCAGGGCTAGCTGTCTTTTGCTGTTCTGCTTCGTAAAAACATCCTTTAATAGGTTGACCTTCTAATGATTGCAGCAAGTATGTAGGTGGATTTGTAATATTAACTTTTGCTATTTCAAACAGTTCCGTTGACCACGAAGGCGTATATCCTTTGTCAAATACACCTTTGTACTTGCTAATGCGAACAATGTCACCCAAATGGAATTTTTTTTTCTTCGGAACAATTTTCAAATAGTCATATGCTTTAATAGGGGTATCCTCTTTTACACTGTTAGGCTTCATTCCAATGGTGCGGTGTTTAGTGTTATTATAGGTCTTCGTTATAGCTGGTAATATTTGTAACCATCTGTATGAACCTCTAGCCGAGAATTGTTTATATAACTTATTTATCAAAGTTCTTATAACACGCTCCACAATTGCCGCTTTTTTCGTGCTATATGTGGAATAATGGTTTATATTATATTTTTTCATGAGTGCTTGAAAGGTGCTATTATAAAATTCCTTTCCTTGATCACTCTGTAAATTGTTTGGTGCATATGATGCTTCTTCAATGATGCTTTTCATGGCATTCGTAACTTCAACACCGGTCTTATTCTTAACTGCTTTGGTGTACACGAATTTGGAGTAACAATTTATACATACAACAATGTAACGGTAACCATCATTGTCAGTAGCATATTGCTGCATTTCCGCCAAATCAATTACTTAATATATTATTCCTTCTTCTCGAAGCTCTTCCATAATTGACATAATCTCATTATCATGTCCGGTATGTCCAGCTACTTTTGACCCCCACAATAATCGTAATCTATCCACTAACTCCTTAGGTTTATTCCAATAAACATATTCAGATGATTTCGACGATAGGCGCTTTTTTGCTGGTAGTTGGATTTTGTTGTCGCCTTTTTTTCTTCCTACACCACCACCACCCAGTTTGGTTCCCATAATTAGCGGTTTTATGATTCGTAAATATTTTCTCCATCGGGTTTCCCTTAAACCACGTTTCTTGTCATAACCGTCGTAGGCCGCATCCGTCAATTTCAAAATGGTTTGGTATTTTCGAAGTACATCTAGACTAATTTCGTCTTCATTATCTAAGCATGCTGGATTTTTTAGAAAAATCAAATCGTAAAGCTCAGCCGTTCCATCGAATTCAGCAATGTTTGTTTTGTTCTTGTATAACACCATCTTTCCGTTTGTTAGAAAACGAACCACCAAGTTGCCAATATATTTTGTTGATTTATTGTCTTTTTTACCAAAGCGTACACCATACACGGTATCATAACGGGACGGTTCGAATTTTAATCCATTTAAATAATCTTGAATAGTTTTTGCGGCTGAACTGCTACCACTTGATGTGTGTGGTGATGTGTAAGATGATGTTATCGTTGATGGGGAAGGGGTTTCGAACAGTGACTCACGATTTCCACGTTTTGGTGTAGGAATTTGTGTTTTTTGCGAAATCGGTGTAGATGTTTCAAAATCCGCTTCTGTTGGATGTTCTTCAAACATTTTCGCTATTCCCACCGAGCTGCTGCTGCTACTCCGACTTTGTGGTTTAGTCGTAGTACTTGATTTTTTAGTTGCGTACTGTTGCTGCTGCTGCTTTACGGCTTTAGATATAGATTCTAGTGGTTTAGAAACTGGTTCATAAAACTTTTCCAAATCATGTTCATTCTGCACTTTAGCTGCTTTAATTTGTTTAAATTTTTTTCTAACCGCATTTGTAGTTTCCAGTAGCTTTCGTTTTAATTCGATTTCTTCATTCATGATGCTTTCAAAGCACCGTTCAACGATGAAATGATTATCCAAGTTATTATTATAGGAATATATAACTATCGAATCCCTTGCGGTATCTGCCCGAATTTACATCACTGTCCTTGTCAATAACTAAAAAACCATATTTATTATCCCAACATTTAGCACACATCTCTTGAAATTGTGTAAACGTCAGGTCGGGTGAAACGTGATCGGAAAATATATGTTTCATATTCATCTCATCTTGTTTAAACATAATAATGAAGTTGGCATTATCCCGGACGAGCTGCTTAGGAACACGAGAATACGTTTGCGCCAAGTAAAAGGCATCCACATTTTTGTGACGTCCCATGCTAAAATACGATCTTATAACGTCCTGTTTCTCACACATAACGTCATCAAAAATAAATATTGAATTAGGTTTAGCATCTGACGGTTCCACAATGTTATTTGCGTCGCTAAAAGCGTAGTAGCCAAGACCTTTGATTGGTGATAAAATTTTCTTTAAATATTCATATTTCGGTTGATAGAGCGACTTTGAGTAGATATAAACATTTTCGAAACGCAGTCCCGAGGGGTGAGTAAGCAGCGAAATCATAACATTTGTTTTTCCACAGTTTGAAGGTCCTATTAATAATCCACGAATAGATGACGGTAGCAAAGGACCATGTCTTTTAAATAATTTTTGTTCTAGTCCAGATCCGACCTTTACATCGAGATTATCGACGGGAAGTTTTTGTTTAAGATTGACGATACGCATCTTAACAAAATCTATATTTTATACTGAACTTTCACGTAAACTATCATTCAGATGTCGCTCGTCAGACGAAGTAGACGGTCTCGTTTATCAAGTAAGACTGGAAGCGGTATTGTTAATTCAGTAATTAATAGGCTACCGTTTGAGTTACACATTCCCGGCTATCAGTATTGCGGGCCCGGGACGAAAGTAGTAAAACGTGTGGCAAGAGGAGATCAAGGAATTAACTCTTTGGATGTCGCATGCAAAAAACACGATTTAGCCTATTTGCGTAATAGTGAAAATTTAAGTGCTCGCCACCAAGCAGATCAGGAACTCGAGCAAAGCGCGTGGAAAAGAGTAAAATCTAAAGACTCTAGCGCTGGTGAAAAAGCTGCAGCTTGGTTGGTAACCAACATTATGAAAGCGAAACAACGTTTTGGTATGGGTGTATCATCATCATCATCAAAATCGAGAAAAGCATCCACTAGAGGTAAACGTCGCTTCCAGCGCCGCCGCCGCCACACTAAAGGTAAAGGCGTTGGTAAACATAAGCGACTACACAAAGTAGCTTTTGGATCATCTATTAGACGACCCGTTCGATCAGAATTGTTAAAAGCTGGTGGGAAAAAACTTGTCGAGAAAAATATCATGAAAGCATCGAAAATAGCTGCAGTAGCTGCACGTAAATCCCTAAGAATAGCCGGTGGCAAACGAAAAATTCGCACGCCTAGAATCATTCCAATTCCGAAGACTGGGGGGATATTACCGTTAATACCAATATTTGCAGGACTATCGGCCTTAGGTTCATTAGCAGGTGGTGCAGCAGGCATCGTGCGTGCCGTAAAAGCAGTAAAAAAGTCGACTGCAGAAAAAATAGGTACCGGCTTACATCTAAGTTCAAGAGGAAATGGATTATACTTGAAACCATATCGCACAGGTTTGGGATTATATATAAACAACGGCAAAAATAAGAAATCAAAAAACTAATAGAATCCCTACCTCAAAGACCACTATCCAATATTGATATAGAAAAGTACGCCTTAAAAATGAAAATACCACACTTTCGAGGCGTATATATGAGAGATTCATTACCTGTACGCGGTCCCAAACGTTATGAGGCCGCCATTATAAATTTGGATAGTATGTTGGGTGTAGGGACTCATTGGGTAGCATATAGAAAAAGCAATTCTGATGTAACATACTACGATAGTTTCGGTGATTTACCCCCACCTATGGAATTGGTACGATATCTGCAGATGGGTTCCGAAGCGACGAAGAAAATTTACTATACATACGACCGTCAACAAGAATTCGGAACAGTCTGGTGTGGACATTTGTGTTTGAAGTTTCTTTTACAATCGTAAAAAGTATGTCTTTGACACCCCAAATGGAACGTGACAACTACACCAAAATGTTGCTATCACTTAAAGCATATCGTGAAGTCGGAGGATTACAAAAAATGACTGCCGAACAGTTAGAAAATACGCCCAAAGAAGTGTTGATCGCATTAGCTCCAAATGAAATAGCACTAGTTTGGGATAGGTTACCTAATCACCTAAAAAGTGACGTCGATATATTGAAATATCAATACTGTTTCGAACATTATAATAGCAATAATTCAGATTCGGACGAGGGCGATGGACCGATACCAAAAAAAATATTTTGTTGTTATTGCAAAATTAACGATGTGAATATAAAGGCAGAAAACAGTTTAAAAACGTCCAAAGGAATAAAGCAACGCTTCAGCTTAAATCCATTTAACTGTTGCAAACAGCAATAAAATAGCTACACAAATAGTTTCGTGGTCAGTCATGTCTTACACATTCACTCTAACAGGACATACAAGTGTCTTAAGTGCGGATTTTTACCCACCCATCGAGTTAAATACAACAGACAAATATGGAGTTGCACTGCTGGGATTTTACACATATAATTCGATTTTTAATATCGACGAAAGCAATAATTCATTCAGCCATTTGAAAACAGCGATACCAAAGTATGTAAGGATTCCACCAGGAGCTTACGAAATTAATGAAATAGCAAAAGTCATGTACACCGCTTTAAAAGAGTCATGCAATGAAGTTGGTACCGATTTATTTTCATTAACAGCCAATAATAATACGTTAAAATGTGAGCTAAAGTCAAAATATAGCATCGATTTTCGAGGTAGCAATAGTATCGGCAAAGTGCTCGGATTTGGCTCTGTGCTGCTGCAAGGTGGACAACGACACGAATCAAGTACCATCGTGGACATAATGAAAGTGCGCATCGTACGTGTGGATTGTAATATAATTTCCGGAGCATACCTGAATTCTTTGGAAAGTCATACGTTATTTGAATTTGATATTGACGTCGAACCCGGTTACAAAATCTCTAAAGAACCGCAAAATAATATTTATATGCCGATAATGCCGGATGGTCGTCAGTTTATCGACAACATTACTCTACGCATCTTGGACGATAGCGGTGATTTGATCGATTTTCGAGGTGAGAAAATAATAGTTAAACTAGAGTTGAAAAACATCGTATAATGGGTTTTTGCTTTAACCGTCAACTGCATAAGCTGTCAACAATTCAAGATTCAGTTAAACGACATAAAAGTAAGCAGACAACACAGTCAAGGTTCATTCGCAAGTCAGACGGACGATCGAAAACACATCCGCACAGCAATCGCCAGCTCTCCGCGAAAGATTGCAAATTTCTACAATCGATCGGTTTGAAAGTGAGAAAAATTAGAAAATGATGGCCGCTAGCAGTGACAAAATCGAAGTTTTTACCGAACCCATTTTTGATAACTCCATTATTAGTTTTCAAGAACACACATATAAACCTTACGGTTCTCCAACATTCCGCAATTCCGATGAAATTCGTATACCTGTACACTTTCAAGATATCATTTTGGATATATCGGATAGTTACATTTACATCGAAGGAACATTTAAACCCAAAGATGTTAGTAAAAAATGTTATCTATCAAATAATGCCATCGCCTTTCTATTCGACGAATGTCGTTATGAAATGGGAGGGGAGCAAGTTGCCGTCGTTCGGAAACCCGGAATTACCACAACGATGAAAACTATGGTGTCATTGGGTGCCGCACAAAATAGAGCTCTCATGGCATGCGGATGGGGTCTAGACGAAGCAAATCAAGGGATACTAGATTCCACAAGTAACATGTTCTCCGGCAAGCTTCCTCTAAAATATCTCATGGGTTTCGCAGAGGATTATTCAAAGGGTATTTTTAACGTCAAGCAAGAGTTGATTTTAATTATCGCCCGCACTTTCAACAATTGCTATATCGGCGAAGTAGATGCAGACATTTCAATTGAAAAAATTGAATGGAAAATTCGTCACATTATTCCAGACGATCGACAGAAGTTAAAGATATTATCACGCATGAATAAAGGTGGCAGTAACGCAAACGTTCCAATGGCTTACCGTAAATGGGATCTTTACGAGCTACCTTCTTTGAGAGAAACATCGTCAGACGTTTGGGCCTTAAGAACTAGCACGAGTCTCGAAAAACCGAGATATTTGATTATCGGTTTTCAACCAACTAGCTCGTCCGACAACAGAGCAAAAGATAGCACACAATTTACAACGGCCGATATAAGTGATATTAGGCTCTATCTGAACTCTGCCGTATTTCCGTACGAAAGATGGAATTTAGATTTTTCAAAGAAACTGTATGCCGCAGCCTATTATAATTATGAGAATTTTCAAGCTAGCTACTACCAGCGAGAACTGAGCGATCCTATGATGAGTTTTGCCGACTATCTTAAAAATCCGTTATTCGTAATCGATTGCAGTCACCAACCAGAAGCCGTGAGGACGTCCACAGTGGACGTGAAATTGGAGTTTGAAACACGCAAAAGTAAATTTCCTAAAGACATTAAAGTGTACGCGTTAGTTATTCACGATGCATTTTTTAGCTACAATATACTTAATGGTTCTGTTACTAACAAATCAATACATTAGTTTGAAGTTGTGTAATTCTCCAAATTATGTACTTTACATATTTAAAATAAACTTATAAACGACATATTTGAGTTTTATTTTTACTACATACGACAATTTCATAATTTTTTTAAGGCATTTCCCAACACTTTACGGAAAAAGTGTAAGTCACAAAAGATTTGGAGTCATTTAAATTATTTTTGGGCATTTTTTAAATTTCGAAAAAATAAGAAATAAAGATTTTCAATTTTTTTAGCATTTTCATAAATTTTTTTAAGGCATTTCCCGACATTTTATGGAAAACGTTTATAAGGCTAAAACGTTCCTTTTACTGCCCTTAACCCATTTCCAAGGTTATTTTTTAAAAATTCCAAAAATAAGTAAAATCTTCCGACACGAGACGACTTAGTACGAGACTACACGAGACGCAGAAGCCATAGGGGCACTTGGGACCGACATACTTATTTTTTGGAATTTTTAAAAAATTACCTCGGAAATGGGTTAAGGGCAGTAAAAGAAACGTATTACTCTTATACAAGTTTTGCATAAAATGTCGGGAAATGCCTTAAAAAAATTTATGAAAATGCTAAAAAAATTGAAAATCTTTATTTCTTATTTTTTCGAAATTTAAAAAATACCAAAAAATAGTTTAAATGAGTCCAAATCTTTTGTGACTTACACTTTTTCCGTAAAGTGTTGGGAAATGCCTTAAAAAAATTATGAAAAAAAATTATGAAAAACGTTCATAATTTTTTAAGGCATTTCCCGACCATCTACGGCAAAAGTGGAAAGCACAAAAGATTTTGATTAATTTGAACTATTTTTTGGCATTTTTTAAATTTCGAAAAAATAAGAAATAAAGATTTTCAATTTTTTTAGCATTTTCATAAATTTTTTTAAGGCATTTCCCGACATTTTATGGAAAACGTTTACAAGGCTAAAACGTTCCTTTTACTGCCCTTAACCCATTTCCAAGGTTATTTTTTAAAAATTCCAAAAATAAGTAAATTCTTCCGACACGAGACGACTTAGTACGAGACTACACGAGACGCAGAAGCCATAGGGGCACTTGGGACCGACATACTTATTTTTTGGAATTTTTAAAAAATTACCTCGGAAATGGGTTAAGGGCAGTAAAAGAAACGTATTACTCTTATACAAGTTTTGCATAAAATGTCTGGAAATGCCTTAAAAAAATTTATGAAAATGCTAAAAAAATTGAAAATCTTTATTTCTAATTTTTTTCAAATTTAAAAAATGCCAAAAAATAGTTTAAATGAGTCCAAATCTTTTGTGATTTACACCTTTGCTGTAAAGTGTCGGGAAATGCCTTAAAAAATTATGAACGTTTTTCATAATTTTTTTAAGGCATTTCCCAACACTTTACGGAAAAAGTGTAAGTCACAAAAGATTTGGACTCATTTAAACTATTTTTTGGCATTTTTCAAATTTGAAAAAAATTAGAAATAAAGATTTTCAATTTTTTTAGCATTTTCATAAATTTTTTTAAGGCATTTGCCGACATTTTATGCAAAAATTGTATTAGACTAAAACGTTTCTTTTACAGCCCTTAACCAATTTCCGAGGTCATTTCTTTAAAATTCGCAAAAATAGTGCAGTAGATATGGCGGAACCTTAGTCTCAGAAGATCTGGGCGTTAGCTACCAGAGTGAAGTTAGCTACCGATGGCGTTAGCTATTTTTTGGAATTTTTAAAAAATAACCTCGGAAATGGGTTAAGGGCACTAAAAGGAACGTTTTAGTCTTATAAAAGTTTTCCATAAAATGTGGGGAAATGCCTTAAAAAAATTTATGAAAATGCTAAAAAAATTGAAAATCTTTATTTCTAATTTTTTTCAAATTTCAAAAATGCCAAAAAATAGTTTAACTGAATCCAAATCTTTTGTGATTTACACTTTTGCTGTAAAGTGTCGGGAAATGCCTTAAAAAAATTATGAAAGTATAGTAGTTATTATGTCGATTGGAACCGACATACTTATTTTTTGGAATTTTTAAAAAATAACCTCGGAAATGGGTTAAGGGCAGTAAAAGGAACGTTTTAGTCTTATAAAAGTTTTGCATAAAATGTCTGGAAATGCCTTAAAAAAATTTATGAAAATGCTAAAAAAATTGAAAATCTTTATTTCTAATTTTTTTCAAATTTAAAAAATGCCAAAAAATAGTTTAACTGAATCCAAATCTTTTGTGATTTACACTTTTGCTGTAAAGTGTCGGGAAATGCCTTAAAAAAATTATGAAAGTATAGTAGTTATTATGTCGATTGGAACCGACATACTTATTTTTTGGAATTTTTAAAAAATAACCTCGGAAATGGGTTAAGGGCAGTAAAAGGATCGTTTTAGTCTTATAAAAGTTTTGCATAAAATGTCTGGAAATGCCTTAAAAAAATTTATGAAAATGCTAAAAAAATTGAAAATCTTTATTTCTTATTTTTTCGAAATTTAAAAAATGCCAAAAAATAGTTCAAATTAATCAAAATCTTTTGTGCTTTCCACTTTTGCCGTAGATGGTCGGGAAATGCCTTAAAAAAATTGATGAAAATGGTGAAAAATCAAAAATCTTTATTTTTCATTATTTTCAAATTTTAAAAATGCTAAAAATACTTTAAATCAATCCGCTATGCTACACTGGGGGTGGTAGGGGTGGGGGTGGGTTGTGGTGGGTGAAGCTGAGCTCTTTAAAAGCAGCTCGGCTCGACTGCTTACTTCATTACATTCGCTCATCTCAACATGGCGTCATCAGATGATGATGGATACTTAAGCGATGATACTCCTAGGAATTTGGATAATTGGGCTCTAAGACAGAGGAAAGTTTTCCCCGTCCGATCCCGCCGGGTGTGCAAGACCTTAAACCTGGTGAAGGTGGGTAATGACGATTGGTGTATTGGCTGCTATGCCGACTTGGAAAACAAGTCGGCTGGTGACCAATTCTTCAGTGGTCATGTAACCCAAGATTTCGGTAGTCGCGCGCACATACTGAACTGCAAAGGTTGTGGAGTAGCTCTTGGTACTCTACAACATCAGAGTGCGTGCCTTATTTGTAATCGAGCCTGATTACAAATAAGATATCCCGTGAAAAACGGTCCTTTTCAGGGCCACAGAATGTTTCATCGTAGTTTTAGTTACCTAATGCCATAGTATATGTGGTGTTAGATAGAAAATTATATAAGTCCAGTTGGATCGAGTATAATTTTCCTTGCAAAATCCGTCCTTTTCAGGATGACAGGATATTTTGATCTTACTTGTATTTATCTAATGTCACGACATCTGTGACATTAGATAGAAATTATGTAAGTCCAGACGGATCGAGTATAAGTTTCTTTGTCGGTCACATTTCCAGAACACAATTACACCATTTTTGAGAACTAAAAGCAGTTTTCGACAGTGAAGTCCGACAGTATCATTTTTGGATGGAGGGCATTTGTATAATAAACTCTAGTTTGTTAGAGGTGAAAAGGTGGGGATGGAGTGGTGGAGGGGGTAGATTATCTCTATTTAAGCGGTTGCGAGCGAGTCACAGAATCACTTCATTTTTAAATCTGATAGTTACCAGATCTAAATATGAATCCTGAACGTCCATTAAGTCGTGGTTCGTCGATTTGGAGCGACGAGACGGTCGACATGAACGAAGTCGACGAACAAGTCTTTGGTGACTTTGACGACATAGAGCAGGGCATATTGGATGCTATCGAGTGGGACGAGGATGATCTGCGACCACTCGAAGAACCTGAGTTCGATTGGGGAGTCGAACTGCCCAACGACGATGCAGAGTTGTCGGCTGACGAGATGGAGCCGGACTCCAGTACCGATTGGGTACCACCACCGCCGCCGGAAGATCATGACGGTCCGGCCGATTCATCCACTTGGTGGATCACGGACCATCAGGATGAAGATGGTCCAGCGGATTCCACCAACTGATCCCGGAACCATGCCCGCCCCGACCTACCCCGACAAAATCAGTCCTTTTCAGGACTACAAAATATTTGATCGTAGTTTGTAGTTGATTCATGTCACATCTCATGTAACATGATATTTCTCAAGAATTAATTTCTTTTGGAAAATATTGTGCTACTCTGTAAAGACATGTACGTTCTTACCATACGTTAGAACTAGCTAAATTTCTAGTAAGTTCTCTACGAAAATGCCGAGAGTTTGGTCTATTATCTTACTTGCAGTAAAATTCACATTTTATTACAAATAAGATGCATGTTTTTAGGCATTGTAACGGGTAGCCTCTCTTCACAGACATAACACTTTATCGCATACTTAAGTTGTGTGCATCTAACGATTACACACCTAAAGTTACGGCCATACATTTTCCGTCTATTCGTTTTTTCTATTTTGCATTTTTACACTATTTTTGTGTGTAACTTCCGTATACTTATTTTAGAAATAAAAAATATTGTTTCATTTAACTTTTTTTTATTATCATATATACAAAAACATTTTCTTTTACTTATATATATATATATATATATATATATATATATATATATATATATATATATATATATATATATATATATATATATATATATACATTACTATTACAAAAATAACTTAACTCTATATTTACAATAAAATTCTAAAACTACTTCTTATACGTTAAATTATTTATTGCTTCGAGTCTTTTAACGCACTTCTCTCTTGTCCTTTTATTTTCCTCCATTTTCACCCGCAGTTCATTCATTTGTCTTTCAAAGTCCACCTCATCACTATCACACTTTTTTAGTTCTCGTAGTAGTTTTTCCCTAGCACTATACGCCGCGGAGAAGACGCACTTTTGGCTCGCCGAAAACTCGTTCAACCAGTCCGGCTCTTCAGCAGTTGTTGTTGACTGCTGCGATTCCTCGTACGATCGCTTGCATCGCATCTTGACCGGTTTGCGGCACTTCCCACGTCCTATTGTTGGTGATAGTGGTGCACCCGCGATCGGCGATTTTTCGTCAGCGTCGGCCACCAACACCATCGGAGGCATGGACTGCGGCGGCTCGGGCGTTGCCGAGTTTGGGCATTCATTAATTATGACGACCGGTGACAGAGGCTTCGGTGGTTGTGACGTCTCCAAAAAATCGGGGTATTGGACTGGCACTGTTGGTCGCTTGAACACGAATTTCTTCTTCTTCTTCTGTTCACCCTCCATAGCTGCATAAAATTGACTTTTATTGCTGCCGGCTGTCTTTGGCAATTTCAGCAGCTTTTCCAACTTCGTAGTGGGTTGCCGCCTCGCCTTCTTTACCACCACATCACTTATGATATTGATGCGCCCGCCGTCCTTCTCCGTCCAGTTGTTGACGTAATCAACCGCCGAAGCTACTTCTTTTTCACCCACATTCTCTTCACCCACATTCTCTTCTTCCACAAACGCAGTGTTTACCACGTCGTCATTGTGCCACTCGTCAAACACACCCGGGGTCAGCAGGTCAATAACGTCCTGCCCCATCAACTCTGCTTGGATACTTCCATCCAAGTTAAACGCATTTAACAATGACTCACTACCGGAATTCATTTTTCTAACTAACTCACTGCACTAAACTGACAAATGTATTTACTTGGCGAACTGTTCTAGCGAACTATGAAATGCTCTGCCTAGCAAACCAAATTTATACTTATCACCCCACCATAAACTCCCCCACTCTATCTGACGGTTGATGCTTTGGAGGCCAAACAAGTTCATTCAACTTACAAGGTTGCGTTCTACGGCTAAACAGCGATTCAAGGACATATTTTCAAGGTAATCGTGTGTCCTTACTTCTGTTATTGTTTGTGCTCTCAAGGTTATATGACCCAGACAACCCATATTTATAGACACTCTCTTTCCTTCGATGCCTATTATCAGAAACTATAATGTTGCCCGCAGATCAAGATAACAGTCGTCCAGCTGAGACTTTTTCAGGAGCACAAATAATAATTTCTGCTGTTTGCTATAATTGTAAAAGAGAAGTATATATTTGGACTGACCACATGCAATCTTACAGTTACATTGAATTGTTGAGAGTAAGGATTGTTAAGTGTCATTACTGTGGAACGCTGATGTGTCGACGAGGGCCGATTAGCAGATCTGATATGTTGAGAAGACAATGGATGCTACGAGAAGTTTATAAGCCAGACATTAATTAATTTTTATTTTTGTAACTTTATTACTATATTGTAAAATAAAACAACATATTATTGAAACAATTATCTATGTATTTTACTATCCTGCGTTATACAATTTCAACTATTGCTATTACTATAGTGGTTAATAAAACTACGTGACATTGGAGTTAATATTTTTTTATTTTTCTAAAACACAGGCTTTCCAACATTTTTCTAATTATAACTAATATTTTCGGGTAAAAAACTTTGCATAGCTTGTATTAACATATTTAGGTTATCTTCAGGGTTTGTTTCGTAAAACTTTATGTCTGGGTGCCCCCAAGGTAGAGTTTTTGTTGTTGATGGTATAATATAACGTTTATCGTCGTGGTGAGATAAAGCAACTTTATTAATTATTTCGGTATAAACGTCGTGTTTATAACTTCGAAAGGTTTTCATTTTTCGAAATATCTGACCACCACGTTCTACGATATTCCGATAATCTTCCAGGTGAAGCTGTTTTTCAATTACACGTTTTTTTATACCTTTCGCTTTTTTAATTTCGCTACTGATTGAGTTTATGTAATAAGCTTTGGCTCCGGTACCATAAAAACTTATTATTGGATCACCTGGAAATTCATCCTTCATTCTACCTACTACTGACTGACTTTTTTTTATGTTAAAAATATTTCCTTCGGTATAATTGGATGTATCGAATTTATCCGGATTTTCTGCAATTATACGATAAAAATTTTCGGTGTAAACTTTTAATATTAACGAATCTGTGTCGGTATACAGTAAAGAAGCATTTTTGCCAAATTTTGCTTTAATGAATGAGTAGAAAAAATCATAAATTACTGTTTTCGACATGTCCAGTATGGAAAATTCGATATAAATTGGTTTATTATAAGTTACCTTTAATCGATCCATATGAATGGCAACGAATTCTTTATTAAAAACCGTTGAACTTTTAAAATAAGGACGAGAAATTAATGCTCGTGCCCCAATTTTACTCCTGTCATTTTCCCATCGGGTAACTAGTTTTATATCATTACGATTCTCCACATTTTCCATGGTCTTGCCAAAAACAGCATTAATGATTAATTTAAAAGTGTCTTTACCAAACTTTGTTGTTGCCCTATTGCGCAAATCTGTATTTAAGTCGATATATGTCTTTAACCACGGGGATTGATTAAATTTTAAAATTCTGTGTGTTTGCATTACCATTAGGCCGTTATTGATTGCTTGTTTTAATGTTCGGTAATGAATGATATATTTCTTTTTATCGTTTAAATTCGGAATTAACTTTGAACATTTTGCCGATTCCGTGGGTGGTACAATATTTTCAACTAAAAAGGGTAAGTCGGAATGGTCATCATATAGCGTATCCGGATAATGAACGTCAACTTCCAAAACGTATCCTTCTGGACCACTATCATCCACATCCATAATATTTAAATTTAAAATTTCATGCTCTGATAACCATCTAAAGCCGCCAAATGGTAATGCTTGCGACATACTATGACCGTACAGATTTGTTGCATCAAGATAAACAATGAAAGATGATGGTTCGTTAGGATCGTAGTTTGGTACATATATGTTGTTGGCAGCGTGCATCCTTTCTGAACACTGACTTATACCGCCTCGAATACCTTTTTTGAAAAAATGAACCATGTCGATATCAGTCAATAGCTCTAACTCTACCTTAGAAATACGCAACATACAATCAAACGAATAACTTGGAAGGGTATGGTACTGTGCTGGATCCAGTTTATACGTTTCTAAACAAGTATCGCGAAACTGTTCAAAAACATCGGTTAATAATAAAACATCAGATTTCAAATATAAATCCGAATAGTCCCCCAAATTCTTACAATTAAATGTGTCCCACACCTTTTTAGCTCTGTCATAATCTTCATCGCTAATGTGCTCCTCTGACAAACTATCATAAAACTGATTTTTTGTGGGTAAAGTTGGATGGTTCATTTTCTCCATTGAATCGACAAAACTATAGGGAAAAACACCTTTTTTGCGCATTAAATTAAACTGCTCATTATCAGAAAAATATTTTCCTGTTTCCCTGAAACTACCCACAGCTAATCCATTACCCAAATTTTCCAGCGAAGTTGATAGAAATTTAAAACTATCGATGAACCGCAATTTCACATATTTTTTCTTTATTGCCCCACTTTTATTATCGACATAATCGTGAACGTAAATACTTTTCGTAAACGAAATATACTTTTCCTTGCTTTGAGCTAAAACATCGATCTTGTCTCCGTGACGACACAACTCTTTAATAAACATGTGGCAATCGTACCCGCTCAAGTTATGAAATATAATTGGAATAAAATTGGGTAACTTATAATTTAAATTGCAAATCGAATGAGCAGCACCAGGTCTTTTTTTCCCAGTTATGTGACAGTGGTCCTTTACTTTACAATTATTATTTTCAAAAGGTCGTTCACATATACCACATTTTGTGGCATTATTGAACTCCGCTATTTGGTCAGCCGTTAAAGTTTCCATTGCTCTTATATCTCTTAAGTATGTATTGTAAAGAGATCTTAAATCACTTTCAAGTCGCGAAACGAAAACCTGGGCTGCGTCGTTTCCCCGGTAGAGCTCAAATTTTGAAATCGAATCGTCAAAGGAGCACTTTATTAAATACGCAAAAGAATACGGTTCATGTTTGATGCTTTTGACTAAGTAAGAATTTGTGGGATTTGGTTCCACTGTATCCAGTGGTTTAAGCACCGATTCGAAATCCGCGTAAACAACAAACGGTACACGCATTTGCTTTTCTATGTTTTCAAATTTTAATATATTTTCACTTACACTCCTTCCAAATTTATCTATTTTTAAATTTAGTGATGGTGTTAATGAATATTTGTGGTTACAGTCATTTTTTTGGTGTAATATCAAAGATGATTGTGAACTAAAATATATCAAACAACCATCACAAAAATACATTTTATCTCTACGCGATGTAATTTGACTGGAACATAATTTCGATAAGTCTTTTATCCAACAATAATGACTTTTAGAACAACGCGTATCACAAATATGTTCATCATCATCTTTAATACTACAATCCTTTGTTATTAACAACAAGTTGACATGTCTGTTAAGTTTTCTACCCGAATACCTTAATGGACCGACAACTTCGTACTTTAACATATTATTTTCGAAAATTTTTTGCAAACCATAAACGTTAACTGAAATATTATTCATTTCTTCAAATTTTGATATATCACGCAACTTTACTGGAAAGTCTATACCTGTAAAATTCAGCACTCTTGAATAGTGTGGATAAGATCGAATCTGTGATGCCATTCTAGTGGTGGGGCACAAAGCAGACACGATTGACCACGCAAAACAACACTCATCTTGATTAATCACATTGATGATGGCTTTTTTCAATTCGATGAAACGGGGTAGCTTTATATATGAAGATCCACCAAAAGGTTTATATTCATTGACATTTACTTCCAGGTATAGAATTTTTTCCAGAGCCCAACCTACGAAAACACAAAAAGATTGACATAAGTATTTATTTTATTTTTAGTCGTTAATTTATAACATACCTGAATCTTTTTCCTGAAACTCAGTCGATTGAGTCTTCATGGCTTCCACTAATGATTGATATATTTCTTCCAAATCGCTTCCTGAAGTAACAATTTCATTGCGTGTATTAAATGACTTGTCACTGTACATATTATCTTGTGTTGGTAACAGATACCGACCAACAACCACCATATTAACTTTCAAAGCACAACGCACTCTTACTAGGTCACTTACTACCTCTAACACTTTTGCTTTAATTTCATCAAAAAATAATGAATAGTCAGTATGTTCATTATCACTTGATATACGGTATGTGGCAATCCTATTTCTAAAAGCACTGGACACTAGCTCAACACCAGCTGATATTGGTGAACATGCATTACTTTTATGGTGTATTGTTCTTTGATGAGCTGCCATTCGATTTGCTGGTATGGTTATATTGCAGCAAGTGCAAGTACGCACCTCGGATGTTGATGCCCCATCGTCAACTTTTCGCTGTTTTCCACCATGCATATTTTCAAATCGTGCTACGCACGATTCTCGTTTATGTCGTAACATATTATAACTCCGAGTAAATGATTTACCACAATTTTCACACACGTACGCCATGACTTTCAAATTAACTTGCTTGAACCGTTTTACTCAACACAATGTTCTATACTAAAATTTAACCCCCCCTACCCTCATTTATACCGATCCACATTTAGACCCCCCACTCGATCTTCATACCAAAACATGTTACACCCCAGTAATAACTCAAGGTAAACTAACATCACAAATGTAACCTTGAAATAAGCGTCATCCACCTGGTCATCACCAAACAAAGAAACATCTGCTCGCATTCATTGAAAATGTGCACCGCAAATGTAACCTTGAAATAAGCGTCGTCCACCTGGTCATCACCAAACAAAGAAACATCTGCTCGCGTTCAAGGCCAAGCAAATGTAACCTTGAAATAAGCGTCGTACACCTGGTCATCACCAAACAAAGAAACAGCTGCTCGCATTCATTGAAAATATGCACCGCAAATGTAACCTTGAAATAAGCATCGTACACCTGGTCATCACCAAACAAAGAAACATCTGCTCGCGTTCAAGGCCAAGTTCTTGACCTTGACCTTGGAATAACACCTGCGCATATCAAGGCCAAATAACAATAGCACACCTGGGCGTTCAAGGTCGACCCTACTGCGCATGCGGAGACTCGGGGAGCATCAACCTTTACTACTATCGTTAATTTTGCAATAACAACAAAATTTTTTTTTTTTTGGTGTCGGTCCATCGCCCTCGTCCGAATCTGAATTATTGCTATTATAATGTTCGAAACAGTATTGATATTTCAATATATCGATGTCACTTTTTAGATGATTAGGTAACCTATCCCAAACTAGTGCTATTTCATTTGGAGCTAATGCGATCAACACTTCTTTGGGCATATTTTCTAACTGTTCGGCTGTCATTTTTTGCAATCCTCCGACTTCACGATATGCTTTAAGTGATAGCATCATTTTGGTGTAGTTGTCACGTTCCATTTGGGGTGTCAAAGACATACTTTTTATGATTGTAAAAGAAACTTCAAACACAAATGTCCACACCAGACTGTTCCAAATTCTTGTTGACGGTCGTATGTATAGTAAATTTTCTTCGTCGCTTCGGAACCCATCTGCAGATATCGTACCAATTCCATAGGTTGGGGTAAATCACCGAAACTATCGTAGTATGTTACATCAGAATTGCTTTTTCTATATGCTACCCTATGAGTCCCTACACCCGACATACTATCCAAATTTATAATGGAGGCCTCATAACGTTTGGGACCGCGTACAGGTAGTGAATCTCTCATATATACGCCTCGAAAGTGTGGTATTTTCATTTCTAAGGCGTACTTTTCTATATCAATATTGGATAGTGGTCTTTGAGGTAGGGATTCTATTAGTTTTTTGATTTCTTATTTTTACCGTTGCCGTTTATAAATAATCCCAAACCTGTGCGATATGGTTTCAAATATAATCCCTTTCCTCTTGAACTTAGATGTAAGCCGGTACCTATTTTTTCTGCAGTCGACTTTTTTACTGCTTTTACGGCACGCACGATGCCTGCTGCACCACCTGCTAATGAACCTAAGGACGATAGTCCTGCAAATATTGGTATTAACGGTAACGGCTTGGAGAGATATTCCAATACTATCCAAAACGCCATTACAGAAGCATATAAAAAATCCTGCCCCCTAAGGCGAGTCCAGCTCGATGGAAAATCCACCTCATGGTGGTGTCCAGAGCTGGAACAACTTAGGAAGATGGCAAGGAAATCTTTTAACAAAGCCAAAGACACTAAACTCGAAGAGGACTGGAATCTATACAGATCTCACCTCAGAGAGTATAAGAAAGTCGTCAGACAAAAACAAAGAGAGGCCTGGAGAGTCTACTGCGAAGAAATAGAAGATCTACCACAGGCGGCAAGACTCCAGAAGGCTCTCACAAAAGACCCACACCGAAGCATCGGTAGACTAACCAAGGAGGATGGCACACAGACTGCAGACCTCCAAGAAAGCATCCAACTCTTAATGAGCACGCATTTCCCCGACTCAATCACTACGGAGAAGGTTGTTTGGACGGAGGAAATACAAATCACCTCTGCAGACGACTGGCAAACAGCGAAATGCATCGTCGACGAGGACAAAGTAAGGTGGGCAATCTCAAGCTTCTTTCCATTTAAATCACCAGGACTTGACGGCATCTATCCAGCCCTGCTTCAGTGGGGTCTGGACATACTCATGCCGCACCTGGTAGGAATGTTCAGATCCTCTCTGGCTTTGAACTACATCCCCAGAAACTGGAGAGAGGTAAAGGTTGTCTTTATACCCAAACCTGGCAGGATGGATTATTCTATTCCCAAAGCATACAGACCAATAAGTCTCACATCGTTTTGCTTAAAAACCTTAGAAAGGCTTTGCGAAAGATACATTAGGGATACGGTGCTTATCGACAAACCACTCCATCCCAATCAGCATGCGTACACACCAGGCAGATCTACGGATACGGCTCTCCACACTGTCGCGGGCCGTATAGAGAGATCTCTGGATACTAAAGAATCCACCCTGGGAGTATTCATAGACATAGAAGGTGCCTTCGACAAAACTACCTTTCCCAAAATATCTGCTTCTCTTTCCGCTAGGAATGTTCCCAAAACGGTGAGCGGATGGATATTCAACATGCTCTCAAAAAGAGCAATAAAAATCAGTGTGGACGATGTCACGGTACAAGGCACGGTCATGAAAGGGTGTCCACAGGGAGGAGTGCTATCGCCGCTACTGTGGAATATGGTCCTTGACACCCTGATTAGCCGCCTAAACAATGACAACACCTACACCCTTGCTTACGCAGATGACCTAGTCATTCTGCTAACAGGTAAGTTTGAGAGCACACTCTGCGAAAGGATGCAGGTTGCCCTTAAAACCATAGAAAAGTGGTGCAGTGATCACTCCTTGTCTATCAATCCCAAAAAGACGGAGATGGTCCTCTTCACAAAGAAAAGGAAGCTAACGGACCCAAAAGCACCGGAACTTCTGAAAACCAAACTAAGCTTCTCTACAGAGGTGAAATACCTTGGAGTCATCTTTGATAGCAGGCTAACATGGAACTCTCACTTGCAAAACCGAGTAAAGAAAGCATACATATCTTACGAACAATGCCGTCGGACCGTGGGCCGAACCTGGGGTTTATCCCCCAGAGTTGTCGCATGGACTTACACGACCATCATAAGACCCATGCTAACATACGGAGCAATAGCCTGGGGACCAAAAGTCCTCCAAGCCACAGCCTCACGAAAACTAGATCAAATCCAGAGAATAGCATGTCTCAATATTACTGGAGCCATGAAAACCACACCAACCAGAGCAATGGAAGTGATCCTTAATCTCACCCCCCTTAGTATTCACATTAAGGAGGTTGCGTTGATGACTATGACACGACTTCGCACGGTTGGCATCGAACCAGGAGCGGGTACCGGCGCGGTGAAACGTCGCTTGTGGAACGATGCGTTGAACGCGCTTCCACTGTTGCAAGCGAGCATGGACGCCATTGCGCCGAGATTCGTCTTCAACAAACCTTACAGGGTAATCACTAGACACACACAAGATACCGCAACGGCAGGTGCTATACACATCTACACTGACGGTTCCAAAACCAAAAAAGGCTCAGGATGTGGAATATACTCCAGAGCACTGAGCCTGAACATAAAATGGGCTATAGGCAAAGATGCAAGTGTAGTTCAAACAGAACTCACAGGTATCTGTATAGCAGCAAGAGAAATAACCAGTAAGAATATTACTGGACAAAATGTACACATCCTCACGGACAGCAGGCAAGCACTTCTGGCCCTGGACAGACCACGTATCATATCAGGTACAGTATTAGAATGTCACCGAGCCCTAACAGAAGCCTCCAATCACAATGTGGTCACAATGTGGAGGAAAGGGCACGGCACATCAAAAGGAAATCGCATTGCTGACTCCTTAGCTAGGGGGGCGGCCGCCCTAAATATGCTCGGGCCTGGCTGCTCCACTGACTTAGCGACGTCGGTGGTAGCGAACCTAATTAAAAAACACTCCCATGAACTTTTTAGAAAAGTATGGGATGAAACGGAAGGCTGCAAACTTGCCAAGGAGCTACTCAGTTACCCTGACAGCGGAACAGCTAAAAAGTACTTGACGATGACAAGGCAGAACCTGCGTCTTACAACGGGCATTCTGACAGGACACTGTCAACTACGCAAGCACCTTCACAGAATAGGTCAAGTTGACACACCCCTATGCAGAGGATGTGAACAAGAAGACGAGACCGTCGAGCATATCCTTTGTGACTGCCCGACTTTTACACTCTTAAGGAAAACCGTGTTCGGCGAGTATTGGACCACCTTAAACAACGTCAGAGAGGCACCTCCCGGTGACGTCATCAACTACTTTAAATCAGTAGGCTGGTTGACGCGCTGAGAGGAAGTCTCCTATTTCGGGAGGACGCACAATGGGTCTAATGAGGCCTAAGTGCCGTAGAGCTTCGGCTCACCCTCCCACCGCTTCAGATCAGATCAGATCCCCCCGGTCTTTGGAATTGGAATGATTCTAGGCGTGCGAATTTTTCGTTTGCCACCGGCTATTCTTAGGGATTTACGTGCAGCTACTGCAGCTATTTTCGATGCTTTCATGATATTTTTCTCGATAAGTTTTTTCCCACCAGCTTTTAACAATTCTGATCGAACGGGTCGTCTAATATATGATCCAAAAGCTACTTTGTGTACTCGCTTATGTTTAACGACGCCATTACCTTTAGTGTGGCGGCGGCGGCGCTGGAAGCCACGTTTACCGCGAATGGATGCTTTTCTCGATTTTGATGATGATGATACACCCATACCAAAACGTTCTTTCGCTTTCATAATGTTGGTTACCAACCAAGCTGCAGCTTTTTCACTAGCGCTAGAGTCTTTAGATTTTACTCTTTTCCACGCGCTTTGCTCGAGTTCCTGATCTGCTTGGTGGCGAGCACTTAAATTTTCACTATTACGCAAATAGGCTAAATCGTGTTTTTTGCATGCGACATCCAAAGAATTAATTCCTTGATCTCCTCTTGCCACACGTTTTACTACTTTCGTCCCGGGCCCACAATACTGATAGCCGGGAATGTGTAACTCGAACGGTAGCCTATTAATTACTGAATTAACAATACCGCTTCCAGTCTTACTTGATAAACGAGACCGTCTACTTCGTCTGACGAGCGACATCTGAATGATAGTTTACGTGAAAGTTCAGTATAAAATATAGATTTTGTTAAGATGCGTATCGTCACTCTTAAACAAAAACTTCCCGTCGATAATCTCGATGTAAAGGTCGGATCTGGACTAGAACAAAAATTATTTAAAAGACATGGTCCTTTGCTACCGTCATCTATTCGTGGATTATTAATAGGACCTTCAAACTGTGGAAAAACAAATGTTATGATTTCGCTGCTTACTCGCCCCTCGGGACTGCGTTTCGAAAATGTTTATATCTACTCAAAGTCGCTCTATCAACCAAAATATGAATATTTAAAGAAAATTTTATCACCAATCAAAGGTCTTGGCTACTACGCTTTTAGCGACGCAAATAACATTGTGGAACCGTCAGATGCTAAACCTAATTCAATATTTATTTTTGATGACGTTATGTGTGAGAAACAGGACGTTATAAGATCGTATTTTAGCATGGGACGTCACAAAAATGTGGATGCCTTTTACTTGGCGCAAACGTATTCTCGTGTTCCTAAGCAGCTCGTCCGGGATAATGCCAACTTCATTATTATGTTTAAACAAGATGAGATGAATATGAAACATATATTTCCCGATCACGTTTCACCCGACCTGACATTAACACAATTTCAAGAGATGTGTGCTAAATGTTGGGATAATAAATATGGTTTTTTAGTTATTGACAAGGATGGTGATGTAAATTCGGGCAGATACCGCAAGGGATTCGATAGTTATATATTCCTATAATAATAACTTGGATAATCATTTCATCGTTGAACGGTGCTTTGAAAGCATCATGAATGAAGAAATCGAATTAAAACGAAAGCTACTGGAAACTACAAATGCGGTTAGAAAAAAATTTAAACAAATTAAAGCAGCTAAAGTGCAGAATGAACATGATTTGGAAAAGTTTTATGAACCAGTTTCTAAACCACTAGAATCTATATCTAAAGCCGTAAAGCAGCAGCAGCAACAGTACGCAACTAAAAAATCAAGTACTACGACTAAACCACAAAGTCGGAGTAGCGGCAGCAGCTCGGTGGGAATAGAGAAAATGTTTGAAGAACATCCAACAGAAGCGGATTTTGAAACATCTACAACGATTTCGCAAAAAACACAAATTCCTACACCAAAACGTGGAAATCGTGAGTCACTGTTCGGAACCCCTTCCCCATCAACGATATCATCATCTTACACATCACCACACACATCAAGTGGTAGCAGTTCAACCGCAAAAACTATTCAAGATTATTTAAATGGATTAAAATTGGAACCGTCCCATTATGATACCGTGTATGGTGTACGCTTTGGTAAAAAAGAAAATAAATCAACAAAATATATTGGCAACTTGGTGGTTCGTTTTCTAACAAACGGAAAGATGGTGTTATACAAGAACAAAACAAACATTGCTGAATTCGATGGAACAGCTGAGCTTTACGATTTGATTTTTCTAAAAAATCCACCATGCCTATATAATGAAGACGAAATTAGTCTAGATGTACTTCGAAAATACCAAACCATTTTGAAATTGACGGATGCGGCCTACGACGGTTATGACAAGAAACGTGGTTTAAGGGAAACCCGATGGAGAAAATATTTACGAATCATAAAACCGCTAATTACGGAAACTAAACTGGGTGGTGGTGGTGTAGGAAGAAAAAAAGTCAACAACAAAATCCAACTACCAGTAAAAAAGCATCTATCTTCGAAATCATCTGAATATGTTTATTGGAATAAACCTTAGGAGTTAGTGGATAGATTACGATTATTGTGGGGGTCAAAAGTAGCTGGACATACCGGACATGATAATGAGATTATGTCAATTATGGAAGAGCTTCGAGAAGAAGGAATGGTATATTAAGTTTTGCACGTAGTTGCAATCCTCAGTGTCTGATAAGACGTGCAACCTTATAATATGGATCCTAGCCAAGAAAAAATTAAAGTCGTTAATGAATTACATAGGACAGCAAGAAAAAATTTTGTTAGAAGACGTACGGTCATAAAAGGATATCGAGATTTGTGGCAAATTGATTTGGCGGAAATGCAGCAATATGCTACTGACAATGATGGTTACCGTTACATTGTTGTATGTATAAACTGTTACTCCAAATTCGTGTACACCAAAGCAGTTAAGAATAAGACCGGTGTTGAAGTTACGAATGCCATGAAAAGCATCATTGACGAAGCATCCTATGCACCAAACAATTTACAGAGTGATCAAGGAAAGGAATTTTATAATAGCACCTTTCAAGCACTCATGAAAAAATATAATATAAACCATTATTCCACATATAGCACGAAAAAAGCGGAAATTGTTGAGCGTGTTATAAGAACTTTGAAAAATAAGTTATATAAACAATTCTCGGCTAGAGGTTCATACAGATGGTTACAAATATTACCAGCTATAACGAAGACCTATAATATCACTAAACACCGCACCATTGGAATGAAGCCTAACAGTGTAAAAGAGGATACCCCTATTAAAGCATATGACTATTTGAAAATTGTTCCGAAGAAAAAAAAATTTCATTTGGGTGACATTGTTCGCATTAGCAAGTACAAAGGTGTATTTGACAAAGGATATACGCCTTCGTGGTCAACGGAACTGTTTGAAATAGCAAAAGTTAATATTACAAATCCACCTACATACTTGCTGCAATCATTAGAAGGTCAACCTATTAAAAGATGTTTTTACGAAGCAGAACTGCAAAAGACAGCTAGCCCTGGTGTTTATTTAGTTGAGAAAATTCTTAGAAAACGCAAGAAAAATCAAAGCGATCAATTGTTTGTAAAATGGTTAGGTTTTCCAAATCAATTTACTTCTTGGATAGACAAATCAGATATGGTATAAATATTATCAAATAGGTTTTACGTTACGTATGTATGCATTATAAATAATAATAATAAACAATGCTTTTCATAATTATGCGTTTTATTGTTAGTTTATTACATGTAACAGTATAATTATGTTTTCAAAAGAACTTCATCTAGGTTGGTTTCCATTTTGGTTTTTTTGGATCCTTTATCTTCGTTGTGGTGTGCCGTGCAGCATGTGGGTGAATTTGATGAATTGATATATTTTTTCCTTAAGGTACGTAATTTTGTCCTCATCATCTTCAAACATTTTTTGAAAAACTGGTACTAGCACATTACTAAATATGGTATTTATCTGCGAACCAAGTTGATGAACTTCCATAAGGACATATTCTTTGGTAGCAGCATCATTCTCATTTATCGGTTGGGCAACATTCCTTAATATCTTTCCCTCTATATCAAAATGTCCATCTGAAGTAAGTTTAAATCCGATTCCGGGCAACCCTCGCGATACGTTGTTACAAACAAGAGTTTTCTGTCGACCAAATGTATCAATTGTGTTGTTAACACGACCCATTTTAAAGTAAAACTAATTCACTCTCTTTATGTTCAGCCTATATATAAATAACATAACTAATAAAAATTCATTTTACAATACACCATGAAGCAAGTAAGATTTGACGAAAAAGAAATATTATCCACCGTATGTCTGTTTGGTGTTTCGCATATACACAAGCCCGACAAAGTAATTTTCAGCAACTAATACTTGATAGATATCGTTTTCAAAGGAGAATTGGAAAAATGGATGCAATGCTAGCAAGGTTTTTAGAACGGAACCACAGAAATAATATATATCAAGAGCGATTTGTTAATTTAAATGTATGGTGAATAATAAACATATTTAGTACAAGAAGATTTTTATTATTTCACTAAAAAATTTCAACTAAAAAATATATAAAATTAAATTTATGGGCTATATCCAAATTGTATAAGTTCGCTTCTCCTTAAACATATAGCTCGAAAACCTTGTTCTGCATCATATTCATCTTCATTATCGCCACTTATTTCACACATATACTCTTCATCAGAAGAGTCGAATGGGGCATCCGGTAGCGACGTTCTACCTGGTGACCACTCTGACGGTAATGACGACGACGATGGCGATGATAAAAGAGTTGAAATTTTGCTGTCGCTGCTGCTCTAACAAATCTCCTCCCCCGCTTAAAGTGATTGGGGTTTGAGTGGGTTGGGTGATATGCGATGATGATAATTGTTCTTCTTGCTGTTTTCTGTGCTCATTTTGACACCATTCACAGAAACCCATTTGTCCCACTAGCAATTCCCAATGTTCACAATTGGCACACATCTGATGACCATTAATGGAAAATGGCGAAACCATTGCAGTTGGACGTTCTTCTGTCGACTGCATTTTAAAAAATATATTGTAGTAAACTCAAGACCAAATAATACAACTGAACTGAATTTTAAAATTTTCGAGAGAAGTTCTTATACCCAAGAGTCGACCTTCACACACCGACATAACCTTGGCATCCCCACCCCTATCTTAACTTCGTTTTAGGTTTGCCTTGGCTTTTTTTTGACCTTCCAAATTGCTAATTCGTTTCTCAAGGCCTCATAGAAAGCTGTGGCTTATATCTCCAAGGCTGGTGATCTTCTCATTAAGTGAATATACCTCCGTATTAATTTTAGATAATATTTGTGTATGAATTTTATGAAGTTCATTCAGGACGTACTCACTGGTTGCCGCATCATGACTTTTTATCGGATTTGCAACATTGGACAAAGATTTGCCTTCAATGTCATATTGTCCATCATGGGTTAGTTTGAAACCAACTCCAGGTGGACCACGTAATACCTGAACTTGTACATTGGTCCCTTGACGACCAAATTTATCAATTCTGTTGTTAACACGACCCATTTTGAACTTAAACTGAAGTAATTTTGCAAGTTTACCAATTTATAAGAAATATTAAGACTAGTTAAAGAAAAATAAAACAATGAATTAGGTACATAATGATTTATTTAACATCGCATATTACATTATACAATGAATAGAAATTTAGAAATTTTCTTCATCTTTTTGAACACACTCATCGCTAACAATAGCACACGCTTCCCCATCAACTTCATCGGTGTTGACTGCTTCACTCCCAAGGCCATCAACAAGGGTGTTATCATTTGTGGGAGCCCAACCATATTTTCTAGCTAATTCATCGGGTAAATGAGGCACTTCGAATAGGTAGCTTCCCAATTCTTCATTTATCATTCCAGCGCAAAATTCGTCCAGATCAATGGTCCCATATAGGTATTTCTCGCACATATGTGCTCCAGCTGTGAAATTTACAACGTCTTTCATATACTTCCTATACTGACTTTCACTAAAACCAACATCGGATTTACCATAATTTGCAAAGTGTAGTATTTCTTCAGCCAGCTCTCTTAATTTACATGATAACCAATTAACGTACATATTTCGATTTTCAATGACAGTAGGGCAGTCACACATCTTAAATAGAAAATAATGGACATGTGATTGTGTGTGAGTGTGTGTGTTTTTCGATATATACTTAACAAGAACTATTTTATCACATTTTAAATCAACATTAAAATAGCCTAACCAACAAATATTACAAACAACCAAAATTTAACAACGCTCTAGTATTACCTCCAGAGAATACATGTGAGCTTTGCCCCAAATAAGTTACGGTGTACTGATCACCGGAGTTATTCATCATTTCAATAGTATCCTCTATCAGAATTTCAGCTACGCGTGATGGTAAAAATGTTTCAAATGTTGCTTTATGTGTTGGATCAAACAATGTGACGACAATAGCTTTTCCAAAACGTGAAGTCAAAGATTTAATTTTTTTTATCATATAAATTTTGCCCACCGTTAATGTAGAGAATTTTCTACGTTCCAGAAATTGAATATCTTGGTTTATCATATTGTTAATTTCGGCTATGGTCTGCTTTGAAATGCTCATGATTTAAAATGCAATAAAAACTGTCAAGTACCTTGAATAAACACTTGTAGAACACACCACAAACACAATACTTTATATGCCAAAGCAGCAGTTAACGCATACGATGTATGTGTGACTAAGAAAGCTATTTTCGAAATGAGCCATATTTATTAGGAAGTAATCCAAGGTCAAGTAAAATTAGTTCTTGACCTTGACCTTGGAATAACACCTGCGCATACCAAGGTCAAATAACAATAGCACACCTGGGCGTTCAAGGTCGACCCTACTGCACATGCGGAGACTCAGGAAGCGTCATACACCTCTACTGACACTGACAAAGCTTTAAGGACAACGAAATTTGGAATACTTGGAGGAATAAGACGACCGGGATTGGACAGGAAATACGACGACTTAGGCTTTTGAAATAGGGACACGCGATTTATGTATGCCGTTATAGAAAGGTGGGCGTAGGAGAAAGTTAGGAACCTGGGCCCTGAAGCAGGGATCCCAGGGAGGGTTCCGTCTGTCCAGCTGTTAGGGACTTTTTTGGCGAGGGTAGAACTTTCTTTTTCTCTGAAAAAGGGGCTCCTTGAATAAAAGAAAGACTAGGTGTGTGAGTGCGAGAGAGACAAATAACAGCGGTAATAGTGTCTAAAGACGGGTACAACTTGGCAGGAATGTGTGAAAAAAGTGTTAAAAAAGGGGCCCTAAAAACATAGGAATGTGACCAAGCGACGAGGAGAGCGCCCTTTTGGTCAAAATATAGACTTATTCAGCGTATCGTTACCAGGAGCACAGCAGTTTGCGGAAGTGTTAAGGTTAGGACAGATAAGAGGGACATTGCTAAAACTCTCCGTGGATTTGCGGCATTTAAATTCGAGATATATATTAATCATGCCCTATTAATTTAAGTATATGTCGCGTATGCCTCTGGGTATTGAGAAATAAATTCCTCATGCCCGGTGGGAAATAGCGTTAGCGGGTCAAAGCGACACGATAACTTTAAAGTCGGAAAATCGCGAATAAGAGCGAAACTAGGGACAAAACAGGTCAGGCGGGAAGTGTTCGGGCCGAAATAGACCATACAGGAACGATTGGGATAGGCAGCTACCCTGAGAGAAGCTTCCTTCCTGGAGATAAATTTTTTAACCAAGCGGGCGCCAGAAAGATATGGGTCGTTATACAAAAAAGGGCAATAATTAAGAATATACATTTTTGTTCAAGTTCTTTAAATATTAAATTGTATTTTTATTTTTAAATCCCATATTCGATAGTACCTTTAATGTATCAATAATCTTTTTTTTAATTTAAAGCAGTTTTTAAAAGAAAAAATTACATTTTTCAAAAAAAAAACATTACCATGTCCGTGTCTGTTCCAATTTTTGCGTAATTGCTAGAATATTTAAAATAAAAGTATTTATTTTAATAAACGATGGTTTGGAATTTATTTTAGCATTAACAACCTATCTTTTTTTCATTTTGGGAATAGGTTAGTTTTTTTTTGTAAAATATATTTAGGCCTAAATCATGTAACCAAAAATAGGTGCTCATTACCATGTCTTAACTAAATTATTAAAATCTGGCAACATCTGCAAGTCTATGTGTAACACAACGGATTTAAGGGATTCCCCTGTCGTATGTTTCTTTGTGAAATACAAAGATTTGTGGTCAGTACTTAGCTAGGTGGCGAATAAGAAGGTTGTAGGCCAAATCTTTCAAGTGTAACCAGTTTTTGAACATTACCGTGTGTGTTTATTTTGTCCTCAAAGATTATAGGAATAAATTGAGAGGCATTTTATATTTTAGTGCATGAATACAGCAAGGTAAGATAAAGATTATATTTTAATAACCTGTAGCATTTTAAAGTTGTTTGTATTTTTGCTCATTACCATGTTTAAAATAATTGACATTACCATGTTTTTTTAATGACATGGTAATGTTTTCGTAACCTCGGTAATGTCGAATGTTATTGTTTTTATGCAATGTTTTCATTGCAGATGGATAGTAGGAGAAAGAAAAAAAGTGGAACGCCAAAAAAAGGATTTAGTAAAAGCCGAAAGGATATTTTACGGAAAAAAAGAGAAAGAGAAAAAGCAAGAAGACAAAAAATTAAAAATAATCCAGAAGTCTATGAGAAACAACGGCAGAAAGAAAGAGAGAGGTATCAAAAAAGAAAAACGGAAGGAAAAATCAAGCTTATCAATGATCTAAGTGACAGAGAAAAAAAACAAAAAAGAAAAAGCTGGGTTACCAATAATAAAACTTATAGAATAAATAAAAAGAAACTAAGCACATTTGAAAATGAAATTCTTTGTAACACTCCGACTAGTGACGTGGATGCTGATCAAATTCCAAATAATGAATTGGGGGAGAAAGAACGTAATTTGAAAAGAAAAATCAATCAATTAAAAGTAAAAGCGTATCGTGATGCAGCTCGGCAAAAGAAATTAATAGAAATCCTTAAAAGAGAGAATCGAAATCTAAGATCAAAAGCATTAAGATCAAAAATAACAGCCGAATATAAAAGCCCAGAAAAAAATACTGCAGACAAATCTTTACCAGATTTAACCCCTAATACCAAAGTTGACGAAATTCTTGAAAATGCTGGTGTTGTCGTTCCACGTTCAATCCGTAAACAGCTACTGTTTGGAGAATGTGTCAAACAGCAGCTGAAGGAAAATTTTAAATCTTTTAAAGAACACGAAGGAAAACAAATGTTTGCAAAAATGGTTGGAGGAAAGGTGTTAAAAAAGTACAGAGTCACTAACAAGTTAAACGTGTCATATTTAGGTAAATCTTGTAGCAAAACTGATAGAAGCATAACAATTTCTAAGACTCGTTCTAAATTACAACATATAAAAAATAATATCGTTGCGTTTTACGAAAATGATGAAAACAGTCGCCTTTGTGCAGGCAAAAAGGAATGCATAACATATAAGAAGGTAAAGAAGCAAAAGCGATATATGAACTACTCACTTCAGTCTTTACATACTAAATACAAAAATGAAAAACAAATCAAAATCTCTTATTCCACCTTTTGTCGCCTTAGGCCTTTTTGGGTAGTTCCACCTCGGGTTGGTTCTCGAGACACTTGTTTATGCATAGCCCATGACAATTTCCGTTTAATAACTGAAAAATCATATAAAGAAAAAGTAATACAGGTAAAAAATCCCGAAGAATTAATTACATCCATTACGTGCCAATCAAATAGAGAGGAATGTCTGAGCCGGGATTGTGAGAAATGTAAAGAGACTCAAGTATCGTTTAACGAATTTAATGGAGACACCAAATGTCACTTTCAAAAATGGTGTACCAAGAAAGAAACACGGGTTAGTAGCAAAACTGGAAAGCCCATTGTTGTTCAGATCACATTAAAAGAGGATAGTTTAGTCTCCCACTACACCCTTACCAATGAATTATTGCAACTTATTCCAACATACATGATCCATCTGAAAAACATATACCACCAGCATCGAGCATTACCTTCAATTAAAAAATCTCTGGCTGATTCTGCACTATTACTGCATATAGATTTTTCAGAAAATTATGCCGGTAAATATTCCTCCGAAGCTCAGTCAGTACATTTTGGTGCATCTCGTCAGCAAATTACATTACACACTGGTGTTGCTTATAACAAAAACTATGTAAAATCATTTTGTACAATATCACCTAGTTTACGACATGATGCCAAAGCGATTGCTGCCCATTTAATTCCTATTATTCGAAGTTTTTCTGCAGATTCAAATATTGACACATTATACTTTCGTTCCGATAGCCCCAGCACACAGTACCGAAATAAGACAATGTTTTCAATAATTGCTAAGTACCTTCCTTCAGTATTTCCTAAAGTAACTAAGATTTCCTGGTCATATAGTGAAGCCGGTCATGGAAAAGGTGCTCCAGATGGGGTTGGAGCTACACTAAAAAGAACTGCAGATCGTCTGGTAGCAGAAAAATACGACATCCCGAACTTCAATGAGTTTCTAAAAATTTTAAAAGATAATGTATTAAACATATTCATTGATACTGTAGACGATTCCGATATTAACGAAGTTGACAATGCAATGATCGAAAGCTTTGAAACATTCAAAGGAACAATGCAAGTTCATAATATAACATGGAGCAGGAAAAACGAAGTATTATACTTTAACAGATTAACATGTCTATCATGCGAAATTGGCAAATCTTGCTGTCACTTTCAAGTTGGAGCAATAGAAACTGCTGTTGGACACCAAAATCATGAGAAAGCAACTACGAGTAGCTTAGCTACTATTTCTCTTGCAAAGAATGCTTCTGACGTCGATCTCAACTCCTCACAAATATTATCAGAACCTGATGTTAAACCTGATGACTGGGTGGCAGTTCTTTTCGACTTCTGGTATCCAGGTAGTTTCTCTTAAAAGCCAATCTGCTCATTTCTTACAAGTTTTGTTTTTTCAGGTGTTGTTTTATCAAAAAATGGTGACTTTTTGAAAATTAAATTCATGGAGAGAAAAGGGGAGCATTTTTGTTGGCCAGCGAAATGAGACATCCAGATTATTCCAGCTGCCGGAATTTTATTTAAGCTTTCTGAACCACCGGTCCCATGTTCTGCAAGACTCTTTTACATTCCAGAGCACAAGAAAATAGATGATTTGGTTTTTTAATATATTTTTTATAATTTTTATGTGTTTATAAAGTTTTGGTATTTTTTGATATATGTTGAATTTTTTATTTTCCCTCCTTTTAACATTACCATGAAGCCAAAATCAACATTACCATGTCACTTGACATTACCGTGTAATCAATTTCTCATTACCATGTCGTTTTTAAATTTTTTTTTATGAAATATGAAAGAAAACTGGGTGGTACATATTATAAATTTTATAACCTTACTGTAATACAAAAACCTCCAACAAAATTTCTTCGAAATTTCGCGGCATTTATATATCACAACAAATTCAACAAAAATTACTCATTTCTAAATAATTACCCATATATCAATAAACAATGGAGGAAAATAACGAACAAACAGGGAGAAAGAGGAAAAGCATCTCGGAATATACAGATAGTGAACTGAGAGAGATAGAGAGACAATCGTTGGAGGCTGGGGGAATCCCCAAAAGACCGCTCATAGGAAGATCACCACCAAAGGTAAAACTAAATGAGGCATTAGCAAAGCGAACAAGAGTGCTGGTTGAAGGGATGCAGCAACACGATCCGGAGCTAGCGGAGGTCATAAATAAATCTTTTCGTTTGGACGAAGATGAGGAGATAGTATTCATAGAAGAGCAAATAATAATAGCCCAAGATGACCACGACGACGATAAAGAAGAAACGGAAAATTTACAGGAACAAGAAAGAAATAAAGAACAAAAAGAGGAAGAGATGCAGGAAGAAATAAGAAAGCAGAAAATGAGAGAGAAAAAAGAATCAACAGAAAGAAACGAGGACCAGAGGAAGAAGGAAGCCAGAAGAAGACAGCAAGGAACTAGTGAAGATTTGGTTGAACGGAAGATACTGCGCAGAATCAGAGAAAGTTGTGAGCGAGTAGAAGCGGCAACAGGGCAATACAGCGGGGCGGGTAAAAAATTATCCTTCAACATGGAAAATGTGATAGAGGTAAAAAAATATGGGACAAATATATGGGGACGTTTCTATCTTAGTAGAACTATGTGGGGAATATCAGAAACAGTATATATTACAAAAACAAAAGAATGAATGGCTCAATTTTAGAATGAGAGAGAGAGAGCAAGAGAAGAGTGACATTGAATTAATATGGGAGGAATTGAAAAGAATAAATAAAAGAATGAACGAATCGGGGAAGAATAAAAGGACAGAGGTAGTGAATGAGAACTTTCAAAGTGAGTACGAAAGTGAATAGACGGGAAAAAAGGACAGTAATGCAGCAAAAGGAACCATGGAAAACACCGGAAAGGGAAGAAGAGGAGTATGAAATGGTAGTTTTAAACAAGAATTTTAATGAACAAACAACAAAACAAGAAATTGCAAGAAATACGGTGAAAAGGTAAAAGAAATAACACCAAGGGAAGAAATCGGACAATTAAGAATCGTTAGGCCAACGGCTAGTGGAAGCGTGATCATAGGTCTAAAGAACAAGGAGCAATACGGGAAACTAAAAGGAGCAATAGATAAATAAACAGAAATAAGTATAAAGGAAAAAATATACAGAACCCGGCTCTGCTGATTATAGGAATAGACAAGGGAATAAAGGAAGAGGATCTGATAGAAGCTATATGGGAAGAAAACCAGGAGATTTGGGAAAAATTAGATGAAGAAGAAGAAAATAAAATAAAAATTGTGGCGAGAAAACCTTGTACGAACAATTACATCGAAAATATAGTGGTAAAAATGAACGCCACTGCATTTAGAGAATTTATGCACAAGGGAAGGATAAATATAGATTTGATATCGAGGAGGGTAGACGAACACATGGAAATGCCTATATGTTACAAATGCAGCAGGTTCGGACACGTGTCAAAATATTGTAGTGAAAGAGCGCGGTGTTATAAATGTGGGGAAAATCATGAAGGGAGAGCATGTACGAATGAAGAAGTGAATTGTGCAAAATGTGAATTCGCTAAAGTGGAAAAAGGGAATAGAAAAGACACAGCATCGGATAAAGAGAAGATTTACAAAATGAAACTAGAGCTGTACGGAAAAAATATCGACTATCATGGATAATATAATAATTATGCAATTTAATGCGGGGAGAGGTAGGGAAGCGTGCGAGATACTGAAAGAAAGAGTGAGAGAATGGGGAGTGGATGTGGTGCTTATCCAGGAACCGTACAAAAAAATAAAGGAATTGGGGGTTATGAAAAACATGAAGCAAAGGGCAACGCAAAAGTAAGTACATGGGTAAACCAAAAATTAAAAGCAACAACAATTGGGGAAATAAATGGTGAACACGTAATAGAAATAAGAATACAAGGGGAGGGGGGGGGGGGGGAAGAGATAGTTGTGATAAACATATATGATGAATCGGGGGGACAGAATAACGTAAAAACTATGGAATACAATTCAAAAATAAAGAAAATCAAGGGAAAAATTCTGATTGGAGGAGGCTTCAATGCAAAACATGAAGCATGGGGAGGAGATGAAACTAACAACAGAGGTGAAGAATTAACTGGGCGGTGGATCAACAGATGATATTACATAACGATGCAAACGGCGGGCCAACTTTTGAAAATACGAGGGGAAGAAGCTGGATTGACCTAACCTTTACTAGGGATCTCGTGGTTAAAGATTGGACAGTCTTGAACGATGAAACATTAAGTGACCATAAATATATTAAATTTTCGGTGGAAATAAAAGTGCAAATGAAAAATATAAGGAAAAAAGTTTATGACCTAGAAAGAACAGACTGGAATAAATTTAGAGCGAAAATAGACCAAATACAATTGCAGCAAATAGACAGCAACGAAACATTAGAAAGAGAGGTACATAAATTTCAAGAACTATATGAACAAGCATGTAAGGAAAAGATAAAGAAAAAAACAATAACATTAAATGCTGGTGGGACGAAGAATTGAAGCAAAAACGTAGAGAAATAAGAAGAGCAAGGGAGGAATGGCAAAGGACAGAAAACAAACTAAATACGGAAATGGAACAATTAAGCGAGAATAATTCATGGGATAGAGTATGGGAAGCTTTAAAAAATATATGGATAAAGCAAGGGAGACCAGACATAGTTAAGAGGGATGGGCAGCATACAAGCACTGATATAGAGATTACTACGGAACTTATGGAAAAATATCATCCCAAAGAAACTATAGAGGAGAAGGAAGAAAGAATAGAATATGAAAGGAATCGACAAATAAACAATGGAGGAAGAGATCAACAAGGGGTACTATTTACAGAAGGGGAAATTGCTTATTGCATAAAAAACTTGAAGAGAAAAAAGGCGACGGCAGAAGATCGCATACCAAATGAGGCAATAGAGCACATCTGGACAATAAAAAAAAGGGAGTTGATGATATTATACAACAAATGCTTGGAATATTGGTACTTTCCCCGTATATGGAAGATTGCGACAATAGTATGGCTGCCAAAGAAAGACGGGGGTTGGAGACCTATTAGTCTCTTACCATCGCTGGGGAAAGTCCTTGATAAACTAATAAATGAACGAATGAAAGACTGGGGGGAAAGGAATGGGTTATTTTCGGATAAACAGTACGGGTTCCGGAATGACATAAGCACAATAATGGCAGTAGAGAAAATGATAGAAGGCGTGAATGAGGCGAAAGGACGGGGGAGCATTCCTTGGTCGTGACCCTGGACCTGAGGAATGCTTTCAACACAGCATGGATTGTGGAAATTGATAGAGTGATGTATGAGAAATGCTGAGGAATATCAGCTGGAGCTTCCTGCGTGAAAGGAAGATTAAGAATGGGAATGTATGCATGGTGAAACGCCCCGTACCCGGGTCGTTATACCTGGGGAATTTTGCAGAATCTTCTTAAGAAAAATGAATATTCTAAACTATGAAATTCTAATAATATGCATACATAAAAAATCTCTGTTTTTAAGATGGTCTAAAAACATCGAAAACGGCAAAAATGTGCAGATTAGAGGGTCTCCAGGTCACATTCTTGAGATTCTGGGAAAACAGATGGCTCAGCCAAGCCTGGGAATCGACAAGCCACGATACATCCCGCCGAAGGGGGAGCGCGAGTATTTAAGCGCTAAATGCGACCGCAGAAAGGCATTCAGATTCAAATTCAGCTAGTTTTTTTTTTGTGTGGGGGATTAGGAATGCGTATCTATGCACGCCCAGTCTCACTGGACGAGTGAGACTCCGGAACGTAGCCGACCCACTAAACCCTTCCCCCCACTTTGGCCTTTATCGTTGACTCTTCCCGGGACTGCTGTTGGCATTACTTCGGGAAGAGTCGGGCATATGATGTTGATGAAATGTGTTACTTTTTCCTGTTTGACCTCTTTTTTACCTCTTTTATGCTATTGCCTTGTCTCTTTCTTTTATTAGCATAATATCTTTCACCATTTTTGCCATTTTCTTCCAGAAAATATTGTTATTTAGCATTTGATCTACCACTTCATGAGGCTGGTTTATGTTTAGTCCATGCAAAACTTCCCCTCTTATGTTGTTAAACTCTACACACTCTAGAATGCAGTGTCTCGGACTATCCTCTTCTTCACACTACAGGCATCGTTCTTCGTTTACTTTTCCCATCCTTTTAGCATACGTTCTATAGTACCCGTGACCAGTCAGAAACTGTGCCAGCCAGAAGTCTGTGTCTTTATGCGGGCAATTTAGCCATTTTTCTATATTAGGGATGAGTCTTTTCGTCCATTGCCCTTGACTGGTATTTTCTTCCCACCTTTGTTGCCATCTTTCTAAAATGTGCTTCCTCACTTGTGCCTTCACGTTGGCATTTTGCCCGTTTTCTCTGCTATGTAGCATTCTTCGTTCTTCAATTTGTAGATCTATTGGGATTACTCCCGCCACTACCTGCAACGCGTTATTGGAGATGGTTTTGAATCCCTGGACCACCCTTAATAATATCTTTCTTTGTGATCTCTCCATATTTTTCTTATGCACATATTTTTGCATAACTTCATGCCATACTGGTGCCCCGTATAACAAAATCGAGTGTGTCACTCCACTTAAAATCCTCCTTTTGCTTGTTTGCGGACCTCCCACATTTGGTAGTATTCGTGTTAGTTTTGCTGTAGATTTATCTGCCTTAACGGTTGTATATTTTATATGCTCTCCAAAGGAAAATTGGTTATCCAACACAATACCCAAGTATTTGACGGTTTTAGTTGGCTCCACGTTACTGCCTCTTATATTAAAGTGAATATTTTTACATCTTCTAGATCCTTTAACGATGACAACCTCTGTCTTCTCCGGAGCCACTTCCAGATAATTACCTTTCATCCACACATCCACTCTTCTTAGTGCTTCATTCACTGTTATTTGTAGCGCTTCTACGTCATTTGCCGTAGGAAGAAAGGTACCGACCTGTGTCACAAATAAAAATATCAGTGATATTCGGGTAAGAAAACTAATCGAATATTGCTGCAGGAAGACGAACACCCAACTTCGTCTACGAGTAAGTAGGAGCAGGAATAAAAGTACGGGCGGTGAATTTACCGTGCCGTGGATAAATAAAAAAAAGAACACTAATGAAGAAACGCTAATTATAAAGCCAGCAGAAGGGGCGACATACGCTGATATTATCAGGTGTATGAAAAAGGAAGTAGATACAAGGGGAGTAACAGTGGAAAAAATTAACAGAACCAAAAACGGGGATGTCCAAATAAAGATTAAGGGAAACGAGGAAAAGGCAAGAGAAGAATTTAGAAAGCTACTTACTACAAAAATGGAGGCCAGAGCAGAAGTCGGCGTAAGAAAAAAGAATCAGACTATTATGATAATGGATATGGACGAAACAGCGCAAACACGGGACGTAAAAGAGGTCGTACAAAAAGAGCTCGAGAAAAACGGCATGAAACAAGCCGAGCTGCAAATAAAAATTGCAGACAAGGCTAACGAAAGGGGTCAGAAACATGCTTTCTTGACGATAGAGCCGGAGGCAGCTAGGCTGCTCACTCTCAATAAGATTATAGGGGATGGTTGGAACAGGTGGAGAGTTAGGGAGATGGAGACGCTGCCTAAATGTTTCAAGTGCCACAGAGTGGGTCATATTGCAAATGAATGCGGTAATCAGGGACAAAGCGAATATTGCCACAAGTGTGGACAACGGGGACACCTTAAGAAAGATTGCCAAAACGAGCAGAAATGCTATCTCTGTCACGTAGAAGGCCATAAAACCGAGACAACGAAATGCCCTATATACAGAAGGCTGTTACAAGAACAGAGGAGGGAGAAAAGGGGTAGAATACAAAGCTCACGATAAAAATCATCCAAATTAACATAGACAGAGGACGAAAAGCTATGGATCTTATGTATAAAACGGCAGAAGAAGAGAAGGCTGACATCATAATAGTAGCGGAGCCAAACAAAAAAAAGGCCATTCAAGCAAAACTGTACATAGACAATAGGTTAGATGTAGCACTAGTAGTAAAAAATAAACAGTTAAAAATAATGGGAACAGGGGCAGGAGATGGATACACCTGGATAGAACTGGAGGAAATGGTTGTATTTGGATGTTATATCTCTCCAAATGTGGACCTACAAGTATTTCTACAGTTTCTATCAGTACTGCGAATAGACATGAAAAAACATAACAAAGAAATAATCGTAGGAGGTGACTTCAATGCTAAGTCTCACCTGTGGGGATCAAGGGTGGAAGACAGAAGGGGAGAAATATTCGCTGAATGGCTATGTGAAGAAAATCTCGTTGTACATAATCAGGGAAATACCCCTACCTTTGTAAGAGGCTGCTCCGCATCTTTTATCGACGTAACATTTAGTACATATAAAATAGCTCATGCAATAGAAAAATGGCGGGTATTGGACACCGAAAGCCTAAGCTACCACCAGAATATCGTGTTCGAAGTCCGTCGAAAGAAGAATGCACAAGAAATGAAATGGAATGGAGGCTGGTACATAAAAGAGGAAAAGATGAATAACCTAATGGAAGAAATACGGCGAAAAGTACAGACTGCGCCAGGACAAATAGCGGCGGAGGAGCTCTCCGGAATAATATCAGAGTCTTGCGATAAGATATTTACTAAGAAAAGAACTGGTGCAAGTAGAAACCCTGTCTATTGGTGGTCCAACCAAGTAGCAGAAAAAAGAAAAATATGCATGCAGCACCGTAGGCAAAAAATAAGGGCATACAAAGGAAATGATGATCTGCAGAAGAGGTTGTGCCAAGAACGCTACAAAGATAGTAGAAATGTACTGAAGAAGGCCATCATAGATGCAAAGAAAAATGCGTGGAAAAAACTGCTACAAGTGGAGACCGATATCTGGGGCAAAGGATACCGTATTGTTACCGACAAATATGTATGTAGACAACCAGTGAAGATGGCAGATGACAAACAAATGGAGATCGTCAGAAGTCTCTTTCCTGTGAGGCCTGTCACCAGATGGAACCGGTTACCAGTAAAACAGGAGGAAATCCCACTGTTCACCATAGAGGAGTTAGCAGACGCAAACAAGAAAATCAAAGAGAAGAAAGCGCCCGGACCTGATGGTTTACCTCCAGAGGTAATAAAGTTGGTGGCCCGTGAATGGCCAGGAGGTGTACTGTCGGTAATGAACGGCATCCTAACTTCGGGTGAATTCCCGGCAACCTGGAAGAACACAAGATTGGTGTTGATTGAGAAACACAAACCTGGGCAAGACAAGGCTTATAGACCGATATGTGTACTGAACGTGATAGGCAAATTGCTGGAGCAGCTCCTGCTAGTAAGACTGAAAAGTGAAATCGATCGCACTGGAGGACTGGCCGAAGAACAGTACGGCTTCAGAGAAAAGCGGTCTACCATTAACGCTCTAAGAAGGGTCATTGAAATAGCGGATGAAGCTAATCAGAGGCCAAACCGAGGGCGCTGTGCACTGGTGGCTATTGACGTCCAGAATGCGTTTAACTCGGCTACATGGGATGGCATCTTGGGAGAACTCCAACGAAGGGCGGTAGCCCCATATATATAAAACCTGGTTGCTAGTTACTTTGAGGACCGCACCTTGAATGTGGGGGAGAATGGAAATCTGGAAACATCGTGTGGAGTACCACAGGGATCGGTCTTGGGACCCACCCTGTGGAACGTCTACTATGACGGCGTGCTAAGAATGCCCATGCCGAGAGGTGTCACCTTAGTGGGTTACGCCGATGATCTGGCGGTGGTAGTGGTGGCGAAGAATGGGGAGATCCTAGTTAATGTAGCCAACAGGGCTCTAAGGGACATAATAGCGTGGATGGCTACGAAACAGCTAAAGCTAGCACCTCAAAAGACTGAGGTAGTTCTTCTCGCCGCAGGAAGAAAACTTAAGTCAATTACTGTTAAGGTGGAGAATGTGAATGTTGTAAGCCCGGAGGCAATCAGATATCTTGGAGTTAATCTAGACAGAAATATGGTCATGGGGGCGCACATTAGAAAAGCCGCAGTAAAAGCTAAAAAAGCCTTAAATAATATCTGTATGATTATGCCAAATCAGGGAGGTCCGAAGGAGAACGCCAGAAGAATATTGTGCTCGGTGGTCCACTCGATTCTTTTATATGGAGCCTGAATATGGAATAGGGCCATGAAAAAAGAAGTATACAGGAATATGTATAGAAAAGTTCAGCGGAGGGCAGCAATACGCATTACCAATGCATATAAAACAACGTCAACCAAGGCACTCCTGGTTATTGCGCGGACACCTCCCATTGAACTACTGGCCGAAGAAAGGGAACGAGTTGAACAAGAAGGAGAAGAGGGCAAGGCAGCAGCACATCAATTAATGATGACTAGATGGCAAGAGGCATGGAATACCGACAGTGGAAAAGGTAACTGGACGAGACGACTAATAGGAAACATCGGGCACTGGGTTGAGAGAGATCATGGAGAGGTGGACTTTTATCTCACCCAGTTACTTACTGGACATGGATGCTTCCAAGCATATTTCTCCCGCTTCAGGATATGTGCCACCGGAGAGTGCCGCTATTGCGCAAACGAAGACAGTGTGGAACACACCTTCTTCGAATGCCCTAGATGGACAAGCCAGAGACAGAGAATTGTAGAGAAGATGGGAAACATAACACCAGAAAACATGATTGATAAAATGCTAGCTTCTCCACAAAACTGGCAAGTAATAAAGGAAGTAGCAAAAGAAATTTTAAGTAAAAAAAGAGAAGATGAACGAACTCAAGGAAATGGATAGATTCTAGAACGAGAGCGGACACCCTCTTTGAAGTAATACCGGAAGGCAGTTCCAGAGAGGAAAACTCAGGTGTCCCGGGGAGGAAATTTTTGGTCCGTAAAAATCCGACATAACCCGCCACAAAAGATCAAAGACGGAACGGGTATCTTTTGAAGATTTTTTACCTCCTCGCAGCAAAAAAACAAAAAAAAAACGTCATTTGCCGTGATAACCATCGCCAGATCATCCGCGTAAGCCACCGATCTCACGTTGTGTCCCAGATTTTGTTTCAGGATATCATCGTATAATATATTCCAGAGAGTCGGCCCGAGTACCGACCCCTGTGGAACTCCCGTGGTCGCGTTCCAATGATTTTTCCTGGTTACTTGAATTTTCCGGTCCGACAGATAGCTACTAATTATGTTAATTAGGTACGTGGAGATATTTCTTCTTCTCAGCTCGTCTATTATTATACTATAAGTGGCCGTGTTAAACGCATTTCTGACATCCACTGTTACGACCGCACATATCTTGTCGCCGGTGTTACTTAATATTTGCTTGACTGCCTCTACCGCCTTTATCGTCGAATAACCTTTCCTAAACCCAAACTGAAAACTGGAAAGACCTTCCCCTTCTTCTATTTCTGCTTCCAACCTAGCTCTAATCATGGTCTCCATCAATTTTCCCATAACATCCAAAAGACATATGGGTCGGAAAGACGACGGATTTTCCGGTGGTTTTCCGTTCTTCCATAGTAGGATTAGGTTGGCTATTTTCCACTCTTTTGGAAACACTTGCTTCCTCAGTTGTTCATTCGTCATTCCTAGAACAATATCTGGGGCTATCTTCACTATTTCTTTAACCACTTCTGGAGGTATACCATCTGGTCCTGGGGCTTTATTTACCCTTATTCTCTCAGTAGCAGTTCTCAATTCTTGGGTGTCAAAAGGCTTTACGATTCTTACCGTTGGGCTTCTCTCCCATACATCCTCCCTTTCCGGGAAGAGGTGTTTTGCTATTTCCACTCGTTTTTCCTCTGGTAACCTGTAAGGAAGTGTTACCCTTGTCAGGAATTGTGTTGCTATTTTATAACCGTTTCCCCATACATTTTCGTTTAGTTCCTGGCACAGATCTTCCCAATGTCTCTTTTTCTCGTTATAAATGAGTTTCTTTAATGCGTTCCGCTTTTCCCTGAGCTTCTTTTTCAGCTCTGCAATCTCAGTCTCTGGGATATTTACATTTTTATGTCTCCTTGTGATTTGTCGCCTCGTCATCAGGCATTGCTTTCTGGTGTTCTCAATTTCTTGATTCCACCAGTATGGTGGTAAACGCTTTTCCCTGAGCTTCTGTTTCAGCTCTGCAATCTCAGTCTCTGGGATATTTACATTTTTATGTCTCCTTGTGATTTGTCGCCTCGTCATCAGGCATTGCTTTCTGGTGTTCTCAATTTCTTGATTCCACCAGTATGGTAGTTGAGTCTGTGTGCCTTCTTTGTTTCTTCTTACGCTTTTGTCATATGCTTCCTTTAGTAGATTCATTCCTCTCCTAAACCGGCTTCCTTCACATCTCTTTCCTATTTCTTTCCTTATTTCCGCTCGCAGTACATCTAGATTTATTTGTATTTGTGTTCTTTCATTTTTTTTATGGGTACACTTTCTATCTCGAAATAGATGTGATCATGATCGTCGAGCACCTCGTTCTCGATTACTCTCCAGTTGCTTATTTTCTTTGCTAGCTTCTGGGTTGAACATGTGATGTCTATGAAAGAGACTGTGGGCCCTCGCCTAAAAGTGGGTGTAACTCCATCATTGTGGATTACTAGGTCCAACTGTGCTATCCACTCCTCTAGAAGTTTGCCCCTTTCATCAGTTATCGGAGATCCCCATTCTGCCGATTTTGAATTCAAATCTCCCAGAAATATCTTTTCCCCTGGAGTATTGTTCACATCTTCCATAATATTATCTATGCACTCTTTGAAATGTTGCAATGTTACATTTGGCGACATGTAACAACAAAATATAGTGAAACCCTTTAGTTTCAGCCGCAGATATCCACCTCCCTTTTTTACTTCTTCCGCGGCAATGTTTTATTTGCAAAATAAACTGCTACTTCCTCATTTTTATCTACTATCCATCCAGGTTCTTTCGCTATTCTTCTATTGGGTTCACATGTCACCATTATGTCTATGTTCTCCCTTTTAATTATGCATTTTGCCATGTCGTGAACGCTGTATGCTCTGCTAGTGTTATTTTGCAATATCCTTATTTTAGGTCTATTTTGTCTTTCTCCACCGTTCCCTCTTTGATCTCCTTTATGTAGAGTGGCCATTTTAGTCCTCTATTTGCTTCTCCCTTCTGGCTTTCTGCAGCAAACGTCTGTATTCTGGACATCTCCACGTCATTGCTCTGTGACCATCTTCGTCACATCCAATACAGTGTTCTCTCCCTTCGCATAAATTCAGCTAGTGGCAAGTTAATTAGTTTCGCTGCCGGGGTTTGTTTTTCTGTTTTCTCTTAGTGCGTCGTTTGGGGGTGGGACATTAAAAGTAAGCCCTTTGCTCATTGTTCAAAGTACAGTTACGTTAATTTGTGTTTCAATATTCAACAAGTAGTAAAATTGGATTTCTTTTTACTTAGTGAGGTACCTTGTACGCCGATTTCAGCTGGCGGTGGATCACGCCGAGGCTGATCTAACTGGTGGATATAGGTGTCGCGGTAACGAATTTATATCCATGAAACTGCTTAAAATTATACTTACATCTCATTAATAATTCTACATAAAATTGGATTTCTTTTTACTTAGTGAGGTACTTTGTATGCCGATTTCAGCTGGTGGTGGATCACGCCGAGGCTGATCTAACTGGTGGATATAGGTGTCGCGGTAACGAATTTAAATCCATGAAACTGCTTAAAAAAATACTTACATCTCATCAATAATTCTACATAAAATTGGATTTCTGTTTACTTAGTGAGGTACCTTGTACGCCGATTTCAGCTGGCGGTGGATCACGCCGAGGCTGATCTAACTGGCGGATATAGGTGTCGCGGTAACGAATGTAAATCCATGAAACTGGTATCTATATAAACAAAGATTGTACTAATTAACTATATAGGGGACTGGGCAGCGAAACAGTTCGTTAGTTAAATAAAAGGGCTACACCAATAGTACGTAGCAGTATGAAAACAAGAAGGTGCAAACAACTTGGGGGAGATCAATACAGTTACAGGTAAAAATATTTAATACATTTAAGTTGTCCTTGTCAATATAAAATAATAATAATAATCACGGCCATGGGGGTTCTTAACCGGGTCAGTAACACTTTGTTATGGGCAGAAAATAGCAACAGGATGTAATAAATAGTTAGAAACACAATTTCAGTTTTATACTTCATTTTTTTAAGTAAATATTTTTATTGTGGAATTTTTGAGACCTTAATAAGCAATTAAATAATAAATAAATAATACCTTATACCTTCTATAAATCCTCGTTACGGGTGAAAGACAAATATAGGGCTCGATGTGAGTTCAAGTGAATTTTTCCTGATTATTTTCCATGTTTTGGCTAGTATATTTTTATGACAATTTCTTGATATATTGCTAGTCGTAGAGACTTGATAATTGGATACATGGGTTTTGAACTTGGATTGGATCTTTTTGTTTTCGAAATGGGGTTTCTTTAAAAGTGTTTATTTTTAAAACAATTTATTAGGTGATTTATAAGCCAGCTGTTTGACAGTTGGAATGTCAGGACGCTGACATTTCTCCTGTCGAGTTTTAGGTGAGAACCTACCATAAGTCGTATTCTGACGACACAGGCGACCGAGTTTTGCTGAGAAAAAGGGTTAACATTTTTGCTGCGACTTTTCGAATCGGCGTAAATTGTTAGGGATTTTGTTTCTTTTGAAGGTTAAGGTTGGTCCTGCTGTCGAAGGAACCGTAGGTTGGTAGATTGCAGATTGGGGGGATATGACGTGCCTCTTTTCTTCGTGACCGTCAAGAGAAGAGCACATGGGATAAGACCCAAATAAATTTCTTTTGGAAAATGCCACATGGTCAAATATAATTTTTGGGAATCATCCCTTTTTCGGATTGTATTATTAGTGGTCTTTGGATGGTATACAATCCCTGGCTAGGATGCCGATACGAATGTGATTTCTTCAGGGACGGGAAAACCCTTATTAATTTAAGGTAAGCGAAATTGTACAGACCAGATTTAGGGTTGTAAAAAATTTGTAAATTTGTAAATTCAAAATTGATTTAAGTAATTCTAGTATGAAAGGATTTTACTTATATAGGGTATTTCCTTTGCAGGGTTTTAGGAGGGACTAAGTTTTTTTGCAAGGGCCTAAACCCTTTGTTTAGATAAAGTTTTGGCTCGGACTAAATTGTAACTACCTAATTTTGGATCAGATGTTTTACGTTTGGGTTAAAGTATCTGAGTTTATGGTTTGGACACATTGGGGCTGGTATTTTAGAACCTAAAATTCCATTGGAAAGTTTTGACATGACCTTGAATGACCTTGGGACTCTGTAGTTGTCAGTTTTTGGAACAATCTTCTATATCCTATCCACGTCGGGACAACAAGGTGCTGCAGGGAACTTGAGAACCTTCTCCATGGTTTCAACGCACCGAGAGGCAACTCCGATAGTTGCAGACAGCTAAGTGTAGCTTTTAGAATTTCACTTACCGGTGTAGTTACCAACATTGATTCTTGTCGAGGGGCAATTTTCCCTACCTTTTATTTACCTGGTGCAATATTGTTTGTACCTCATCGAGGTTCTTTTATTTTGGGAGGCCTTACCGAGGAATCAATGTTATGAACTTTACCGGTGGAGTCCTTCAGACACTTAATTTGCTATAATAATAATAATATAATCATTATGTTTTACCTTTTTAATAACCTTTTCTCTTGTGCGTTCGAACAAATCTAAAGTCTCGGTGACTGTAAGCGCGGGCGGTTTGTCGACAACACGCAAGCGTATCACCAGGCCTCGTTAGTCCAAGCTGGACATTTAATTTTTGGTATTTTATAAAATTTTCATGTAACTAAATTCAAATATTAGAATCGATACGTGTAGTCAAGTAACTACATTTTTACTTGGACTTAAGTTTTAAGTGTAAATACAGGGGAAGCATTTATTTTCGTCGGGTAATAGAGGGAGGTGGATCCTAGCATCGTTTTGGCCTAGTGGACCTATCGGTGCTGGGGTAGCTAAGCTGACCCAGGGCCGGTACTTGTGACTGTACCCTGTAGAAGCACAGTTGGATTTTTCGTGCAGGGGGTATAGTCACCGTCAAGCGTGCTAGTGTCCACAACCATTTGGACCTTTTTGAGAATAACCTTGTATAGTTTTTTCAGTAACTTGTAAATTTTTCCCCAACTTTGTAAATTTGTCATTTAAAACTTAACTTGGATTTTGTCCATCCAAGATCTTACTTGTAAATATATTACTATCTGGCGGTCAACAGTCTTGATTCTAGTCGTTTTGACCTAGCGGAAATTCCAGTTGCCTGGTCTATGTGGTCACTATACCCTGAAGGCACAGCTGATTTTATTGTGTGGGTGTAGTGACTGCCGTCAAACCCACTTGAATCCATTCTACTGGGTGAGTTATCACTCATCAATTTTTTTTATAAGAGGAGCTTACATTTAAATTAAAGAAAAAAAAGGACCTGTTATCTTATCCTATATTTTCAATGATTAAATGTAGTGGCCTTAAACAATAATTTGTTTTCTTACCCAGTATTTTACCGGACTTGACATAGTAGTTTTCTTTTCCTGGTTTTGTTTCAACGTTAAAGGCTAAACGGACCACCATTTGGAGCCTTAATTTTAGAAAGTAAAACTATGGTGGCGCCTCTCTAAATTTGGACTAAAATACAGATTTTGACTTTAAAAGCTAAACGCTCATCTGTCACTAAAAGAACCTATACCGTATGGAGGTGTTCTACTAACAGCTTGATTTGGTCGATTAGGTAAGAGTTGTAGGTAGATAACCTTCTCAGGGCGTACCTAGGTCACAGTTGTTATCTGTATGATAACGGTTTAGGGCGATTCATTTTTAACCACATTTTACGAGACGTTACAACTGGCGCCCAACTTTAACTAGATATTGTCTAATATCGTACAGTGACATTTTTGTGTTTTTCTAGGTTTTGTGAGGTTTAGCTTTTACAATTGTATGTTAAATTTTGGATATTTTAAATTTGCAACTTGGCGAATTTATAGTTGTTTTTGGTTGACATTGTTGGTATATGAATATAGTAGACACTTATAATAAATTCTTAGTGACGATAAAATTTTACATGGAAATTTTTTTCTTGACGTTTTGGTGAGCTTAATTTTTTGAAATTTTATTTTATCATAAATAATATTAAATTATAATTGTAAATTTCTTGACTTTTTGGTGAAATTTTTTTTAAAGAATTTTATTTGGCCCGAAATATTTTAAATTTTTTTCAAAATGTATAAGTTAAATATAGATAGACTCGCTAAAGATGAGCTGGGGTATGAAGTAGGAATAAGGGGTATTAATCCTTCGGGAACAGTTGAGTCGTTAAGGAAATGCCTACGATCACTGTTACGTTTAGAAATGCCAGGTGATCTAGTACAAAGTTCTGTGGAACTAGATAATGAAAAAGAAATTTTAGAATGCACTACTAAACTTGTAGAATTAAAAGAAATCATTTCGACTTTTTCTGGAACGTCAAAACAAATTTCTAAAATTGAAACAAAATTTAATAATAAGGGGTTGATCAAACGTTAGCAAATTCAACTATGGCAAATACAGGACAAAGTCCTTCACATACTAATACTTCTAATAATTTTCAGCAAACCTCTGCAGGCAGTTCAAATTATAAAAGTGTACCAGTTTATAAATGGGGTATTAAATTTTCAGGGAGTTCAGGACTAAGTTTTAATGCATTTTTACAAAAGGTTGAGGAACTTCGTATTTCGAGGCGTGTAACTGAGACCGAATTATTTCATTCAGCTTCAGATTTATTTGAGTCACATGCTTTAAATTATTATCATTTAATTTGCAAATATGCAGCTGATTGGGATTCTTTAATTAAATTAATGAAAGATGAATTTTTACCAGCGCATTTTGGAGACAAACTATGGAAACAGATTTTGAATCGTACCCAAGGTTCGGATGAAGCCATAGGAGTTTACGCAGCAGCTATGACGCAATTATTTCATAGAATGCCTTCAGCAGTTTCTGATTCTTTACGTTTAAAGGTTTTAAGATCTAACATGATGCCATTTTATCAGGAACGGTTAAGTTTACATGAAATTAATACACCTTTTGAATTGATCGAATTATGTAGGAAGTTAGAAGAAACTAGATTGCGTGTAGAAGAATTTAAACCGCCTAGGAAGGGTAATGTCTCTCTTGAACCTGACCTTGATTATCAGCCTATAAAACGTGAGTTTTCTAAACATACTGCTAGTGAAGTCGATTGTACAAGTTCTGTGTCACAAAAATCTAATTTGGATTGTAGTAACTTGAATGTTGGTAATAGTAATAAAAATTTCAATAATAATACAAAATATACAGGGAGACCAAATTTTCAAAATTTTTCAAATCGACAATACAGGCCTCAGAGCCAAAATTCTTTTGCAGGTAATAGAAATTTTCAAAATAATAGACAAAACAGATATGTACATTTTAATTCACAAAATAGTTCACAGAATAATCAGTCTTACCATAACAATTCACAAAATAATTTTAAAACATTTAATAGAAATCATAATGATAATTCTTATCAAAACAGATCGAATAATTTTCAGAACAATAATCGTAATTATAATAATCCCTCTCACTCTAATATTAATAATACAGTTGAATCTCAAAATAGTTTTAGGACACAAAATTCTCAAAATTTTTCTAATACTTCTCAAAATGAAAATCAAGGCACTGATACTCAAGTTTGTTTTAAATGTAACCAACCAAATCATTATGCAAAAAATTGCACATCACGTACAAAGAAATGTTTTACTGGTGGTAAATTAAATGTAACAAAGAAAACTTGTCCAACTTGTAATAATAGTAATATATCTAATCAGGGAAATGGTTCAAGAAGCCAATCTTATGTCGGCGGTTAGCTTCGAATTTAGACTCGACCATAAAAGATTTTCATTTTAAAGATAAAATTGTTTTAGATTATGTTTTTTCTCACGTAGGACCTGGAGAATGTCCTTATTTAATGGTAAATATTTTGGGGTTAAATTTTTACGGACTTTTGGATTCAGGGGCAAATAAAACTTTTGTAGGAGGCAAAGGCTGGGATAAATTAAAAGCTTTAGGTGTTAAATTGGATATCAATAAGAAAGCATTGTGTACAATAGCTGATGATAGTTCATGTGAATGCATAGGTATAGCAAGTGTACCGATAAAGGTTAGGGATGTAGTAAAATTGATCGATATTTATGTAGTACCTGAGTTACGCCATGAGCTTATTTTAGGTATTGATTTTTGGATAAAGTTAGGTATTGTACCGGACATGCGCAGAGGAGAGTGGCATTTTTCATCAGAGCCTTTAGTTAATTCTGAGATATCCTTGATGCACTGTGATGCAGATTTAACCGATGAACAGCTGGAAAGATTAAAGAAAGTAGTTTCAACTTATTTTGATAAAATTGGGGATCGTTTAGGATGTACGTCCATGGTTAAACATAAAATTTTTACAGATAGTGAGCCTATTAAGCAAAGGTATTATCCCGTTCCTCCTTTTAAACAAAAACTTATCGATGAAGAGGTAGACAAGAAGTTAGCTACTGGTGTTATCGAGTCTTCAACTTCTGCTTGGTCATCTCCAGTGCTACTAGTACCAAAGGACGAAGGAGAGAAGAGATTTGTAGTAGATTTCAGAAAGCTGAACGCCGTTTCTAGGAAGGACGCGTATCCATTGCCTTACATTTCAGCTATTCTGGACAAACTTGGAGGTGCTCGTTACCTAAGTTCGTTAGATTTACAAAGTGCATATTGGCAGGTTAAACTGGAGGAGGATAGTAAACAGTATACAGCATTTACAGTTCCAGGGCGTGGTTTATTTCAATTTCGTAGGTTACCTTTTGGTTTACATAACGCTCCAGCTACTTTTCAAGGACTCATCGATACAGTTTTAGGTGCTGATTTACAACCATATGTTTTTTGCTACTTAGATGATATCATTGTTGTTTCTCCGGACTTCGACAAACATATAGAAATTTTACAGATTGTTTTTGATAGGTTAGATAAAGCTGGTTTAACTCTGAATAAGGAAAAAAGTAAATTTTGTCGTGCTGAACTAAGATATTTAGGTTATGTGGTTAATCGACATGGTATTTCTGTAGATCCTGCTAAGATAGAAGCTATTACACGGATTCCAACACCGAGGACAGTCACAGAAGTACGTAGAATCATAGGTATGTTATCATGGTACCGACGTTTTGTTCCTAGTTTTTCTGATTTAATTTCACCTTTTACTAGTTTGTTGCGTAAGGGAGCAAAATTTTCTTGGAATGATGACTGCGACGAAACTTTTCAAAAAATTAAAAACGTTTTAGTTTCTGCACCCATTTTGACTTGTCCAAATTTTGATCATGAGTTTATTCTTCAGACAGATGCAAGTAATTATGGGGTAGCAGCAGTATTATATCAGTCTATGATGGTAGAGAACACGTGGTATGTTATATATCGCGTAGTTTAACTCGACAAGAAATAGTATATTCAGCAACAGAAAGGGAACTTTTAGCACTGCTTTTTGCAATTGAAAAATTAAGATGTTACTTAGAAGGTGCAAAATTTTCAGTGGTTTGTGATCACTATAGCCTTTTATGGTTAGATAATCTTAAGAATCCTCAGGGTAGATTAGGTCGTTGGGCATTGAGATTGCAGCAGTTTGACTATAAGGTCATTCATCGCAAAGGGCGAGATAATGTTGTTGCAGATGCTTTGAGCCGTAGTGTGACTGAATCTTGTGATACCCTGGAAATTGTTAACGTAGATCTACAAGAAGTACAGGATAAGTGGTATATTGACCTTGCACAGCGTATTATGAACATTCCATTGAATTTTCCTCATTGGAGAGTTACTGATGGTAAGATCTATAAGTATGTTCATCTTGATTTTCCAGATTTGCGTGACCCATCTGATTTTTGGAAATTGGTTTTACCTAAGGAAAGGAGACGAGAGATCATGGAGTCTTGTCATAGTTCTCCTACTGGAGGTCATTTAGGAGTCCACAAAACTTATATGAAAATTTGTCGTTTATATTATTGGCCTTGTATGAGAGCTAACATTACTAAATTTGTCAAACATTGTATAGTGTGTCAACGGGTGAAACCAGAGCAAAAATTACCAGCTGGTTTGATGAAGGACAATTTGGTTCCAGAACATTGTTGGTAAGTCATCAGTATGGATTTGTTTGGACCACTACCTAAAAGCAAACGGGGAAATATGTATATTTTTGTAGTAACAGATATTTTTAGTAAATTTAACTATTTCTTTCCAATCAGAAGGGCAATTGCAAAAACCGTTGTTGATCTTTTAGAAGAAAGAATATTTTTAGTTCATGGAATACCTAAAGTTATTCGCAGCGATAATGGGGTACAATTCAAAAGTCGCGAATTTCAATCTTTAACTCAAAAATATGGGGTTAGAACACTTTTTAATCCAAATTATCATCCATTACCAAACGTTACAGAAAGAGTTAATAGAGTACTTAAGTCAATGATTTCAGCTTTTGTCTCTGATAAATCAGAGAATTTGGGACGAAAATTTAGCGGCGTTAGCTTGTGCTGTTAATACTGCGGTATATGAGGTGACGGGACGCACACCATATTTTATTAATTTCGGAAAAGAAATGATACTTCACGCCAGCAAATATAATAGGGCTACGGATATTCAAAATTTAACAGAGAGAGATAAACATAATAATTTGGTCAAAAGAGTAGAAAGTTTGATAAAATTAAGGGAATTTGTAAATAAACGATTACAACAAGCTCATCAAAGGTCAAGAAATCAATATAATCTTAGGCGTCGAGACGTTCATTTTCAGAGAGGAGATTTAGTTTGGAAAAGACTTTATGCTTTGTCTGACGCAGGAAATTATTATTCTTCTAAATTAGCCGGAAAATTTGAAGGACCTTTTAAGATATGTAAAAAAGTAGGCTATTGTGTATATGAATTAGAGGACACGAACAGAAAGTCTAAGGGTAACTGGCATATTCAGGATCTTAAACCATACTTTGGTCCTGAAGATGAATAAATTTTGAATGACATTTCTTTTCTATTAGCTTTCAATATAAAAAAAAATTATTGCATATTTTTTTCCTTGGAAAAGGGGGTGACTGTTATGGGCAGAAAATAGCAACAGGATGTAATAAATAGTTAGAAACAAAATTTCAGTTTTATACTTCATTTTTTTTAAGTAAATATTTTTATTGTGGAATTTTTGAGACCTTAATAAGCAATTAAATAATAAATAAATAATACCTTATACCTTCTGTAAATCCTCGTTAAGGGTGAAAGACAAATATAGGGCTCGATGTGAGTTCAAGTGAATTTTTCCTGATTATTTTCCATGTTTTGGCTAGTATATTTTTATGACAATTTCTTGATATATTGCTAGTCGTAGAGACTTGATAATTGGATACATGGGTTTTGAACTTGGATTGGATCTTTTTGTTTTCGAAATGGGGTTTCTTTAAAAGTGTTTATTTTTAAAACAATTTATTAGGTGATTTATAAGCCAGCTGTTTGACAGTTGGAATGTCAGGACGCTGACATTTCTCCTGTCGAGTTTTAGGCGAGAACCTACCATAAGTCGTATTCTGACGACACAGGCGACCGAGTTTTGCTGAGAAAAAGGGTTAACCTTATTGCTGCGACTTTTCGAATCGGCGTAAATTGTTAGGGATTTTGTTTCTTTTGAAGGTTAAGGTTGGTCCTGCTGTCGAAGGAACCGTAGGTTGGTAGATTGGAGATTGGGGGGATATGACGTGCCTCTTTTCTTCGTGACCGTCAAGAGAAGAGCACATGGGATAAGACCCAAATAAATTTCTTTTGGAAAATGCCACATGGTCAAATATAATTTTTGGGAATCATCCCTTTTTCGGATTGTATTATTAGTGGTCTTTGGATGGTATACAATCCCTGGCTAGGATGCCGATACGAATGTGTTTTCTTCAGGGACGGGAAAACCCTTATTAATTTAAGGTAAGCGAAATTGTACAGACCAGATTTAGGGTTGTAAAAAATTTGTAAAAAATTCAAAATTGATTTAAGTAATTCTAGTATGAAAGGATTTTACTTATATAGGGTATTTCCTTTGCAGGGTTTTAGGAGGGACTAAGTTTTTTTGCAAGGGCCTAAACCTTTTGTTTAGATAAAGTTTTGGATCGGACTAAATTGTAACTACCTAATTTTGGATCAGATGTTTTACGTTTGGGTTAAAGTATCTGAGTTTATGGTTTGGACACATTGGGGTTGGTATTTTAGAACCTAAAATTCCATTGGAAAGTTTTGACATGACCTTGAATGACCTTGGGACTTGGGAACCTTCTCCATGGTTTCAACGCACCGAGAGGCAACTCCGATAGTTGCAGACAGCTAAGTGTAGCTTTTGGAATTTCACTTACCGGTGTAGTTACCAACATTGATTCTTGTCGAGGGGCAATTTTCCCTACCTTTTATTTACCTGGTGCAATATTGTTTGTACCTCATCGAGGTTCTTTTATTTTGGGAGGCCTTACCGAGGAATCAATGTTATGAACTTTACCGGTGGAGTCCTTCAGACACTTAATTTGCTATAATAATAATAATATAATCATTATGTTTTACCTTTTTAAAAACCTTTTCTCATGTGCGTTCGAACAAATGTAAAGTCCCAGTGACTGTAAGCGCGGGCGGATTGTCGACAACACGCAAGCGTATCACCAGGCCTCGTTAGTCCAAGCTGGACATTTAATTTTTGGTATTTTATAAAATTTTCATGTAACTAAATTCAAATATTAGAATCGATACGCGTAGTCAAGTAACTACATTTTTACTTGGACTTAAGTTTTAAGTGTAAATACAGGGGAAGCTTTTATTTTCGTCGGGTAATAGAGGGAGGTGGATCCTAGCATCGTTTTGGCCTAGTGGACCTATCGGTACTGGGGTAGCTAAGCTGACCCAGGGCCGGTACTTGTGACTGTACCCTGTAGAAGCACAGTTGGATTTTTCGTGCAGGGGGTATAGTCACCGTCAAGCGTGCTAGTGTCCACAACCATTTGGACCTTTTTGAGAATAACCTTGTATAGTTTTTTCAGTAACTTGTAAATTTTTCCCCAACTTTGTAAATTTGTCATTACCGTAACTTTAAAACTTAACTTGGATTTTGTCCATCCAAGATCTTACTTGTAAATATATTACTATCTGGCGGTCAACAGTCTTGATTCTAGTGGTTTTGACCTAGCGGAAATTCCAGTTGCCTGGTCTATGTGGTCACTATACCCTGAAGGCACAGCTGATTTTATTGTGTTTGTGTAGTGACTGCCGTCAAACCCACTTGAATCCATTCTACTGGGTGAGCTATCACTCATCAATTTTTTTTATAAGAGGAGCTAACATTTAAATTAAAGAAAAAAAAGGACCTGTTATCTTATCCTATATTTTCAATGATTAAATGTAGTGGCCTTAAACAATAATTTGTTTTCTTACCCAGTATTTTACCGGACTTGACATAGTAGTTTTCTTTTCCTGGTTTTGTTTCAACGTTAAAGGCTAAACGGACCACCATTTGGAGCCTTAATTTTAGAAAGTAAAACTATGGTGGCGCCTCTCTAAATTTGAACTAAAATACCGATTTTGACTTTAAAAGCTAAACGCTCATCTGTCACTAAAAGAACCTATACCTGAGATAGAGCTAGCGTATGGAGGTGTTCTACTAGCAGCTTGATTTGGTCGATTAGGTAAGAGTTGTAGGTAGATAACCTTCTCAGGGCGTACCTAGGTCACAGTTGTTATCTGTATGATAACGGTTTAGGGCGATTCATTTTTAACCACATTTTACGAGACGTTACAACTTAGTGGGAACGGTCAATAAATCTTTGCTGTCAGGGGTAATTTGGGTCACTAAAATGCAATAGCGCCATACTTGTAAATACAGATGGCCAGTCTGTCTTCCGGGGTTTATTTGGCATAACAAAGAAAAAATAAAGGTCAGTAAACCGACAGGGTAGATAAAAAGTAAAAGAGGTGTTTGATTAAATTAAAGGTAATCTGCATTATTAAAGAATAATAACAAAAAGGGTTGAGTATGTGTAAATATGAATAATCGCGCTTGACAAACGTATTATCAAGATTGGCAATGATAAAAATAAAGCAGGGGTGTAGATATTGACATGATGCTACCTGTAGAACGTTAACAGATAATAGGTATATATAAATCGGTGTGATGGGTTTTCTTGAGAAAAGGTTATAACCGGCGATAGTGCGCTGTCGAGGTTTCCGGTACCTAAGTAACATGAAAACAACATCTGCTCGAGAAGAAAAGTGACACCTGCTTATGGGCGGATGGACTCCTAACTTTTATTGCACCTTTATATGTTATACGTTGAGGTGTCCGATATTTGGTTTGGGTATTGTGCTGATTGTAATCGGCTAATTACAGTAAATTAATTTAACAGTGGGCTCCACTGATCAGGTTTTCGGCGCCTCACGGACTGTCCGACAGCGGGGTTCCACTGAAGGGCTTTCCACCCTACGTAGTAGCATTATGCCAAGCGTGTACGTCATTTGGGGTGATACTGTGTGTTAAAAAAGGTATTTAAAGAGTAAATGAAAATTATACGTACACGTCAGAGGGGCGATACCAATAATAAAATGCAGGTTATCTGGGTTATATCAGAAAAGGGGTGATAGGTAAAAAGCGACGAAGTGATAAAGTGCATGCAGAGGTTCGCCGCAGACGCACAGTAACAGGTATAGGGGTTTTGGTAAAACAACTGTAAAGAACACGGGGATCACCATCAGTGTCGCAGACATCAGATGTGTGAGCTATGAGTGGGGAAAATGTAGCCAAGAAACTCACCTGTAGTGTCGCAGGCATACAACAGGTGACAGAAGTAAAAGGGGTACAAATTACGGAAGACAGACAAGGGCCTATGTTAATATATTGAAGTGTTAGGTTATAAATATTTTCATGTATTTAAAATGTAAAATTGATAACTAGCTAAAGTATGAATAAAAAACTGATAAAAACAGGTTGATTCTTTGATTTCTTATATCTATAATGCGACAGACTAAAAAGGGGAAAATATAATTAAAAACTATCAAAATCTGATATAAAATTTACTGTTGTACCAAACTTTAAAAGAACCTGAAATAAACACAACGTAGGAAAATAAGGTAATACATCCAGACGATTACAGCCAACGTGACTGACTTTGTCACGTGATGAATAGACTGGGGGTAGAGCAGTTTCAATGGAAACGGAGAAAGGTTGTCCGCAGGGTTCGAGCCTGGGCCCGACGCTGTGGCTAATATGTATGTAGAAATGGTTTGAGGCAATAAGCGAAATAGGAGACAGGGAGAAAGTTAAAGAACAGGCATTCGCGGATGACCAAATTCTAGTGATTAGTGGAACATCAGTGAGAAAAATAGAGGAACTTTGGGAAAGGGTATGGGAAAAGTGCAACATGTGGGCAAAAAATCTAGGCTTGAATACAATGAAGATAAAACAAATGGGAGGTTTATAGAAGCAAGGGGTAGGATAAGAAAGCCAGTAATTAAGATGGGAGAAATCAGGGTAGAAATGAAAGAAAACATAGGATATTTAGGGTTAACACTAGACACAAAATTCAATTTTATAGCACAAGGAAAAAAAAAATAAGGAAGAAAGCAGGAGAAATGGTTTTTAAATTAGTGGATTTAGCGAGGAATAAGGGAAAGGTAAACAAACAAGTAGTAAAGGGGAATTACGAGGGGGTAGAGTAGTGAAACCAGCAATGTTATATGGGACGAAAATATGGGGAATCAAAGCAAAGGACTCAAGGATAAAAAAACAACTAGGCGCGGCACAAAGGTACTATCTTCCAGCAATAATTAGGGCGTATAGAACAACGCCGACTTCGGCACTCCAAGTGATATGCGGTACGGACCCTATACATACACTTGCAAAAATCTTGAACCGGAAATGGAGGGAAGACAAGAGGGACAGAAAAATGGAGAAAATAGAGACCGAAGGAAGGATACAACCATGGGAAAGAGAAATTTGGAAAAATGAAAATATGTTAGGAAGGAATAATAGTAAATACATATATGTGGATGCCAGTGAAAATATAGCTGGGGGAACAGTAGGAATTGGGGTTATTTATACAGGCAGTGAAGGACGGAAAGTAACAGGGGTACAAGGAACAGTTCAGGCAGAAATAGTGGCGGTAAGGGAAGGAATCAAGAAAGCGCTAGAATTGGGACACGGTGAGTATGTAGTATGTACAGACAATGAAGGGATAGTAAAAATGATAGGAAACTTTAGAACAAAACACAAGGCAATTGCAGAGTTACAAAAAGAAATAGCCAGAGCGAAAACAGCAGGAAAGAAAATAGTAATAACTAGAGCGAAACGGGAAAATAATGCAATGAGAAGAGCAGATGAAAAAGCAAAAGGAATAGCAAGTAGAGAAGACATCCAGACGGAAGAAGAAACAGTTATGATGAGTAATAAAAAGCTAAGGAGAAAGAGACTACTCGAAAGAACAAAGAGAGATTGGCAAAACGAATGGGATAGAGAAACTAAAGGAAGGTAGTTTTATGCTATGTGCTCGGAAGTGGGCAGAGAAAGACTGAATTTAACATTTAAGGGCACGCGACTAACAACAGGACATGAGAATATTAAGGGATATTTGGCTCGGTTTAAAAGGATTGAAGGTGAGGGGGAATGTGAGTGTGGCGAGGGCATAGAAACAATGAGGCATGTGAGAGAGGAGTGTAGGGTAGGCAATAGAGAAAGATGGAGACAATAGTATAACAACAGAGGGTTGGTGGGAGGGATGAGGTACGGCGGGAAAATAAATGTTGAACTAGTAAATTTCATCAATGAATGGGCAGAAGCAGCGTTAGAAACGGAGGAACAATGACGGCTCACAGCTTTCTTTGATTCAGTGGCAAAAGTAATATGTGTGTAAATATGCGTGTAAATATGTATATGATTGTGATAAAACTAAGTATGTAGGGATACGTGGAATTAAAAACGGAGAACCTTAAAATTAAAGACTAGGGTGGATGTAAATGTAAGGCAATAGGGATTGGCTCAAGCAAGAAAGGGGCGGGGCTTGTTAAGGGTGCTAGAAAACAGTTATGAGGGAATATGTAAATAAATTGAGTGTAATGATTAAGTTTACGTTTAAGTGTTGTACTATTAGTTAACCCTTTTTTATACTATGTTAAGAGTTAGGTTTATAACAATTGTGTTTTATTTGATTTGGTAATGATTGAGTAAAAATTCATATTAAGTTGGAATAATTATCTTATAATATGAGGTCAAAGACACTTTGGGAGATGTTTTCTTAATGGTAGCTTTTCTGTCTTGGTTATATTGTATTGTTTTGTGATTTTTGATTACAGAATAATTTGTATTAAGTTAAAAAGGTTTTACTAGATTATACGACTTTAAAAGCATTTAGAAGTTATTGGATAAGGTTTGGATTGTTGTTGTTTGGTTTAGGTCATTTCCTGTGTTAAGATTTTAGGGCATTAGGATTATTTTATATTATTAGTATTAGGAGACATTTTTTTTTACTTTATAAGAACATAATTGTATAATAATGTAATTGTATTTGAAAAGAATAAGAGAATGAAGGTCTTCTTTCCCCGATGAAACATCGCACCCCTTGTCCCGAGGGCACGCTTGAGGGACAAGGGGGGTGAGATGGAGACGAGGAGGTTGTTGGGGTTTCGTTGAGAGTGGTTTCGCTAGATAGTTGGTAGATGTCGCGCGCCAAAACCGAAAGGTGGGAGGCTTTATGCGCTTTTTCTTCGTATGTCCTAACTGTCCCACTTTGGTCTTAGCTCTCGAGCGAACAAGACGTGCTTTGAACGGATCTGTTTGATTTTGCGGAAACTTTGTGGATTATGACGACTTTTTACGGAAATAAGGACAACGATTTTGTGGAACAGGATAAGTACAGAAAACAGGACTGATTGATGACGACTTAGCTATTTTGTAGGGACATTTCGCGCGATTATGTGTGCCGTTTAGAAAGTGGGAATAGGTAGATAATAGGAACCCGGACCCTGAAGCAGGGAGCCCGGGGTAGGGGCCGGATACCCAGTTTTTAGGCAACTTGTGGCGATAGAATTTAGGGAGAAAAACAGCTTTCTAAAAGAAGAAAAGCAAACAAAATTAGACATTAAAACACTAACTAAAAGTGATTTTAAAAAACATTCCATACATATTAGAAACAGAAAATGTACAACAAAGAACTATAGACTCTAAAAAAAAAACAGCTACAGAGTGTGCAAATGTAAAACGACGGAAAGTGAGTTAAATCCAAACACACAACTTGTATGCAGGGGAACAAAGCAAGGGTGAACGAATATAGACAAATGGAGGGTGCACGGAGACTAAAAACACCTCTGAGGGTTACACGGGGTGAAAATAAGTAAATCTGTAACAGGAGCACAGAAGCCTACGGAAGTGTTTAAGGTTTGGGATAAATAAAGGGAACGGTACTCTCTATGGGCACAAGGCATTTAAATCTAAGAACTAAATTAATCATGCCCATTCAATTAAAGAAATAAATCGAGAATGCCTGGGTATTGAGAAATAAATTCCCCATGCCCGGCCGGCAAATAGCGAACGCGGTAAATTATTACGTGCCGTAAACTGACTTGGACAATTTCGGAGTGCAGAAATACCGACAAAGATACAAAGCAATGGGTAACAAAGGACAAAGTAGTGAAGGTGGACAATAATTGACCAGAGGGCCGATCAAGGGACGACGGCGACTCTGGGCGTCGAACTTGGAAACTCAGTGCGATTGGATAGGGCGGGTGCGGATTCGTGCTCATTCGAACGACATAGGGCTCTACGGCGTCCCGACGCTCTCTGGGGTCCATCCGAACACAAAAAATCATGTGTGGGATAAAGTACGTTTGGGAACAAGGACAGTTCAAAAAACGACGCCGGGCGTCGGCGTGCTTTTTGTCCCGGAACTACAGGGCGTCTGCTGAAAAAAAGTGCAGGACGTGTGGAGGTGCGAGACGTGGTCGAAATCGGTACGGCAGACAATACCGACGCCGGAAATTTTCTACGTCGCGGCGCCACGGCGCGCTTGTGGTGCTACGTTTTGAAGTGAGAGGCGGTACGACGAATCGAGGAGGACAAGTGGATGCAAAATCCAAAAAAAAGTGATCGACGCCGTTCAGTTTCGCCGTCGTGGCGCTTACTGGGGGTGAACCAGTGAACGATTAGTACTTGGAGTGGTGCGGCAAGATAGAACGGACAAACAAAATAAATAAATAAATTAAAAAGAAAAAAATAATAATAATAACAATATGCCGAATAAAAGCAGCATGGACGACATGGATGTGGAACAAGCGTGGAAAAAAATAGAAGAGGAAGCAAAGAAGATCGGGGCAATACCAAGGAGGCAATCGGTTTCGAGGCCCCCCCCCCCCCCCCCCGATGGGAGACCCACGAAAACGAAAAAGCTCCTGTACGGCAAGGACGGGTGTCACGGAGGAGGAAGACCTAGATAAATCAATCTGTGAAATAGAGGGCGAAAACCTAGCACTGGAGCAGGAAGCAAAAAAGATTAGATCATGGAAATGGCCATCGGAAAAAAACCGAAGAAAAAGAAAAAGAAAAGGGGAAAATAACAAAAGGTAAGGAGATTGAAATTGTACTTGTAGATTTATATTCGGAACAAAATGAGGGAATAGGTTGTAACAGACAAACAGACAAAGGAAAAAACAATGAAAACGATACAGACAAAAACATATCAACAGCGAAAGGGGACGCGGCTGGCGACGAGGATGGGCCCGAGCGTAAAAATGAGATAAACGCGGAAAAAATAATAGCAACAATTAATGACGCGAGGGAACAAATTTTTAAAGCAACAACGAGACGCTCGGGGGGGGGGGGGGGGAGTGCAATTTAACCTGGAGGAGCATCAAACGGTAAGGGAGCAAACAGATATAATCACAAAACAGGTTATAATTATGGCATATCACCTAGGGAAAAAAACAGTACAAGGGCAAAGCGAACAAAATGGGCAAACACATAATACAAAGCTAGAACAACTATTACAAAAACAAACAGAACAAATAAAACTGCTAAAAAATGAAATCGAATCCATTAAAGTGGCGTTAAAGAACAGCGGAGAGAAAAGACAAGAACAAAGCCGAGAACGGAAAAAGAGGGAAGAACGGAAAAAAAGAGAAGAAAGGACAGAGAACATGCAGACGGAAACGGATGTAGAAAACACGCAAGATACAGACGGGGGTGGAAATACAGACAGACGATTAGACGAAGATACCGACACATAAACAGATTGGACAGGGGTACAAAGAAGGAGATCGCGGAAAAGACTACAGCAACAAAAAACATATGCACAAGTGGCAGTACATTCACAGGGGGGCTGGAAAACGCCGGAACATAAAGAAAGGCTGCAGTCAACGATTTCCATACCGAATGTGACTGACCCAAAAATGGTCATACAAAAGGTCAAAAACATCATAAAAACAGACATACAAGGGGGAATAAAAAACGTAATACCGCTAAAGGACGGCAAAGTCATATTCCAGTACAAGGATGAACTGCAAAAAAAAAAACGGTGGTTGACAGACTAAGCGCGACAAAAGACCTAACAATAAGGACAAAAGACATGATCAAACCGAAAATGACACTGACGGGGATTACAAAGGGGTATACAGACGAAGAGCCATGGAACACAATAATAGACGAGAATGAGGACATAAACAAAACATACGGACAGGGATTGCACACGCGGACAAAAATAGTCTCGCGCAAGGAATGCCGAAATCCACGGAAGGAAAACATAGTAGTGGAAACAGACACTGATGTGTTTAAATACTTCGTAAAAAAGACAAGGATTTACGTAGATATGGTGACGGTTTTCGTAACAGAGGCCATCAGCGTGTCTTTGTGTTACAATTGTCACAAATACGGGCACGTGGCAAAATATTGCAGTGGCATACCGGTGTGTCACATATGCGGTCAAAGTCACAGGGGGACGCATGTAATGAGACCGAAGCGGGCTGTCCGAACTGCAGGACAGCACGATGCCATAAAGACCTAAGGCAACACACAGCAAGGGATAGACGCTGTCCAATTTATATTAAGAAGGAACAACAAATGAGGCAAAACATAGACTACGGCCGGCAAGCACAATTGTCCTAATGGGCCTGCAGATTTTACAAATCAATATAGACAGGGGAAGAGAGGCAACATTGCTATTGGAAAAAGTGATAGAGGAAAAAAACGGACATAATCTTAATACAATAACCATATAAAAAAGGGATGGATATGCGAAATTATACAATACACACAAACAGCCCACAGTCAAAAGTACAAATATGGTCGAAGGCTTCGATTAGAAAGATAATTACCCGGAAAGATCTAACCAATGATAATATGGCCACTATCGAAATAAGAGACAAAAAAAACGAGAACAAAAAAATCCTTATAACGTCTATCGATGATGAGCCAGGGGGGAGAAATAATAATAGGCTGGAGGAAAATTCTTATAAAATAATAAACATAAAAGAGAAACATATACTCGCCGGGGACCTCAACGCACATCACGAAGCATGGGGGGAACGACAACGGACGAAAGGGGAAATAAGCTATTAGACTGGGCGCTGACAAACGGATATGACATAAACAATGACGCGACACAATCACCAACCTTTCAAGGATCTAGGGGAAACAGCTATATAGACGTCACACTTACAAAAGGCGTCCACATAGAAAATTGGCAGGCGCTGGAAGATGAAACACTAAGCCTGCACAAGTACATAACATATAGCGTACAAATAGAAAAATCTGAGGCAAAAAGGACAAGGGTGTACGACTTCGCGAACACAGATTGGGAGGGATTCAAGAGGGAACTAAGAGCTCGACTTTTAGAGCACACATGGGACATACAGACAGACGGACAGGTGGAACAAAAGGCCGAACTGCTACAAAAAATTTGCAGCGAACTATACAAAACAAAAATAGGGCACAAATACTAGGGGGAAAGGGATCAAGAATGGTGGACAACCGCGCTTCAGAAACTAAGGCAAGCAGTTCGGCGACGCAGACGTGATGCGCAAATAGAGAGAGAGCCGGCCGAGAAAGAAAGAAAAGCACAATTATACAAACAAAAAAGGCAGGAATATAAAACAGAAATTAAACCAACAAAAACACAATACGTTCAAGAAAAAATAATGGAACTCTCGCAGGAGGAGCCATGGTACAGGGTGTGGCAATTTCTTGGGAAACAGAAAATAAATATTGCACAAACAAATATACAAAAAGAAGACGGGAGCTTTACAACAAATGAGACAGACACAAATAGATATCTGCTGGATAAATACTTCCCTGAGGATGAAGAAGACCAGGACACGGTGGAAATGAGAACGCTTACACTAAAAGAGAGGCAATATCAAAGAGAAACAGATCCCGAAAGAAACACAATGGAAGTGCAGGACATTATTAGAAACTTAAAAAGCCGACGAAGTCATACCACATATATTCGAAATAGCGAAAGAGATATGACAGGCATCTACAAAGCGTCCAGACACGCAAAAGTGGTCTTCCCTAGGGTCTGGAAGGGGGCTCGGGTTGTGTGGATCTCCAGAAAGGACGCCACGCCTAGACCGATTAGCCTCCTCCCGACCCTGGGGAGGATACTCGATAAAATTGCAAACAAAAGACTGCAGGCCCATCTGGAAAGGACGAGTGCTCTGGACAGAAGACAGTTTGGTTTCAGAGAAGGAATTGGGACTATCACCGCTTTGGACGCCCTCACAAAGCAAATAGAACGGAACAGACAGCAAGGGTGTCATCAATAGATTGTAGGACTAGACCTTATGAATGCATTTAACAGCGCATGGGAGCCCAGCATCAGTCAAGAACTGGAAATGGCGGGTACCGGAAATAACCTCCGACGACTATACGAGGATTTCTTGCATATCAGGAAAATATCATCGGGTGAAGTGACAAAATCAATGAACAGGGGGTGTCCACAGGGTCCAGCTTGGGCCCGACCTTGTGGCTAGTGGTCATGCAGGGCTGGTTTCGAGAAATGGACAAGGCATCCAGAAAGTGGACAACAAATGAAGCGAATAGGCGGCAAATAGACGAAGAACATGCAGGCGGTCCAACCGAAATTCAGGCATATGCGGACGATCAAATACTCATAATAACGGGGAGATCGTCCAAGGAAATTGAAAAAAATTGGGAGAAAGTATGGGAAGGATGTAAGCAATGGGAGAAAACGACAGAAGTGAAATACAATCAGGCCAAAACAGAAATAATGTTTATGCCTAAGGCAGGGAACATTAGACCGCCAGTTATAAAAATAGAAGGAAAGAACATTGCAAACAAGGACATAATAAAATGTTTGGGGGTAACGATAGATAAAAAGCTGACATACTTGGAGCACATTAAAAATACTAGAACAAAAGTAGCACAAGTAGCAACCAAAATTGTAGGACAAATATCACGGGTATTTGACCATGATAAAGATGTGCTTAAAGCGGTAATAGAACGAGTCAACGAGTCATTAAGCCAGCAGCACTATATGCGAGTGAACTATGGGGGCACAGAGGGAACAATACGCTAATAAAAAAACATCTAGACGCAGCAATAAGACCACTACTACTACTAATAAACAGGGCATACAGATCAATTTCAAATGCAACCCTACAAACAATGGCCGGCATACCTCCTTTGTGGCTGGAGGCACAAGAGCGAAACAGTGACTGGGCCAATAAAGGAACGTAAGGAAGTATGCCACAGTGAAGACAATAGACAAGCCACAACCTACTCTCAGGGGCAGATGGCAGGAGCGACACATGGAGGCAGCAGTGGACATATACGTCGACGCCAGCATTGGCTTGGACTGAAGAACAGGGATAGGCATATTTGCAAAGAACGATAGACAAAATTACGAGTTCAAGATGCGTCTCAGGGATAAATTCTCGACGCATATGGCAGAATTGGCAGCTATTTTCATAGGAATACAGACGGGGAACAGTAAGGGATGGAAAGACATTAGCATAATTACAGACAGACAGACAGCAATTAAACAGATAAAAGAAGGAAAAATAAAAATACCAATAGTTGGACACATACTAAAGCTCGTTGAAGAAAGACTAAATACAAGCAGGACAACTAACATTAAATAGGAAGGGGGACATGACCGAAACAATCAGGAAAACCAACGAGCAAATAGATTAGCAACTGAAGCAAGGGAAAACGAAAACATACTGACAGACATGGACAAGTATAACTATGAAAATAGAACTTTAAGGAGACGAAGTAGAATCACCAGGCTTCTGGGAAAGTGGCTAGAGTACTGGGACGGTACGACTAAAGGCAGGGAGTTTCACAAACACTGCAGGGAGGTCGGGCTTGATAGGCTGGAGTTAGACTTCAGGGCAACGCAACTGACTACGGGACATGGGAACATCAAAGAATATCTGAGTAGGTTTGGGTTGACAGGGTTCCCTCCAATATGCGACTGCAATAACGAGGATACTGAAAACATTGTGCACGTTAGACAAACATGTACACTAGAATACAGACAAACAATAAGGCAACAAATAATTAGGGAATACGGTGATTTAGAATTAAGGCTGCGCATACATAACAAAGCTAACAGAATAGACATAGATAAAGCGATAGAGAGGGCAAACGGGGCGCTACAGGCAGAAAACGCGTAACACATATCTAGACAATCCAAATGACCCAATTTTGTTCCAATATATACACAAAGGTCTAATGCTAAAAGAACAAAAAAGACCTATCAAAGGCTGTAAATGAGTAGAAACAATATGGAATGGAATGCGGGACGTAAAACAAACAAGATAAGGTTGGCTTTATAAATAAATGTTATAAATAAAATATGTAAATAAAATTTGTATATTTGTATATTTGTAAATTTGCACAAATAAATAAGTGTAGGGTAATGAATAAATAGATAAATAGGGTAAACACCATGTAAATAGATACATAAATGAACAACGAAAATGAATAAATGTTTGAAAGTTGTGGGAAACACATAAAACTCTTACAAGATATAACTTTGTTCATTTAATTACTATACTATTATAAAGACTGTAAGAATATAAGAGAAAAAAAAAAGAAAAGAAAAAAAAGAGGAGGGAAGGGGAAATAAAGGAAAGAAAGAAAAATTAAAAAGGAAAAACAATAAAAATAAAAATAAAAACAATAATAGGGCAAAAGAATAAAGAAGGGGAAAAAGAGAGAAAAAAACAAAAAAGAAACAAAAGAAAAGAGAAAAACAAAAAAAAATAAACAAACAAATGACAAACAAAAATTTAAAAAATAAAAAATGGACAAAAAAGAGAAATAACAAACACAAAGGATAGACAAATAAATAAAGCGAGTGCACATAGAGTGACTGGAGGGATAAGGACGGAGGTAGTGATGTAAGGATACGTATCCAAAAATCTGTTGGATCCGAATATTAAAAGAATCCGGATTATCCGTAACCGGCCGAGAACTTGATTCGGAATCAAAATAAATTCGCATCGGTTGGTTACTAATGCAAAGTGCAAAGAGAAAACGGAATCGGAATCGACTGTAAGCGAACAACACGGTCTGCGATGTGGCATATTTGATCTTATGCTTTCTCTTTCTAATGACCTTTCCTAAAAAAAGATAGCATAGTCAGGGTAACGGGTATCATATGGGATGAGACCCATTGGTTAAACTAGTCCCGCCTCACCCGAACCGAATTCAAACGAGAACGGCGCGACGGGGTGCCTTCCTATCCCTAACCTTCGACTTCGAATGATATGATACGGCATCGACCTACCTAGCCGTGTATCCAGATAGAAAATGTTTTAGTGTTGCATGCATACGTATACATGATCTGTAACCGCTTTCGCACGGGTCAAGAAATGGATACGTATTCAGATAATGGATACGGATATTAGCTGATTCCGATTCCGTATGATTCGGATATCTAAAGAATACGGATATTTACAACACTAGACGGAGGTCCTCCCCGCTAGTTTTTCCATGGTCGGTGGAGGCGGTGGGTCGCCTTTTGGTGACAGGTGTTCCCGGCGTAAGGGTCTCGCAGATGGTGGGTACGATGTGCTCGAGACGGACACTAGATTTATACCGTAAGGTGGGAAATCGCTTCACTCTTTCCTGTCCTAATGGCGGTGCTTTTTTGTGGTCTGGGGACAGTCTGGACTTTCAAATGGCGAGCCAGCAGCCAGTCAAGAGAAAGAGGGAAGGGGAGGAAGTGGAAGCTTTGATAGATGACTTGAACGAGTATTACAAGAAGTATGGCAAGATTCCCGCCTCACACAGGCTCAGTAGATCGCCGACTGGGTCACAGGGCGAGGGACGGGATGCATATGGAAAAAAGAAGGCCCGAACGGAAAGTGAGCTGGTGGTGAATCTAACCAAGGAAGTTATGGAAAAGGTTGGTGACGCCATTGCCGTCATCATCAATGAAAGTATTGAGGAGGAAGCGTCGAGGATCAGAGAAGAAGAGGAAGAAGATGCGAGTAGTAGTGAAGAGGAAGATAAAAATGAGGACAAGGAGAGAAGACAGGAAATCAGTGCATTAGAGAAATCAGGAAAGGAAATAGGGTTGCACAGTAGCATTCTTATAACCGAGGATGACAGGAAGGGAACAATGCTGGAAATCTCAAAATCAGTGGAGTTTATCAGGGAAAAAGCTAAGGAAATTGATAAAGCAACAAGTAAGTTTTCGGAGGGTAAAATACAGTTTAATAAGGAGCAGCAACAGTGTGTGAGGAGAGGTATGGATGCAATATTGGGTGAATTGATGAACTGGACGAGGATAATTACAGAGGAAAGAATGAGATTTTTTAATGAAAGCGAGAGAGTGTTGTTTATGGAAGAACGTTTAAGAAAAGCGGAAGAGAATGCAAAAAATATGGAGAAAATGGAAGTCAATTTTGAGAGTATGAAGGATGAAATGAAAAGAATGAACGAGGTCCTGGAAAGAATGCAGGCGAGCGTGAGAGTGAAAGAGGCGGCACGGGTTAATGTGGAGGCAACTCCGGCACATAGGGTTTTTTAAAAAGTGGCGAAGGCGTAGGACAGGCCTGCCATAAACACTGCCACGGAAACGGACAACGTACTCACGACGGACATGGAAACAGACGGAAGGAGGAGAGGGCTGGCAAGAAACAAAGGTACAACAAAGGCAAAACCAAAAGAGAGACCGGAATGGAAAACGCCCCCTCCCCGTCAAACGAAATAGTCGTAAAGGCTAACGAGGGGTCCAATAATTTAGCAGCAAGAAAAGTGCGGGAGTGCCTGGAAAGAACGGGAGTGACAGGGGCAGTAGCACATGTGAGGAGGCTGCGAGATGGTGACATTGTGATAGAAAGTAAGGGTGCGGAAGAGAGGGAGAAATTGATGGATGTGCTACTGAAGGAGCAGGAGATGACGGTGAGGGTGAGTGGACCCAAACCGACTTTTCTATTCACGGGTGTGGAGAAAGGCTATGAGGCTGATTAGTTTATTGGAACGATTGTGGACCAAAATAAAGAGCTCAAGGATGAGTTAAATGATGAGGACAGGCAAAGTATGAAACTGCTAACCAAGATAGAATGTAGGAAGAATAAATGGAGAGAAAATTGGGTGGTTGAGATGAATGCTAGAGTTTTTCGCAAACTTACAAAAATGGAAAAGGTGTATCTGGACCTGGTGTGAATTTACGTGGAGGAGCATGCTAGTGTGGCAGTGTGCTACAGATGTCACTTTGGGCACACTGCCAAGAACTGTAAGGAGGAACCAGCGTGTAATAAATGTGGAGGGGAGCATGAGGGAAAAGAATGTGATGGAAGACCACCTCTCAATTGCATAAACTGCAAGAGAGTGGTAAAAGGGGACACTCAGCATTGGATAAAAAGGGTTCCGTGTATGTAAGGAGAGTGCAAATGCAGCGAAGGAGAACCCAGTATGTTTAAGGTAATTCAGGTAAACATTGGGAGGGGTAAGGCAGCGAGTGACCTAGTCAGGAAAACAGCGGAAGAATTTGGGGCACACATCGTCTGTCTACAAGAAGGCGCATGGAATGGATGGATAAACTATGACTGTGGTGGATTAGCCAAGGTTCGAGTGTGGGTGAGTGAGGGGGTGCGCTGCATTTCCCTCAAGGATGTTGGGAGTGCAAATGCGGCTGCGATTGTGGTTGGGGATAAAAGCAGTGGAGTGTTAGTAATGGTTTGTATGACGAACCGTGTGGAAGAAGGAACGCAAGGTGGGAGCAAGTGAAGGACAAATTCGATGGATGGAGAGGCAGAAAGATCCTACTAGGGGATCTAAATGCCAAGAATGTAGCATGGGGAGGAAATATGACGGATGAAAGAGGGGAGGAACTTCTCGGCTGGATAGCTGAGAAGGTATACCAGTTAGTGAATGAGAGTGATAGTATCGCCACCTACTCCAGCAATCGTGGGGAGAGCTGGGTGGACATAACTATCTGCTTTGGAGAGGTTGTGGATGGATGGTAAGGGATGAAGAGACGCTTAGTGACCATAGGATGATTGAGTTCACTCTACAGAATGGACCCAGAGGGCGAAAGAGGAGGGTGGGGGACTTGGGCCGGGTCGACTGGGAGGGACTGAGACGAGAGGTCTCGACCTTCAGGGCCGGCGAAATCCTCACCGTGCAAGATATGGATAGGGAGGCAGAGAGAATGCAGAAGGTTATGCAAGAAACGTGCAAGAGATTCATTCCCTCGAGGGAGGTTAATGAACAACTAGAGAATGAATGGTGGAACCAAGGACTTGAACGACAAAGAACGAAAGTAAACAGGCTTAGGAGATGCTTCCAGAATGAAAGGGAGGATGAACGAAGAAGGGCAAAAAGGAAGAGTATAAAGGGGAAAAAATGAATACAAGAGGATGATAGGTGAAAGGAGAATTGGATGGGTTAGAGAAAGAATGGAAAGGATCCAAAGGGATAACCCCTGGGATTGAGTAAATAGGTTCCTAAGCCAAGACAGCGCGAGGGAAATGCCTAACACCGTGGATAAGGGGGATGGGACTTATACCCTGGGGGAGGAAGACACCAGCAGATATCTGCTGGAGAAATACTTCCCTAGGGATAATGAAGCGGACGACACAGAAAGAAGACGTTGGATCAGAGAACTACCGAACGTAGGGTGGGGGGATAACCAGCCTGAGTTTACTCTGGGTGAGGTGGAGGACGCTATTGACAGGTTAGAAAACGGAAAGGCCACGGCGCAGGACAGAATCCCAAATGAGGTTCTGAAATGCGTCGCTGCCTACGTAGGTCGCGAAATGGTGGCTCTATTCAACGAGTGTCTACGGTTAAGGCATTTTCCAGGAATGTGGAAGAAAGTAAAGGTCGTATGGATTCCGAAGAAGGATGGAAACCCCAGGAGGCCGATCAGCTTGCTGCCGGCAATGGGGCGGATATTGGACAGGCTTCTCAATGGAAGGATATATGGTTATATGTTATATATGGCTTCAGGATGGGAATGGACACAGCTACGGCAGTAAAGAAAATGGTAGAGCGAGTGAAACAGAACAAAAGGGAAGGATGGCATAGTTTGTTGATTGGGCTGGACCTGTCGAACGCATTTAACACCGCATGTATACCGGCGATTGGTAGAATGATGAGGCAAATGAAGCTTCCTGAGAATATCGGAGCAGTGTGCATGAGTTTCATAGGGAACAGAGAGGTTGTTAGTGGGAGAGTCACCGAAGTGGTGAACAGTGGATGTCCGCAAGGATCGAGTCTGGGACCCACTCTGTGGCTACTCGTAATGGTAGGGTGGTTTAGCAGAATGAAAGAAGCGAATGAAGTGGAAGATGCTAGAGTGAATGAAGATACACCCTATGAAGCAAGAATCAGGGCTGGTCTCGCATGGTGCCAAGCATATGCTGATGACCAGCTAGTGATAGTGGAGGGTCCCTCTGTTAGAGACCTAGAGAGAAAGTGGAAACTGGTATGGCAAGAATGCGAAGAATGGGAGGAAGAAATGAACATGAGGTATAATGAAAGGAAAACGGAATGCATGTTCATACCAGCGAGAAGACTGGCGAGAGGACCGGCAGTGAGAATGAGATGAGAGGAGAGGCTGTAGAATGCAAGGGGGAGATAAAGTACCTCGGGATAGTGGTTGATAGGGGGCTACTCTTCATCGACCACTTAAAAGAGGTACGGAAGAAAGTTGGTAAGATTGCAGGTAAGCTAAGGAGATGGACGGGAAGAAACATGAATGTGAGGAGAGAATGTATTAGAATGATATATGAGAGAGCAATTAAACTGGCAATCCTATACGGAGTGCAGGTCTGGGGGATACGAGCGAGTGATGGTAGAGTGAAAAAGCAGCTGAGTGCCATGCAGAGGCCGTTCCTGCTGGCATCGAGTGGTGCCTACAGGACGACACCGACTGAGGCAGTGATATATGGACTTACTCCTCTACATGTGGAGGCGCAAACCAGATATAAGGAATGGAAGAATAATGGAGTAGCTAAGCTGAATGGGAAAATTAGGGTGAATGACAAGATATCCCCATGGATGAAAGGTATGCTATGGGAGAGCGTGGAAGGGATGACTGAGGTGTATGTGGACGCTGGGATCAGAGAGGATGATAATACGGGCATTGGATGGGCATACAAGGTAGAGAATGAATGGGTGGTGGGTCAGGAGAGAGTTAATGAAATCAGTAGTGTGAATGAAGCCGAATTAACAGCCATAGAGGGGGTGATTGGTATGGAAGTTGATGAAAGGGTGCGAATCATTAGTGACTCCAAGGTTGCGATAGAGATGCTGAAAGGGAGGAATGTAAGGGACAAAAAGGTAGCGAGAATCCAGAGAATGATTGAGGAACAGAAGGGTCGGGGTATGAAAGTTAGCATTGAATGGAGAAGAGGGCATTATGAAGAGAATGAGGGAAATAGGAGGGCACATGAGCGGGCGAGAGTAGGGATGAACTTGGAAGAAGTTACGTGGAACACACCAGTGAACCACAATAAGAAGCATGAAAGAGGAAGGACCAGGGAGACTATTATGAGAGTATGGCAGGATGAATGGAATAGGAGTGAAAAGGGAAGGCAGAAATACAGGCTCTGCAGGGAGATTGGGACAGATATGATTCCGCTGTCAAGGAGAGCAGTCCAGCTGGCAACGGGGCACGGAAATTTCCAAGGCATTGACTGGAGGAGACGAAACAAGAGCGGACGAATGAACTGGGCGAATTGAGGCTGAGAGTAAATTGTAGAGTGAATAGAGTTTGGGTAGTATGGATGAATGAGTGGGCGAATGAGGTTGTTGCTGAGGAAACCGTCTAAAGGAGGGAGTAACCCAGCATTGTTACCTTAGGTGCAGCGTATTAGTTTAAGTCTAGATAAGTTTTTCTGTTGTATATATTTATGAATTAAAATTGTAATCTTGTGTTACAAATAAAAAGCATAACTTTCCCCGCTAATGCTCCGTACGCCTCGGTCCATGGCTTGCCAGACGGCCGAGGGGTACGGTGAGGCGACGTGGAGGTTGTAGGGGTTCTCTTGAGAGTGGTTTTGCTGGGTAGCAGGGTTTTTTCCAGATTCGTGTCAGTAGCTTTATGGCTTCGGCTAGGTAAGATAAGGAACTTTCTTCTTCAATGTCCTAATGGCGCGGGTAAATGGCGGGAGTAGACGGGACTCTCTTAATGGCGCGCAGGTAAACGGCGGAAGTAGGCATGACTCTCTTAATGGCTAGCGGGTAAACGGCGGGAGTAGGTATGGCTCACTTAATAGACCGCGGGTAAACGGCGGGAGTAGACGTGACTCTCTTAATGACGCGCGGGTAAACGGCGGGGGTAGCCGACTGTCCTAATGGCGCGGGTAAATGGCGGGAGTAGACGTTACTCTTTTAATGGCGCCCGGGTACATGGCGGGGTAGCCGACTCTCTTAATGGAGCGGGTAAATGGCGGGAATAGGTATGACTTACTTAATAGACCGCAGGTAAACGGCGGGAGTAGACGTGACTCTCTTAATGGCGCGCGGGTAAACGGCGGGGGTAGCCGACTCTCTTAATGACGCGGGAAAATGGCGGGAGTAGGTATGAGTCACTTAGTAGACCGCGGGTAAACGGCAGGAGTAGACGTGACTCTCTTAATGGCGCGCGGGTAAACGGCGGGGGTAGCCGACTATCTTAATGGCGCCGGTGAATGCCGGGAGTAGGTATGACTCACTTATTAGACCGCGGGGAAACGGCGGGAGTAGACGTGACTCTCTTAATGGCGCGCGGGTAATCGGCGGAAGTAGGCATGACTCTCTTAATGGCTAGCGGGTAAACGGCGGGAGTAGGTATGGCTCACCTAATAGACCGCGGGTAAACGGCGGGAGTAGACGTGACTCTTTTAATGGCGCGCGGGTAAAGGGCGGGGGTAGCCGACTCTCTTAATGGCGCGGGTAAATGGCGGGAGTAGGTATGACTCACTTAATAGACCTCGGGTAAACGGCGGGAGTAGACGTGACTCTCTTAATGACGCGCGGGTAAACGGCGGGGGTAGCCGACCCTCTTAATGGCGCGGGTAAATGTCGGGAGTAGGTATGACTCACTTAATAGACCGCGGGTAAACGGCGGGAGTAGACGTGACTCTCCTCATGGCTCGCGGGTAAAAAGCGGGGGTAGCCGACTCTCTTAATGGCGCGGGTAAATGGCGGGAGTAGGTATGACTCACTTAATAGACCGCAGATAAACGGCGGAAGTAGACGTGACTCTCTTAATGGCGCGCGGGTAAATGGCGGGGGTAGCCGACCCTCTTAATGGCGCGGGTAAATGTCGGGAGTATGTATGACTCACTTAATAGACCGCGGGTAAACGGCGGGAGTAGACGTGACTCTCCTCATGGCTCGCGGGTAAACAGCGGGGGTAGCCGACTCTCTTAATGACGCGGGTAAATGGCGGGAGTAAAAATTCCCATTTTTTGACAATCCTCGTATACGACTGCCAAAAATCTGCCAAAAATTGATGTCTGATTATTTTATTGTAGGTTTTAGACCATACAGAACTTTTTATGAAGAATACCTTTTTTTCGTAAAATGAATAATTTCCATATGATTCCAACTTAAGTAGACACATTGTATATATATATATATATATATATATATATATATATATATATATATATATATATATATATATATATATATATATATATATATATATATATATATATGTTTGAACGTAGACTTTCACGGATGGAGAAATGTGAAGAAATATTGATCCGGGAGTACATCCGTTCGTTTGTTAAATTCCTATTGGAATCTGGCAGACGTTTCGCCAAGGTCTCACTTGGCATTATCAATGCTTACTCGTTGCTGTCAAGTCGTAAACTGGTTTACGACTTGACAGCAACGAGTAAGCATTGATAATGCCAAGTGAGACCTTGGCGAAACGTCTGCCAGATTCCAATAGGAATTTAACAAACGAACGGATGTACTCCCGGATCAATATTTCTTCATATATATATATATATATATATATATATATATATATATATATATATATATATATATATATGTATATATATATATATATATATATATATATATACTCGTATATATATAGCGTGTCTTCGGAAGTTCTTACCATATGGTAAAAATTTTTATAATATTTTATTTTATGAAAAAAAAAGTGCCTCTTTATAAAAAGTTCTGCATCATGAGAAAATAGCATCGTCAGTCCAAAATTTGATCTTGGACATACAGGGTGGCTCAAAAATGTAAAAGTCCCAATCCACGTGAAGCTAAAAAGACACAAAATCGTTCTTTAAAGGTAAACTGCCACTGTAAATGTCCTAGAGTTAACTTTTTGTATGTTAGTGAATTAGGTTTGGAACATACAGGAGTCCCAAAAATAAAATTATTATTAACTTTACAAAAAAAGTAAATCTTCATAAAAAGTTCTACCTTGTAAAAAAAGAGCGTGGTTATTTATAAACTTGATGTAGGACAATACAGGGTGGCTTAGACAGCTGAAAGTCACAATTTAAATTTAAATGATTTTGCCACCTGTATGTCCTATATAAAATTTTTGAATAACCATGCTCTTTTATATATATATATATATATATATATATATATATATATATATATATATATATATATATATATATATATATATATATATATATATATATATATATACACATGTATATATATTGTGACCACCCTTACTTCTCTTAGCACGCCACGAGGTTAATTATATAGAGAGGTATCTCGCTAGTTCTAGGTTGCAAGACTTACGGACGCTTATGTACTGTATGGATGCCGCCAGCCTTTAAACAGTGGAGAAGGGCCAGGTTCATAAAAAGATGTATAGAGGGCGCCACATGATTTTATTTAATCCACCAGTACTAACCTACCTACCTATCAACCAAAACCATGAAAATGATAATTTCTTCCTCGTAACTTCCCAACGGAAACTATGCAGTAGCGAGGGACGCTCCCTCAGCTAAGCCACCTAGACTGATCGTCCTACCATAATTGTTTTTCCCTATATTATTTTCTTTTTGACACCCAAAAAGGAGTCCGGGTAATAAGAAGCGTTATTCTTTGAAAATATGAAATATATTAAGTAATGTGAAGATTTTGGGTAACACCCTAAAGATCAATTTAATTTAATTAGTGATTTTTATAATATAAAATATCTCATATATTAAGATTTTAGGTAACAACCTAAAGATTAATTTAATTATTGATTATTAATATTGCTTAGTCAAAATATGGTCTGTAGGCTTAAAATTAACTTTTGGTTTATTTTTCCGAACCAACATTACACGAGGAAAATAATACAATAACACTTAAAACTACACATCCTAAACCGTAAAATATAGCACACTCGTGAAAGTATACTTCGGTACCCAAACGGAAATATTTACACGATACTAAAGCGACATAGAGTTATCAGGCGCAATAAATCACCGTCCGCAGCTTACGTAAGCGTAGTGGAGGGTGTGATGTACCGTGTTAATTATGAAATAAGACCACCGAATACACCAAACATATAGTTTTATTATCAGGAAGATTACTTATGGAATATCCATGGCCCTGCGACATAAACACATTTGAGGGTCCACTATTTACGTATAATCGGAAACTACTATCTAGAACCGCGAGACACCTGACCATCGCACCGGTCGCCGTGGCATACTGACTTATCGGGAACGCCCTCGCCCGTACAATGGTAAGCTGTCCACTCACGCTCATCTACAGAATGGCAAATACATTACACCCTCCCGCGCTTAAAATCTACAAATATTCAATAATGAAAACGCTCGGGAGGAGCTCTATTTCGTTTAGGTCGTTCAGAAGCTGAAGCACCCACCGAAAGACTTCTACGCCTATAGACGTTCACGTTGTTTTGACCTACATTCTGGTCTCCTAATTTATCGTCACGTGCTTCATCTTCCGAAGTCAAATCAATTACGTCACTGGCTTTGTTCAAATTTTGGACACCGCTTGTTTCACCGCCCTGTAAAAATACTGAGTCATTTTCACTTTCAAAATCTACATCAGACTTATATAACATCAACTGATTTACGTGTCTGGTCCAAATTAAATATGAATCATAAATTCTCACTTTAAATAGATTTTTAGAAATACTATCAACTATAATACCAAGTGTCCAAGTTGGCTTCCTGCCTCGATAATCTTTAACACGCACTTTTTGGCCTACAAAGAATAACACCCTTCTCCCCCCTCTGAAATAAAATTTTTGTGACTGCTGAGCTTTTAAAATATTTTCCTTTACTTTTTTATTGATATTTGAACTGTTTTCATCTCTGTTATTATTTGCAGGCTTTATTAAATCTAGACGCATTCGTAATTTCTTGTTCAACAAACATTGAGCCGGTGACATATTCGTGGAACAATGTGGCGTGTTCCTATACATTAGTAAATATCTACAAATGCAACGCGCTAACTCAATTTTCGAATTTTTTTCGATTTCCTTAAGTAAAAACTGTTTTAAATTTTTGACGCAATTTTCCGCCGCGCCATTTGAGGCTGGATTGAAAGGTGGACTAAACATCTGTTTGATGCCATTACGCTTTAAAAATGTTTTAAATTCCTCTGATGAGAAACATGTCTGATTGTCGGAGGCAACACACTTGGGTAAGCCAAATCTAGAGAAAACTTCTCTTAGTTTTGTTATTACAGCATGTGACGTCATGCTAGTCATTGGAAAAGCCTCAACCCATTTTGAAAAACTGTCAATTTTTATTAAAATTACCTTGCCTTCAAGTGGCCCCAGAAAATCCAGATGAAGGCGGTCCCAAGGGGAATCTCCTACTGGCCAAGGGGTTAGCGAGACACGAGGGGGATTCGCGCGATAAGTACCACAAACTTCACATACACGACAGTGTTCCTCAATCTCATTGTTTAACGAAGGCCACCAAACGTACGATCGTGCTAAACTTTTTGATTTTACAATGCCCTGATGTGAAGTGTGTATGAGATCAAGAACATTCTTACGTAAATCCGTGGGCACAATAACGCGATGTCCCCATAAAAGAACATTGTTTTCAACACCAATTTCGTTCTTGCGTTGGAAATATGGTTTTAACTCGGCATTTTTGACAAAAAATGGCCAACCATTTAAACAAAAGTCGAGAACTTGCCTCAAAATTGGATCTGCCATCGTGGCCTCTTCAATGTTTTTAATGTTTAAAGGTATATCACTGTTATTTTCTATATAATTTAGAAAAACCAAATCGTCGTCGGAATCACGAGAATCGCACTTCAGTGGAAGTCTTGACAAAAAATCGGCTACGTTTTTAGCCGATTTCACGTATTCAATTTTAAAATCGTAGCACGATAAAAAATAGGCATATCGCTGCATTTTATTTGCTGACATAATCGGTATGCCATGTTTTGGTCCAAATATTGACACTAGTGCTTGATTATCCGTTCTTAATATAAAACTACGCCCGGTTAAATATTGCGCAAATTTTTTTACGCCGCACACAATGCCGCATGCTTCTTTAATCATAACGGCCATTCTTTTTTCCGAATTGGACAAAGTCCTCGACGCATACGCAATGGGTCGCTCTGTACCATTAGGGTACCTATGCGATAATATTGCACCGATTGCGTAGTCGCTCGAGTCAGTGGTCAAAATGAGTTCCAAACTTGGATCGTAATGTGCCAATACTTGGTCGGAACACAAAATTGACCGTATTTTATTGAAAGCTTCCGTGCATTCGTCTGTCCATGCCCATGGACTATCCTTTTTTAATAATTCATATAAGGGGTGCAAGATATGTGACATATTTGGTACAAATCTATGATAATAATTCACACTGCCTAGAAAAGTTCGCAATTGCGTTAAATTTTCAGGAACAGGCGCCTCTTTTACCGCGCGTACTTTATCCGGGCACTTATGTAACCCGTGCTTATCTATTACGTAGCCGAGGTATGTAACTGAATTTTGTAAAAATGAACACTTCTCTCTTTTGACCGTAAGACCGCTTTCGTGTAAAATATTCAAAACTTTGCGTAACCTTGCTAAGTGTTCCTCGAAAGTTTTCGCTGTAACTAAAATATCGTCAACAAATACTGCAACACCTTCTTCGTTTCGTAAAAGATGCTCCATTGCTCTTTGAAATACAGAAGAAGCGGATTTTATACCGTATGGTAAACGCGTGTATTGATACAGACCTCTATGAGTGTTTATCGTAGTTAATTTGCTAGAATTTTCATCCAAAACCAATTGGGCATAAGCATTTTGCAAATCGATTTTTGAGTACTGTTCACCGTTTTTTAGCTTACAAAAAATATCTTCCAGTCGCGGGATGGGGTAAATATCATTTTCTATGGCGGGATTTAAAGTTATCTTATAATCGCCGCAGATTCTTACGGTTTTATCCGGTTTAATAATAGGAACAATTGGGGTCGCCCAATCTGAGTTTTCCACGGGCCGAAGGACACCAATATTTACCAGGCGATCCAGTTCCAAATTTACTTTATCACTTATAGCAAATGGTAATGATCTATGTTTAAAAAATTTTGGAACCGCATCCCTTTTTAATTTAATGGAAACTTGAAATTTCCTAAATGTTCCGAGCTTGTCGGTGAATACATTAGGAAACTCAGTAAACAATGAATTCATTGAGTTACATAAATAATTTACTTCCTTAAAACCGATGTTAAATTTGTACAAAAAATTTCTACCCAACAGTGTCGGCCCTCCGTCCTTAATGACGTAAAAATCGATTAGATGTTTTTGACTGTGGGATGTCACCATCAAACTTATTTTTCCCAGTGGAACAATTCTATGCCCTACGTAACTTAGCAAGTTACTGTGGGACTCGGTCAATCTAACATCTTTGAAACAACTGACCCACGTATTTTCAGATATAACGCTTATTGCCGCGCCAGAATCTACTTGAACCGAGAATCCTTTCCCGTTTAATGAAACTTTTAAATACATAGGTTTAGTGTGATCCGAATTTAACTGAAATAAATTAGCATCATCAACATTATATCCAATTGATCTAGCGTGTGCATCAAGATTACAATCATTATAATTATCATCAGTACAACTTTCACATTGCAAAAAATTAACTTTACGATTAAAATTACACATCTTTCGTAAATGCCCTAACCTGCCGCATTTATGACACTTGTAGTCACCATAAACACATTGTTTTTGATCGTAATCTTGACCGCATCTGAAGCACAAACTCTTACCTTGTCTTGGGTAACTATTACCTCTGTTACCTCCCCCTCCTCTGCCGGAGCCTCGTCCATGTTCAGCAAACCCAGCACTTGCGCTGCCTCTACGTGGAAAGCTGCTGTAGTCCGCATTAGTTCCACTTCGTGATGATGTTGGCTCATGCCTCCTGCCAGCTGATAACTGATAAAAATCAGTCGGTTCCTGCTTTATACTAGAAGCACTTTGATCGCACTTGATACCAAAGCCCGTTGTAGCCGTTTCAGTTTGTAGGGCTAACTGTATAGCTTTGTTCAACGTTCCTGTGTCAACCATTGTGCACAGTTTATCTAAAACAGGACCTGGTTCTAGCCCTGATATGAACTTATCTAACAAAACTTCATCTAAATGTGTATCAAATTTACAATGCACTACATGGCTCTTAATCCTGGCGACATAATCGGGGATGGATTCACCCGGTGCTTGATTTGGTAAAAATTGTATCGTTCCTCCCATTTTAGATTGGTAACGCCAAAATGAGCGTCCAATTTTTCAATAATTGTCTTATATTCAGTTTTGTCAGCTGATGTTGGTACTAACAAATTTTCTACTAACTGAAAAGTTTCTTCTGATAGTCCAGCGAGAAGATACGCTCGCTTTATAGCATCAACCGTGATAGACTTTGCTATGAAACACTGTTCCAAACGCTTTTTGTGAACATTCCAGTCATTACGTTTGAAATCAAACTTAAATTCAATTGACAATCCGTCAGACATTGTTTACAAACAAACTTTGTTTACGTTCGGGATATGACCAATGTAGACGTCACTGTCCGTGGTGTTGCTCGCGCCGCATCACCTGGTTCCAGCAGTGCGTACGCACACTAAAAACAACCACTTTTTGCACAGCGTTTTTTTTTTCGCGTGAATTTCGAACTACGACTCGTCGCCACGTTGTGATGTACCGTGTTAATTATGAAATAAGACCACCGAATACACCAAACATATAGTTTTATTATCAGGAAGATTACTTATGGAATATCCATGGCCCTGCGACATAAACACATTTGAGGGTCCACTATTTACGTATAATCGGAAACTACTATCTAGAACCGCGAGACACCTGACCATCGCACCGGTCGCCGTGGCATACTGACTTATCGGGAACGCCCTCGCCCGTACAATGGTAAGCTGTCCACGCACGCTCACCTACAGAATGGCAAATACATTACAGAGGGGGAGAGCATTTTCTTTATTAACGCATGGCCTTTCAAATTTGGTGAACCGAGTTAATGTTTGAGAATAGATCACCTTCACGCTAGGCTATTTACAGAACTCAGATTTTGTCAATTATATATTATCCTCATTATCTTTGTTTTATGAATATAAAATGGTATGAAAGAGAACCAACTTTGGTTTTATGAATATAAAAAGGTATAATATTGAACCAATTTTTGCCTTATAAATAATAAAAAAAAAAATATAAAAGCGAATAATGGCCGTCGTTGGTAGTTAATCCCCTCAAACGCGCAGGACAGTGTAGAGCTCGGAATTTTAGCCCAGGATTACCACTTTGAACCCAGGACTAGTAGTTTTAGCCCAGTACTGACATTTAACCCAGGATTTGCAGTTTTAACCCAGTACTGACACCCTGAAATAACGAAAAAAAAAATAAATAAATGGAACGAACTTACTCAATCATTCTATGTCAAACCTCCTTAGATTATTATTTGAGGGCCTCTAGAGTCAATCGTTGACCTCGCCATGATGACCTCCAACCAACAAAGAAAATGACCGGTACCAGGAAATCCCTTAAAAGAACAAAATACCCAATAAATTCCATGAAATTCCATAGGGAGGAAATATTTACAGTGCTAAACTAATGGACAAATACACTTAGAAAACCTACCTGTGGACTATCTCTCGGTTTGCAAAATCACGCCGATTTGGTGTAAAATGGCGGCTTTCAGTTAAGACGAATATTTCTCCCGCACACAACGGCTGCTTCCTTACTCGATACGAAACTTCAGGTTAGCTTGAACCAATTTCAACACAACCACAAAACTATAAGAAAACACTGGTAAAGCTAGAACTTTAACCCCCACAAACAAAGTGGATTACTAGAAAATCTTTTGTCCTAGCTTCACAATCGTCTTATTTGAAAAGAACTTCTCAGATCTCCACGAGGAACCAAAACCTGTAGACTAGATTTTTCTCGAGAAATTCCACGAGAGCACCAACAAAGTATAAGTCGTAACGGTAACGTTATATGATCAATTACACCAATTATTCAACCCTACTCTTTTACAACCGAAAACCTTACTGTTACTATCAATGACTGATTGCCTACAACCACCTGTTGCAGTCAATTCAACCATTAATCCTATATTTAACATCCCTAAAATTAACCATCTAGAATTCTCCCACGTCAACCCGTTATTCTTGTGGTTGTTTGAGAACCCTATTTCTAGGAGCCGGCAGGCAAATCAGCAAAATGACATCTTCTGGCACCATTGCCGGTTAGTGCAACTTTTACCAACGATACTGACGTCATCAGTCCATCTCCGATTTGTACCTAAACAATTACCACCTTACCAGAACGTACATAACCCAAAATTTGCAAAACAGCGCGGGTAGATTACAAAATAATCGTCTGTCCCGCGTCTTTTCTTTCAAACCCCGATATTCCCAAGTTAAGATGTCGGACACCGCCCAGAGAACTACTTCCGACAATAAACGAGGAAACCTGGCAACCGTGGTCTGACCGCCAATCTCCGCGCGCACATCTGTCTCGTGTGACGGAATGACAGTAACCTAGAAAATGGCCCACTCCAAACACCGGTATCAACAATTTCAATGAAGTTATAAAATTTTGCAGTGTCCATCCAACTTAATATAATAAAACTTGGAGAATTATAAACTTCCAACATTAATTCAAGTGTAGACAGTGTTTGTGGCTCGAAAAATCAAAGGATGCTGCCAATTAAATGCTTGCATCTAGCAGTGGTCATGTAAACAAGATTTTAATCGGATATTTCTGTTGTTTCTCCAATACTTTTCGGTGAGTAAAGTTTAAAATACAAGAGAATACCGTTGTCTAAGTTAAGTTGCTTTTATGAATTCACTCGAAATAGCCAGAAAATACATTAACAAAATTAGGTTATTTATTTACACGTACAGTGCCTTACCCGCTATTGTCTTAAAGCTCTTTATCATTGTAACGACGAACCAGACCGTTACAAATTCCACCTTAACCTCCTAAAGAAAATTTCACAAATTTTCATCCACACTACACTCACAACTTACTTCTCCTATACTGTACAACTGTGTAGTATCTAACTACTGCCTTGAACATGTTACATGAACTATTACACATCAAATATAAATCCAAGTCCCTTCAAAAACTCGTAACAATTGTCCCCAATCTTCCGAAAGCTTCCAAAACAAATGGTTGCACTTGTAGCGCATAGGTTTAATTCAACTTAGATTTCAAACATGAATATTCAACAAGAGTGATAACTACGGGTGAGAAATTTCAATCGGAATAGGCTTAATTCAGCTTAGATTTCAAACATGAGTATTTAACAAGAGTGATAACTACGGGTGAGAAATTTCAATCGGAATAGGCGTAGTTCAACTTAGATTTCAAACATGAGTATTCAACAAGAATGATAACTACGGGTGAGAAATTTCAATCGGAATAGGCGTAGTTCAACTTAGATTTCAAACATGAGTATTCAACAAGAATGATAACTACGGGTGCGAAATTTCAATCGGAATAGGCTAGTCACAAGCGGTACTGCAACTAGACCCATTAACGGAAGAAGCGTGACTTCCCTTCGAGCGCGAGGATGACCCAACAACCACTATGTATCGATATCTACACACGGTTTCAAACTCTTCGCGTGCCACACCCCGCAATTTTTCCCATTCAAATCCTGCAACTCATACGTCCATGGTGACAGTCTTTTCTTAACCACAAATGGACCAACAAATTTATCCGCCAATTTGGCCGAAAAAAATTTAGCCGCATCCGACAATACAAAGTTTTTCCTATACACTCTAGTGCCAACATCATAGGTAACATCATGTCTGCGCAAATCATAAAAACGTTTATTGCGCATGGCCGCCCTTTCCAAATTTTTCCGAACAACCGCATGGAGCCTATCAAAAGCTTCCGCTCGGTTCCGTAGTAAATTATTCTCTCGTGGTAACGATTCAAATTCCTGCGAACCATCTATCGACAAACCCAAGTTATTCGGCATTTCGCGACCAAACACAATGAAGTAGGGACTATGCTTAGTCGATTCGTGAGTCTGTGTACGAATGGCGCAAGCAAGCTTCAAAAGATGGCGATCCCAATCACGGTGATTCTCCGTGACGTAACATCGAATCATGGTCCCCAGGGTCTTATTCACTCTTTCGGTGGGGTTAGCTTGAGGGTGATAATTAGCCGTAAATGATATTTGAATTCCGTACGAGGACATCAATCCTCGAAACTCCTTCCCCCGAAATTGTACACCATTATCACAAATAATACGTTTTGGTTGCCCAAATATTAGAAGCCAATTGTCTTCGATGGCCCTACAACAAAAATTGGCCGTCGAGTTTCGCAAAGGAACAGTCACAGTGAATTTACTAAAACTATCCATGATCACCATAATACATTTGTACCCACGAGTAGACCGTGGTAAAGGTCCAATCAAATCACATGTAATTACTTCAAAAGGTCCACTTGCGACCTGGTGTGGTTGCATAAGCCCAGCAGGTTTTCTCTGTTCTGGCTTATTTCTCAAACATATAGTGCACTTCTGTACATACTGGGTGATATCAGATTTCATCTTAGGCCAATAGAATTTTTGACTTACTCTATGAAAAGTTTTTAGAACTCCCGGATGACCGGCACATGGGTTGTCATGACACTTACGTAAGATTTCAGCTCTCTCTGTTTTAGGTACCACCTGCTTCCAGTAATCACCATCGCTGGAAAGATCAGGAAATATACCAGTCTTACTATACTTATACAAAATCGAACCCACTACTCGCCAAGTTGAGAACTTTATCGGATTTTTGTTGACCTTACAGATCATACCACGATACCACTTATCCGTGACACTACAGGATTCATCTTTATTATTTTCCTGAAATCGATTATCAGATACCAAGGTATCCAAGTGAAGAAAATCTAAAGTGGGTACCGAACGAGATAACATATCCGGGACATGATGGTCTGCGCCCTTCCTATGTACCACGTCAAAACTATACTGTTGCAGTTTTACCGACCAACGAGCCAATCGTCCATTGGGCTCTTTCAAGCTAGACAACCATTTCAAACTCCAATGATCAGTAATAACCGTAAAATGTGATCCCTCAAGATAGGAACGTAACTTTTCGATGGCCCACACTACAGCCAAGTACTCACGTTCCGTAGTACAATACTGTCTCTCAGCCTTAGTCAATGACCTGCTCAAATAACACACCACCTTTTCACCGTCCAGATGCTGCTGGCTCAAAACTGCACCTATGCCAAAACCACTTGCATCCGTCTGCACGCAAAATGGCAGACTAAAATCAGGACACGACAAGACTGGAGCTGATACAAGATGCTCCTTAATCACACGAAAAGCCTCCTCCTGCTTCTCACTCCAGTGAAATTTTACCTTCTTCTTCGTTAATTCTGTCAACGGCGCAACTATGGAAGAAAAATTCGGTATAAACCGACGATACCATGAGGCAGTACCTACGACGCTTCGCACCTCAGACACCTTTTTAGGGGTAGGAATCTGCAAAATCGCGTTCACCTTCTCGGGGTCTACATGCAAACCATTTTTGTTAACCACGTAGCCCAAGTATCGTAACTCAGTCCGACAAAATTGACACTTTTCTTCATTCAATGTCAACCCCGCAGCAATTAAGCGTTTAAATACCTCAGACAACACCTCGACGTGTTTTTCGAAAGTCTGGGTAACAATAATAACATCATCCAAGTAAACGAACAAATAGGGTTCCAAGTCCATACCCAACACTCTGTCTATAAGACGTTGCCACATTGCCGGAGCATTGTGAAGACCGAAAGGCATCCTTTTAAATTGGTATAAGCCTCGGGATGGTACAGTAAATGCAGTTTTCTGCCTCGACTCCTCCTCTAAAGGAACTTGAAAATACGCCGACTTAATGTCCAAAGACGACAGATATCTAGCATCTCGTAATTTATCTAAAATGTGCGACACATAGGGAAGAGGATATGCATCGCGAGTCGTCACTTTATTCAGTTTGCGGAAATCACAACAAAATCGCCAGCCTCCCTCTTTCTTTGGTACCATGACTATAGGGCTAGCCCATGGACTAGTCGAAGGCTCAATGATGCCTTTATTCAACATATCTTTGATCAATATGCTGCATTATCGCTGGTGAAACAGGGTAATACCTCTGCTTTATTGGCTCAGAATCAGTGATAATTCGGTGTTCTACTAAGGTGGTACACCCCAATGAATTGCCCATTCTGTTAAAGCCATCCTTGACAAGCTTGTCCAAAACTACTGCCTCCTGAGGGGTTAAAGAACTACGCGACTTTAAAACCTCAACCGCAGCTATATTAACATTGTCACTATCCGAAAATTTCCATTCTCCCGAACGCAAGTCCGGAACAATTCCCATTCTACGCCAAAAATCAATTCCTAAAATTAAAGTATGGGGCAGATCAGGAACAACTAAAATATCTACAAGTTTCTCCCTATTTCTTAATTGAATAGGAACATGCAGAATACCCAAACAATCACACTTCTGTCCATTCGCGACAGTTACCTGTAAGGAACTCTTTTCCAAAGAAATTAAACCAATACTCTCTAATAAATCCCATCCTTTACCTCCAAGTAAAGTACTATTGCTACCGGAATCTAAAAGACCTAAAACATTCACACCAAAAATAGAAACATTTACATATGGCCTCTCATCACCATAGGCATGTGACAAAACAAAATCTAAAACACGACGATACGAAACAGTCTCACTATCGGCCACGTTAGGCGCACTAGGCAACAGCTGGCCGCTTCCTATTGCCTTGCAGCTCCGTTTCCCTGCAATTTATTACATTTGGGACAGGTACGAACAGTCACCTCCGCATATCCACATCGATAACAATAACGTTTTTGGGGCTCGGTACAACCAGAAGCATAATGACCGCTGCCATTACAGTTCCAACACCTCCGATTAGACGGACAAGGCTTTCCAGATGCCATCAATGTCTGCGGTGCGGATTTTCGATTAGGTAGCTTCCCATAGGAAGTTTCTGGTCTATCCCCTGATGAGTTCGTGCCACTGGAACGGGATGTAGATGCTATACTAGACGTCTCCGCATACGCCAAATCAGGTTCTAAACACTTACTTCGCCTAGGCGGCGGTACATACGATTCAACCAAAAGCCGTTTCGCGTCAAGTCTGCGGCACAACGTCAACAAATCCATTACCGACGTTATATCTTTAAAAGCTAGATGAGGTTGATAATAAGGAGCTACATTATCTAATAAAATCTTTAATTTAGCCTCATTCGGAATTGGCTGCTGAAGACGGGAAAACAACCCATTCATCGCTGCAATATAGCTACCGATACTTTCATTTTCGCCTTGAGTGCGGTGCTTGATCTCCTCAAACAGTCTTTTGTCATAGTCCGGACCTTGAAATTCCTCTCGCATAGCCGTGACTAAGGAGTCCCAATCAGTCACCCAATCTTTGATCAGATTAAACCACTTTTTTGCTTCTCCATCAAAGAGATCTCCAGCCTCTTCGAATAACATTTGACGAGAAACATGTCTGGAACGCTTCAACTCATTCACTCTCTCCAAAAAGTAACTAAAAGTTAAGCCCTTATCAGACTTATCACCGGTAAATTTCAATACCCAATCGCGCAATGGAACAGGTTTTATCCTATTCCTACTAGCATTCGCATTATCATCGTCAGAATCGGACTCATCACTGCTCGATGAGGAAGGGTTTGAGAGTGCAGTACTATTCATAACATCTAAATTAAGCAACGTCACATTTTTATTCTTCTTGTCAGTTTTTATGCTAGACATGTAAGAATCATAGGCTAATAAAAGCTTAAAACGCAGTTTGGATTTTGCCTCTTTTTCTTGATCGTCCATAGGGACTGCATTCCTTAACCTTCCCAGAGCATACGCGAGTTTCGAAGAAATCTTTTTGCTAATCTTCTGATCAATACCATCAAAGTGATCTATCAGATCCTCTAACTCAGCCAGGGCATCATTCAAGGCCGCCAAATCAGCTGCAAATGGGTATGGATATGTGGGCTTCTTCTCCGCAAGAGCGGACTTATCTAGCCTCAAGGATTTCCTCAAGACTTTACGCAAATCCTCGATACTCGTATCGTCTGGGTGTGTAACACCTCTAACAGTTAGCTCATATAAAATTTCTGACTTTGAGAGTCTATTTACCTCCAGTTTCAAATTTTCCGCCATAATTTTTGTTTTGAAGAAACGAATATATATATACAAAAAAAAATATCCGTTAATGCTTTAAGCGAATTTTTCTACAAAGCTACGTTACAACTAAAATCAATATTCCTAGTTACCTAAATCAGTACCCAAAAAAAAAAATAGGAAATTTCACAAGCAATCTCCCCAATATTAGACAGTTATAAAAACTTACACCGTCAAGTGTCAGTTTCCCTACTCCGGTTCCTATCTAGTGTCTCCCAAAACAACAAAAAGGGGCCCCACGTTGGGCGCCAAATTTCTGTGACCACCCTTACTTCTCTTAGCACGCCACGAGGTTAATTATATAGAGAGGTATCTCGCTAGTTCTAGGTTGCAAGACTTACGGACGCTTATGTACTGTATGGATGCCGCCAGCCTTTAAACAGTGGAGAAGGGCCAGGTTCATAAAAAGATGTATAGAGGGCGCCACATGATTTTATTTAATCCACCAGTACTAACCTACCTACCTATCAACCAAAACCATGAAAATGATAATTTCTTCCTCGTAACTTCCCAACGGAAACTATGCAGTAGCGAGGGACGCTCCCTCAGCTAAGCCACCTAGACTGATCGTCCTACCATAATTGTTTTTCCCTATATTATTTTCTTTTTGACACCCAAAAAGGAGTCCGGGTAATAAGAAGCGTTATTCTTTGAAAATATGAAATATATTAAGTAATGTGAAGATTTTGGGTAACACCCTAAAGATCAATTTAATTTAATTAGTGATTTTTATAATATAAAATATCTCATATATTAAGATTTTAGGTAACAACCTAAAGATTAATTTAATTATTGATTATTAATATTGCTTAGTCAAAATATGGTCTGTAGGCTTATAATTAACTTTTGGTTTATTTTTCCGAACCAACATTACACGAGGAAAATAATACAATAACACTTAAAACTGCACATCCTAAACCGTAAAATATAGCACACTCGTGAAAGTATACTTCGGTACCCAAACGGAAATATTTACACGATACTAAAGCGACATAGAGTTATCAGGCGCAATAAATCACCGTCCGCAGCTTACGTAAGCGTAGTGGAGGGGGAGAGCATTTTCTTTATTAACGCATGGCCTTTCAAATTTGGTGAACCGAGTTAATGTTTGAGAATAGATCACCTTCACGCTAGGCTATTTACAGAACTCAGATTTTGTCAATTATTATCCTCATTATTTTTGTTTTATGAATATAAAATGGTATGAAAGAGAACCAACTTTTGTTTTATGAATATAAAAAGGTATAATATTGAACCAATTTTTGCCTTATAAATAATAAAAAAAATATAAAAGCGAATAATGGCCGTCGTTGGTAGTTAATCCCCTCAAACGCGCAGGACAGTGTAGAGCTCGGAATTTTAGCCCAGGATTACCACTTTTAACCCAGGACTAGTAGTTTTAGCCCAGTACTGATATTTAACCCAGGATTTGCAGTTTTAGCCCAGTACTGACACCCTGAAATAACGAAAAAAAAAATAAATAAATGGAACGAACTTACTCAATCATTCTATGTCAAACCTCCTTAGATTATTTGAGGGCCTCTAGAGTCAATCGTTGACCTCGCCATGATGACCTCCAACCAACAAAGAAAATGACCGGTACCAGAAAATCCCTTAAAAGAACAAAATACCCAATAAATTCCATGAAATTCCATAGGGAGGAAATATTTACAGTGCTAAACTAATGGACAAATACACTTAGAAAACCTACCTGTGGACTATCTCTCGGTTTGCAAAATCACGCCGATTTGGTGTAAAATGGCGGCTTTCAGTTAAGACGAATATTTCTCCCGCACACAACGGCTGCTTCCTTACTCGATACGAAACTTCAGGTTAGCTTGAACCAATTTCAACACAACCACAAAACTATAAGAAAACACTGGTAAAGCTAGAACGTTAACCCCCACAAACAAAGTGGATTACTAGAAAATTTTTTGTCCTAGTTCATCAAATTCGGTTGAGTCAAACCAAAGTTATGGACACTTTTATCAGTAGACTTTCCCCCTCCTCTTCCGCCCTAATTTTACATCTTACAGCAAAAAGTGTTAAACCAAAAAGATGTAGAATTCTAGTAGAATTATCAGTGTAATATTTTTTTGATAGCTTTTATAGGGATAATTTCCAGAAAAATGTCTTTTCTTACATGACCACAGCAATTACGCCCCCTAGCGGCAGAGTTAGGAACTTAAAAATTATTTCCAGCAATTTCTCTTGGCCGCTTTCCTCCTTAGGATTTTTTTTCCAAAGCTCCTGGAGTATCAATTCCTGAGATATGGTACCTCATCACCCTTAATGAAACACCCTGTATATATAGGGTGTTATGGAAATTCATAAATGGCGCTTCACTATAAAAAAGGTTGATATCGGCCCTCAAATTTTTTTTAAGTAACAGCTCACCACTGGCAATAAACACATGGCCATATAAAAACAGCGAGAAACGTCAGTTACAGAAAAAAAAATTGTTTTGACATCAGTGGTCGCTGTGACGTTGCCAATTCTCTCTAGAATATTCCTATGTAAGTAACAGATTTGAAAAATAATAGATTTGTTATCTTTAAAGTAAGAAATCATACTAAATCTTTTAAAACATTCAATTTCAAAAAGTTAAAATACTACAACACAAAAAAATCAGAGAACAGCTGTTCAAAACAAGAGTAAAATTTTGTTCAACTAGGCCGACCAGAAATTTTTGGAAGAAATAGAGTACCTATACAAAAATTTTGGTTCCAAATCTGCTTTAAACAAAAACCTGCCAACACTTAATCATGTACTTTTTTTTATTTGCCTATTTTAAATTAAATTTTAAATAGAGGTGTCCAAGATGGCGGCAAATGAGAAGGCGCAGCAAATATGTGAGGGAAAAACTTCTTGCAAAAATGTTGTGCCCAACAAAGTGAGGTTAAGTGTAATCATGAGAAATGCGTGGCCCCAGAGGTTTTCCACGAACTAGTAAAGGCAAAGGAAGAAAGCCTGAAAAGCAAAGACGAAGTCATTTTTGAACTTAGAGCAAAAGAAAAGGTACTCCAAAAGCAATTGAGCATGCTGGAGGTAAGGGATGGTGAAAGACAGCAGACTCGACCTGAAAGGGCTCAGGCAACCCATCAAACGTGTGTGCGAGCACATGGTGATGCTCCCAGACCTGTAACTGTATCCTATGCAACCACTGTATCAAGTAATGTTGCCAACAGTAATGTTAAAAATTCCCCCAAAAATTAACTTTGAGGTCAAATGTGTCAGTCTTAAACAACAAAAATAAAGAAAACGGAAATAACGGAATACGGAAGAACACGGATAATTAAAAAGTGTCGGCATCCTCTGTGGGGGCAGCCATCCATGAGGCGCATGCAATCAGTAAGATTCAAGAAATGCAAAACCTGAATAACGAAGGAACCATCCACGAAGGAAACTGGGAACAGCAGAGACACAGACAATGGAAAAACCGCAGATTTGTCATCGGTGAAGAGAAAACTGCGAATATACAAACTGTCTCCATGTATATTCACTTACATGTTACAAGACTCGATCCAAAAACAAGTTCGGAGGACTTAACATTGTTTTTAAAGGATAAATTTCCTGAGGTCACGTGCGAAAACCACGGGTCGAAACGACCTGACGTCTACAAGTCCATGAAAGTGACCATTAAACGGGAGCACTTTCGTCAAGCATGGAAGCGCGAGACTTGGCCTGACGGGGCATTGGTTTCGCGTTTTTTTGGGAAGAAAAAGATCGCACCACCATTACAGGAAGTGGTGGATCTATCACATTAAGTATTTCAAGTGAAATTAGTGGAAGGGCGATCGGAATTGGTAACCTTAATTCAAGAAGTCTTAGATTGAAGAGTGTTGACCTATCAGTATTGCTTAGAGGCCTTGAATACCCAGACATTCTTTGTGTAACAGAGACATGGTGTACAAAGGAAGAAATTGAAATGTTAAAAATAGAGTCCTATGTTTTGGCGGATAGTTACAGTCGTGCAAACTCCCGGGGAGGCGGAGTAGCGGTCTACCTGCACAGGGACATCGTATTTAAAGAAAAAACAATGACTGTAGAAAAAATTGATGGGGTCTTTGAATATGCTCATAGTGAAGTATTTTTTGATGATCAATGTGTCATAATAGCATGTTTTTACCGAGCTCCCTCGGCAGATGTAAAAAGATCTATTCAGGGTCTTAACCAATTATTAGAGGTAATTAATAATGATAACAAAAAGTTTGTAATATGTGGCGATTTTAATATTAACTTTGACTTAAATGTAAGGGACTCCAATGCAACGGAAATTAATAATATTTTACTAAGCTACGGCCTGGTGTCATGTGTCGGTGACTACAGTAGTGTTCAGGGCACTAGTAAATCATTGATTGATAATGTTTTCTGTAACTTTAAAGAAAATCTCATAAAATCTGAGAATGTCGAGACTGGTCTGTCGGACCACTACATGCAGCTGGTGACGCTCTGTGTGGGCAGTTCGCCCCAGAGAGCGTCAACAGATGCAGTAAATGACTTTAAGTATTTAAGATATTTTAATAGGGAATCTAATCTGGTGCTTTTCAGGGGGCTGGTGAGCGCTTGACCACGGACCTATAAAAACAATTGCTTTTTTCAATTAACATGATATTAATTATTCTTTTGGCTATAACTCCGAAACCAATGAAGATATCGAATCGAATTTTTTACATTTTCTCTTGCAAATTTATTCTACTTTTCGATTATGATATAATAACTATGTCATTCCATTTAAAATTTTGGAGAAAAATTGGAAAAACAAAGAGTTTCTCAAATAACGCCCTCTAGCGAGTGCCGCGAAAATCAATGTAACACAGCCATTATTTTGTTTAAATTAGCAAGCCTTCCTTTCTTAAACGAGATCAAGTTCATCAAATTCGGTTGAGTCAAACCAAAGTTATGGACACTTTTATCAGTAGACTTTCCCCCTCCTCTTCCGCCCTAATTTTACATCTTACAGCAAAAAGTGTTAAACCAAAAAGATGTAGAATTCTAGTAGAATTATCAGTGTAATATTTTTTTGATAGCTTTTATAGGGATAATTTCCAGAAAAATGTCTTTTCTTACATGACCACAGCAATTACGCCCCCTAGCGGCAGAGTTAGGAACTTAAAAATTATTTCCAGCAATTTCTCTTGGCCGCTTTCCTCCTTAGGATTTTTTTTCCAAAGCTCCTGGAGTATCAATTCCTGAGATATGGTACCTCATCACCCTTAATGAAACACCCTGTATATATAGGGTGTTATGGAAATTCATAAATGGCGCTTCACTATAAAAAAGGTTGATATCGGCCCTCAAATTTTTTTTAAGTAACAGCTCACCACTGGCAATAAACACATGGCCATATAAAAACAGCGAGAAACGTCAGTTACAGAAAAAAAAATTGTTTTGACATCAGTGGTCGCTGTGACGTTGCCAATTCTCTCTAGAATATTCCTATGTAAGTAACAGATTTGAAAAATAATAGATTTGTTATCTTTAAAGTAAGAAATCATACTAAATCTTTTAAAACATTCAATTTCAAAAAGTTAAAATACTACAACACAAAAAAATCAGAGAACAGCTGTTCAAAACAAGAGTAAAATTTTGTTCAACTAGGCCGACCAGAAATTTTTGGAAGAAATAGAGTACCTATACAAAAATTTTGGTTCCAAATCTGCTTTAAACAAAAACCTGCCAACACTTAATCATGTACTTTTTTTTATTTGCCTATTTTAAAATAAATTTTAAATAAAGGTGTCCATGATGGCGGCAAATGAGAAGGCGCAGCAAATATGTGAGGGAAAAACTTCTTGCAAAAATGTTGTGCCCAACAGAGTGAGGTTAAGTGTAATCATGAGAAATACGTGGCCCCAGAGGTTTTCCACGAACTAGTAAAGGCAAAGGAAGAAAGCCTGAAAAGCAAAGACGAAGTCATTTTTGAACTTAGAGCAAAAGAAAAGGTACTCCAAAAGCAATTGAGCATGCTGGAGGTAAGGGATGGTGAAAGACAGCAGACTCGACCTGAAAGGGCTCAGGCAACCCATCAAACGTGTGTGCGAGCACATGGTGATGCTCCCAGACCTGTAACTGTATCTTATGCAACCACTGTATCAAGTAATGTTGCCAACAGTAATGTTAAAAATTACCCCAAAAATTAACTTTGAGGTCAAATGTGTCAGTCTTAAACAACAAAAATAAAGAAAACGGAAATAACGGAATACGGAAGAACACGGATAATTAAAAAGTGTCGGCATCCTCTGTGGGGGCAGCCATCCATGAGGCGCATGCAATCAGTAAGATTCAAGAAATGCAAAACCTGAATAACGAAGGAACCATCCACGAAGGAAACTGGGAACAGCAGAGACACAGACAATGGAAAAACCGCAGATTTGTCATCGGTGAAGAGAAAACTGCGAATATACAAACTGTCTCCATGTATATTCACTTACATGTTACAAGACTCGATCCAAAAACAAGTTCGGAGGACTTAACATTGTTTTTAAAGGATAAATTTCCTGAGGTCACGTGCGAAAACCACGGGTCGAAACGACCTGACGTCTACAAGTCCATGAAAGTGACCATTAAACGGGAGCACTTTCGTCAAGCATGGAAGCGCGAGACTTGGCCTGACGGGGCATTGGTTTCGCGTTTTTCTGGGAAGAAAAAGATCGCACCACCATTACAGGAAGTGGTGGATCTATCACATTAAGTATTTCAAGTGAAATTAGTGGAAGGGCGATCAGAATTGGTAACCTTAATTCAAGAAGTCTTAGATTGAAGAGTGTTGACCTATCAGTATTGCTTAGAGGCCTTGAATACCCAGACATTCTTTGTGTAACAGAGACATGGTGTACAAAGGAAGAAATTGAAATGTTAAAAATAGAGTCCTATGTTTTGGCGGATAGTTACAGTCGTGCAAACTCCCGGGGAGGCGGAGTAGCGGTCTACCTGCACAGGGACATCGTATTTAAAGAAAAAACAATGACTGTAGAAAAAATTGATGGGGTCTTTGAATATGCTCATAGTGAAGTATTTTTTGATGATCAATGTGTCATAATAGCATGTTTTTACCGAGCTCCCTCGGCAGATGTAAAAAGATCTATTCAGGGTCTTAACCAATTATTAGAAGTAATTAATAATGATAACAAAAAGTTTGTAATATGTGGCGATTTTAATATTAACTTTGACTTAAATGTAAGGGACTCCAATGCAACGGAAATTAATAATATTTTACTAAGCTACGGCCTGGTGTCATGTGTCGGTGACTACAGTAGTGTTCAGGGCACTAGTAAATCATTGATTGATAATGTTTTCTGTAGCTTTAAAGAAAATCTCATAAAATCTGAGAATATCGAGACTGGTCTGTCGGACCACTACATGCAGCTGGTGACGCTCTGTGTGGGCAGTTCGCCCCAGAGAGCGTCAACAGATGCAGTAAATGACTTTAAGTATTTAAGATATTTTAATAGGGAATCTAATCTGGTGCTTTTCAGGGGGCTGGTGAGCGCTGAGACATGGCAGCAGGTATTCTCGGGTGGAGATATCAACCATAAGTTCGACATATTTATGAACATATTTACAAAAATAGTGGAGAAGGCATTTCCCTGGGAACTAAAGAAATTTAGTAACAACAGTAATAAAACAAAGGCATGGATCACTGAAGAGATAGTTCAAGAAGGGAACTGCCTTCGAAACGAGTATAAAAGCATAAAAAATAAAAACAACAAAGTTCTTCTAGATTTATATAAGGAGCACTTAAAAGCCCATAGAAATAGGATTAGGCAGAGTAAGCGTAATTTCAATGATGGTCTTTACTTAAATAGCCATAATAAATCAAAAACTGCATGGCAAATAATAGGAAGTGAGGTTAAGTTAAAAGTTAAGAGACCATACACACCTCATTTTACCGGTGCCGATGGGCGAGGGATTGAATCATACCAATTGGTTGCAGATAAGTTTAACAAATATTTCCTGCAGTCCATTAAAGAAATGTCTAACTCTGTAGAACCCACAACTGTTTACAGGGGGGAACAGATGACAAGTGGGTCTATGTTTCTGTCTCCGGTGGAGCCTGATGAGGTGTATAGGGTTATGAAAGCGGTTGCGGGCGGGAACTCTGCGGGGCGGACTGTATTCCCTGTTCGTTGCTTAGTGAAGTTTCCAGTCAGATGGCACCTATCGTCAGTTATCTGATAAATGAGTCATTTGCGGAGGGGAAATTCCCCTCTTGTTTAAAACAATCAGTTGTTACCCCAATATACAAAAAGGGGGACAGTGTCAGGATTGAGAACTACAGGGCGGTCTCTGTACTCTCGGTTTTCTCAAAGGTGTTTGAAAAAATATTTTATATACGATTAATTGCTTTTTTGAATAAAAATAATCAGCTATTTTCTGGGCAGTACGGCTTTCGTACAGGAACGTCAACACAAGATGCTGTCTTGTCAGCTGTAAACTCTATAATAAAAAATTTGGATACTAAGAGTGAGCGGTGAGCGGCCTGTTCTTCGACTACACAAGGGCTTTTGAAATGGTAGATCACACAATATTAAAAACTAAATTATTCAACTGTGGAGTGAGGGGTCTGTCCTATGACTGGGTGACTTCTTATCTGACGGGGAGAGAACAAAGGGTGGTTCTGAGAGCGGGTAACGGGGAGTATTGCTCTGGCCTGCAGAGTGTTGATATAGGGGTCCCGCAGGGAAGTGTCCTGGGACCTCTACTTTTTCTAATATTTATTGATAGTATAAAGAGTGGCAAAATGAGCCAGACCGAACAACTAACAATGTTTGCAGATGATGTTTCCGCAATAGTAACTGCCTCAGATGTCAATGAACTGAGTAATAAAACTAGTGATTGTGCAAGTAATATGCAAGAATTCAGCGATGATAATAAACTGTTATTAAACTTATCAAAGAGTGAATCGATGGTGTTTTCCACGAAGGAACGTGATTTTAGCCTTTATATAAAGTCTAGAGCTGGTTCGGTCAAACAGGTAGATTATACAAAGTTTCTAGGAATAAGAATAGACTCTCAACTGTCTTGGAGTATCCACATTGACAACGTCCTGCAAATGTTAGCCCGTCACTCATTCGTGTTGTGGCGACTGAGATCATTTGTAAACAGAAGTGTACTTCTGTCATATTATTACGCCTATGTAAACTCAACTCTGTCGTATGGGGTGGTGTGTTGGGGCAATTGTAAGCGAATTAATGAGGTCTTAATCTTACAAAACAAAATATTAAGAACAATAATGTTTAACAAAATGAGATTCTCATGTCGCCAACTGTTCAGGGATCTTAGAATTCTAACTGTAACAGCAATATACATACTGCAATGTGCTTTATACGTTAAGGATAACATACAGACTTTCAAACGGGCAGGTGATATGCCCCATCAACATTCTTTGAGAACCTTGGACGCTCTCAGATTGCCTTGTCATCGCCTCTCCCGTACGGCAGATAGCAGTTATGTAACGCCGATTAAGATATACAATCATTTGCCTAGTAAAATTAAAGAAATCAATAACAGAAACATCTTTAAAAATAAAATAAAACAAATGTTGTTACAAAATAGCTTTTATTCTCTTCAAGAATTTTTTGACGTGAAATTCTAAGGAAAATTATTGTGTACTTGTCTTTAGTGTGTGACTGAGGGAATGTATGGTTGTACTGTGAGGGTGAAACTACGTAAACGGCCGAGGGAGATAATAGCTTGAATGTAAGTGTGAATGAGTTTGTTTAGAGTTTAGGAATTTTAAAACCGAGGAACCATATGTCATTTTTTTATGATCAATTTGTGAATGAATAAATAAATAAATAAATCATATTTAACAGAAGATTTGGCATTTATTAACAGTTTTATTTACCTATATCGTCCTTAATTCGGTGGTTTTATGGCAAAAGGTGCTATGTCGATATTTGGCCCAAATCACGTTTTTTGTGTTTGGTATTATATGCCAATAAGATCTATGTTCTCTAAAAACCATATGGCTCGATTTGTCTTAAAAATAATTCTATTTTAAATGGTCAAGATGAGCTAAGTTTGTTTCTATTATAAATTTTTATGGCAGAATGCTTCTTTTTGCTCTCCTGTAAAATTTTACTTTTCTCACATATCACCTTTTGCCATAAAACCACCGAATTTTTAAGCGAAATTCCTCACAACTAAATTAATAATAAACTTTACCTTCATACCATCTTCCAGTAAGTCAAATCAAGATTTTTTGATACAAGGGAAAGTTATTTCAAATATCATCATTGTATGTACACTTGCCTAGCGCACTAATTTACGACAAAAAAATTCAAAAACTCGACAAAATAACTGTAAAAACGAACGCGCTTCCAAACGCGCATTACGAGGCTCTTGACTGGAAGTAAAGTCCAAAAGGAAACGAATATTCTATGTCGGACTCGGACGCTGCTCAAACAATAATAAAGTTGTTTACTATTGCTACACAATACAACCCAGCCGTTTGTTTAAAACATGAAAGTCCAACAAACACTACGAAATGTTTTGTTTTCTTATAAATAGTCAACACTATAAACACATACCATAGCACCTTTAATAAATTGAAAACTTTTTTTTCACTAGGATAATGACAGAATTTTAAAAGTCGGCCGATGAAAGTGCGCGAGGGGAGCTGACGGAACCACTGCACGAGCTAACGATGACGTCGTGATGTTGCGCAGTTACCTAACGCGTCGATATGCCAGATATTCAACCGATCACAGCGTGAGCTTTCGTCGCTTACGCGTCCGGCGAAAACTGAAGCGTGAAAGTCATAGCCGATAGCTCCTTTCGGCGCAACAAATAGATTGAGAGACAGAGTGATAAAAATGAGAACGAGGAAAGAGAGACAGCACGACGCGTATTATGGGTTGCGTATAGTAATATCCGTAGTTTAGTATTTTATCCATCTTTGCAAACGGGGGTTATTCCAGGGACGGCCCTAACCTAGTTGGAAGTAAAATTAGTAATCAATGTGAAAATAAAGTACAAATATTTATTTACCCACATTGTGTTATTTGAAAATGCGATATACGAAAATACTTCGGTTACAGTGATATACCATACAGAGTGTCTGAAAAGGCTTAGCAAGGGCAAATATCGTTACTATTAATAAAGACAGAGACACCAAATTTCTGTTGTATCTTATTGGTTAATAAGCCTACTTTTTTATGTAATTTGACTTTTACCACCCCCTTGGGGGGTTACGCTAGGGAGTTGAGGTCAAAAATGTTAAATGCAACCCTATGCCGTGTGGTACTTCATTTTAAAGGTATTTTCGAGAATGGCAGATGTTACTTCTTGGCAGAGTTCCAAAATGGACTTTATTACTGGCAAGAAGTTCATGGTGGTTATTCTAAACAACTTTTAACGTAATAAGTAAGGCAGGCACTGCTGGTCTGTTCCCAAAGGCGTCAATGCCGAAAATAAGTACGTACGTATACGGTATTTGACAAAAATAATTTTATCCATGGGCGTTGCTGTGATTGTGTAAAATAAAAAAACGGTCAAGTGCGAGTTCGATTCGCGCATATAGGATTCCGCACCACCGTAAGATTGTGTTTATATATTTTTAATAAACTTGCTGATGTTTCATCCCATATTCTTGTTGTGAGGTGTTACAATGTCACATAGTTAAGAATGTTCAAAAGAGCAAGACATCATAAAATCGTAGAAATATGTTAAATACGTAGTTGTAGTTTTACTATTGCTTCAAAGTGGGTAGGTTGGAATATAGACACCAGAGTACATCCCCTGAAATTTCGTGCGCATGTCTAGCCCTCTTGGTTTGCGCATTTTGGTCTACTGCGCAGATGCCAAAAAACGAAAAATATAAAAAACGACAAATAAATGAAGAAGTCGAAAAAGTTGGAAAAAAGGTAGAAAGAAAAGTGCCCCACAAAACAAAAAATAAATAACTAAAAATAATGACTTGTAAAAGAAGGGGCCACACGGCATAGGTTTGCATTCAAAATTTTTGACTTCAACTCCCTAGCGTCACCCCCCAAGGAGGCTGAAAAAGTCAAATTACCCGAAAAAAGTAGATTTATTAACCAATAACACAACTACAATTTGGTGTCTCTATCTTTATTAATAGCAAAGATATTTACCCATACTAATACTTTTTAGACACCCTGTATGTTATATTACTTTGACCGAAGTATTTTCGTATTTCGAATTTTCAAATTACACAGAGTGAGCAAATAAATATTTGTATTTTATTTTCAAATCGGATCCCAATTTTATTTCCAAGTAGGTTAGAGCCATCCCTGGAATAACCCCCGTTTCCAAAGCTTAATGATATCAATACTGTTTTCTTGTTTAATTTGAGAAGAAAGTTTTAAGTAATTAGTGTGGTGTCTTCAACAAAGTATTTTGTTTAAGCTGATAATTTTTACTTTTGCTCATTAACAATAAAAAATACGTTTGTACTTTGATTCCGGTGTTTATTAAAATTATCCTAACAAATATCCTTCAACTGGTTCTGGACAATACGCTGCGAACGCACGCTTGTTTGGAAGCAAATAATCGAAGATATTTTCAACATACCTATTCTCTACTAGATAAGTATCATTCTTTGAAACTAAATACTAAATAAATACTAAATACTATGTAATTGTGCTCAGTTAGTGTTTTTCGTTTTGATTTTTAACTTCTTCTTAGCAGAAAGTTTAAGCTGGTAGAAATAATGCATATCTTTTTAGTATCGTAATAATAGGGTGTTATAAATATTAGTTAAAATTAGGGCTACTGACAAAAAGGATTGATTTTGCAGTGGTCTTTTTACTATTTTGTTTTTATTTTTTCTTAGAAAAAGGTTTAAATTTGTTTTACCTTTGTTTTAAATTACGGTTAACAACAGAAAATAAATTATTCTTAAAGATTTATAATGTGTCTGGCAACGTTACAACAAATTCAATTGTTTTAAATTTTTCACGCGTAATTTTCTGTCAAGCGCTATGTCGGACCATGTGCTCGCTTAGCCAGGTGCGGCGAATATAGACTGGATTTAGGGTATTTTTGAAAATTTTTAAAATGTTCGATTTAAGAAAAAAAAAGTATTGAATATGTCTGTAGACTATCGCAGGAGTCACCCATTCCAATATATTAAATCATTTCCATAACACCCTGTATATATATATATATATATATATATATATATATATATATATATATATAATAAATGTAAATGCGAAGATTTCTGGTGCGGAGTTGCCAATCTCCCATCCAGCGCATCCCCGGGTGGCGGATAGGGGGATGCCTCCCAGATATGGGTGGTACCGGCGAAATGAAATAGTCGGCGCGGACCAAAATTGGCACAGCGTCTGTCCCAGAATGGGCGGCTGTTGATGGGCGGGCCGAGCTCAAGAGCCGCAGAGAAGGCAATCGGCCTATGGAATGGAACCCAGAAAGAGAGTTCTGAAGGAGAAAACCTGCTAAGAAATCCGGAACCGAAGATGGAAGGAATCGTGCCGAACGGTGAATGGCCCTACGATAGTGCGGTCGCAAACGATCCCCTTGGGACACCAGGCGACATCCCATTGTAATTTAGCCTTACTGCTGCATGCGGGGCTCTGCAGTTGTGGACCTATTTTCCCTAGCTACTCGTGGGAATTATATGAAATGAATGAAACTGAGGATAATCAAAGCAAAAATCAACAAATTAATCGAACAGAAAACGAGATAGTACTCGTGGAATCTGAACAACCAGATCCTAGTGTCAGAAAATCTGCACTGGCAAGGACACCGCCACCTACCAAAAAGACAATGATAGAAACACAGGAGACCATAAGAACGGAAAAGGCATCACTATTTAGCTTCAAAAGACCGCGGGAGGAAGACGAATTGGACGAAATCCAAAGAGTTTCTGAGGTCATTAAGAAAATGACCAGAGTCATGGACAACCTAACGTCTGTAGTTAGTGCGAGCAGTAAAACGAAAGTTGAGATAAGAAGTGGAGTCCGAGAACTAAAAAGATTTATGGATCAGCTAATGAGCAAATTTAAAGTGGTCGAAGAAATGCAAACAGGCAGTAAGAGGACGCCCTCATGCACGCATAAAACACCAACAAAGGCACCAGAATGCAGAAGCATCGGAGTACAGGCAACGGAAGATGAACAGACACTCCTAGAAGAGGAGAAAGTAACTGAAATAAAGAAAAAGATCACAGCAGTGGATAATGAAGAGAAGCTAAGAGAGCTCTTAAATGAAGAATGGCCGGAAAAAGTATTTGAAAAAACAAACATCAAGAAAGGAAGCCCAGTTGCTACAGACACGGACCTAGCTTTTCTCTTACAAGAGGCCAACGATGACGCAGTAAATAGCATCAAGACACGATACCCGGAAATCGGGGAAATTGAAGCAGAAAAAGAAGAAGACGGAAGTGTCGGAACCTTAGTTGTTACGACCCGGACATCCGATGGCCAGGGATTTAGAAATAAAGAACGTTTTATATATGTCATGACTCCAAATGAGATAACAGATGCAGTAAACAGAGAAGTGGTTCTTTTTAAGATGGTAACAATGATGAGCCGAAAAGCACTGAGAGACGGAAGGAAACTACTGTCTACACCGATTCCACCAAACATGGAGGAAGAAGCAGCGAGAAAAATCACAGAAATAGCTCTAGCTAATACTGAAATAAAAATAAATTTATATAGAAAGCAACAACAGGGCCAAAAAAAACGGAAGCCGACAATGCGCAAAGCTAACGACACCGAAAAGATTATAATTAAGGGGAATGGCAAGTCATATGCTGAACTTCTAAAGAATGTAAAGCACAGCGTGGATATAGAAAAAACCGGAGTAAAAGTGAATAAAGTCAAACAGACCAAGAAAGGAGATCTACTCCTAGAGGTCTCAGGAAAGACCGATGCAAATAGACTGAAAGAAGAGATTAAAGCCAATGTAAAAGAAATACAAATGATACACAAAAGCAAGGAAACAATAATGCACTTAACTGATATCGAAGCAGATGTCGAGGAAGACAAATTGAAAGAGGAGATACTAAGGAATACAGTGGGCATGGGCACAGACGATATAAATGTGACTTCCATAAGACCGACGAAACACGGCACCCAATCTGCAACAATTTCTGTATCACAGAAATGGGCAGATCAGTTGGACTCGATAGGAAAAGTAAGAATAGGATGGACTTATTGCCGGATCAGAAAGAGAGTGTTCATTGTAAGATGCTTCCGGTGCCTGCAGTTTGGACACAGAAGGAGCGAATGCACAGGGGAAGACAAATCAGACACGTGCATTAAATGTGGAAACGCAGGACATACAGCAAGGGACTGTGATAAGCCCCCACACTGTGTAAAGTGCAATAAGCCAGGCCATAGAGCAGACCAAACAAAGTGCCCGGTATACAGGAAACTGATGATTGAAACAAGAAAAAAGCGTATCAGTCGGAAAACAATTCGCGGAAGCATAGACCCTCAGTTCGACGATGAAGTTTTTGCAAACTAACCTAGGTAGATCAAGGGCGGCTCATGACTTAGCATTCGCCACCGTAAGGGAAAAGGAAATAGACGTCATGATTGTCTCGGAGCCCAATAAAAAATTAATAAAGGATACAAGATGGATTAAAGACAACCGTGAAGACATAGCGGTTCGCCTCGATAACAGAAAGCTGGTCATTAAAAAAGTACAAGCGATGGATGGGTACCTTCATATCACCCTAGAAACATTTGGACTAATCTGCTGTTATATATCACCGAACATCGATTATCTGGATTCTCAACAAAAGGTAGATGAAATAATGGAATACTGTAGACAGATAACTGGAGAATATATCATACTTGGAGATTTCAATGCAAAATCCCCCCTCTGGGGTTCCCCAATAAATGACAGGCGTGGAGAGGTCTTCTCTGAATACCTAGCCTCACTGGATTTGGTGGTAATGAACTCTGGGAATCGGCCAACCTTTGTAAGGGGAGAGAGCTCATCTTTCATTGACATAACATGTGCAACCAAAGGCCTGTCAAGAAACGTTATGGACTGGAAAGTCAGCGAGGAGGAAAACCTCACTGATCATAAATATATATACTTTGAGATAATAACAACAGGCCACCACAAAAAAGCTAAAAGAAACATAGAAAAGAAAAAGGAACTTGTGGATTGGGAAGGGTTCAGAGCTACAATTGAATGGCAATATGAAGTAGAAAAGGATAATATCAGAAGCGCACTAGACTGTGCTAAACTCATAAACTCGGCCTACAAGAATAGCCTCATTAAATCAAGAAGGAAGCCAAAAATGACACCCTACTGGTGGAATAACGGCATTGAAAATAAAAGGGCGGAATGCGTTGCCAGCAGACGCAGACTTACCAGAGCCAAGGGGCAATTTGAACGGATAGTAAGAAAACAAGAATATAAGAACTTCAAAAAAGAACTCAAAAGACTAATAAACCAATCGAAAAGAGAACACTGGAATAGACTGATCGAGGAACTGAACGACGATACCTGGGGCACAGGATATAAAATAGTAATTGGACGCTTCTGTAACCTAACTCCGGTCGAACTAAACACATGCCAAAAGATGGAGATAACAAGACACCTATTCCCGGCAGGTATAATCAGGGAAAGGGAAATACGAATAGTAGAAGACTATATACCATTTACGGTAAACGAACTACAAAAAGCGTCACTAAACATCAAAAGTGGAAAGGCACCGGGCATAGATGGCATCCCCCCGGAGGTCATTAAAGAAGTGGCAAAAGTGCAACCACAACTGCTACTACAGGCAATGAATATGCTTCTGGAATGCCAAGACTTTCCTACCTCTTGGAAGGAGGCCAAACTTGTGCTGATACCGAAGAAGGATAAACCACCAGATAAACCCTCGTCTTACAGACCACTGTGTCTACTAAACGTAATTAGCAAGCTATACGAAGCTATGATAAGAGAGCGACTGAACGCAGAAATTGAAGAAAAAGGAGGCTGGGCGCAAAACCAATTCGGTTTCAGAAAAGGGCACTCCACAATCCAAGCGGTGCATAAGGTCCGGGAAGGTAGCAGAAGTCAAGAAAGCAAGTGGCTGGCACTAATTACAATAGATGTCAAAAATGCCTTCAACACAGCATCTTGGGACTTAATAATGGAAAAACTAGAAAGTAGAGGAATATCCACTTACCTAAGGAACATAATCGAAAGATACTTCCAGAACAGGAAAATAAGAGTCGACAAAAACGAACAGCATAATATGGAGAAGGGCGTTCCGCAGGGATCGGTTCTTGGGCCGACACTATGGAATGTACTGTATGACGGCGTACTGAGGATTGACCTAGGCCATAAAGTTGAAAGCATCGCTTATGCGGATGACCTGGCTATCTTGGTGCACGCGAACACGCAAGGAGAACTAATATACCGAGGGAATAAGGCACTTAAGGAAGTTACAGAGTGGATGGAAGAAAACTGTCTAGAAATAGCTCCAGAAAAAAGCGAAGCAGTAGTTCTGCGAGGTCACGGCTGGCGCAGGATAAGAGAAAAAACAAAGTTTAAGTTAAAAGGAAAAACTATCAAAGCCACAAGATCTCTCACATACCTAGGAATTGTAATGGACGATACAAATAGTTTCCGCCAACATATTGAAAGGGCCGCGGCCAAGGCAGAGAACAGGGTAGGAAAGCTGCAGCAAATCCTACCAAATGTAAGGGGACCGAACAGTAGAAAGAGAGAAGTGATGTGCGGAGTCATAAACTCAATACTGCTGTATGGGGCATCTGTATGGGCACATGCTATGGAAGTAAAGAAATACAGACAAATGTATGAGAGGGTGCAAAGAAAAGCTGCAATCAGGATAACAAGTGCCTATAAAACCATCTCACTTCAGGCAGCTAGGGTGATAGGCGGAATAATACCCATCCACCTACTGGTTAATGAGAGGAAAAGAATATATGAAGAGGATGGAACGACTGAGACCAAAAAGAGGGCGAGAGAAGACACAATTAGACAATGGCAAGCGGAGTGGCAGGAGCACGAAGACACAGCACAATGGACAAAAAAACTAATACCAAACGTACAAAGATGGACAAACTGCAAACATAGAAGAACTGATTATTACCTAACACAAATATTATCCGGACATGGTGCATATAAGGCCCACGCATTTAGAATAGGAAAATCGATCGACGAAAACTGTATATATTGTGGAGGAAGAGACGACGCTGAACACGCAGTTTTCTCTTGTCCAAGATGGGAGGATGAGAGACGTGTATGCAACATAAAACTTAATTGTGTGATCAACCCAAACAACATTACAGAGAAAATGATGGAAAAGGGATGCTACTGGAATGAGGTCATGAAGCTTGCCCGAGATATCATGAAGAAAAAGGAAGAGGACCACAGACTAGAACAAACACAGAGAGAGAGACGATAACAGACCAGCACATTACCTGAAGAATACTAGCAATAGTGGTACCTGGTAATGTGAAGAAAGACAGAGGTGTTTAGTGGGTAGGCTAAGACTTGCACTACTTATCTTAGAGTCCCACACTGGCAGGGCAACGAAAGACAGACTGTCCTGTGCGAGCATGAGCGTCACCTCTTGGGAAAAAAAAAAAAAAAAAAAATGCGAAGATTTACTTCTTCGCTAGTGCAGCGAAAAGGCCGTGAATGAAAAATAAAAATAATGAGGACTATCTTTGATTCTGGTCTGGGTGACCTCCTGCTATCGATTTCTGGGCCCTTACACATCAGCGGGCAGGTTTACACCCAGGGTGGCTGCAGAACAGACCACGATTTGACCAGAATCAAAGAGAGTCCTTATATCCAAAATGTTCGGAAAGGATGGGTAAGATGTAGTGGCTCGCGCCAACTAGTTCACCCAGTGTTGCTCCAAAAATGTTTGGCTGCTAACACAATAATACTCGAAAGTATGTCGAATGTCGATTTTCTCGACGTCGACGGTACAAATGCACCATTGTACAACAATAGTAGAAAAATGGAAGATTTCTTGGCCTATAGGTAATATAATAAATGTAAATGCGAAGATTTACTTCTTCGCTAGTGCAGCGAAAAGGCCGTGAATGAAAAATAAAAATAATGAGGACTATCTTTGATTCTGGTCTGGGTGACCTCCTGCTATCGATTTCTGGGCCCTTACCCATCAGCGGGCAGGTTTACACCCAGGGTGGCTGAAGAACAGACCACGATGATTTATTATATTACCTATAGGCCAAGAAATCTTCCATTTTTCTACTATTGTTGTACAATGGTGCATTTGTACCGTCGACGTCGAGAAAATCGACATTCGACATACTTTCGAGTATTATTGTGTTAGCAGCCAAACATTTTTGGAGCAACACTGGGTGAACTAGTTGGCGCGAGCCACTACATCTTACCCATCCTTTCCGAACATTTTGGATATAAGGACTCTCTTTGATTCTGGTCAAATCGTGGTCTGTTCTTCAGCCACCCTGGGTGTAAACCTGCCCGCTGATGGGTAAGGGCCCAGAAATCGATAGCAGGAGGTCACCCAGACCAGAATCAAAGATAGTCCTCATTATTTTTATTTTTCATTCACGGCCTTTTCGCTGCACTAGCGAAGAAGTAAATCTTCGCATTTACATTTATTATATTACCTATAGGCCAAGAAATCTTCCATTTTTCTACTATATATATATATATATATATATATATATATATATATATATATATATATATATATATATATATATATATATATAAATTGATGCCTGTTAAGTTGATCTCTCCGGTGCATGGACTGGGCGACCTGGCCTCCACCACAACCAGTTGAGTTTTTTATAAGAAAATTGTTTATATATGCTTAGAGGGACTCCCTTACCAGGTCTATCAAAAGAGGAGAAAAGATTTTTAATTTTAAAAATTTTCATATATGGCCGCATAAACTTAGATAGGTATTACCTCCGTGATATATATAGACGCGTGGCACTGCTTAAACTTTGTTACCTCTAGCACTGTTGCCTGATTTATGGAGGTGTCAAAATATATATATATATATATATATATATATATATATATATATATATATATATATATATATATATATATATGTATATATATATATATATATATATATATATATATATATATATATATATATATATATATATATATATATATATATATATATATGTATGTCAAGCGTTTACTTCCAAGACATTTTTTGTGACGTTATGACGAGTCCCAAGACAATTGCCGTTTTCCGGGACGGTCTTGGAAATTTTATATGTCTAATGCCTGGTTCCAGGACGGTCTCGGAATTCATTTCGGCACTATATGTTAATCGCTCAGTTCCGGGACAGTATAATATAGAAATTATATATTGCAAAGCAAAAATGACCATATAGTAAAAATATGGAAAACATAAAAGATGGCTACCACTTGGTTTAAACTTGGGTTTTGCTTGTGCCCAAATTAAACCGTATTGCTTTTGCTTAGTCGTCCGTCTATAGACGCATGACACGGACTTAGGTATACTTTAAAAGTAGGTGCCTTACAGGTCTTTATACTTCAGGATTAGGTAATTTTTTTTGTTAAAATGGAACATATTATGATGTAACTTAAAGGCTCGTATGTATTCGGGCGCTGTACCTGAAATAAAATGCCAAGATTTGTCGTACCGATTTGTATGCCTACCGACTATTTTGGAAACCGGGATATACATATGTATATACGTGTGAAAATTTGAGATTAAAATCTAGTGAATAAATGCAAATACTCTCTTGAAAACCTGACATTTGAGGGCTGCTGGCAACCACACAGTAAAGAGATATTAAGATTTGCAAGTATCAAGTATTCCAATCTGCTTTGTAGCCAAGCTAGATAAATAAAGTAGAATTTACTTTAGTTCATTATTAAGAAGATAAAAAATATAGTATCTTCCGGTTAATTATAAATCTCAACAAAACATTTCTGTAAAAAGCGGCCAAGTTTTGCTCGACCGAAAAAAGTAATGAGCTACAAGATGCAGTCATATTCAATTTCATTGTAGGTAAAACCTGTTTTTGAAAAATATTATCGTCTAAAAAACCGACTTAAATTACAGAAATAATCATTTAATTTTATTGTAAGTTTGCGTCTTATTTTAAGTTAATTTGGAAAACAAAAAGTTCGTTTTGTAACTCACAATATTTTTCAGAGCCAGAAACTCTCATTAAAATTGAACTTGGAAGAATTTTACCTCATTACCTTTAGCGACCAAGCAAGCAAGGTCCCTTTTACAGAAATGTTTTTTTTTCTATTATAGTTAATTTTATAGGTAGATTTTTTATTTTCTTTGGTTGTGTTATGTGTTTTGATTCCTCGCCTTAAGCTTTAATCGCATAGCCCTTTTTGTGGTCCCCTACTTTTCTTGGCCGACTTTCACTTCCATCGTTAGAGGAAGTATTTTATTCGTAAAAAAAACTCCTCTCGAGATTTTTTCAGATCGCCACGTTTTGGGATCCCTAAATCACGAGCAAACATAGTTTTTCATTTCCGTCGGTGTGCCTGTCTGTCTGTTGGCGCGAAAACTCGAATAGAAAAAAATTTAATTTTGCATATGAATCGGCTTCATTCTGACTCTAAACCGACTACACTTCCCGTGAAATATATACAGGGTGAGCACCTTAAAAAAATTAATTGTTATTTTTTGTTGCTGTACATCAAAAGGGATTATTTTACAAAAATTATATTTTATTTGCTATAGCTAAGGATTTTTCCGCTAATGTAAATAAAGGTACTTTTAATCTCCCATATATAGGACGAACAAATCAAAAAATTAGATATTGTCTATTAATTGAAGTACTTACTATTTATCTTTGATACATATCACTATTTACATATTACATATTTTACGCCAGCTGGCTTTTATTTTTTATGAAATTGGTTGCTCAGTCATACAGGGTGAGCAGTTTTCAATAGCATTTTCTTATGGCTGTTTAATGAAAAAGGTATTTGGATGAACCGAAAGCTTGGCGCCACATTTTTATATACAAAACGGAGTAAAAAATTAAAAACCAACTATGTTTAATTTGGCAATAACTCTGGAACACTGAATCAAAATAAATAATTTATACACAGTTGAAGATTTCATGTAGAAAATAAACTTTAAAATTTTTATACGGGGTGTGAAATTAAAAAAAAATTGTTTATTTTTCCTACGAATGTGATTGGTCTTAATGTAATGTTAATAAGTAGCTTTTTCATTTTCAAAAGAAGTTGCACATTTGATCTGATATACGGAATAAACAAATATTGTTTATTTACGCTTCTGGCTAGAGAAAAGTAGGGTACTATACCTGTTAGAGGAAGTAAGTATTGTATTAGCGAATAAATCACTGTTCGAGTTTTTTTTTCAGATCTTCAGGTTTTGGGGTATCTAGACCACGTTGTCTGTTGTTTCAGAAACTTTAAAACTACATAATCAAAAAGAAAAAGATATATTTTATCTTAAAATTATTTTGTGTTGGTCTAAAAAATAAAGTTACTTGTAATGCTTTAGATACATGATGGGCAACCTTAAAAATTAAATTTTGTTGGTTTTGTTCTAACAAAGTACTATACAAATATTACTCATACAGGGTGTGAAATTTTAACTAGAATTTAGTTTCTTTTTGCTTTAAATCGGGAATATAAATCTGAAAATGTATTTGAATGTACCTAAAGCTTTTAGTTACACTTTAAATTTTTCATAAAATACAGCCTACTTGACCTCATTTCGCAAGGGAAGTTCCGAGCAAAGACTTTTGCAGATATTTTACGCAACTCTGGTAAGTAAGTAACACCAGAGACTATAAATAATGTATATGTATCTATGTATTATTTAGTCTATGGTAATACGTAAGGTACATCTCACATATTTAAAGTACTCCGCCACAAATATCTCAGCGCTTATTAAATCTGACAAAAAAGTATACCTCCGTTTGTATCTTTGTTTCTCGTGTTATCATTATTTTGAATTGTGAATATGCACGCATTTTTTATTGCTTAAATCGTTCAAGCAAGTCACAACAAACCCAAAAATATTATTTTGAAGAAAATTGCTACAGTGATCTAACTAAAGAAAATTTTTTACTTTTCGGTATAATTTATTAGAACTTAAAAACCTACTGACGTAATATATTATTTATACCAGCCCAGCGCGTGGCTGTTTCGTGCTAAGTTCTTAAATAAAATCTTTTTTATCTTTTTGCACGAAAGTTTTAATTTTTTATTTCTGACAGCCCACGAAGACCGACGTCTAAGTACCATGTACCGTGCGTGGGTGTACTGGGGAAGTCCGACTCACACATCCAGGGCTGGAAACATCTGTTCTGCGATGAGTACGATTTTTGAATTTTGCAGTATTAAAATTATTAAGCAGCAAATAAATTTTTTACAGTAACTACGTCTGTTTTTATCAAGCGTATTTTCATTAAATCGTGAAGTAATAGATATTATACAGGGTGTCAAAAAAGTCTGGAATAGGTATTGCAAATATTTCAAAAACTACTGAATATGTATTTCTGAAAATTACTGGGTTATTGCAGGCCGATTAGGATAGGTCTGCATGAATAGCTCACATACTATTTACTTCCTGTTGTGTTCTCCGGCGGTCACCATATCCAATCAATATTAAAATTTCAATTTTTTCTCCTTCAATTAAAGCTAGTAAAGCTACCATCCTAATTTCTAGTTTTTGATGCTTGTGAATGAAGATTTGATAACTGTCTATTTATCATCTGACAATACCTAGCTGATTCCAAAAGTGTTTTCTCACCTTTCTATTTTCGAAAAATTAATTAATAATTTAATTTTTTTACATAAATCTATTATTTTGACAAATAAATCAATTAACCTCTATATCTTTGAATTTGCCTCTTATGTGACTATTTGAATCTTCAAAAATATACAGGACTTTCCATTTAAAATAAAAAAATTACTATTCTTTCTGACTAACTCTGTATAGTGACAGAAACGGTTTTATCCTTCCAAGGTGTGCCGTTTTTAATATAGACGTGCCAGTTTTTAAAAATATATTTTCAGTAGTTTTTGAAATATTTGCAATACTCCAGGCTTTTTAACACCCCGTATATTATTTACTTGTTTGTTTTGTAGGTATCCAGGTATTTCTAAGTTCTGGGATTTTGGAAAAATAAATTTTAGTGCATTGCTAAGTAAGAGAAAGTAAAATATTTATTTCGACACAACTTTTTAAATACTTTTGGAATTAATGGGGGGGGGGCAAATTTCATTACCCCCTCCCCCCACGTAAATTCGCCCTTGGATTGATCATGTGCCTGTCAAAACTTCGGTATTACTGTCGAAAAAATGATGTGTATTTTTAATAATTGTTTTTTTTTTATTTCTAGCGAGGAACAAATTATACTGATATTTAACGTCGAGTTCCGGGACCGCAAAAATACATAATATACAGCTAATGTATGTTTCCAGGACCGACCTATCTTTAGCTTTAGTATACGTTTATTTTTTTAAGTTTGAGGGACTGACTGTAGTGCCCCCAACCTTCACTATCAAGCCTTTTATCGAAGAAACTTAGAATATATTTCGCCGCCTCGCCTTTCCGAACTGGAGAAAACAAAACGGTTTCTTTGTGCTTAGGGGTAGCAGGTTAATGTTCTAAAAAACTTCCGAGATTCAAATTTTAATCACTTTTGATAAATAATCAAATCCAAAATGGATTCGTTTGGATACTTATTACTTATATTAATTGGTTCATCGTCAAAACTCTAGAGTATTCCCAGTGGCGCTAGAGTTAAATATTAAATTTAACATATTGGTAGGCTATACAAAGAGTTTGTCCTGATAAAAGGTTGCCAGACTAGCTTTCTGACAAAATTACAAACTGTAGTTACCTACATAGCTATGCGGTTGCTCCGTTTTCTTGTGTAAAAAGTAAGCTTGGTGAAAAACGGTGAAAAACGTTAGGGGGAAGCGACGCAGAGTAAAAGTAAAAACAAATATTGAAAATGCGTACGTTTTACATAGGTACTATGGTGTGGAAATGGTTGAGTAATATATGTTACTACAACTTAAAAGTCGTTAGGTGGAGCAACTGGGGCAGCGAGACCGAGTAAAAGTAAAAACAAGGAAAACCAATTTTTGACTTTTGGCAATGTATACCTTAGTTGGTTTCGTGTGGGTATTTTCTACTGAGGTACATAGGATTTCCAAAATACTTGAAAATGTTCATTTTGAACTATCTTCTGCGAAATGTTACACACACTGAGTACAAAATCAAAATCATACATAAATGTCCAATACACGTTTGCGATTAGCAATATGTTTTTGAGTATGCACATGTCTGTCACCCACCCATTTACTGGTATGGAAAAGAAAGACGTCGCAAAATTTACAATGAATACGGCTTCCCGTATAATGTAAACCTGGGTAGCGACGGATAAATTTATTTACTGAAATGACGAAAGGTAAACCTTTGCGCGACATTTTTAAAAATAAAGTATAGCATTACACGCCTTCACGTAGAGATGTTACAGTGGAACTGGACCTGTTCTTTTGGAATAGGTATCCTATAGGTACCTATTCCATGTACCTATTACCAGGTATCAGATATACCTATTGCGATTCCGCTGGCACCGTGACGGGTTACGGCGCACTGTCGCGTTTGGAATCTCTTGTTTCAGTGAAATCGGTTGTCGGTTACAGGTACAAGTCCAGTACAGGTATAATAGGAAATAGGAATTTTCTTAAATCGGATGGGTTACCTATTATCGAAGCAGCTGAATGAAATTTGAAACGCGTTTTTTTTTTTTTCATAATATGTAAAATAAATGGACTGTAATTCTAAAATCTTTCAATAGCATGTGATAGAAAAGAAACGAATCAAAATCCCTGATTTATCTATCTACCTATGCCACTAAAATATATAGGTATAAAATATATAGGAATAGGATGTTTTATTTTTCATCAGAAGAAATTAAAAAATAGAAAAATAACCAAAAATATAGAACTATTATTAAAAAAAAAAACAAATATTCTTCAAAATAAAAATAAAAAAATTCTCGGCTCGAATATCACTTGAATATACTTAATGCGGAATAGGTTGGACCTGGAATAGGTTTGTGTTTGGAACAGGTACAGGTCCTATTAGGTACAAAAAAGATATTCTGTAACATCCCTACCTTCACGATGATCCGCTCCATCCTGCAAGATTGACTAGTAAAATCGCCTAATACGTCGCATCTATCTGATTCACCCGCAACGCACATTCGCCGTCGCTGAGTTTACACCTTTTTCACCAAGCTTAGTCATAAGGTTTAAAAATCCTTGATTGTGGAATATAAGTAACCAGAGTTGTGTAAAAAATCTGCAAAAATCCTTTGCACGGAACTTCCCGCGTGAAATCAAGTCAAGTAGCCTGTGTTGCATGAGAAATCTAAACTTTAACTAAAAGCTTTAGGTACATCCAAATACTTTTTTCTACGAATGTCAATAAAAACCTTTATTGTATGTTCAATAGTAATTTCGGAACATGGTGCATTGTGTTTTACACATTTTCATTGTGCTTCAATCACCATGGTGATTGAACTACAAAGTTCCCATTGTGCACGGGTACTTTTTACAAAGGTGGCGTTGACATCCAAAATCTTTATAATTTTTATTTGTGGATTGTCAGATTGACATTTTTTGACAGCTTAAAAGGAAAAATATTACTAATCCCATTTTATGTAACAGTAACATTCGTAGAAAAAGTATAGTGTAAAACTCGCATGGAATGACCATTTCCTACTCGTATGATTTGCAGCATTCGCCTGCGGCTCATGCTGCAAACGTCATACTCGTAGGAAATGCATGTCATTCCATGCTCGTTGTACAATATACTATTTCAGACTTCCGAGTTAAAGGAAAAAATAACTAAATTCTAATTAAAATTTCACACCCTGTATGAGTAATATTTGTATAGTACCTAGTTAGAGCAAAACCAACAAAATTTATATCAACGGTAAAAGCCTTTTACTTGTATATAAACAAAATAATTTTAAGATAAAATTATACCTTTTTCTTTTTGATTAAGTACTTTTAAAGTTTCTGAAACAACAGACAACGTGGTCTAGATACCCCAAAACCTGAAGATCTGAAAAAAACTCGAAAAGTGATTTTTTCGCTACTACAATACTTACTTCCTCTAATAGATATCTACCCTACTTTCCTCTAGCGGAGTCTAGCGAGAAGCGTAAATAAACAATATTTGTTTATTCCGTATATCAGATCAAATGGGCAACTTCTTTTGAAAATGAAAAAGCTATATATGAAAAATTCCATTAAGACCAATCACATCCATAGGAAAAATAAAAAGATTTTTTTTAATTTCACGCCCTGTATAAAAACTGTCAGTTAATTTTCTACGTAAAATCTCTTTATGTAAAATATTGTTTATTTTGATTCAGGGTTCTAGAGTTATTGCAAAATTAAACATATCTTTTTTTAAATTTTTTTCCACTTATTGTATCAAAAATCTAAGTTGTAACTGAAAGCTCATCCAAGTTTTTGAATTAAAACAGCAATAAGAAAATACTATTTAAAACTGCGCACCCTGTATGGCAGCGCAACTAATTTCATAAAAAAATAGAAACCTACTAACGTAAAATATGTAATATATAAATAGTAATATGTGTCTCAGATAATTAGTACTTTAATTAATAAGACAGTATCTAATTTTTTAATTGTTCGTAATATATCTGGGAAATTAAAAGTATCTTTATTTACATTAGCGACAAGCCTTGGCTATAGCATACAAATTTTTCAAAAATAATCGTTTTTGAGGTACAGCAACAAAAAATAGTAATTAATTTTTTAAGGTGCTTACCGTGTATATATTTCACGGGTTTAGAGTCAACATGAAACCGATTCATAGGCAAAATTTAATTTTTTTCTATTCGTGTTTTCAAGTCTTCGCGCCAACAGACAGACAGGCACACCGACGGAAATGGGAAACGATATTTGCTCGTGATTTAGGGATCCCAAAACGTGACGAACTGAAAAAACCTCGAGAGGAGGTTTTTTAAAGAATACAATACTTCCTCCAGCGACGGAAGTGAAAGTCGATCAAGAAAAGTAGGGGACCACAAAAGGGCTATGCGATTAAACCTTAAGGCGAGGAATCAAAACACAACCAAAGAAAATAAAAAATCGATCTATATAATTAACTACAATAGAAAAAAAAACATTTCTGTAAAAGGGCTTGCTTGCTTGATCGCAAAAGGTAATGAGGTAAAATACTTCCAAGTTCAATTTTAATGAGAGTTCCTCGCTCTGATAAATATTGTGAGTTACAAAACGAACTTTTTGTTTTCCAAATTAAATTAAAATCGCATGAAAATATAATGAAATGACAATTTATGTAACTTAAGTCGGTTTTTAGACAATATTATTTTTCAAAAACAGTAAGTCACAATAAAATTGGACTTGACTGCATCTTGTATAGCTTACTAGTTTTTACGGTCAAGCAAAACTTGGCCTCTTTTTACAGAAATGTTTTGTTGAGATTTATAATTAACCGGAAGATACGATATTTTTTTTAAAGTACATTCTACTTTATTTATTTAGCTCGGCTAGGAAGCAGATTGAAATTCTTGATACTTGCAAATCTTTCTACTGTATGGTTGCCAGCAGCCTTTATACTATAGATTTCCAAGAGAGTACTTGCATTTATTTGGGTTACTATATTTTAATCTCTAATTTTCACACGTACATACATTTATCAAAGTTTCCAAAATATTCGGTAGGTATACAAATTGGTACGACAACCTTGACATGTTTTTTTAAGGAACAGCCCTCGAATCCGTCCGAGCCTTTAAGTTACAGAATAATATGTCCCGCAGTTCCGTTTTTACCATGGATTTATTAGGACTGGATACGGGATGATTTAACATTATTTGAAGCAAAAACAAACCATTCTAAACGACACTGTAAACAGAATTTGTAAACATTGGCCTGATCTTATTTTACTAATTTTACCTTGTATTTTTGTACAAAAAATACGTTAGAAGCATCACAAGATTTACTAAAAGTAATAAAAGCCCTAATATATTTTATTTTCTGCTAAATAATAATAAATTTAAGTTAAAAAGGTTTTATTATTTGTAGGTTATGTTATTTCTAAAGGTGTTTATTTAAAGTCGCCCCGAGTCATTTATAAATCTATAAGTCGCACTTTTTCTTTTCTAGTTCATTAGACAAAGACGTACGTGTAACCGAGTGTTCAGACCGAGGTTCGGCCGTTTTCCTAAACAACCAGCAGAGACTGCAACACTTCTGAGCTCCAACACTCCAATGCTATTTTATCTCTTTCTATTACCATTCTTGATTCAATTACGTATTTCCTTAAAGTTCGGAAACTCTACCACTACGGTAAATGTGTTCATAACAAATAACAAATATAAGGCTTCACGTTCGATACGCTCACAGTATACGGACATCGAATCCTTCTTAATAATAAATCCATGGTTTTTACTATGTCTACAGAAAAAAAAAATTACCTAACAGAAGTTTTAGAGTGCGTAAAATCTATTTGATTATCATCAAAATAAAGAAAATATTTTTTATGAAATGCCTTGTATTTTATGTTTGTTTTTATTTAAATTTACGCACAATTCTATATTAAATAAGAGGTTACACAAACCGTTTTAAACTTTAGCAACTTCACTATCTTCCAAGTGCCACTTAGAGTAAAGCAAAACTTGTGACACAATATACCTACCTATAGGGTGTTCATTCCATTAAAAAAGTATTATTTTATTGTCATACTTTTTTGGATCGTTCTGTATAAAAATATTTTGAACAATAGGTTTTTTGATTCCACAGCTTTTCGTTAGGACGTTTACTCTATAATAATTGTAATGGAGACTGATCTATTGAACAATAATGGGGCACCCTGAGTATCTAAAAGCTAATGCGAGATGAAGCATCTCGCAGTTTTAGATGCATAATATATGTAGGTCCTACTTGAAAAAAAAATCAAGATTTTACTAATTATAAGTTATTTACAGAGGTGCAGTAATTCATAAAATGAAACCTATATATACAGTCTCCATTTCTAACTTTCAAAATTGTCCTGGAAATAAACGACTCTTACAAAATGTCATGTAACTAAAATATTTCTAGCATAAAAGGAATACCATAGGTTTTTGTAAAAGGCAAATATGAAGTACAATAATACTCTTATAAACACAAAACAAAATATACACATAATATCTATATACGAAAATGTCTTGGAACACGACGTAACATACTGAAAGTAGCATATCTCAAAAATTTGAGCATGAATTTGAAAATCTCAAGTTATTCACATAGTTGACCTTATGTATGTTAAATCCAACGCTATGTACACAACCTAAAATATATACATACTTTTATATACGAAAATGTCTTGGAACACGACATAACATACTTAATGTAGCATATCTCAAAAATTTGAGCATGAATTTAAAAATCTCAAGTTTTTTCACATAGTTGACCTTATATATGTTGCATCCAACGCTATGTACATAGCACTTACAAAAGTCCCGGAACCCGGCAATTGACATATATATATATATATATATATATATATATATATATATATATATATATATATATATATATATATATATATATATATATAAGAAGATTGTTGAAGCTTTATTAAATTCAATTAACTTCGTAATATATAAAAGATAGTGGCCTGGTCGGTTTTATTTCGTTTTATTTAAAAGTGTTTGCGCGTTCATCCATTAATGTACAGCACAATTTTCTGGAATGGCTTTACTTTCATAATGTATGCACACATGAGAAAGGGAATTACTAAGGTTTCGTAACTGGGCAAAATATGTTTTTAGACAAGCTTCAATATTTGAGAGGCTGAAATATTATAGTTTATTTGGAATCTGGTGGTTAGCTTTAGATTTGCAGAAAATTAGGAGGTATGGTGGTGAAAAAAGCACAAGTTACTTTAATTTAGGTTAGATTTTAATTTTGTGTTGGTTACATATTTTTATAATAGAAAAAATTGCGAAATAAAAAAAATTAAGACCTTGTATTTTTTGATTCGGTATTCCTGTTTTTAATTGTAATTAGGTGTTGAATTTTCGATTTCACAACTTCTGGCGATTTCTTCATATTTGTTTTAGCTATAAATTCTTTTATGGCATTAGTGTTAGGATACTTCCCATTATTAATATAAGATGCAAACTGTTGCTGAATTAGGCCCGTTTCTTCAGCTGTCCAACCTAAACAAGCAAAAAATTGTAAATAATACATTTTTTTACAGCGTTTAAACAAGTAAAACCTCTAATAATAATAATAATAATAATTTTTTAACAGTATTAAATTATTACCTCTTTTTATCATTGCCTTTTTAGATATATTTCTATCACGTGAGTTATCCTCAGTAACATTTTGTAAATCAGTCTATCTATCGTTATTTTCTTTTGTGGAGGTTGCTGTGTTCTTGTCCATGGCACAAGCTGTAAAAGTAATTAGTGATGATTAGTAGCAATACAAAAGATAGTTAAGGTTACCTATAATGTATATATATATATATATATATATATATATATATATATATATATATATATATATATATATATATATATATATATATATATATATATATATATATATATATATATATATATATATATATATATATATATATATATATATATATATATATATATATATATATATATATATATATATATATATATATACCTATTTGGCTTTCCTTCTCAGACTTAAATTTTTCATTATCCTGATCATTTGTATGAAGTGACATATATCCATCACATGTAACTAAAAATTATTTTTGATTAATATTATCATGTTGATGTAAATTATGGACCATATTTCTTACCGGGCTCATTTTCTTCTGCAAATTCCGTGTTCACATCAAAGTCTATTTCTGCAAGTGACTTTCCTTTGTATTCAAGTGGCATTGCTCTTTTTCCATCATTAGTAATAATTTAGATACTTTAGCACTTTGGTATATTATGTCAACTGGCAATCTGAAATTATGTTTAACAAAATTTTATATTAGATCATGATAGAATAGAGCTAATGATCCATTTAGTTTTTACTAAGGGATTAAAAGTAATTGGGTATTTCATTTGTACATCATTGATTATATAGACCCAATTTAATAACAATTTATTTTAATATTTAAGTATGTAACTGTAACTGCTTATTTATAAAAAAGATTGTAATATTTTGGGTTAAAAATGCTGTGTCGTTTTAAATTTGTAGATAGTTAAGGCAGTTTAGACACATAAAATTTAACTTACTCATAAAATTCATCATGGGTTTTTTGAGTGTGGCCCATGAAGTTTGAAAACTGTTTTGCTTCATCACTTGTTAAATTAAGAATTTGCATTACGGTCGCAATTTGTTTTCTCAGTTTATTGCTAGAAATGGCTTCCGGGTTTTGTAGATTAAGGTTTTGCGTTAGGGATCTAATTGCTACGTCGCCTTTCCCCCACAGAATTTTGCTTCCAGGGATGGCAAATATATATTCATTTTCTGGAGCAATATATTTTTCCCTATGTTCAAGTAACATATTGATATAATTCTGAATATTTTCAGGAACCAAAATAACAACGGCACGAGACCCTTTACCGCTGTTTAGAACTCTTTTGTATTTAGTGGTTAAAATTTTTTCAGCATCTGTTAAAACGCTTTCAAAATCTTTGGTATTGCTTTTTTTTTCATTCAAATAATCTTTGATTTTTAGGAACTGGACATCGCCAATGCGAAGTCTGTTAAATATTATAAGTAGGGATAAGCTGCACTGTACTAATAATTTGTAAGTATTCTGGTCATTTTTATGTTCCAAAAAATTTTTTATACACTGATTTGCCTTTTTAAATACTTCGTCTCTAAATATTTTAATATCGCTGACTAAAGGCAGTAACAAAGGCTTGTTCCATCGTTTTTCGTTTAGGTCTTTGTTAGCAAGGGAAGCCAGTTCGGTGTTCCAACGAGATTCAACTAATTTTTTAAAATTTTTTATATTCTCCAGCAACATTTTTGATGCAGCAGGAGAACTGCATTTAAAACCTGTTCTTTCTTGTAAAATTAAATGAGACAATTCGTCGCAGGCTGCTTTTAATGATGTTCCTAGATGCATTGCTAAACTAGGTGACTTAAATATTTTATCTTCCGGGTCATAACCTACTATTTCTCGTACTGCAAATATTACAGAATCGAAATTTCTTGGATGTAAAAGATCTTGAAACGAAATATTGTTATCATTAACAATTTTTCTGTATGATAACAATAAACGAGAAAGATCTCTCATTCTGCTGCTGCACACATAAGCCATGCGTTCTCGTTTATGTTTCTTAAAATGCGACTCCCCAAAATGAGCAATTAAGACGTCTTTTTTGGCTTCAAGGGAAATTTCATCCCCTTTCATCTTTTCGAAAACCTGAAAAATTACGGTGGTAACAGTACCATGTATGTATATAGTAATATGTTAATGGTAATCCCCGACAGTCCTTTATGGTAATATTATCTAGGTAATGTCAACTTTAACGGATTTAATGCCTTAAAGTGCGAAATAAACGCAAAATCGGACTTTACCTAGGTACCGTCAACATTAACAAGTGGATGTCCGTTAAAGTACAAAGTAAACAGTTATTGTTTTAGAATTTCTGATTGATTAATACATCACGTATGTACTTTAAGGTCCCACAACAGATTTTTCGAAAATATGATTTTCTGAAAACAGATGTTTCAATACAACTTTTTGAAAGCAGATTTTTCGAAACTCAGTTTTTAAAAATTAGGTTTTGGACTCTATTAGTTTGTCAATGTTAACAAAAAAGGACAGAAAAGGATGAACAAACCTAAACAAACCTATATAGATTTGCTTTTTTGAGTTTGGTCAGGTCTGCTCAGGCTTTTTCTGGAATTTTATAGACATATAGTTATTCGCTAACATTCGAACAGTGCAGACGTGCTCAAAAATCGATCGGAAAATCAAAACAAAAAGTGGTGTCATCATCGCGAGTGATACCGGCGGCAAGCTTGTCGTAAGCTATCGCGAAATCTATGTCAAGTTCAAACGTTCGTCATTTCACATTGACTGTCGACAAAATTGCAAATTTGCAAAATAAGGACAATGCGCTCCAATTAAAAAGTTATAATAAAAACATAGGATTAGGGTTGGAATCCAACATGAAGGACGGCGGTGGACCATCTGTTTCGCCTCAAAATGAACAGTCAGCAAAAATTAAAACCTTAGAATCTCAGCTCAATGCAGCACTTAATGAGATTAAAGAGCTTAGAGAAATAATCGTTTCTTTGCAGCCCAAAAAAACTTATTCCCCAGTCAATTCAGACGAGGAAGAAGAAGTAGTAGCCCAGGAGACAGCATGGCTCCTACCCAAATATAAGAGAAGAAAAAGAAAAGCCACTAGCTCGCCAGAAAAAGATGATAATATTTCCGAACCTAAATTAGCCACACCCAAAAATAAACAAGTTGTCCCAAAATCACAAAAACCACCACCTGTGATTTTAAGCAATGTGAAAAGCTATAAAAATATAACCCAGACACTAGAGTCAAAGAATCTTAAATTTAAAGCAAATTTAATGAATAATAACCAGCTAAAAATCAATGTAGACACCGAAATTGAATATAGAGATCTCACTCATGAATAGCACCGACATGGAATGGCAGACATTTGAAAGTAAGCAGACTAGGCCGCTAAGGGTGATGGCGAGAAACCTACACCCTTCATGTGATCCACAAGACATCAAGGATGATTTATTGAGCAGAGGCTTTAAGATCCTTGAAGTCGTAAACAAAATAAAAAAGACAAAAGTTAAGGACGAGGTTAAAATAATCCCCCTACCCCTATTTATGCTAACCTTCCAAAACTCGGAAGATATCAAAAAAATATACGAAATTCAGTATATATGCCATATGAAAGTTAAAATTGAAGAGATAAGGAGCAATAATTTGATACCTCAGTGCAAAAAATGCCAAAGATATGAGCACACACAAAAATTCTGCAAACACGCAGTCACTTCTGTCAAATGCGCTGGGAATCACCTGACCTCCGAATGCACCAAGCCAAGGGAAACACCACCTAAATGTTCAAACTGCGGAGAGGCACATCCCGCAAACTACCGTGGATGCGTGGTAGCAAAAGAACTGCAGAAAAGACGAAATAGCGCAAACAATGCAAGGAAAACACAAAATGGACAACCAAAAAATTTCACATCTAAAAATACTACCAAAGAGGTATCCTATGCACAGGCAGCACATGGCCCTAAATCTCAACCTGCACCAGTTCCGAATGAGCAACAGTCCATGATGCTTATGAACAAACTTTCAGAAAGGTTAGACAGACTGGAAACCAAAACTCGTGAAAAACAATAATGTATCAACAAGATCTAAGAATAGCAACTTGGAATGCTAATGGCATCCAAAACAGAATGCAAGAAATAGAAATATTTCTCAACACACAAAGTATTGATGTGTGTCTGGTCTCAGAAACACATTCAACAAATGAGACCTACCTAAAAATAAAGGGTTACCAAGTATACCAAACGATTCATCCCGACAATCAGGCACGTGGGGGAACGGCTGTTATAATAAAGAATAGCATTAATCATTATGAACAATGCCCTATTAGGAGTGCAGAAGTTCAGTTAACAGCAATAGGAATTAAAACAAGTAACACAACCAAACAGAGACTGACTGTTGCTGCAGTGTACTGTCCACCAAGGTATAACCTTAAGAAAACGGACTATAAAAACTTTCTACAGCATCTGGGAGACAGATTCATCGTGGGAGGTGACTACAATTCGAAACACATGGATTGGGGATCCAGATTAACAACTACAAAAGGTAAAGAACTTAGGGAAGCTATAAGGGAAACCGGATGCAACTTTCACACTACTGGTAAACCAACATACTGGCCTACAGATACTAATAAAATTCCAGATCTATTAGATTTTTTTATATCAAGAAAAGTGTCACCCAATTTTATTGATATTCAAGATAATTTTGACCTAGACTCCGATCACTCAGCTGTGATCTTAACTTTGAGCGAGAAAATAATTAGAAAAGAAAATAGGCCAACTTTGGTTAATAAAACTACTGATTGGAAAAGCTTTAGAAATGAACTGGAAAATAAAATTATCCTTAAAATCCAATTAAGAACCAAAGAACAATTAGAAGTAGCAGCTGAAAAGTTCAACAACATCATACAAAAAATAGCCTGGGACAACACAAAGGCGTACACTCAAAAAACCAGGGGAAACAACTATCCAATGGAAATAAGAGAACTTGTCAAAGAAAAGAGAAGAGCTGGAAGGAGATGGCAACACACTAGGGATCCATCGGACAAAAATATTCTTAACAACAAAACTCAACAACTTAAACGAGAAATACAAAAACTTAGAGAAGAATCTATAAACAGCTACCTAGAAAATTTATCAGCTGATGAAGACAAGGATTTCTCCTTATGGAAGGCAACGAAAAAACTCAAAAGGCCAATCACCCAAATGCCACCCATCAAATTAAGGGATGGTACTTGGGCAAGAGATAATAAGGAAAAGGCTGAAAGCATTTGCAGAACATCTAGCCGAAATTTTTCAGCCAAATGATATCCAGTCCAATGTCAATATGGAAGAGTCTGTGAATATGCAAGAGAATGAAATAGCACTAGTCACTCCTAAAGAAGTAGCGAACGAAATCAAAAACAATTTAAGCGCCAAAAAAGCCCCTGGGTTTGACCTTATAACAGGAGAAATTTTAAAACAACAACCAAAAAAAGGTATAGTTATGCTGACTTACCTAATTAATGCAGCACTTAGATTAAAACACGTCCCTAGCGTCTGGAAAGTGGCTGAAGTCATTATGCTACCAAAACCAGGCAAACCACCGAATGAAGCCAAATCTTACAGGCCCATATCACTACTACCAATTATTTCAAAATTATTTGAAAAGCTTTTCTTAAAACGACTTAAGATTATAATAGAGAACAGTAACCTAATCCCAAATCATCAATTTGGCTTTAGATGCAAGCACTCCACGATAGACCAAGTCCATCGAATAACAGACATCATAGAAAGGGCACTAGAAGAAAAGCTAATCTGCTCAACTATCTTCCTTGGCGTAGCTCAAGCTTTTGATAAGTTTGGCACAAAAGGCTAATTAACAAATTAAACAGAATGTTACCAAAACAATATGTAGAGTTGCTAACCTCCTACATTACAGATAGAGTGTTCAGAATTAAACAGGAGGATGAATACTCCAAACTGAAGGAAGTTAAAGCAGGTGTGCCTCAAGGAAGCGTCTTGGGACCCGTCCTTTATTTACTGTACACTTGTCATCTCCCACAAACAGAAAATGTAACTGTGGCTACATTCGCTGATGACACTGCTGTATTAGCAGTAGGAACAGACCTAGATGCAGTAACCAGACAACTCCAACATGCTAGCGACCAGATTTACAATTGGACCACAGACTGGAAGATTAAGCTTAATGAGCAAAAATCTATTTGTGTCAACTTTACCAACAAAAGAATAGGCAATCATCAACCAATTAACATAAATGGTATCATAGTTCCCTATGCAAATACTGCCAAATACCTAGGGATGACCTTAGATGCGAAACTAAGATGGAAGGAACATATCAGAACTAAACGCACTGAACTAGGGCTCAAATATAGACAGTTGTATTGGCTCTTGGGACGAAAATCTAAGCTGTCAATACACTGTAAAATCATGATATACAACCAGATTTTAAAACCAGTCTGGGTTTATGGCATCCAGTTATGGGGCTGTGCCAAGGAGAGCCACATCAAACGCATCCAAACCTTCCAAAAAAAAAGTATTACGGAACATAGTTAGTGCACCGTGGTACATACGAAATAGTGACCTACATCGCGATCTTGGTATCCCGTATGTCGCTAGTGAAATTAGAAGATTTGCCATCAAGCACGAGTCTCGACTCCATCAGCACGTTAACGTCGAAGCCATTAGGCTTCTTGACAACCAGGACCTAGTTAGAAGGCTGAAGAGGACCAAGCCCTTTGAACTAGTATAGACTTTTGAAAACATAGTACAGTGCGCAAGTGTGTGAGTGCTAAGTTGCCATGGCCATGAGTCACAACAGATAAACCTTTAGGACTCCATTGGGTGAACTTTAGTATATAAGGATTTTAGTTTTTAAGAATTTAGAGAAAAATTAATGGTTGGTCTTGCAGACCAGTTTTAATAACAGTAAACGCCGCAGGCTTTATCAATAAAAAAAAATTAAATCTGGCCAGTAAACAGACCATAAATACAATAGTCTATAATGCATTGTATCATTATATTTTTGAAGAGTTTTTCGAAAAAATGCGTATGAACAATAGAAAAAAATCGGGTATAATCCGTTAGAAAATATTAATAGAAAAGGACAGAAAAAGATACCGAGCAAACTTAAATGAACCTGAGCAAACTTACACAGTTTCGTATTTTACTTTGGTTAGGTGTGCGTAAATTTGCTCAGGCTTTTTTTATATTATTTTTGTCATAAACTAACTGCTTTAATAACAAGGAAATAGTCCCTACACTTGGCTAGGATTTAGATAATTTCGCACATTAAGGACTCTACGTCCTGTAATGTCAACAGTACCTAGTTAGTCATTACATTACCAGGTTAAAATAAAAAAAATTATTCATAATTATGTAATTTAACTTAAACTCTTAGGTAATGCTGAAATTACCTTGGTAATGCTGACATTTATAGAGTTTACGGCTTTAACGCTCACATAGTATAACTAACGATATGTAGTATTATACCAAGATCGTGTAAAACCCATCATAATATTTTGAACTGCTGCTATATCCTCGAAAATGGGAAAATTATGATGCTATATAAAATAAGTTTATGCCAAAATTACCATTCTTAATATTAAGGAGTTATTGATGTCCATGGCACTATGAGTAAATATTCAAATTCGGCTAACAATAGATCTGATTAGTAAACATACTAGAAGTAACAAAAATATTTTCCGATTTTACCGTCGCGTAGTTTTCCGTCATTTCCTTCATGAAGTTCAGGATAGGATAGCAACATATTCCAAAATTTATATACTTTAATTACCATAAGCACTTAGGTAATACATTTTTAGGATGCAGATAAAAATATTGACCTAGACCTAATTTTAATTGCAAGTTTTGTTAAGAGGGTATTAATCAATAAATATGCAAGACTCTACTCGCGTTTGACCTTATATTTTTAAGTAAACTCTAATACACTCTTTACTTAATCCACCGAATAATTTTTAAGGAGCTATATTTTCGAACGTAATTCTAATGTGAGGTAAGGTATTAGAATAACTCGGAAGTTTGAATGATAACTTAAACTTGTCAAAATCTAACTGATCAACTAGAACATTTAAATTTAAACCAGTTACAAATCTTAAACCTGCTTAGTGAACCTCGGTGTTAATTTTTCTATAAGTATACTTACTTTCTCTTTAATAGTTAATTGCGTTATTGCATTTGTAGCATCGATTGCACAAGCAATTTTGGTCTGCGCAGCGGCGATGTGGTTTTTGTCTTTGGAATCACCAGATCGGGCCTTGCACTTTTTTACGTGCCTTCTTAGGTAATGTCGAAGGAAGATACCTTTACAATACACACATAGGTAATAAACTGAGCTCTCTTTAGAGGCACTTGGGTTTCGATGAGGCCGTGTAGTTCCACTAATAAAAAGATCGAGCACGGCCGTAGCGAACAGGGGGAGCTCCCCCCCCCCCCCCAGGGAGCGACTTCATAGGGGCGCCAAAGTGACTTCACAAAGGCGCGAAAAAAGGCAAAGGCAAAAAACAAAAATTCAACCCGCAATTGGCAATTACTATTTCGTTTATAGATAATTACGGGTGCAATACCATAATATAGTCCATGTTTAAATTTTATTATAATTTATATTATTCAAATTTAAATATAATTAAAATGGATAATATTTCTTTGATGCAGCTGTTAATAGCAACAGCTGATGGGATGGGAGTTTACTATTCGTCCTAAATAAGTTGTTAAACATGTTACGTGTTTCTCGTATTTTGACTGCGCCTGTGTCTGTGCAGTGCGCGAACGAAGTGCAAGTTGCGAGTGCGGGCTGAGCGGGTCTACGGTTTGAAGCTATCGAAATCTAATTTACGTGAGCTAAGCAACTAGCATGCGTAGAGCGCCTAATCGCCCCCCGAGGGGGCCCTATAAGGTCGGTAATATCATCATTGTCATGCCCTGAAAGTTTCGTGTTTCTAGGCCATGTATTAAGGAAGATATCACACTCCTATGGACTGATGATGCAGAATAGAGCGCCCTTCGTAACCGTATCGCTATATACATACAAACACCTATTACATATAGGGGAGAGTTGCCTATATTGAACTGGTACCTAAATTGAACCTCATAGCTATTTTATGAAAATGGTCATTTCCGCGCCATCTATCAGTGCAAATGCAAAGTTTAGTGCCGACCGGCAGGCAATCTCAAATGTCGTTCGATTTGACACCATAAAATCGATAGTGCATCCGAGATCATGTTTCTAGTGCTTTTGTTGTAATTTTTCTACCATCTTACTTAGTGAAAATCTTCCAAGCAGATAGCGGTAAGTATTATCCCTTCTGGAGACATTTATAACATACTTTTAGAAAGACTTTCCTATAATTTCGACGTAGAATTATTGTCCCTTACAAAAGTGTGGTTAGAAAAATGAAACGATACATTGTTGCCTATATTGAACCGATTGACGTTTCCTAAATTGAACCGGTTCAATTTATGATACTTGTTTCAGGAGATGTCCAAGCGGGGCAAGTATGGACTTTGGACAGAAAATGACATGGCTATGGCTATCAGAGCATACAAAGAAGGCGAAGTAGGTTTAAACGAATGTGCTCGGAGGTACAATATCAATAAATCCACCCTTCTCAGGCATGTGAGAGGCACTAACAAACTAGCCAAAGAAAATGTAAAAAAACTGGGAACCCAGTGTGTTTTTCCATCCGAAACTGAAAATGCTCTAGTGAATCATATTATCGAATTTGAAGAAATGCTTTACGGATTTACCATAACAGACATAAGGCGACTAGCTTTTCAGCTGGCAGAAAAACACAAACGGATCCATCCTTTCAACCGAGAAAAACAAATAGCCGGTAAAAAATGGTTCTATGCATTTATGCGTAGACATCCGGAACTAGCAGTTCGCCAACCGGAGTCCACATCGCTTGCCAGAGCTCGAGGTTTTCAAAGAGAGAAAGTAATGCAGTTTTTTGATATTCTAGAAGCACTTGTTGACAAATATAAAATTACAGCGAATACAATATTCAATGTTGATGAATCCGGCTACACAACCGTCCAAAAGAAAATGCAGAAGGTTGTATCACAAAAAGGAAAACGGCAAGTTAGCGGAATCGCCAGTGGAGAAAGAGGCGTCAACACCACTATGGTTTGTTGTTGCAACGCTGCAGGGCTTTACATTCCACCCATGCTCATATTTAAAAGGAAGCGCTTTGCACCGGAACTTGCACGAGGTGCTCCAACGGGCAGTCTAACGGAAATTTCAGATACTGGCTATATCAATAGCGACCTGTTTGTCAAATGGCTTAAACATTTTCATGGTGTGGTTAAGTCAAGTCAAGAAAAGCCTGTAATTCTTTTACTAGATGGGCATTCAATGCACAGCAAGAACGTGGAGGCTCTGGAGTTTGCCCGTCAACACCATATTCATCTTTTACAATTACCTGGTCATACAACGCATCGCTTACAACCGCTCGACGTGGGATTTTTTAAGCCCCTGCAAAATTACTACGTTCAGGAACAAGATTCATGGCTGCGGGCTCACATAGGACAGCCGATAACAGTCTATAATATTGCTGAATTGTTAGGTAGGGCTTATGGGAAGGCAGCCACTGTAGGCATAAGTGAAAGTGCTTTTAGGGGAGCGGGAATATGGTCCCCAAATCGAAACAGATTCGGTGACCATCTATTTGCTCCCTCTACTGCTATAGAGCCGACAGACGACAGTGAAGAAAATAGTGTTACCCTGCCAGAACCCAGTAAGATTGAACGTACTGTAGGTTCTATTCCTGCTCATCAACCTAGTTCAAGCTGCGCCTCTCAACCATATACCACTTCTGCATGTATGCCTGGAGTTGCTAGCCATTCTAACAGGGTACTGGGGGACATTACTCCAGAGAAACTGAACCAAAGCCTAAATGAATTCGCACCTGTCCCTGGAACAAGCAAAGTTGTTCAAAAGCGGCAGAAAAAAACAACCGCTGCTGCAGTGTTGCTTACTAGTACATCTTACAAAGAAAATCTTCAGGAAAAAAAGAGGAAGGCACTGCCAGAGAGCAAACGTAAAACAAAAATACTGAAACGAGAGAAATCAGCCCTGGAGAAAGCAAGCGTTAAATTATTTTCAGAAACCAGAAATACTAAGCAAACAAAAGCACCTGTCACAGTCAGAGACCAGTCATCCGAATCGACCGATTCAGATGATGACCAAAGTAATGAAGAGCTGTGTGTGTACTGCAGTGAGAGTTACTTCAACTCCAAACCCAACGAAGGTTGGGTTCGGTGCCAAAGTTGTTTAAAATGGGCACATGAGCAGTGTGCGGGCGTTGAAGAAGACGAGGACTTTACTTGTGATTTTTGCTTACAAATTTTATAATATTGAGTTGGGACATTCATTCTTCTCCTTCAGAATTATTGTTCCGTTTGTCGCCTTTAAATGTAAAAGTAATTTAAGTGTCTAATCTTGTGTAAAACGTTCAATACGTTTCGTTACTCTCTTAAGAATTTGTTCCGGTGTTACCCATGTCGATTAAGGCAAAAATAAAGTAGTTTCTGTAAGCTAAAAGTGTCTTTTAATAATAAGTTCAATTTAGGAAACAGTTGGTTCAATTAAGGAAACCAGTTTCCTAAATTGAACTTTCAACGAAATATTTTAAAACTTTTTTTTTGCACTGAAATGTTTCCTGTCGGACATTTTATTTATTGCTTACAAAATCTCAATATGGCACTAAGTTTGTATAAGAATTTTAATATATAACATATGCTTATTTTTCCAAGTTATAGGGATTTTTTCAAAAGTGGTTCAATATAGGCAACTCTCCCCTAAATACAATATATACGATTTCGCTGGAACCCTACTAAATTAAGCTTGTCATCTTTCGATCGGCTTGGAACCATACATTAGATAACATCATCTTCCTGAAATGGTCGAGCTGGATGAAGATTGGTGGCGAGCCCTTCGGGCACGCCACTGATGTCTCAATGGAAAAAATTTGTGCATACATATTAGGAACGTCGCTTCTTTCAATCTAAGAAGCCGTTCGCGAGTTGTAAGTTGTTAACTTTACCCCTTATCGTTGCTATGGCAATCATTAAAATTGAAAATTGCAAAAATATTTTTCAATGATTGACCGAATTCTACTTAGATGCGAAATTTCTACTCTGCAACTCAATAAATAACGGAGAAATCAAATTGATCGTCGTCATGACTACCAAAAATCGAAATTATTTTTAAATAAAAAAATAGTTGACTTCCATGCCTTTCGATAGCCACCTCACTCGTTCCAATCGCAGAAGGCGTCCGCGAGTTATAAATTGTCAACTTTACCCTTAATCGTTGCTATGCCAACCATGAGAATCGATTTTTCCAGATATATTTTTGAATGATTGACCGAATTCTTCCGAGATATCAGTTTTCAACTTTCCAACTCAATAAATAACGAAAATAGCAAATTGTTCATCGTCCCGGCAACGAAATGTCAAAATTATTTTCACATAAAAAAGTAGTGTACTTTCTAACATTTCGATCGTCACTTTACTCGTTTCAATCAGATAAGCCGTTCGCGAGTTAAAAATGATCAACTTTATACTCAATCGAAGCTATGGTAATCATCGGAATCAAAATTTATAAAAATATTTTTGAATGATTGACCGAATTCTACCGAGATATCAAATTTCAACTCTTCAACTCAATAAATAATGGAAATAGCAAACTGTTCGTCGTCATGGCAACGAAATGTCAAAATTATTTTCACATAAAAAAGTAGCTTACTTCGTTCCCTTTCGATTGCCACCTCACTCGTTTCAATCAGATCAGCCGTACGTGAGTTAGAAATTGTGAACTTTATCCTTAATCGTTGCTATAGAAACCATGCGAATCAAAATTTACACATATAATTTTGAATGATTCACCGAATTCTTCCCATACGTCAAATTTCAACTCTCTAACTCAATAAATATCGGAAATAGCAAATTTTTCGTCGTCATGCCAACGAAATGTCGAAATTATTTTCAAATAAAATAGCTTACTTCCTCCCCTTTCGATTGCCACATCACTCTTTTCAATCGAATAAGCCGTTCTCAATTAATAACAAATCTAAGCAAAATTTAAATCAGACCCGTTATTGTGATTTACCCCGTATAGTACCTAATGGAATAACTTTTCTATGATTCTTCGCCGCGTCATCGAAAAATTGTTAAAATTGGTATTTAATGACTAATTCTTCAAATTATAGGTTCCGAAATCCACACGGGAAGGTCTATAGAGGCGTTGCCCGGTATTATACAAGCCGAAAACGGTTCAGGAACCCTAAAAACTCGCAAGAAAAACGGGCATTTTTGCGACATTTTGACACTTCATATTTTAATACATTTCTCCGTATAAACCTGATTTTGCAATGCATTTGCCGGGCCTTAGCAATATCAATGAAATTGGTATTTAATCCTTAAATCGTCCAATGAAATGTACCGTAATTAAAAATAAAAAGTCCGTTTTACCTTTGCCATGTATATTCCAAGCCGAAATCGGTCCAGGAACCTTCCAATATTGCAACAAAAACTGGTATTTTCATGACATTTTGACAGGTCATATTTTAATTTCGATGTAAAGAGAGTCCGTTGAATTGTTTTTTCAAGGCAAGGCCTTTAATATATGTACTTTTTAAAAATTTTCCTGCACCGATATAAAAAATCTATTTATTTATAACTTTAACGTAAAAATATGCAATTCTGCACTTTCTGTTTTTTAGCATCATCCAGACTTAAAATAGAGGAAAAAAAATCATTGTGTATGTTTTTATGGTTGATGGACATAGGGTGGGTTGCAGAGAAGTTAAAGATAAATTTAATGTGTGTCTCAGTTCAGTCCATGATGTTATCACACGTATTACTATGTTTTTAAGTGACATAGCCAAGGATTTTTTAAAACTCCCTAGTGATGACGAAATCAATAAAACATCTCAGTTTTTTATGGAAAACAAAGGATTTCCTAATGTGATTGGTAAGCCTGGCACATGTATATTTTATTGTAGGTTATTTGAGAAAAAATATAAAAGTGACTTCCCAATAAAAATACAACTTTAACCTAACTGAATACAGGGTGTTATGAAATTCACTACATATATTCAAACCAGTAAATCCCGACTTCAATTCAGATTGGGGAAAAATAGTCATAAATGGCTCTTCGCGATAATAAGCCAGGTATCGTCCCTCGAAAAAATTTGTTTAATCACTGTACACCACTGGCAATAAAACACATGACCATGTAAAGAACAGTGAGCCAGGTTGCTGTGTTGCCAGGTCTTTTAACAATATTTCGGGTCTTGAGCAATATACGACCCCTCGAATTTTCAAAAAATACAAATTTTAATAGCTTGTCAGACCTCCGGTCGAACGATAACGAATCGTTTGTGCATTTTATTAACACCGATGAAATGTAAACAAAATTTATTTCCGTCTTCAATATATTTTTTGGAAAAGAGACTTTATAGTGTTTGATAGTAATCTGTTGAGAAATTGTGAGGTAAATAGTTTGTGTGTTAAACGTTATTAAATCCCATGGGCAAATAAAAATAGTTAAGTGAAGTTTAACAACCTATAAACAAAATTTTTTTGGTAAAATATGGCTCATCCAACAATTTTTTTGCTTTAATGTGTTTCTTTTGAGGTAAGCTTTTTAAAAATTCCAAAAATGTTATGAAATTCGTCGTATATTGCTCTAGAACCCAATATTTCTATATAACAAGTTTGAAGAAATAATATTTTTATTACATTACCTTTAAATAAAGAAATCCTAGTAACTCTCCTAAAATTCTCAATTTCAAAAACTTAAAATACTACCTATAACACAAATTTAATAAAACACTCTAGAGAACAGCTGTTTAAACCAACAAATATAAATACCTTAACTTCAACTTACTACCAAGGAATTAGTGGTTTACTAATTTAAAATAAACAACTGCGAACGATATTTTGTTAATATTAAATGGCTTTAACTTTTGTTAATATTTAACAGCTGTAACTTTTTCACAACACAAGAATAATGTACACGGTATTATTAAAATCGTCAAAATGCATCTTTGGTTTGGATTAAACAGCTGCAGCTGCGTACGATTTCGGCCGGCCCACGGCTTTTACCAATCAGGTATGCGCTTACTCTGCGGAATGAGGTCAACGACCCTTCAGCATGGCTTCGGCGGCTGCATAATATCTCACCGTCGAAAGATATCAATATTATTATTTATTTAAATAGAATATTTTTTTTACCAAATTTCCTTCTGTAATCAAAGAATTTGGTTAAAATTTTATCATACTGTGTAAGTAGTTGTGTTCAATTAGTGTGATAGTAAATTATGTGAAACCATATTTGCGACTACCGTCTGTAAATGTGTTAAAATTAGTGGGATACGTTTTAATTTCTACACTTTAAGCCAGTAGGAATAATTCTCATCTCATTATTAACCTAACAGGTACGTCATAATTGTTTGTGTTACCGTATAATATTGCCTCTTTTATTCTGCTCACAATATCAACCTAATTTCACGAGTGCATATTTTCCTATATTAAGTAAATTGCTGTTAAATTAAAATAGACATTTTTGGTAAAATTTATCTGTGGAATTAAAAATTGGATTATTTTCGGTTTTCACTAAACTGATAACAAAATGAGATTTCACGATAATATTTAAGTTTGACAACGCCCTGGCTGGATCATTTGTTTTTCTTCATAATATTAGAAAGGTATGACGTCAGACTCTTTAGAAGCGTCGGATACGCGGGTGGTTTAGGGTATTCTTTAAAATAAAAAAAGTGCGATTTGAGGGGAAAAAGTACTGGGTATGTCTGTAGACTACCCCTGGAGTCACCCATTCAAATATATGTAGTGAATTTCATAACACCCTGTATATGTATGTATTTTAGGATATATTGATGGCTCCCATATAAAAATAGATAAACCTACAGAAAGGGATGTGGACTACATAAATAGGAGAGATTATTATTCATTGAACATATAGGCAGTATGTAATGAAGAAAAAAGTTTATCGACGTATTTATTGGTTTTCCTGGTTCTGTCCATGACGCAAAAGTTTTCAGAAATTCCGCGCTGTTTTCTAAATTGCCAGATATATGTAGGAATGGTATGTTTCGTATATATATTCGAATATCTTCTTGGGGACAGAGCATATCCTTTATCAAAAAACCTTTTGGTGGCATATAGATACAATGATCATTTGATTAAAAGACAAAAAAAAATTTTTTAAAACTTTCCAGCTGTCGAATCTTTATCGAACACAGTTTTGGTATCTTAAAAGAAAGATTCCCTCAGCTGTATCATGTCAGATTAAGAGGACATAAGCGGATATGCCATTTTATTCGAGCATGTATAGCGTTACATGAGTTTTGCAAGGAAGAAGACTTGACGTTTTTGGATGGTGCAAATGGAGAAAATCCACAATCAGAGGGGCTGCCTGCTGAAGAGGATGAACCTGAAGGTCAAATTTTAAGATCGTATAAGCCAACAATTTATGCATTAAAATTGTTGTTAGTTAGTTAAAATTAGTTAAACAGAACCTACATGTTATTATTGTTTGCTTTTATCAAATAGTTTTCCTCACATGTAACAAACAATAACTTGAAAATACCAGGAGACGGTCTTTTTCTAAATATGTTTTGTCTTAGTTTTAAAATAATTTTAGTATGGACTAAGAACAACTCAATAAATTCTTTAAAACAAAATGTTTATTTTTCACAGAATAAATCCTAATTAGTAGTATTACTTAAAGCCTATAACAAAATATCCAAGAACTAAACATATACTCTAGTTCATAACATAAAATAATGTCCTTTTAACATAAATGTAACATCATAAAACAAGGTCACAGCTGTACGTTTAGTCTATAATAATTATGACTTAATATGAAATAAATTTGTCACAATAAAATACTTATTTTTCATAAATTCAATTTTTTCATAAGAAAAACCTTTTTACAGTTATGCTCTTTAAGAATCTAATACCACAAAACCAGGCAGTACCAGTACTTTCAGTCTATAGAAGTTCCAAATAAAATACGAACTACATTTTACAATTTTTTTTGAGTGAATATATCACCAAAAGTCCTGATCAGTGACAGTACTAAAATGTATAACAATAATATGTAGTGCATGTACCCTCCACTACCTAAGTAAAAATACCCTTTAGATAAAAATATAACCACAAAAGAAGGCGCAATCAGTGGCAGTATTCTCAGACACAATAATTGCCAGATAAAAAAATAAATGTTCTACAATTTAAAGTAATGTTCTTTGGATAGAAATGTATTATCACAAAACCAGGCAGTGTCAATAGCAACACTTACAACGTGTACAGTGTGTTAAAAAAGTTTGCAGTAAATAAAGAACTTTCTGAAAAATTTGGCGCACCAAACAAGTATTGCAATGAATTTGCTTTTCTTCTCTAGTAAAACACACAACTTAAGTAAAATGCAAAATTTTAAGGAAAGATAGGACCACAATTTTATTGTATTTTGAATGGTTGTTTTTGTTAAGTCATCCTACAGGATGTTTTAATTTTTTGCGAAAAAATAAAAATTCATATACAGTTTTATTTTAAAGAATCCAAATTTTAATAAAATTTTGTAAACATACATTTTACAAGTGATCTAGTACCAGATATCCATTGTATTAAATAAAATTAATACTGGATTATAAATTAGTATATAATATTAATATACAAAGTGTCTAGAAAAAAACACCAGGAAACTGATGTCTTACCCTTACCCACCTGCCTAAGTTTCCTGATGTTTTTTCTTTCCTGCTGTTTTTTTTTCTGGACACACATTATATTGTATTATAAGGTTTTTCTACCAATATGCAATATTTTTTTAGCGAATTGTAGTTTTGACCTTAACAAATGTAGGGTAAAATAATTTACCTTTTATGAAAGGAAACTCTTCTTTTTAATTTGTGATCATGATAAAGTTTGGTCACAGATTTACCCACACCAGATACGAAAGCAAGCTATAAACGGCGAACGCGCCTTTGCTGTGGCCACACCCTATTTCAACTGTTAATCGGCAGCTATTATAGTCAGTCAGCTCCACGACATCAAGTAGTGGCTGCACGAGCACCTCGTTACTGTTTAGTGCGTGGCTTTGTGTTATTTCGGCAGTGAATGAACTTAAAATACTTTATAAAATTAGTCTTATATTTGTTTTCATAGACTTATAAGTTTGTATTAGGTGTGTTGTGTAGCAGTTTGCACTAACATTGTACTTTCTAGGACGAAAAGCGTACAGTTTTTTGAAAAAAATAATCTATTTAGCAACAAAACGTTGTTTAGAGCAAATGACTGACAACCTTATTTGCCTTCGTTGGTGCAACTAGCTGCCGTACACTCCCACAAGGTCACAAGAACTTATACTGCCGATTCGCCAAACTTACGTATCTGGTGTGGGTAAATCTGTGGTTTGGTTTCTGATGATATTTTGTAGTGTAAGAAATTAGCCATAATTTAAATATATTAATCTGTATAGTATATGCTTTCTTTTTAGTTATATTTTAAACCAATTTTTCTACTAAATCATTTTTTCGTTTTAGTTCGTTAATGAGACGCACCCTTTGATTAAATGTTCGTTCTTCATTTTCTTCCCTTTTTTCGAAACGCTTCTCAATCACTTCTCTCAATTTTTGCACTTCAGTGCGCATATTACTTTTCCTGGCTGGTTTCAATTTTTGTGGGACTGAAGGTGGTTTAGTCACTGGTGGATCTTCTTCCACAGCAATTCGTGAACCACTTGCCTGTTCCCTGTTTTTATGAAATAACCTATTATATTTAAAACATTTACTTCCAAAGACATTGACAAAAAATTGTATACCAATTCACAGTCTACGTGGCAGGGCTCCAAGGAACCTCATAAAGATGAATTTAGAGTGTGCATTAGATGTACAATTTTTTAACCATGCCTATAAATGCAACTTACAGGTCTGTTAATTCACACGTTTTCATTATTTCCTGGGAAGTCTGCTCCTTTGAAGCATCCAGTGTTACTGGAGGAATGATAGTGGTCCTTTTAAGTAAAATTTCTGACTGCTCTCTACAACAAAAAAGAAAACCATAAGTCTTAAGAAAAAACAATTGATACAAATTATAATAAAAAAATGTACATGTTTTGTAAAAATTACAAAATATGACCTATTTAAAAGTTTACCTATATGTTTATTCATTTTGTGTACAAAAAATAAAGTAGCTTTTGTCACTTTCCCTGACAAGTCATTACTAGAATATACCTGGTTTATAAATGTTACTTAAACATAGTTTATAAATAGTAATTATTTATGCCACAGATCAAACTACTCAGTTATAAAGCACTGCCTATAAATACTATATTATTTGAGGCAATGAAACATAATATGTTTTAATTCTTAAAATAATTAGACCTACCTTTCATATGGACATGTCTGCCTTCCCCTTCCAGTTTTTTTGCCGTTGGCAATCTTACTTTTGTAAGCTCTTTCCAGGCTTTTCCATTTGGATTCAATTTGCTGGCTTGTATAAATATATCCAAATAACAGCATTTTTTCCTTAATTACATCCTACATTTTTTTTAATGTTTTAATTTCTCTTTCTTCAACTAATTTTTTTTTCTCACCATATAATTGAATTAACATTCTTGTTGGCTTTTCAGGCCAATCTGCCACTTGTTTTTCGTCTCCACGAGAAGTGCTAGGTGAGAAAATTTCTGTTGCTGTGGTATTTAAAAGATTCTGTGAATTTTTATCTGTATCCTGTATTTGAGTCACTTCAGCTTCCATCCTCTCTACTTCTGTTTGATTTGACTCACGCTCACTCTCAGGTGGAGCCTTAAATATTTATATGCCCCTATTTTAATAATGGCTCCATCATAGATGTCTATTACACCAACTGGAATTTGGTATGTCACGTCTGAAAGAATAAATAATATTTAAAATCCACAAGACACACGGAAGAAAGATAATATGTTGTTGTAACTTCGGCGCAAGCAAGAATTTAAAAGAAAAATAGAGGGGCCGTGCTTACAAAATCAAATACTCACCCGTTGTTCTTATAAAATACATATTTTCTTGGACATCAAATAGTTCTCAATCAAACGTCTCCGCGGGCTCTACAACCGCTCTCATGTTTGCAAAAGCTACTTACAATAATAAATTTAATCAAAATTATTCAAAATATCGGGTTTATTGTTTATTTTTTGCCACATTAATCCGCAAAATCAAGCAACTCTACTTACTCGGTAAAAATTGTTGGAGCAGAAAGATCGTGCTCCCGCTGCCTTATAACAGGTTGAGACTCACGCTAGATTGGCAGAAAGATACTATTGGCCTAAGATGCGAAGTGACGTGGCTCAGTACATCAGAAAATGTGCCACCTGTCTCGCTTATAAAAGTGACTCTCAGGGAAACAAAGATCATATGGTGTCACATCCCAAACCTTCACGACCATGGGAAATGATCTCGACAGACTTAATGGGACCACTGCCAAGGTCCACGAAGGGGAACTCATTTATCTTTGTAGTGACAGATTATTTTAGTAAATTTTCACTTGTGTTTCCCCAAAGATCATATGGTGTCACATCCCAAACCTTCACGACCATGGGAAATGATCTCGACAGACTTAATGGGACCACTGCCAAGGTCCACCAAGGGGAACTCATTTATCTTAGTGGTGACAGATTATTTTAGTAAATTTTCACTTGTGTTTCCCCTTCGCAAGGCAACATCAGCCACTATCATAAAGCGTATTGAAGAGGATGTCTTTTTGATGTTTGGAGTCCCACGGGTCCTGTTGTGTGATAATGGACCACAGTACAGAAGCAATAAGTTCAGGAGATTTACTGATAAGTACGACTGTACTATTAAATTTACTGCTAATTACCATCCTCGTGCAAACCCGACTGAAAGACAAAACAAAACCCTGAAAACAATGTTTGCCATGTATGTTCAAGAAAATGACGAATGACACCAGTCTCTAGAAACACAGCTTTTGTAAAGATGTATGAAGATGTTAGAACACGATTGAAGATAGCCAGTGAAAAGGGTGTTTTATTTATTTATTTATTGACGGCAATGCCATTTTTTATACAAAACCTTAGTGAATATAACACAATAGCACATGTCTTAAATCCTAACAATACTATAATGATTAGAATACGATTTTACAATATGTAATTACAATTATTACAGTTAAACTATTGCAACCTTCACACACAAGTATAAATTATCAAAGGGGAAGGGATATCGGTCAATCAGTGTCGACCCCCTTCAGTTGTGCTAGGAAGTTTTTAAGAGGGCAGAAAAAGTCAAGTGTCGGGTGTTGGTTTGCTATGGTCACAGACCTAGAAATGAAAGAATATCGGTCATAGTTGGTATGATGGAATGGTTGATAAAAAGTTTGAATTCTTCTGGTGTTGACCGGTGGTGCGTGGAGACCGATGCATGATGTTAATAATGGACAGTCAACTAGCGAGTTTAATAGTTTAAACAGAAGTAAGAGGTCATGGTTTCGTCGTCTGTCCTGGAGTGATAAAAGATTTAGTTTTTTGCACATATCCAAGTAGTTGTAGTCTGTGTCCCTAAAAAATTGAAAGTGAATGTAATGCAAAAACTTTTTTTGTACATTTTCGATTCTGTTGATGTGGTTGGCATACTGAGGACACCACACAGAAGGTGCGTATTCCAGGTGGCTTCTAACAAGACTACAAAAGAGAATTTTAAGAGAGCGAACCGTGTGGAAGTCTTGTGTGGTTCTTCTTATGAAGCCCAACATTCTGAGTGATTTACTGATAATCGAGTCAATTTGGGGGACATATGATAGTTTTTCGTCAAGGACTATTCCGAGATCTCTGATATTGTCCACAGTAATTAAGGTTTTTCCTTCGATGCGATAGTTAAAGTCAGTTTTCACTTGACGGCGGGAGAATTTCATGACGTAACATTTTGATCAGCATTCCGTTGTTGCGGCTCCACGCCACAAATCTATTCAGATCCTCCTGAAGCGCGACAGAGTCATTGGGATTTGATATAACTTTAAACATTTTTAAGTCATCTGCAAAGAGAAGAAACTCGCTAGACCTGAAGGATGGTGCAACCTTATTAATGGATATGTTGAAGGCACAGCTATCTCTCTCGATAGAAAGTTATTGACTTTCACCATCTGAACCCTTCCTGTGATACGGCTTTCAATCCAGGATAATAATGATCCATTTACCCCCAAGGATTCCAGTCTTCTTATGATTAGATTATGCGGGACCCTGTCGAAGGCCTTGGAGAAGTCTGTGTAAACAGCGTGGACCTCCGCCCCATTCTCCAAGGCTTCCAGCAGGTAATGGGTATAGCTTAAAAGATTAAGTTCGGTATTTTTGCCAGCACAGAACCCATACTGCTGAGGAACAATTTCTGGCGATAGCAGAGAGCTAAGATGTTGCGCAACCAGCTTTTCAAAGAGTTTTGCAATTGTATTAATGATGCAGATTGGTCGGTAATTTTGGACGTCAGATTTATCTCCAGACTTATGGATTGGAATGACATAGCTTGTTTTCCAGAATGTGGGAAATTAGCCACACTGAAGAGATTTGTTGAATACGGTATGCAGGGGTCTTGCAAGTATGAAGGCGGAGTTTTTCAGAAAGATAGGGTGAATATTGTCGGGGCCAGGGCCCTTATGTACCTTGAGGTTGCAGAGTTCAGAATAGATTGCAGATATGGAAATGGAAAGGTTGGAAAGATTGAGGTGATTTAGTGATATCTCTGGTGGACAGTATGATAGTTGTCGGGAGAATATACAGAAGAAAAGTATATAGCGAATAAGTTAGCAGCGTCGGGACCCATGTTTATTCTATCGTTGTTTAGTTTAAGGACATTCGGTATTTCAGGTTTGGAGTTAACAAAATTCCAAAAATACTTAGTATCTACACAGAGATTATTTTCAGTATTTTGGACAAAATTTCTGTAACATTCACGAGAAAGATTTTTGCATTGTAGTCTTAAGCGAGAAAAAATCTGGTAGTCTTGGGCGGATTTATTCATTTTGAAATTTTTGTGAGCTATCTTTTTCTGTATTGTTAAGTTTATCAGGACCCCATCGAACCACCTAGGGAACTTCCCACTGGGAACTTTTTTCAGGGGAACAAAAAGATCTAAACATTCGTATACCATTTCGTAAAATCGATCTATCGTGGTATCTACATCAAGATTAGAGAAGAGATTGTCCCAACAGATGGCTCCCAGTCGGTCATTTATTATGGTATAATTGGCCGATTTAAAGTCGTAGTAATAACTGTCAGCTTTAGGGCCAACAACATTTGAGCAAGCATTTGGGATTGTTAAGTTAAAGGATAAAGGTGGGTGGTGACTGTCGATTGGTAATACCAGAGGGTCACACTGAGGAACCGGTAGTATTTTATGAGAAAAAATTAAGTCTAGAGTTACATTATTTAAATTATGGATAAAGTTTGATTGGAAAAGATTGTGGAAAGCGCAGAAATCAGATGTAGCAGCTATCTTCTGTATTGTTTGAGGTGGGACGTAGATATCCTCTCGGGGAGATCCAAATACGCAAACATCTTCATTAGTCCAAGTAGTCATTGGTAGGTTAAAGTCACCAGCCATGCAGAGTTCAGTGTTGGGATATTTTTCTGAGATAATGTCAACTGTGTCACTAACCATGAGATAACTATCTAGTGGTGAATCAGGAGGTAGGTAGACACAGCCAATGATACATTCAGCTTTGGGTGAGCCTATGGTGACATAGATTTGTTCTACAGCTGATGACGTTGGGAGAAGATTACATAGCACGGATTTATGTACCGCCAGGAGGACACCCCCCATAGACTTTTTGTGGCTGGTTTCATTAGAACGATCTTTCCCCTACCAAGGCACACTTGTCCGAAAAGAGCTTTGGCACACCCTTGTCAGGAAAGAGTTCTAGCACAACTAGCTTTTCTTTCCGAATCCGTTATTTTATACGTTAAATTTAAATTAACCTGTCGCTTACCTAACTACGAACTAATTTCTAAAATTATAAAAATAAAATAGGAGGGGCCGGGTCAGCTCTTCACACAGCCCCCAATTAAAGTGGATTGTAAAAGATCGCCGAATTTTACGCAAGTCTAATTGGACGGTGTTATGCAAAAATCGTCTAACACACATATTTTAAAAAATTGAGATTTTTATTGAAAAACCTTCTTTAAGAGATGGTCTACAACAAGCAAAACTGGTTTAACCCGATTGGTGATCCCAGAGCCATCTTCGAAACAATATTCTAACCCACAATTTATCATAGCGTCGCACAGTGGTCTAGATTGCAATCGTAGCGCGAATTAATTAGAAACGTTTATGAAAGTAGAAAAATCACTTAAAGAGTATTATAAATGTTTTTAATAATAACAATAAAACAATCTGGAAAATACATGTAAAGTATTTATCCACTTTATGCAACTGTATTATACTATTTGAAAATACTTTTAAAACATTACATTGAACTAAAAATGTTACTAGAAAAATAATATCATTAAATAAGTTTATTCGCTTTCTGAAAAAGAGGAGTCTACAGATATCGCAGTAGAGGGTGCTTTATTATTAGCCTGAAACCGAATTCTGTCCCTGTAACTTTTTTTCCACCGAAATTCAACAGTTTTAATAAATTTCATTAATACTGCTCGAATGTTCTGCTAATTTATGTTTCTGGTACCTTTCCAGGCCATTACAGCAGGCATTTCTTTTTAAACCTTTTAATTTTAACCATTCATTGAAACCTCCATTGGGGTGACAACAGGTACAGGCACTACAAAACAGAAAGAGTATTAAATAAATAAGACTAGAGCACTTATGAGCAACTACTTTTTTTCTTATATTAAAATTTAAACTCAAACCTACTAAGAAAAGATAGACTTAAAATTTGCAAATATTTGCATTTTTTTAAATTGCGTATTTAGTTTTAAGTATTAGTTAAAAAAGCCCAAATGCAAGATATTAATTTTAACATATTATCTATAAGCTTTACAGTGCTTCGAAAAGGTCAAAATTACCTTGAGTAGTATCAGCAACAATAAATATACCAGAATAAATACACACAATACTTCCAATCAACCGATTGGAATCAAACGAATTACAATGACTAAATAGGGTTCACAAAAGCGATACACGCATAAACACGTTGACACCTGCAGATTTGTTGATATTGTCACGCCCTCGTTGTTGGGGTGCAACTAGGGGCGTAGAGGTAACGGAAATTCAAAAGGGCAGATCAAAAAATTCAAAGAAAGATGTCGTACATGTTAGTCGTATTCTCCCCTACTATGACACCTGGACACCCATACCCACCCCCGAAATGTAAATAAATTATTAATCACAACCCAAGCTATTAAAATAACAAATATTTATAACAATTGCATTACCCACATGTAACATGTACACAATGTAAGTTATTGAAAGTACATATTAACTTAATTAATTACCCCTGTTAATAATGACAACTTACAAATTTAAGTAGGATTATACTTAAAAAGCTAAGGCTCAATACAAAAATAAAATAAAAAGAGGTTTTTACCAATTTTTTTTAGGTATTAATATAAGGTAATAACAGTTAGGTACTAGGACAAAAATATACATATTATAAAGTAGGATAATGTATATATCCGGGAATGTATATTTACAATTTTAAACTTAGATACATACACGTATATCAAAAGAAATACATATTCATTAAAAATACAAAGGTTTCAGGAAAAATATTTTTTTTTAAAAAGGTTCAGAGATACTAGGTACAGCCGGTCAAAAGACAATTGGACCAGTACCAACATAAAAATATTTATGAAAACAATGCTCACTTATTAGATACAGGACTTGTTATATAAATAATAAATTTTCTTTATCAGATTACCATTAATAGCGTTAATAAATGGAGGACAGGCAGCAAAGTATGAAGCATATAGCGTGGAAGTCAGTGCAGGAGCGTTTTGGAAGCCCCTTCCAGAAGCAATAGCTTACGACGCCACGATTCCAACAACATATAAAACCGAATGGACAGAGGACAACCTCACAGAGACCGAACAATTGAATACGATATGCAGGAGCCAAAGTACAAAAAGCGAAGAATGCATAATTAACCACCACATTAATGAACTAGGAAAATCTTTTGCAAAAGAACTTGAATTCTTGGAACAAGGATGGAGCATATCCCCAATGCAAAACAAGAAGCAAAGTAGAGGAAGGCGAGCGTTAGATTTCATTGGCAGGGGATTTTCATGGTGTTGTGGGTTGGTCACCCAAGAGAAATTTAATTTAGTTGCTGAAAGCGAGGAACAAGTGAGAAAACAACTAAATTCCATCGGTCAAGGACTTTCCAAGACAATAAGAGAAATAAGTGAAAACTCAAAACACTTTGAAGAATATGCAAAGTCTCTAAAAAACACTTTTAGGCAAACAGAAGATAGGCTTAAAATGATAGAACAGCAGACAAACGATTTACAGAACAGAATATTTAAGTCAGTGGACCACCAAGAATCAATGATCCTAACCTCACTGTACACCGAATACTTAAATCTTAAACGGACCATACTGCTTACTAGGTCTATACGAAGACATACAATAATAGACTCATGCAAACACCACAAAATTCCTTTGTCAATTATTCACCCGGCAGTACTCAAAAAGGACTTGGAAAGATTGGAAGACGAAATTGGAGGATCGAATCAGGAACTGGCCATTCCTGTTACCGAAATCTCTAAGTACTTCGAACTCCCAATAGTAGATTGTTCATTCACAGATTCAAATCTTTTCATTCATGTCAAAATTCCTATCGTTCAAAATAGAAAACAGTGGGAACTTTATGAATTAGTAACTACCCCATTTGCATGGTTTAACGAAACATGTTCTATACCTCATCAAACATTATTTTTAGCAGTATCTACTGACCCTTACACTCAAAGGCATCATATTCGACAAATTTCCGGGACTGGACTTCACCAGTGCCAACCTTACCATAACAAACTATGTTATATTCCAAGGTTTTCAGCGGACTCTATACAAGATCCTGAATGTGCCAAGAAACTTTACGAAGGGACTACAGTTCAAGAACTGAGTCACTCTTGCCCCATGAACTGTCACTCTGCAACGTCCATGATAATTTCAGAAATATACGATGAGAGTTATCTAGTAACTCACCCAAAAAATGACACCTATATTTCTTGTGGCGAAGCCAAACATAAAATTCAAGAGACACACAAACATCAGGGCTCAATCAAAATTCATTTACCTTGTAACTGCAAACTTTATTCAGGGGAAGAAATTATTATTCCAAACAGGTTTCCTTGTCCCAACAGAATGACAAGTGAAGTTAAAGTAATACACATTATTCCTGCCATATGGTCTAATTTACAATCATTCATTCTTAACCCAAAATTACAACATAATTTACCTACATACAAAGATATTCATGAATGTTTAAATACTAACTGGACTTTAAAAATACCCCATTTAAATTTAACCTCTACTGACAGTACACTTAAAAACATCCTCGATTCAATTAAAGATGTTTATCCCACAATAACTTCATATAGTGAAACTTACGGGCTTCATAGCAACTCACTCTTTTTACTGTGGAACATAGTCCTTTCCCTCACAGTTGCATACCTCTTCGTTAGCCGCAACAGACTCCTGCTAACAGCGCCTGCAATTCCTGCTGTACAAGCAGAAACTCCCAACTCCCCTGTGGCTCACGATATCCTCTTTGGACATCTTTGCACATGCGTAGCAATCGTCCTGCTCTATTTAACTTATCGTCTGATATTGAAGTGTTTCTGCAAACGAAAAAATAAAACTAATAATAATATTACCCCTACACAATTGGAAGAAGGAATAGAACTATCTACACTTCCCTCTATGTCAGGGGAGAGATATAAAAAACGATATACACTGGAAATACTTGGAGAGGAAAACCTTCTATCACTGTCTCCTGGGGATAAAGTTAATGCACGAATTCAGTGCATAGAAATATAAACACTATAAGTGTATGGAACGCGAGAAAACTTCGTATGCCTGAGTATTCTTGCAAAATCCATTTAAAAATAATCAATCAAAGATTTATGTCGTTTCCTTGTTATTTAAGCCAATACTATATGATAGGTACCTTAAAAAATGTAGTCATTGGATAAATATCATTGGAATACAGGAGAAATATTATAAAAATATATTAATCACATATACGAGTAAGTATATAGTGACATATACGAGTAAGTATATAGTAAACAAACCTATAAAAATAGGAGCAATTGTATTTAAAGCGTAGGTAGGAGACAGAGGCATACAAACCGGTAGAGAGTTTTCTAAGTATATTCCAAAATCCTACGCCAGACATTAATTATTGTTATATTGTATACAAAAAGCTTGACAAAAAGCTACATTTTGCTTAAATTCCTAAGTAGACGGGTAATAAGAAAGATTCATTTTACATGGTATCAAGAAATACTTAAATACAAGAAACGAACAAATAAAGCAAATAAACTGTTCAAAATTATTTTATTATAGACCTTGAGTTTCAAAACGGTCAGGTAAATCAGTAAATTAACAGAAGCTTTTATAAACAATCTGAACCCAATCTATTAAGATTTAATTACATTAGTACTGTTAAGTGGGCTACTTTATCATTTTTTTCAAAACTTTTAATGCAAAACAACCAAAAACATGGTTAAGTACAAATATGTACATTGGGTTGTACAAGTTAAAAATGAGATATTGTTATATCGATATATAGGTACTCATTATTTATATCGAAATAAGATATCAATATCTACAGTCATTTAATTAGATATAAGCAAAAATAGGAACATATACTTACTCTTTTTCTTCCTTTTCATGTCATTTCACCACTGTGCATCTAAAACCTGGTCCAAGAAACCTGTAAGACGCCTTCAGCTGCCACGCTCTCAGGTGTCAGGCAAACAAATGGAACAAACCTGGTCCATCCATGTCCCATGAAGAGATGTACGAATAGAGCATCCAGCACCGACTGCCATGACATGCTATTGCCTACCAATGCCTGGAGAAACAGTCAACCTGGTTCCAGGATGTTTAGTCAAAACAGCCCAAGCCTATGGTCATGTCTGAAGTCGTCCACTTGAACTTCAAAGCACTGACACAACTGTCCACTACCCGAAGACCGAAATCAGCAAGGCTTTCACGACGTAACGACACGCAAGGAAAATGCACCGCCTGTATACACCGAACTTCACTATCACTAACCACCAAAGTTCGAACACAGGGATGATTTTTATGGAAGAAATCCGTCACTCACGTCGATTTCCCAGCCTCGCGTCGAGAAACTGATGAACTTGCAAATTTTAAAACATAACAACTTTTTTATACAATTTAAGGTTATAACAAGTGACAAGTCCTTGGCGGCTGACTACAAATGGCAACAACAACATGGGCGGAGCATAGAAGCCAGCAGCAATGGAACAGGCTCGTAGGCATAAGCTGTTAGGCAGAAGGTAGCACGGCGGCTCAAGTCATCGAGAACGCAATCAAACCCTCGACGCGACCGACGCAGAGCAATCAAGAGCAAACTTCAGGGCTTCAATGGCTTTCTACGACAGGACCGTACTGAGGCACAGGTGCACACGGAAATTGGTGAAAATATTAAAGACAACTTGTGAACTTTTATTGTTTTGGTGAACTGTATGCACCGTTATATGTTTTTTTTTCAAGAATTTATATGTATAGTTTTTATCTTTCTTTTTAAACGCTGAAATTATTTTTTATTTTCAATTTGATTTAATTACATTTTATTTAAACATTTTTTTTCAAATTTAAACTGGTTTAACAATAGGCTTGTTTAAGCTGGGGTCCAGCTATTACAGGGCCGGGGGATGTGTCACAAGTGGAAAAACCAATAATATTTCATAGATCAATATTTGGAAGTTCAATAAATAATCTATAATCCTATTTTACTTAATCATAAGTTATTGCCCTCTACATTGGCAGGATGTAGCTTATTTATTGAATATACATAAAAATTGCAACTATGAAATATTATATTTCCTTTATAAAATCAAATAATTACTAGAAATAATTTATTGAAACGACGTCTAATTACCTAGTCAGCATTATCGAGGTTTTCGACCTAAAGTCAACGCTCCAAATAAAGGAGGGAATTCCTGACTATGTAATAGGGCGATCGAAAAGACAAGAGTGGTAAAGGACACTAGTGCACGATCCTCGGTCCGATACGTTGGTGATTGTGATAAATTGTGGAAGAGATGATCTTCAAATATTTAATGTAAGTACTTAATATAAAGTTAAGTTGTCTTTCGAGAGTAATAACATAAATCTGTATTTTGTATGTCGTTTTAATGTTCCTATTTAATTGTAAATAAATGATTTAAGTTGTTTTTAAAATCACGTTTAGTTTCAATTTAATTAAGGTTCCGTTACCTCTACGCCCCTAGTTGCACCCCAACAACGAGGGCGTGACATTATGCGCAATGTATTTATGAATGTTTAATTATTTTGATAAAATTCAGATAATAAACTATTAAATATGACCAAATTAGCAAGAAATACTATGCTTCATTTTTGTAATTAATTCGCGCTATGACAGCAATCTAGACTACTGTGCGTCGGTCGGTATACAAATTATGCAAAAATGATGTAACCCACTCGGGTGGAATAGACTATTTTCGAAAAACTAGTGATAACACTGTTACTGTCATAACAGTTATTATTTTTAGTGAGTTTATTATTAAATAATAATACAAATAAAACTAAATTTTAGTGGTAAGTAAAATTTTTGTGTTTATACTTGATTATGTAGATATATTTTTCTGTATATTTGATATATATATATATATATATATATATATATATATATATATATATATATATATATATATATATGTATATATATATATATATATATATATATATATATATATATATATATATATATATAATAATTATTAAAAAAAGTAAGATTACGTTACGTCTCTCACTATTGCAGAGAACAAACTGAGTCCAGCAGCCCGATTCTGTGACATGTAGAAATCTACACCTGACTTTCTACTCGCGCTATCTATCGTCGAAAGCGATAGACGCTTTTGTTACCATTCTGTGCTCATATCGACAAGGCTTCGGGTATTTCCGACAAATGTACTATTCCAAAGAAAAACATTGGTAAAAATCTAATGATATTTAGTAAGTTTTGATTTTATTTTTGCAATCTTGAAGTAGCTGTCAATTCTGCCTTTTTTGTTAATTGTTTTTTTGGTTGATTTTAATTTCAGTTTTTAATCTTTATTTTTAAAGGATTATTTATTTTAAATATGCTGCATTTTAATGCAGCAATTATTCTGGCAGCCGAAGAGGAGGAAAGACTAGAGGACCTACGCCTGGGAAACTTTGAACGTAGAGTAATGAGGGAAGAAAGTGACCCATTTGCCATTGAGGATACTAGATATAAAGAACTTTTCAGATTAACCAAAGATATGGCTCAATACGTGTTAACGGAATTCTACCACAGTTGCAACAAGGCAATAACCCTATGGCCGTACCTCCTATAATAAAGTTTTTTGGAGTTCTTACTTTTTATGGTACTGGCAGGTATCAGCGGGTTATCGGTCAAAGTTATAATATTTCAATATCTCAGCCCAGCGTTTCCCGAGCGATTGAGGAAGTTACAGTCGCAATAATCAGTTCATTTTCAGAGCAATGGGTGCACTTTCCTAGAACTGCAGAGGAAAAAAACGAAATAAAAGCAAGATTTATGGAAACAGGAAATTTTCCAGGTGTGATTGGGGCGGTAGATCCGTGCCGGCTCAAGGGGGGGGCTAAGGGGGCTAATCAGCCCCGGGCGGTGGGTTAAAGGGGGCGGTGAGTGGAGTAAAAAATGTAAAGCTGAAAAACAATAACAGTTGTACAAAAAAAAATTAACACAAATGACACACAAAACAGTTGACATTTTCTGGCGTGAAATCCTTTATTCTATTTTTTGTAATTCCTTGAGCTTTTCTCAAAGATAAATTGGGATGACGTTTGAAGAAATTTCTAAGCCATTTTTTGCCGGCATTCGCGTCTTTTTTTCAAAACGGATGAGGCAGGTTATTCCTTATAGCAAGCTGATACGCCAGTCTGTAAATGTCTGCGAGTCCTAGACCATAATATCTTTTGTCCATTTCCAAACAGTACTGTACCAAATCTTCCATTTTAGGCGATAAAATTGATTTTCGACCCATTTGTAGTTTACATTGTTCTTCTAAGGGTTGCTCACGTTTGACATATAATTCAAGGCTTATTTTTGGGAGGCTGAAGATCATTGACGCCTTTAAATACCCCATATTCTTAATTTTAATTGAGACAGTGGCTGTGTCTTCATATTTTCTGGATTCCATTTTTTATGTGGGAGTCCTTTTTAGGCATTTTACTGACATTTTTTTCCTGTAGATAAAAAAGTTTTAGAACCGTACATTTAGGTGGGTTCCTAATTTCGGATATCCAATTTTAGGACACCTTTCGATCCAGAATTAGACAACCTTTATGATTAAGGTTATGTGATTAAAATCAAAAAAGTCTTGACAGATATTTTTGTTTCAAACACTTCGGCTTATTCTACAACTATTCTAGTACATGCACGCGAACTTTCACTTTCCTATATACGCTAACCACTTACCTTTTTATAATAATTTTTAGGTACAGAAACAAAAAACCCTGTCACAAATAGACACATAGTATTATGGCGCCACCCAGTGGCGAATTAAGAGGGGGGTTAACCCCCAACTGTCTGAAAAAAATATTTTTATTTCGATTTTATGACGAACTTTGGGCGCGGCCCCGAAAAATTTTCGGGGCCGCTTTTCCACCTTCCCACTTTCCATTTAGTGGCTGACTGGCGCCACCTAGAAGTGAACACTGAACAGTCAAACTGTGTGCTTCACACAGTGTGTGTATGTGAAAGACCTTTCGTTTTGTGGATTCAATTACAGAAAACTATTAACAAGTTTTGGGATGATGGAGTATCCAAAATTAGGCAACTGTCCAATAATATTCGGTTTTCCTCTACATCTTTGTGTTTTTACCTTCGTTTTATTCACATGGATAATACCTAGTGGAAATAAAAATTGGAAAATTTTATTGGCGGCGGGGGTCAACTTTGAATCGCCCCGGGCAGTAAACAGTCTTAAGCCGGCACTGCGGTAGATTGTACCCATTTGGAAATATTGTCACGGGATCTTTATTAAAACACTGGTTTCATCATTAATTACTGCAGCATTATTTATTACTTTAAAATGAATATTTATATTTACAAGTGCTCTGCGTCGTAGCTGTCTCGCTTGGCTCGAGGTATCGACTGCCGATTTCGGTGGATCTCTCCTTCCAAGTCGACCCATTCCGCCCTAGCGCCGCCCTGATATATCGACGTGCGTCGAATTAAGAGCAGGAAGCAGTATTAAGGGCAGGAACGGGTGAACCGGGAATGAGCGAAAAGCAATTTGGTGACAATATTGAGGCCAGTCGAGGAGGAGCATAATTATATGAACAGAAAAGGATACCATTCCAAAAATGTTCAGATTGTAGGTACGCTGTTTATCTTATATTTAAGTATAGAATTAATTTTGATAAACTTTTGTAGATTTGTGACCACGATTTACAGATTTTAAATATAAATGCTCGATATGGTGGGGTCACACATGCCTCTTTCATCTGGAGACATTCACACGTTAGGGCTGAGTTAGAAGCTTGTTACCACAGAGGTAAGTAGGGGGAGTCCGGGACACTTTACCAGGGGGGAGAGTTTAACCATTCACAATAAATTTCTCATATCGGGGGTTAATGCGCTGTAGCCACACTTCTTACGCGTGCCACGTATTACTTATCTTGCTAACGTCTTAAGGTAGGCGCTCGGCAGTTCGGTTTGGATGTGATAGCAATAACACGTTTTTCCGTCCGGCAAGTGAAAATAAATATTTTTATGCATTTCAGCACTATTTTATGTATGTGTAGTTTTGTAATAGTTTATATATATAAATTGCAAGGACGGTTATCATGGTTTAACGTACAGTAGATGCTTTAAACCCACATTTGCTAGGTTGTTAGGAAAATATTGACAAAGTGACAATGGCATGAGGTGGGAGACTTTACCCATACGACGGCAAGAGATTTTACCCGGGGGTATACCCTCCCGCCTTGGGTCAACTCTTCCTATCATCACATTCCCCACGTTAATTGTACTTAATGAATAATAAATAATGTCTTGTATGATCCTGTTTTAGATGAATACTTGCATATATGTATATGTTTACTTATCTTATAAATTTATATTATAAATTATTTATAAATCCTTCCAAAAATCTTTGTTATTTTTGCTCGAGTTTTGATTCTTTTTTATAAGTTTATAATCTGGCCTAAACTGTTAAGTTTTTAAGAAAAAGTCTAGTATTTAATGTTTTTTAAAACAGTGACTAAGTAAAAGCTTTCGTTTAAATATTTAATGATATCTAGATATGTCAAACTGTTACAGGAAACTTAAACTTATGGTTTTTGATTTAAATCTAAATAAAATACACCGATCTTACAGTTATAGTATTTTATTTTGAGTTAAAGTCTGTTATCTGTCCAGTGCCTTAAATTTCTGATCATTCTTATTAAACTAGGGTTATACCACCTATTGTTTTTTAATTTATTATTGCCTTTTCAAACCCTGGTAAAAGCTCCCTACATGTGGGGTCAAGTTTAGCCAAATGTTATTTTTAGGAAAAGGACTGATTATGCAGAAATTATTATAGTTATGTTAAATATATTCTAACCAAAATAGAGCTAATTGATTAGGCTTTAGTAAGCAATAATTAATTAGGAAAACAATTTCTTAATTACAAAACAAGTTATAACCCATTAAGCGACAGACGGGTACAGTCTCCCGGACTCCCCCTACGCCCTAATATCCCATTAAAATATTTAACCTTAAAATATGACAGTTTAATGCATGTGGTTTTACCTAATTGTTTTTTATAGGTGATCGAAACTCTTGGCTCCTAGGAGATTGTGGTTACCCACAAGAGCCATGCCTAATGACACCGATACAAAATGCCCTACCAGAATCTCCAGAATATCGATATACCACAACCCATATTTAGGTTAGAAACTGTGTTGAAAGGGCCATAGGAGTTTTGAAAGGTCGACTTACGTGTTTGGGTAAAATTTTAAAATATGCTCCAGAAAAACCAGGACATATAGCCAATGCTTGTGCCATTTTATACAATCTATGTGTAGCAGCCCGCCACTTAAATGAAGCTTTTGACATTCCTCTACATGGAGATGATGATAATAATAATGAAGAAATCATTAATGATCCTGGGGCAATGAGGGATGGAAATCTAGCTCGTAGAAATATAATTGAAAGATATTTTAATAATGATTAATTGAAGTGTAAAAGGTTTTGTTTTTTGATAGATAATTTTATATTTCGGTCTTTTTTATACTGTATTACTTTTATGAGTAGTTTCAGTTTTTTTGTAAAAAATTTACCTACAAAGCACAATAATTTAAGTCTATAAGTCCCTTTGTTTTACATTAAAGAATTCTTATTTTGTAAACATTTTGTACAAACTTAAGATGTTATCATATTATCAAAATATCAATCTAAATTTTTTTATTTTAAAAACTTACATTTGTATTACTTAGAACCCCTTAATAACTTATATACATTTTGCTTATATTTATGGATTTTCTTAATATTTCATTTAATTTCTTTTTAAGCGACAAAAAAGTTTCTTCATTTGGTATAGACTGTTTTGCCGCCACTGTATTATATTAATATGATTTTTTCTCTTTGTTTTGTAATATAGCTGAAATAAAGGTATATTTAAAAAATTGTTTTAAGTGACATGTAGCTTTAAACAAATAATAACCCTAACATTACTAATATACTCTTAGAACTTATATACATTCGTACAGACTTAAACTGGCAGTCATTTATAATCTTGAACTTAAAAGTAGATTTTTAACAAACAAGAAACTTAACAAGTACCAATGAAATTCCTACATTCTCTAATAATTAATCAACCAAGCCAATAGGAAAACAGCTTAGGAATAAGTAACAGTCTTAAAATTGTCAGTCATATAAACTAAAAATATATTCTTTACTCGAGACTAATGATTACAATATAAAAATATGTTACGGATCAAAATTATTAATTTATTTATTTATTTGGTTGTTACACAGAAATTCAAACTAAATATATATTATATAAATCATCCAAATTTAACATAAAGAATCCTTAAACCTCGAGTTGGAAATATAGAATAACACTAGTATTTTTCTTGTTGGAGCAAATATAAACAAAGAAGCTTAGAAAGGGTAAACAGTACAGCTATTATTAAAATACAGCTTAAAAAAAGTACACTAGAACCAATGTTATATATATTTTTTAAACTAATTACTGAAAATTAAACAAGAACAGCTATCATGGATCTAATAAAAAAAAATTAAAAACACATGCAAAACTAACTCAAATTTATTCATGATGTGAAATGCTATTGCATTATTTCTGTCATGTTTTGTAAAGAATTTGCAATCCTTGTTGTATTCTCGCTTATGTTTTTTAAAAGTTGGAGACATTCTTCATTAATATCAATTAATTTGTTGGAAAACCTTTCTGTTTGTTTAGGTGTTACTCGCTTATATGGCTTTGAACTAGGTGTTTGTTTGTTAAATTTTCTTTGAAATGAATGCACTTCTGACTGAACTTGAGCCGGGGGTGCTAGGTTTGTGTAAAAATGTAGACTGGATCACATTACCCACTTGTATGGTTTCTATTTCACAATGATCATGTTCATATACAGGTTCATGAAACTCTTGTATACTTGTTTCTTCTGAAGGTACCACCGGAGTAATTGTAACCTAAAATTTTTTTTTCTAAACGATTAAGTAATTTTTTCTTCATTCCAAAATATTCACCTCAAATTTTTATTATTTAATGATATTGAACATTTTATAATACCATCATACATTTCCAAATCCTAACTCTGGAACATTATCTCCATCCACAGCTTTGCTTCCCATAAGTTCAATTAATCTTTTTTCTATGTCTGACAATGGGACAAATGTTGCAGGGCCTCCACCAGTCTTCTGAACTTCTTGTTTCAGTTTTGATGCTTTAGCTTTGGTTTTACTTTTCCAGTCTGTTAATGCCTAAAAGTGGAAATAAAAAATACCAATGCAATAAAATGCTCAAAAGGAAAAAGCCTAGGGCAAAAACTCAAGGTACAGAACAATGCAATGAGTAAAATAATTTACAATACAGTAACTCGACCAATAACTAATATTTACAAAATAGGTACTTACTTTTCTCCATTCTTCTTTGGATTTCTCTCCAAACCCAAGGCTATTTAATTTTTGAGCCATACTTTACTTTACCGTCCGGCCCATTAAATTTATTTGTTATTAATTCCGGGTTGGTCACGCACATATCTAATAACATTTGTTGATGTTCTGTTCGAACTCTCATATTTATATTTTATTTATACAAATTCTGTCAACGAATACCTTTAATTCTTGCCTAAACCTTCAGCAGTTGACGATGACACATTAAAACATAGAAGCAACTTTTTTTGAGGTTAGGTACAAAGTTTTGATAGAAATCGACAGGTCCGCACGTCTCGCCGGCTGACGCAGAATTTGATCGGCAACAGGCGAGTTTTTCGGAATACGGAATACCAGTCGTGTAGCTTTAGGGCAATTGATAGATTTCTACATGTTGCGGAATCCAACTGCAGGTTTCTGAGTCCTAATTTAAATTTAAGGAAAATGTATTCGCTGTATCAAGAACAAACCGACAATCCTGTAAGTCTATCAAAATATAAAAACATTTTTTTTTTAAACTTTAACTTAAGATTTAAAACACCGCACAAAGACACATGCAAAATGTGTGATATATACAAAGCTCAGCTAAATTGTTCCAGTAACTTGGATAGAGAAAAAATACAAAATCATGACAAGCACCTAAAGACTGCAGAAGAGTTGCATGAACAAATGAATAATGATTTAAAGTCTTCACGGGAAGATGAGACTGTAGAAACCTTAACATTTGATTTACAAAAGACGCACCCTCTTCCTAAATTACCGACAGGTATTGCATACTATAAGAGACAGTTAAATTTTGTCAATTTGGGCATCGCCGCACAGTGTAATATTTTGCTATTCTAGCGGGACAAAATTATATAACTCCATAAATTAATTTTTACATTAAAAATAAGATGTAATGTTATAATTATATAAATCTAGGCACTACAGAATTAGTAATTTCCCCACTAGAAGGATCACTTTCATTTCCCTGTGTCTGTGCTACGGATTCTGTTTGCATATTTGGGGGTTGTAGCAATTTCATGACAGCAGGATTAATAGCTGTTGTGGCATGATTTTGTTGTGGCTGTAGTGACGTTACTACTAGGTCTGAAGTAATTAAAAGATTATGAAGTATGTCGGTGTTCGTTTTGATTCTTGACACTTTTCTTGAATGTTCAAGTCGAAATTTTCGAAACTCCTTGAGGCGAGACTCTTGTGTTTCTTCGGACATCTGCCCAATTGGAAGTAAAAAATATTGAATTACTTCCGGCTCATGTAACGATATCTTATGAACTGTAACGGGCATTAGATATCAGTTGTAAAGCGAGATGTATAAATTTGCAGTCTGGTCACAATAGTTTTTAAATGCAGCTGTGTTTATCGCACAGGATAAAGTGCGTAATAATATATAAAATCGCTCAATCAACAACTGGTCAACCCCGTAATGTAGGCTGATTTTCTAAGAATCTGGTATTTACGGCAGCTCAGTCAGTTGGCTACAGTTGAGATATGTGTTTGCCCGCCTCTTGAAAGGCTTTTTTGATCTTGGTAGCTCTTTTAGGACTTGAAACCAATTGCTTCATCGTAACAGCAGCATCTCTTTTACCAGACTGTCTTAATTTAATATTTGTAGCGTGACTTAACTCACTTAATGAGCAACTTGTAAGCAGTGGTGTCACTTTCCTCGTTTTTGATTTTAACCCACTTGAGTCAAAGTCCTTTTTTGGCCGTCCAGCTTTTTTGACAGTCTGTGTTCCACTTGTACCGGGTGCATCGGTATTATTTATGGTTATATTAGTATTCAGCCAATTATATTGTATGTTTTTAAAAATAGGTTTTTACTTCGACGGCAAGTTTTCCATCTTTGTCTGAAACCGCTCACAAAGATATGAACAATCCGGTGTAGTTGCTCTAACATTCGTTGGGAGCAGTGGTAAATATTAAATTTGGTTTTTAGATATTTTGAAAGTGTATTTTCAGCCTTAGAAGAAGATAATTGTGAGGTATAATCATCATTCTTTAATACTTCGTATAATTCTTTTCTTGAAATATTTAGGTGAGTGCCTGAAAAAATATAGATATTTTTTAGAGTTGCAAGTAATAGCACTTTAAATGTTACTTTACAACATCTGTAGGGTTCTAGGATTATACAAAATATAAAGTTGTGGTGCACAAAGATGCACAAAACTTTTGGCTGTCTCATAAAATTCATAATTCGAATTAAATTTTGACCTGTTTTTAACTACAATCTGAGAGAAGTTTATTACATATACATGGTTCACAAAAACATTTTACTTACTAAAATATAAACTACATACCTTGACGTATAGAATCCATGATTGTAGCATTATCACAAATGTATAGCTTTAAAATGCCACGTGTTCGACTAGACACTTCGGAAACAACCGACGATCGCTGTTTGCTATGCTGGTAAACAATCCGAATTTTGCGAGACAGTTACAACACAGCCGGACAGCTTATCGTAATTATATTTTGAAATCAATTCATTGGGGGTATCAGGTGTGTGTCTATAAAGTTAAAAGTAAATATATCGTTTGTTATTTTTATGACTTATGTCCCGCTAGATCAGCAAAATATTACATTGTGCGCCGTGAGAAGCACAGGAAAGGGAATTTTTAATATATGGTTAAAATATGAAGCAGGCAGAGGAACCCAAGAAGTTGGTTCTTGCCTTAGAAAATTTGTCATTGATAATGTTGAGTTGAAGCTCCAGTAACAACACTAAATTTATAATCAGATTCATGCGGTGGCCAGAACAGAAGTATTAAGTTAGTTCTAATGCTAATACATCTTCGGCAAAATCATTCTTCTTTGGAAGAGATTCGATAAAAATTTGTACTGTCTGGTCATTCATTTTTACCAAACGACTCGCATTTTGGTGATGTGGAGTGTGCATTAAAAAGCCAGCAAAGAGTTTACACAGATCAAGATTATATTAATATCATGAAGACATGCAGAAATAGGAATAAATTCATTGTTAATAAAATGACAAGGGAGGAGATAGTCTCTGTAATAAATTTAGAAAAGGCTATTACAAACAGAAAAGTTGACATTAATAAGCAGGGTATTAGCTGGTTAAACACTCATGAAATTGTTCTAAAGAAAGATCAGCCAATGGTTCTGTTTATGAAAAATAATATCAAATACGAAGCCTACACTCAAGTAAACATTGACAAAAGAGCAAAAGGTCGCAAGCCTGCTATAAAAGAAATAGAGCTGACGTTATTGTGGCCAAATGGTAAACCTTTATCCTCAGAAAAAATTAAAGATTTAAAAGAAATCATGAAGCTAATTCCCCAAGATGCTAAAGCTTTTTACAATTTCCTAAAGTCAAACCCAGGGAACACATTGAAGAAGATGGATTTTGAGATCGATGACAGTTTTCTAGAAGATTAGTTTGTCAGAAAACAAAGTTTTAAACTTTTTCGTATACTTAGTTCATTTTCGTCTAATTTACTATGTTTATAATCCTGGTTTTCAAAAATGGTCTAAGCCGCTTTTGATGGTTATTTCTGTCAAATTTGACAGATTTTGTTCATGATTTTAACACTTAGAGTTTCCTATTGTTCCCTTTTAAGGTAATTAAGATAAATGAGATATCACTTAGCAAAAGGTTTTTTATTTGCACGTGTTAAACTTTAAACTTAATTATCTCAAAAACAAACTTTTGTGGAATAGACGATTTTTGCATCACACCGTCCAATTACGCTCTAATTCCAATTCCTGCACAAAGTGACTGAAACGACATAGGGTTTATGGTTTCTAATATTTTTAATCCCCAAAAGTTCATCGGAACTACCCACTACTTTATAAGCATTCTCATGTAAAACCTCTGTTATCTCACATGGACCTCGATAAAGTAAGAATTTTTTTATCTTATGGTTTTCAGCTGATGGCAAAGGGTGGTTCTTTATCAGAACCCTGTCACCCACTTTAAATTTAGCAAATTACTTTACAACTCTATTGTGCCTCTCTTTGCGTTTTCCGCTTAGTTGGCAACCGTTCTCGAGCTAAAGAGATAAATTTATGTTCAGACAGGTTTTCAGGGTAGGTAATTAATTTTTTTTAATAAAGATATTTTCTCGAGAGAGACCAAGATAAACTTCATCGGGCGAGAAATCCGTACTATCATGAATCGTTTGATTCAGAAAAGATTCAGTTCCCTTGAGAATTGCCCATTTTCTATGTTTTGAGTGACAACATGCTCGAAGCAATCTGACTATTTCCTTATTGACCCTTTCTGTCATCTTACTCTGTGGAAAATAGGTAGAGGTATGAAATACGGGTATTTTCACTTCATGATGGCGTAATTGATTGGAACGTAGCTTACTGGAGAAGCAAGAAGCATTATCGGAACGAATAGAATCCGGCTGACCCACCTCAACAAAATACTTCTCTCTCAAGCAACGCAAAATAGCCCTTGAAATACACCTTCTTAAAGCATAACACCGAACTAAATGCATCCACCATAACTAAAAGTTGGGTCGTTCCACCTCTGGATGGCGGCAATGGACCAATTAAATCTAAACAAAGTATTTGGTTAGGAGCATCTGGAGCAATCGACTTCATTTCTCTAAAACAAGTTTTTGAATGCTTTGTTTTTTGACAGAGATCACATCCGGTGATAATAAGTCGGACACAATGTTTCATTCTACGCCAAAAAATAATATCCAGCCAAATAGGCAAGGCACTTGTTCGCCCCAAAATGACCATTCTGCTCATGTTCTTCCTGAATAAACGAAATTTTCTTTGATTTTGGAATACACAATTTGCTGCCAGGGTTTAATTCTGTCATCTTACGTAACAACACACAGCCTGAGATTGACTGTTATGGGTAGAAAATAGCAACACGATGTAATAAATAATTAGTAACAAAATTTCAGTTTTAGACTTCATTTTTTGAAGTAAATATTTTTATTGTGGAATTTTTGAGCCCTTAATAAGCAATTAAATAATAATTAAATAAATAATACCTTATACCTTCTGTAAAGCCTCGCTAAGAGTAAAAGACAAATATATGGCTCGATGTGTGTTCGAGTGGCTTCTTCATTATTATTTTCCATGTTTTGGGTAGTATATTTTTATGACAATTTCTTGGTATATATTGCTAGTCGTCGAGACTTGATAATGGGATACATTGGTATTGAACTTCGACTAGGTCTTTTGTTTCGAAATTGTTTCTTTCAAAAGTGTTTATTTTTTAAAACAATTTATTATGTGACATATAAGCCAGCTGTTTGACAGTTGGAATGTCAGGACGCTGACATTTCTCCTGTGGAATTTTAGGCGAGAACCTACCGTAAGTCGTATTCTGGTGACACAGGCGACCGAGATTTTGATAAGAAAAAGGATTAACTTTGTATTGGGATTTGTCGAATTGGCGTAGATTCTTAGGGATTTTGGTTTTTTTGCAGTTGGTCCTGCTGTGGAAGGAACCGTCTATATTAGGGATTGCTGGGAGATGACGTGTCCCTTTCCTTTGTTGGCCGCCGATAAGGAAGCACATGGGGATTAAACCCAATCAAATGTTTTACGTTTGGATTAAAGTACCTGAATTTATGGTTGGGACACATCGGGGCTGGTATTTTAGAGCCTAAAATTCCATACGGAAATTTTGACATGACCTTGGGACTCTAGTTGTCAGTTTTTGGAACAATCTTCTATATCCTGTCCACGTCGGGACAACAAGGTTCTGCAGGGAACTTGAGAACCTTCTCCATGGTTTCAACGCACTGAGAGGCAACTTCGATGGTTGCAGTCAGCTAAGTGTAGACTTTAAAATTTTACCTACCCGTGGAGTTAACGACATTGATTTTTGTCAAGGGGCAATTTTTCCCTATTTTTAAATTATCTGGTATGATACTGATTGTACCTCATAGAGGTCCTTTTAATTGGAATGCCGTATTGGGGAATCAATGTTATGAACTTCACTGGTGGAGTCCTTCAGACACTTAATTTGCTATAATAATATGATCATCTTGTTTTACCATTTTAATATCCTTTTTCTCTTGTGCGTTCGAACGTATGTAAGGTCCCGGTGACTGTAAACGTGGGCGGATTGTCGACAACACGCATGCGTACTACCAGGCCTCGTTAGTCCAAGCTGGACATATAATTTCTTTTGGTAAATTTGTAAATTTTCACGTAACAAAATTTAAATATTAGAATCTATACGTGTAGTATGTAACTACATTTTTACTTGGGCATAAATTTTAAATGTACCTTTGGGGTAGCATTTATTTTCATGGGGTTATTAGTAGAGGGAGGTGGATTCTAGCAGTGTTTTGGCCTAGTGGACCTATCGGTGCTGGGGTAGCTAAGCTGACCCAGTGCTGGTACTTGTGACTGTACCCGGTAGGAGCACAGTTGGATTTTTCGTGCAGGGGGTATAGTCACCGTCAAGCGTGCTAGTGTCCACAGCCACTTGGACCTTTTTGAGAATAACCTTGTACATTTCTTTTTGGTCAGTAACTTTGTAAATTTTTCTATACCGTAACTTTAAAGCATAACATGGATCTTTGTCGAACCAAGATTTTTCTTGTAAATATATTTTACTTTACGGCGGTTAACAGTTTTCGATACAAGTGTTTTTGACCAAGAGGAAATTCCAGTTGTCTGGTCTATGTGGTGACTATACCCTAAGACACAGCTGACTTTATTGTGTGGATATAGTGGCTGCCGTCAAATACACTTGAATCAATCCTACTTCAATTAGTGTAAATTACATAGGTAATTCATGTATTGTTTTGTCTCTGAGGAGCTTATATTTAATTAAAAAAAAAGAAACAGGACTCGTCATTACATCCTAAAAATTTTTTCTTAAAGATTAAATGTATTGGCCTTAAACAATAATTTGGTTTTATTACCTAGTAATTTTTAATACCGGATTTGACATATCAGTTTTCTTTTCCTGGTTTTGTTTCAACGCTAAGGGCTAAACGGACCACCATTTAGGGCCTGATTTTAGAAAGTAAAACTATGGTGGCGCCTCAATTCTGACTAAATTACTGATCTTGACTTTAAAAGCTAAACGCTCAAGTGTCACTAAAAGAACCTATACCTGAGATAGAGCTAGCGTATGGAGGTGTTCGACAAGCAGCTTGATTTGGTCGATTAGGTAAGAGTTGTAAGTAGATAACCTTCTCAGGGTGTACCTGGGTTACAGGTTGTTATCTGTATGATAACAGGATTGGGAGATTCATTTTTAGAAACATTTGGCAGTAGAGGCTTTGCGTTATAGTTTCTCTTTAAGGCGGGAAAGCGTTACGCTGGCACCATACCCTATAGGAGACAGCAAAAAACTCACGCCATAACTCAAACCATAACACTGGCGACCAACGTTCTTTAAGAGGTTGCAAAAGTCAAAACTTATCACTGGCGCCCAACGTGGGGCCCTAACGCCCCAGTTTTCAGTTGTTTGCGACCATTATAGCCTTCTATGGTTGGATAATCTTAAGAATCCTCAGGGTAGATTAGGTCGTTGGGCATTGAGATTGCAGCAGTTTGACTATAAGGTCATTCATCGCAAAGGGCGAGATAATGTTGTTGCAAATGCTTTGAGCCGTAGTGTGACTGAATCTTGTGATGCCCTGGAGATTTTTAACATAGATCTACAAGACGTACAGGATAAATGGTATATTGACCTTCCACAGCGTATTGTAAACAATCCATTGAATTTTCCTCGTTGGAGAGTTACTGATGGTAAGATCTATAAGTATGTTCAACTTGATTTTCCAGATTTACGTGACCCTGCTGATTTTTGGAAATTGGTTTTACCTAAGGAAAGGAGACGAGAGATCATGGAGTCTTGTCATAGTTCTCCTACTGGAGGTCATTTAGGAGTCCACAAAACTTATATGAAAATTTGTCGTTTATATTATTGGCCTTGTATGAGAGCTAACATTACTAAGTTTGTCAAACATTGTATAGTGTGTCAACGGGTGAAACCAGAGCAAAAATTACCAGCTGGTTTGATGAAGGACAATTTGGTTCCAGAACATTGTTGGGAAGTCATCAGTATGGATTTGTTTGGAACACTACCTAAAAGTAAACGGGGAAATATGTATATTTTTGTAGTGACAGATATTTTTAGTAAATTTAACTATTTCTTTCCAATCAGAAGGGCAATTGCGAAAACGCTTGTTGATCTCTTAGAAGAAAGAGTATTTTTAGTTCATGGTATACCTAAAGTTATTCGCTGCGATAATGGGGTACAATTCAAAAGTCGCGAATTTCAATCTTTAACTCAAAAATATGGGGTTAGAACACTTTTTAATCCAAATTATCATCCATCACCAAACGTTACAGAAAGAGTTAATAGAGTACTTAAGTCAATGATTTCAGCTTTTGTCTCTGATAATCAGAGAATTTGGGACGAAAATTTAGCGGCGTTAGCTTGTGCTGTTAATACTGCGGTACATGAGGTGACTGGACGCACACCATATTTTATTAATTTCGGAAAAGAAAGGATACTTCACGCCAGCGAATATAATAGGGCTATGGATATTCAAAATTTAACAGAGAGAGATAAACATAGTAAGTTAGTTATAAGAGTAGAAAGTTTGATAAAATTAAGGGAATTTGTAAATAAACGATTACAACAAGCTCATCAAAGGTCAAGAAATCAATATAATCTTAGGCGTCGAGACGTTCATTTTCACATAGGAGATTTAGTTTGGAAAAGACTTTATGCTTTGTCTGACGCTGGAAATTGTTATTCTTCTAAATTAGCCGGAAAATTTGAAGGACCTTTTAAGATATGTAAAAAAGTAGGCTATTGTGTTTATGAATTAGAGGATATGAACAGAAAGTCTAAGGGTAACTGGCATATTCAGGATCTTAAACCATACTTTGGTCCTGAAGATGAATACATTTTGAATGACATTTCTTTTCTATTGGTTTTGTATATAAAAAAATTATTGCATATTTTTTTTTCCTTGGTAAAGGGGGTGACTGTTATGGGTAGAAAATAGCAACACGATGTAATAAATAATTAGTAACAAAATTTCAGTTTTAGACTTCATTTTTTTAAGTAAATATTTTTATTGTTGAATTTTTGAGCCCTTAATAAGCAATTAAATAATAATTAAATAAATAATACCTTATAACTTCTGTAAAGCCTCGCTAAGAGTAAAAGACAAATATATGGCTCGATGTGTGTTCGAGTGGTTTCTTCATTATTATTTTCCATGTTTTGGGTAGTATATTTTTATGACAATTTCTTGGTATATATTGCTAGTCGTCGAGACTTGATAATGGGATACATTGGTATTGAACTTCGACTAGGTCTTTTGTTTCGAAATTGTTTCTTTCAAAAGTGTTTATTTTTTAAAACACTTTATTATGTGACATATAAGCCAGCTGTTTGACAGTTGGAATGTCAGGACGCTGACATTTCTCCTGTGGAATTTTAGGCGAGAACCTACCGTAAGTCGTATTCTGGCGACACAGGCGACCGAGATTTTGATAAGAAAAAGGGTTAACTTTGTATTGCGATTTGTCGAATTGGCGTAGATTCTTAGGGATTTTTGGTTTTTTTAAAGTTTGCAGTTGGTCCTGCTATGGAAGGAACCGTCTATATTAGGGATTGGGGGGAGATGACGTGTCCCTTTCCTTTGTTGGCCGCCGATAAGGAAGCACATGGGGATTAAACCGAGATAAATTTCTTTTGGAAAATGCCACATGGGCAAATATAATTTTTGGGAACATCCCCTTTGGAATGGTTTTAGTATGTTTTTTGATGGTATACATTCCTTGGCCAAGATGCCGTTAATTATGTGTTTTTCTCTACTGTGCAAACCCTTATTAATTTAAGGTAAGCGAAAATTGTATAGATAAGATTTAGGGTTGTAAATTTGTAAATTCAAAATTTAAGAAGTTCTAGTATGAAAGGATTTTACTTATATAGGGTATTTCTTTTGTAGGGTTTTTAGGATGGACTAAGTTTTTTGGAAGGGCCTAACCTTTTTTTGGTTGGATAAAGTTTTTTGGCTTGGACTAAATTTTAACTACCAAATTTTGGATCAAATGTTTTACGTTTGGGTTAAAGTACCTGAATTTATGGTTGGGACATATCGGGGCTGGTATTTTAGAGCCTAAAATTCCATACGGAAATTTTGACATGACCTTGGGACTCTAGTTGTCAGTTTTTGGAACAATCTTCTATATCTTGTCCACGTCGGGACAACAAGGTTCTGCAGGGAACTTGAGAACCTTCTCCATGGTTTCAACGCACTGAGAGGCAACTTCGATGGTTGCAGTCAGCTAAGTGTAGCCTTTAGAATTTTACCCACCCGTGGAGTTAAAGACATTGATTTTTGTCAAGGGGCAATTTTTCCCTATTTTTAAATTATCTGGTATGATACTGATTGTACCTCATAGAGGTCCTTTTAATTGGAATACCTTATTGGGGAATCAATGTTATGAACTTCACTGGTGGAGTCCTTCAGACACTTAATTTGCTATAATAATATGATCATCTTGTTTTACCTTTTTAATATCCTTTTTCTCTTGTGCGTTCGAACGTATGTAAAGTCCCGGTGACTGTAAACGTGGGCGGATTGTCGACAACACGCACGCGTACTACCAGGCCTCGTTAGTCCAAACTGGACATATAATTTCTTTTGGTAAATTTGTAAATTTTCACGTAACAAAATTTAAATATTAGAATCTATACGTGTAGTATGTAACTACATTTTTACTTGGGCATAAATTTTAAGTGTACCTTTGGGGTAGCATTTATTTTCATGGGGTTATTAGTAGAGGGAGGTGGATTCTAGCAGCGTTTTGGCCTAGTGGACCTATCGGTGCTGGGGTAGCTAAGCTGACCCAGTGCTGGTACTTGTGACTGTACCCGGTCGGAGCACAGTTGGATTTTTCGTGCAGGGGGTATAGTCACCGTCAAGCGTGCTAGTGTCCACAGCCACTTGGACCTTTTTGAGAATAACCTTGTACATTTCTTTTTGGTCAGTAACTTTGTAAATTTTTCTATACCGTAACTTTAAAGCTTAACTTGGATCTTTGTCGAACCAAGATCTTTCTTGTAAATATATTTTACTTTACAGCGGTTAACAGTTTTCGATACAAGTGTTTTTGACCAAGAGGAAATTCCAGTTGTCTGGTCTATGTGGTGACTATACCCTAAGGCACAGCTGACTTTATTGTGTGGATATAGTGGCTGTCGTCAAATACACTTGAATCAATCCTACTTCAATTAGTGTAAATTACATAGGTAATTCATGTATTGTTTTGTCGCTGAGGAGCTGATATTTAATTTAAAAAAAAGAAACAGGACTCGTCATTATATCCTAAAATTTTTTTCTTAAAGATTAAATGTATTGGCCTTAAACAATAATTTGGTTTTATTACCTAGTAATTTTTAATACCGGATTTGACATATCAGTTTTCTTTTCCTGGTTTTGTTTCAACGCTAAGGACTAAACGGACCACCATTTAGGGCCTGATTTTAGAAAGTAAAACTATGGTGGCGCCTCGATTCTGACTAAATTACCGATTTTGACTTTAAAAGCTAAACGCTCAAGTGTCACTAAAAGAACCTATACCTGAGATAGAGCTAGCGTATGGAGGTGTTCGACAAGCAGCTTGATTTGGTCGATTAGGTAAGAGTTGTAAGTAGATAACCTTCTCAGGGTGTACCTGGGTCACAGGTTGTTATCTGTTTGATAACAGGATTGGGCGATTCATTTTTAGAAACATTTGGCAGTAGAGGCTTTGCGTTATAGTTTCTCTTTAAGGCGGGAAAGCGTTACACTGGCACCCTACCCTATAGGAGACAGCAAAAAACTCACGCCATAACTCAAACAATAACACTGGCGACCAACGTTCTTTAAGAGGTTGCAAAAGTCAAAACTTATCAAATTCTTTAATTTTTATTATCCTCTTGTTGCAGGATCTTAACCTCGTTACAATTCCTTTTTAATTTCTTTGACGTTCTGTTAGGGACTTCCCTCAATTACTCACCCTTGTCCACCAAAGGAAACCGAGAAACGGTATCAGGACATTCTCTGATCGTTTATAATGTATAATTTTAAAGGCAAATTCCTGAAGATACAACACCCATCTAGTTAAAAAAAAATTAAAAGTTTGCATGTCCGAAGTAAAGACAAGACTTTGTGATCGGTCACAACCTTTAACTGCCTTCTAAGGACAAAAACTCGCCATTGTTTTAACGCAGCTACAATGGCTAGGGTCTCCTTCTCTGTCTAATTCCGCTCCGGACCCTTTACCGTACCACTGTAAAATGCAATGATATCCAGATCATCCGTCTCGGAATTAATTTGGTACAATGACGCTCCAATACCAAAAGAGGACTCATCTTTTGAATATAGAAAAGCTTACTGCGATCAGGATAAACCTGTATGCGACTTTTAAAAAAAGGCCTCTTTAACCCGCTCGAACGCCATCTTTGCCTCAGAACTCCACCACCACAACAACTCCAACAAGGGAAGAGTTAAATCAGAAAAATTCTTACAAAATCTGCGATCATAGTTTTCGAGGCCCAGGAAATCCACTATCGCAAAACTACATTTTCCCAGTTTGAGTGTTCACCCTGCTTCTCTTATTTCCTGAAAAATTGTTCGCAGATGCTCTAAATGGTCTTCAGCACTGCGAGAATGGATCAGTAGATCGTTAACCTAGGCAACCGAAAAACAATCAACACTCTCACCTTACATGGTTTTTAAGAGATAGGTAGATAGTCGAAATAGTAAGACTTAAAAGACATAAGTTTCACCTGCAAAGGAAAAACCTAAATAACTTTGTTGTTCCTTAAAAACGGGAACCTGCCAATAAGAATCCGTAAGATCCAGGGTTGATAAATTTTGCTCCCTAGAAAAAGAAAATTCGAATTCGCCTCGTAGACTCGTATTGATGCATCTTTCTTTCTAACAATCCCTAAAGGATAACGTATTCGGTTTGACCCTTCATAATTACTCCCCAAGACGACATTTCACTAATCGGACTTTTGACTTGGGGCACCGGAAAACTTTTTAAATAAAACGGTTTATAATTTCGAAGATAAATGTTAAGTGCATATTTATTAGTTAGACCAGATGTTTCGGAAAATATGTCTTGATAACTCCAAAGCACCTCCGAAAGGTTTTTCTTATCAGACTCTGAAAAAGTTTGCGCTTTAGCAACAGCGCAGTAAATTTGGCATGCAGGTTTACTTTGCGGTCTTGTGCAAAATAGTAGCGGGTGTTATGATAGTCTCTTGCTAAGGGGGTGAAGTCATTCCAGGGTTCCCACCAAAATTCTTAAATCAAATTCCCTGACATTCCCTGACTTTCCAGGTCTGCTTAAACAAAATTTCCATGACTAAAAAGAAGCTCACCGAGCAAGTAAATTGCTTTTTATAGTTTATAGATAGTTTATTACCTACTTTTACTACCTTATTTTCAATTTTGTTAGGAATGAAATTATTTTTATCGATAAGACAGATCCGGATTATTTTTAGTTTTGCTAGGAAATGAAATTATTTTGATTTAAAACTGTTAAAGGCAAATTTCCCAGGATGTTAACTAGTTTTCCATCACATTTCCTGATTTCCCTGACCACTTTTGAATTCGCTGACATTCCCTGACTTTCCAGAAAAGTGGGAACCCTGCATTCCCAAAAATAAAATCTTTATTGTACAAGTGAATGATCAGTTGTGTTATCATATTTTAGTTTTATACGAGACATGTTCAAGTTTGTTTACTAATAATAAACTTATTATAGTATATATACCTTTCCTCTTACATATTTGTGTAGTAATTACAAAATTGGAAATCTTCAAAAAATTCATTTCTAATAAATTTTGTTCCCGGAACTAACCCAATCTTACTGAATAAAGGTGCCTCCAAACCTGAAAAAATCAGCTGAACAAAATTACATTTACCCCTACGTTAGAGTGAGATATAGTTCGTATTTCACTCTACCATATGGGTAAATGTTCCATAGTAATGTGTTCTGCTGCTTTTCTCAGCTTTAGTAGTTTTTAAATTCCAAGATATTTTCGCCTGTGACCCTGCGGAAGGGCCGGTTGGAGGAAAATTTGCCAAGGCCGGTTTGTGTGAGCTCATCTAACCCTGCACCCGGTCAACTCCTTACAACCCCCCCCCCCGGGGGGGGGGGGGGGGGAGGTCGTAGTCGCACAATCTTGTGTATTAAAAATTTCTTTATAATAACTTGCCAAATATACGAACAATGGCCATACAATCTTGAAAATATTGAACCATATTTCTTCACGATGATATGTGTAACAACAAATAAAGACAAATGGCGAACTTCTGTTTCCGTGCATAAGAACGGACGAGAGTTGTAAGTTTTGAATATTAAAAACGCATTGGAAATTTACCGAAAGTAAATATTGAAGGTCATAATAATGTCTTTTGGTACCGAAAGACTCCCCCAACCTAGGCGGTAACTACGGAAGCCTAGCCGGTTACCATGGTAATCTAAGCAGTAACAATATTTATCATGGTAACAATAGTTACCATGGTAACGTAGACGGGAACCATGATAACCATGTTTCAGTGCACCAAAAAAACCTAAAAATATACATGCATTTTCAATTTTCATATGAAGTGAAGTTTCAACCAACCCTGGGGGTTGTAAGGGGTGCTAGGGGGTGGCTGGGTGGTTAAAATCATTTGTTATCGTTATATTCGGTTTCAGCGCACCAAAAGACCTAAAAATAAACATACTTTTCAAATGTTCAGAACACGTGGAAGTTCAACCCCTCCTGTGGCTTGTAGGGGTGCTAGGAGGTGGCTGGGTGGTTCAAATCAGTTTTTATCGTCATATTCGGCTTCAGCGCTCCAAAAAACCTAAAATGATTCCTACTTTTTAAATGTTTAGAACAAGTGGAATTAAATCCCTCAAGAGTACGGGGGGTGCTAGGGGAAAATTGGATAATTAAAAAAAAATCTATTGTCATATTCGGTTTCAGAGTCCCAAAAAACATAGGGGTAGGGGGTCTACCTTCTGGGTTTCGACTTTTTTTTTGTGTGCCTGTGTTATTATAAATAAAATGTTTATAACTAAAATTAAAAATATATTATATTTATTATTCAATTGTAATTAAAAATGGAATTTAGTTTTAAAAAAGTCAAGTTAAAAACTAAAAAACGGATTTTTAAATCAAATTTATTGGTTACATCATTTCCTGACGTTTTATGGCGACTACTTCATGACCGTAGTAATGACTAGTTGGCTGATTTGAAATCGCCTTAATTACACTAAAAAAAATTGATTTTGAGTTCCTGTCAAATAAACCAAATGAGAAATTAGCAAAGTAATAGCCGTTTACGATTTACAAATTTTTAGCTGACCTACCTAATAACCCATCACTGTCAAAAACATTAAACATATTCGTTCAGATTCACTAAGAAGGTTTAAAATTTAATACTGGTTTATATTAAGATCTTATAGTTGAACAGTTATATTTTGACAGGTTTTTGTGCTGTCATTATTAGTAGGGGAGAAGGGAGAGGTTTCGGCAAGGGGGAGCATTCGGCCAGTGCAAATATTTCACCCGGTTTTTTAATTTCCCGCAATATTTGGCCGTTGGTCGACACCATGTGACTGTCGTTACGGGTCTCTAGTAAATGGTTAAAATCAGACGTAGTGTTTGTGCCCTGCAACAATTTGTTTCTTTTTGACCGCTAAAGGTAAATATTTTGCTAGTTAATATTTTTTGATATCTTTTTAACATCTTACTTTTGTCTTAGTTTATTATTTAGAACATAAAACTATATATTTGGTTGTAATAATTAACAAGTTAAACATTTACATTTCCAATGCATGTGGTGAGAATGGCCGCCATTGTTGATTTTGTAGCCTCGGGGAGCATTCGGCTAGTAGAAAGATGGGAGGATTCGGCCTATTTCTAACTGGAACTGGCCGAATCCTCCCTGGGTAATAGTCATAAACGTTTAGCTTTTCTAACACTTTGGTTATTATATTTGTTAGATGCCAAGGGTATACAAGAGAAAAACCAATAGAGAAGTTGATGAGAAACGTGTAAGAAATGCTTTACTGGCCTACTTCAAAAAAGAATGCGGCCTTAATGAAGCTGCAAGGCTAAATGGGATTAAAAGAACCACACTGCAATCTAGAATCAAAACATTGTTAAAAAAGAAGACACGGGAAGAAATCCTGGCAAAGATGGATGATTCAGGAAATGAAACAGATGAAGACTCATCTAAATTTGGAAATAAGTACACAAGTAAGCAGGTTTTTACCATTAATCAAGTAATTCAGCTTTGTAGCTACATTAAACAGCGCTCAAATTTAAATTACGGCTTATCCTACAACCAAATTCAAAAGTTGTCCTATGAATTCGCTGTAAAGTTGTCTAATTGTAAGATTCCTCTCACATGGATAGCTAATAAACAAGCTGGTGAGTTATACCTACTACTACTAAGTACTGAATTTTTTCACGTTTTAATTTACGGTTATTATAAAGGATTACCTACACTTTTATATTTTAATTTTAGGTGAAGATTGGAGAAAATGCTTTATGGATAGACATAAAGATCTTTCACTAAGAAAACCAGAGAGTACAAGTTTAATGCGATCCATAGGTTTTACCAGATCAAAAGTTGAGGCATTTTTTGATAACTACGTTAGAGTTTTGGAAAAGTATAAATTTAGACCCGAGAATATATATAATCTGGATGAAACTGGGATCACCGCAGTGTTAAAGCCTACTAAAGTTGTAAGTGAAAAGGGAAAAAAGCAGGTTGGACAGATTGCATCCGCTGAGAGAGGTGAGCTTGTGACCTTTGTTGGCATAATTAGTGCAGTTGGAAATACTATTCCACCTGTTTTTGTTTACCCCAGAATAAGAAGTCCTAATGACTATCTTATTGAAGGACCCATCTCTAGTATTGCTCTTGGCAGTAGAAACGGCTGGATGACATCAGATAATTTTCTAGAAGTTCTGAAGCATCTAGCCAATCATTCTAAACGCTAAGAAAGTAATAGAATTTTATTACTGCTTGACAACCATGAAAGTCATACATCTGTTGAAGCAATTGTTTATTGAAGGGAAAATGGGATAACGCTTTTATCATTCCCTCCACATATAACCCATTGAATGCAACCACTCGATGTTGGAGTGTATGGTCCTTTAAAAAGTAAACTCTCCATTTCCTTTAATGATTGGTTGTTAACCAATCCCGGCAAAGTTATAACGATAAAGAATATTTCCATGCTGTCACGTCATGCTTATTTGGACTCCTTTACTCCGCAAAATATTATTAGCTCATTTAAAAGTACCGGAATGTGGCCATTAAACCGCCTTATCTTTAAGGAATCCGATTTCCTACCCAGTGATATTCTTGATCACACAATAAATTCAACCGATAAAGACCCAACAGAAGTCAGTGATGAGCAATTACAGGAAAGCAATAAAATGCCCGAAAGGTAGATCGTCTCAGTTATAACCAATAATATAGATACATCTGTAGAAAAGCAACCCATTAGCGTAGCTACAGACATTTTACCAGTAGATCAGCGACCAAGTACATCAAGTAATAATAAAACGATTTCAATAAAAGCCCAAAATCAAGATTTAAAACTTTTGGAAGAAATCCGGCCGCTTCCAAGAATGGTATTTGAGAAGACCAAAAAGATCCAAAAAAGGCAATCAAAGTCCAGAGTATATACTGATACGCCGGAACTACAGGCGAAGCAAGTGTAGGAAGAGGAAAGAAGAGTAAAGAAAAGAAAAAATAGCGTTACTAAAAGTTCTGTAAAGAAGAAAGTCTTTCCAATACAAAATGAAAGTAGCAGCGATAGTGACTCAACTATATCTTTTTCGGAGCAGGATTCTGATGACTCGGTTCAGTCTTTGAATGGTTTAACAGTTGATGATCACGAATTAAATACAAACGATTTTGTATTTGTAAAATTTCTCAAAGAAAAGACTAAAACTGATAGTAGTTATACTCACGCTAAGCTGCGACACCTCGATGGCATGTACCATCCGCAGCCTGGAAGCCACGTGTTTCTTCGGCGAAGAACTGCTGAAAAAATGTCCGAAAATTTTGAAAATTCCGCAAGAAGTGTTGAAATTGGCTGAAGGGTTGGTTTCTGGTGCCGAAGAAGTGGTCGTCAATGACACAATTGACCGGAGGCTGTTGGCCAGAAGGGCCTTAGACCGAAAAATCACCGAACATCCTCAGAAAATGGCTGAAAATAGGTGAAGAAGTGCTGAAATTGGCCGAAGAGTCGGTTTCTGGTGCTGAAGAAGTGATTGTCAATGACGTAATTGACCGGAAGCTGTTGACCAGAAGGGCCTTATGTTGAAAAAGCGTCGAAAATCGTTGAAAATTGGGATAAAGAGGTGCTGAAAGTGGCCGAAGAGTCGGTTTTTCAGGTTTTCTGGGATGCCGAAGAAGTGATTGTCAATGACGTAATTGACCAGAGGCTGCCTGCCAGAAGGGCCTTAGTGTATTTCGGTGTGTTTTGATTGGTTGAATTCATAGACACGTGACGTAGCGCTCGTCGTCGTCGTCGTCGAAGAAGTAGTTGATGTAAATTGTCAATGACGCAATTGACCAGAGGTTACTGTCTGCTTGTTTACCTGTATTTTTGTCTTGGCTTTACCTGAATTCTTGTATATGTATTATATTATTGTCAATGACACAGTTTACCGGAGGCTGCTGTCGGCCAAAAGGGCCTTAATGAGATGTTGTTTTTTTTTACGCTTTTGTTTACCTGTAATTTTGTCATGGGTTTACCTGAGTTGGTGTCCGGTACCGAAGAATGATATGTAAATAAAAATGTGAAATATATTGAAAACATAAGTCATCAAAACGAAACAAAAAAAAAACTATTTATCATTTCATCGCTGTTCAGAGGCAACGGCTAGGTCAAATCTCGGTCTATTATCATCAATAACTCAAAACAAAACGAACCAATAATAAGCTGCAGTATAGTAAAACTAAGTAATTTTAATAAAATAGAAATTAAAACATAAGTCGAAAATCGAAGCATGTTATCTTTCGGCAAAAGGTCAAAATGCGGTCAATATTGCTCTCATCACTAGAAATTACTAACAACAAAACGAATCAATTTTAGAAGTCTCGTGAATATATTTTATTTAAGAAATAATAAGCTGCAATTTCTAAAAATATTTTTATTTTTATTATAAGTCAAATACTAAGATTCAGGTGCGAATGTTGTTTCTTCGTGACACTTTAATAAGTGATATCGGTATTTATTCACCATTTTTTTTTACTATGTGATTTTCTAGTGGGCACCTAGGTAGATACAAAATGGTTAAAAGAAGAAAAAATAAACACATTTCTATATTTCTTTCAACATATTTATGGAAAATTATTTTTACTTGTAAGATAATCCAAATTAGAAAAGTGTTTTTACAGCTAAACCATATATTGTCTCTATAGTGCCTCAAAAAAATTTTAGTGAATAGATCAAAACAAAACTAAAACGATTCTACGCCTATTAAATATATTTTATTTAATAATAATAAGAATAATAAGCTGCAATTTATACTGCATTCGTTAGTAAAAATAAAACACAATTTTCGTTTTAAACATTTATTTACATTAAACGTGGACTGACACAAATGATAACATCATTAAATCTTAAAAAGAACTAATCTCCAGTTGATCCAAACCCATGTCCCCCTCGTACAGTTCCCGGTAGCTGATTCACTTCTTCCAAAACAGTGTGACAGGTCATTTTTGTCACCGAATTAGTTTTGTTCTAATAATTAGTTTATTCACGAACGCCTGTTTTCTTAGTTATTTACCTTGATTCAGAAGATCTATTTTCGTTCTTCCGCTATGTGGCCCCCTTCCCTTGCTGTCCAGGCTACCCCTGGGGGTGTTGATTGCCCTTTTATCTGGTCCAAATCGGCTTAACATGAGCTTGTCCATCTGTTGTAGTCTGCTTTAAAATCTTTCTTTCTGGCTTGGGCCTGAATTTTCGCCTTGCTTAAGGCCTTCCTGTGTGTACAGACAGTCGCCTTTAGTCTATTTATGATAACATATTTTTAGAGAATAAATTTTAAAAGACTACCTACATTTTGAATGAGATTTAATCCCGGTGTTTTCCACTGCCTTCACTGTCCTGGATTTCTGAATCTAGCGTTCTCTGTTAATTAAACTCCAAGATTTCCTTCTCTTTTCTTTTCCAAGATCTTGTTTTGAATTTTGTAAACATTTAATTGAGTTATATGAGAAGGTTAGAATTTTTGGTTGAACTGACAGGCTGACACTGTCAGAGTCTTGCAGTGCTGCCAAACCGGAGGGGTAAAATTTGTACTGTATCGTTAAGCATTTTCGCGTGGGTTTGGCGGGCTTTCGTTGCTATTTTGTTCAGGCCACCGGCGTAGGTATAACTTTCTGTATTTCCGTGACTTTATTGTTTCACGCCCGGGGTCTCTGTACAATAGTAGTGTCTTTGTTTGGTGGCGTGGCGACAGTTGGAGTAATCAGTGCAGGGCGGAAATTCTTCGGAACCATCTTGGATATGTGTCTGTGGTGGGAGGAAGTGTCATATGATTCTTCCGACACGAGGCATAGGCCGGTCACTTCCACTCTATCCTTCGAAGCAATTGTTCCATGGTCCCTATCTGAAAGTTTCAATTTGGAAATTCTAGTTTTTTTTTTGGATTAAAAAGTCAGGGACCGTGTTTAAATTCTTGAAGAATTTGTTTCTGCAAGACGCAGGATATTTTTGGGCGACTTCGATGATAGGTGAGTGCTTTTTTTATATAGATGGTTTTTTGCTAGTCTGCCACGTGCATGGTAAAATTTTTCAATTACTAAGGATTCCTTTCTTTATTTCTATCAAGCCACGAACATCGGCAACAGTTTGGAGGTCCAAACCCTGTGGTAACCTTGCTGTGTGGTGCCCTTTTGCTGCCTGTGGAAGTTGGAATTCGAACCCTCGTTGTTAGGAGGTGAGTTAGACCTTGAAGTTTTTTTGCTCCGTGTTTCTCAGGTACTTATCAATCGCCAATTTAAGCCCATAAAATTATAATTTAAAATTTTAACGAACCATAATTATCGTTCTGCTTTACGGTACTATGTTTTAAGTAAGACTCTAGTTTTCTCGGGTGGTTCTTATTGCTACACCATATTTTGAGTTATAGTAGTCAAGCCTTCAATTTCTTAAATATTAATATCACTTTAACTAATTTGCAATTAACCTTTTGAGTCTTGATTGTTGGCTGTAAAGCTTGCTCGTACAATCTATAAGTTATGTTAAGGGCTCTTTATACCAGCTTACGGGCCTGGGTTTATTTGAATTAAAATAGTCGGTCACCCGCGTAGAATGTAGATTGTTTTTATCAAGTTTCTTTTATCGGCTTTATGCTGTCGCAAATCATTTGCAGTGGGTTGCTATCTGTAGCGCTAAGTTTCAAACCGTAATTTATGTAGATATAAAGGAGTTGGTGGTACTGGTACTCTGTCAGTATGGTTGGTTATCGTAAACGCCAAGTTGAAAATTAAGCTTTATAGTAAGTGTTTTTTTTTTATACTAATTTCTTTGTTATTATTAAGGTTCGGTCGCCAGGTTGTCAAGAATACCACCAAATCCTTTATTTTCCTGTTTTTTTTTATAAGCTAAGACGTGTACGGGCTTGAGGTATTACGGGTTTTATTTCTAGGAAGCTGGAAAATTTAAATTTATTTTTGCGTTTGTTTATAACGGGGGGGTTATATAATATTTTTGTTTTCAGAGGTTCATTAACCTATTATTTTATTTTAAATTTGCCATTTGGCAAATATTTTGGTGTGCTTAGAAACTTATGCTCGTACACGTTTTACAACCTTTCTATTATATCGTATTGTTTGCTTCTGGGAACGTAAGGTAGTTACGTAGATGCTTTGTATATATATATGCTTATACTTTTGGTATCTCGTATTATTCGCTTGTGATTTAAGCTTTGTGTCTTTATTTATTTATTAATTTATTCATTTACGGTCATAAACACAAAAGTTACACACTAATTAAATTTAAATTTGTGATAGAGGTACATTAGCGGTATATTTTGCTTTTAATTTAATATTTGTGCTTTTATAAATGTACATAAACGGTGTGTATTTTCATTGTTTATATTCGAACGGTTTCTCCCTATACAGGTGCTTTCTCTTAATTTAAATGATTAAAATTTTTGTGAAGTCAATTATTATTCTTGTGTTATCTTACATTGATCCACTTTATTTACATTAACGCTTAGCTTTTGAGTCAAGCTACTATAGGGGTTTGAGGTTTTAATTATTTTACCTTTTTTGGCTCTTTTACTTTGAATATTACTTAAACGTTTTAAGTCAAGCTAACTGGGGTTTCATTTTTAGTTATTTTTACTGTCTTCGCTCAAGCCTTTTGCTTTGTTTATACCTGTAATCTTGCGTGAACTTGTAATTTAGTTATCAATTATTTTTGCTTTTGTTGTACTTTTGTTATTTTTATTGGTAATGTAAGATAACATAATATAGTGTTAAACTGGTCATTTAGTGAACACTTAGTTTTTGTAAATATTAACGTTTATCCGTAAAGTAAATGAACTTTAAAATTTAGTTATCGATGCCCTTTAGGTAATAATAATTTATTTTGTTTATTGACATAACCTTTTTGTTTAATATTATCCTAAGCTTGCTTAAATTTTGCAAGTGGGTTTTAATCATTGCTTTCTCTTTTTAGTAACCTTTTTTTTTGATATTAACGTAGCTTCTTATTTTTAAATATTTTTCTACTTACCTAAATTTTGCATTTGATTTCAAGCCACCGTCTTTCTCTTTTATTATTGACACTTTATTTAATATTCTTAAATTTTGCGGTTTAATTCCAGTAAATTGTTTCTCTCCAAATATTAACTTTTTTATTAACGTAACTTCAAATATATTTTTTATTATTATTGATTACATTTGAATCACTGAAATTACTGGGAATTGTTTTATTCCTAGGGTCTTCCGTGGGGGCTACAAAGCATCCCTATCTTTTATTGCTGGGTGCAAAGAAGCCTCCCTATCGTCTCCAGTAGGGGCTAAGGAGCCAGCTTACTTTTATGTTTCTGAGGACAGACTTCCTCAGGAAGGTTTTTATTTTCGGTAGAATTTATGTAATTTGCGGGGCAAAATCGCCCAATTTTTTTTTTTTTTTTTTTTTTGATTTTGTGTATAAACACTATTTTGGCGGGGGCAAAATCGCCCAAAATTTCCAATTTATTGGTGTAAACACCTGTAACACTTTTTTTCCTGTAAATATATGTACAGTGTTAAATGTATTCCGTTTTTCTTTTATCCAGCTCACTGCGCCCTCTGTTTAATTTTTAATTATGAATAGCGGGATTGTTGTGTGAGAAGCAGGTCCCTAGACCAACTAGGCGACTTCCAGTTTGTGTCGGTGTAAAAACTGGTGGCGTCCAATAGAACCTACCCAGCCTAACTGAGCTGAGGGCTAATTTGCAACGCGCTCTACTACACCTGCTTCCCTCAGAACACCCTGTTGTTCCTGTGTTTTTCTCTAGAGTACCTTTAAGAGTTATTTTAATGTTTTCAAGTTAAGCGGTAAGTACTTGGTCAATGATACTCATCATAGTATCTTTGACGGTTTTAAATCAAACACTTTTTATTGAACAAAGTGCGTCGCAAATTTTTGGCGCCCAACGTGGGGCATATTTAAAAAAATTACCGCTTTTTTTTTCCTAATTTTACTCTTGTGCGTCTAGTGAGCTGGATGGAACTTTGAAAATTTCCATCAATTTTAACTCTAACTGTACTAGCCCTGTATTACTGCATTTGATTTTGGCGATTTATTATCGATTTTATTTTGCTTATTACGTAACTTTGATTTTCCTTGATTTGGCGATTTATTACCGATTTTAATTTACTTGTTTGCGTAACTTTGATTGTCTTTGAATTTGTGGTATATTACCGATTTCATTTTGCGTATTACGTAACTTTGATTGTCTTTGAATTTGTGGGTTATTACCGATTTTATTTTACCTATTACGTAACTTTGATTTTTTTGATATTGCGATTTCTTATCGATTTTATTTTATTCATTTACGTGACTTTGATTATCTTTGCGTACTGAATTATGATTGCTGGTTTACATGATTTACCTTTTTATTATTTCTTGCTATTCTCGCTGATTTAATTACCTTTATTTGCTATATTTGACTACACTATTGGTGTAGTTTTGCTAAATTTATTCGATTTACGCGATTGTACCTAGATTTGACTTTTTACGTTGACTTTTTACGTTGACTTTTGAGTTGCTATTGTTTTTGTTCACTCCAAAATGGATTATAATATGCAGGTTAACCATCTTAGGAAAGAAATGCTAATTTATGAACTTACGATTCGTGGAGTACCGGCTAGTTATGCCAATACGGTAAAAGAACTTCTAGTAGCGTTACGTCCAATTTTAGAAATGGAAAGGAAGGGTAAAGTTTTTGCTCGTCTGGCCTATACTTGTGTTTTTGTCGATGAATGTAACTATATAACTAGAACCTTGCATAATATTGATAGCGCGATTAAAAATGTCACCGGTGAATCCGCTAAAGAAAAATTTGAACGTTTACAATCTCAACTTGTTCACTTATTTACCCGCGTTCATCGTATTCCGGTTGCGAACCTTAGTGCCGCGGAATCGCAAACCCGTTCTGACTTGTTGCTCAAAATTTTAGGCAAATTAAACTGTTTGGACAGTCTCTTAAGACAAGATCCGAATTTAAGCACCTTGCTCGCTCGAGTTCATTCGGACGGTTCGGATTCGGATGCGTCGGATTCGGATGCGTCGAGGAATAGCAATGCGTCCAACAGTCGCTTGCGTCACACACGCTCGTCGCCCAAAGTCACTCCAACCGTGGTTAGTCCCAATGTAACAGCTGCTGCCGCTTCCGTTTGCCATCATTCGTGTAGCAAAGCGCATCGTGTTGAAAAGTGGGGTATTAAATTTACCGGCGAGGTTGGACAGATGTCCGTGCATAATTTCTTGGAGCGAGTTTCGGAACTACGCGAAGCTCGAGGTTTTTCTGAACGCGAACTATTTGTATCCGCTGTCGATTTATTTACTGGTAAAGCACTAAATTGGTTTCGTGCAAATCGTCATCGCTTTTCTGACTGGTCTGGTTTGTCTGACCTTCTCTGTAAACATTTCGAACCGCCAGATTATCGTCATCGATTATTTAAGGAAATTCTGGATAGGACTCAGGATTCGACTGAGAGTATAGTCGATTACCTTTCTAATATGAGTGCGTTGTTTAGACGACATGGCTCCATCTCAGAGGACGTTCAACTTGACATCATTATACGAAACTTGTCACCTTTTTATGCTACCCAACTTCCGGTAGTCAGCAAGTTAGAAGAATTAGAAGGAGAATGTCTCAAGCTGGAGTTGAAGAAATATCGTGCAGAGAACTATGTATCACCTCCTAGGAAAAGACATAATTTTGTAGAACCAGACTTCGCGTTTATGCCTGCTGAAGCATCGGGTTCGAAAGACGATGAACGGTTACCAGCCGTTGACGTAGTTACCGCATCATCTCCAGCACCATCAACATCTCGAGACGTGAGACAGTTACCCAGAGAGACACATCCACCATCTCCAAAAATAGCCAGATCAATCTTGTGCTGGAACTGTAATAAGCCAGGTCATCGGAATAGTCAGTGCTCCGAACAGCGCAGAATCCATTGTTACCGCTGCGGCGCACCAAATGTGACCAGTAAAAGCTGCCCTAAGTGTTTATTGACAGAGAAACGATTCTCGAGAGAGCCGATAGATCGTAAGACTACTCCCGTTACTCTCACTTTACCGACCAACAACTTTCCTTCCAATGAAAACGCTTCGCTGAACAACAACTCCGTTCCCAATAAAACCCTTCTACCGACCAAGAACATTCTTTCCGATGAAAACCTTTCACCAACCCACCTTTTTCTTTCTAACGAAAATCGTTCACTCCCTAACAATTCTGCGTCCAATAAAAATCTTTTGCCAACCGATAACTTTCTTTCTGATGAAAACCTTTCGTCAACCAATATCTCTAAAACTCATTCACCCGTTAATAACTCTTTTCCAAATAAAAAATTATTGGACTTTATCATAGCTCATGCGCATGGCGACCAGCGCCCCTATTTGGAAATTTCAATTTTAGGTTACAAAATGTTAGGCTTATTGGATTCTGGAGCATCACGCACTATTGTAGGTCAACCTGGTCTCCGAATTTTAGAAAGTTTGGGCCTAAAACTTATTAAGCATCAAACTGACTGTACCGTCGCGAACGGCCAGACTTGCTCTAGTTTAGGATATTTTCAGGCTCCTGTAACGTTATTAACTAGAACTCGGGTGATCGATATTTTAGTTCTTCCAGAACTGTCCCACCAACTGATCCTAGGAATCGACTTCTGGAGATCCATGGAAGTTATCCCCGATTTGAAGCAGGATGTCTGGCATTTTTCTAATGATGACCAACCTACAGAAATTTTTAGCATTATAGATGGCGACTCTTTAACTGAAACCGACCGAACAACTCTGAATACACTGATTAGAGAGAAAATATCAGAAATGGGTACTGGTCTTGGCTGCTGCAGAGTAGCAGAACATGTAATAGAACTTGAAGCGGGCACCAAGCCGATTAAACAACGATATTACCCAGTTTCTCCATTTAAGCAGCGGATTATGGACAAGGAGATCGATGAAATGTTGAGGCTTGGATTGATTGAGCCCTCTAAAAGTCCTTGGTCCAGTCCAGTGTGTTTGGAACGCCAGAGCGATGATAGCTATAAGTTTTCCATAGATTTCCGAAAACTTAATAGTAAGACTAAGAAGTCTTATAACATTCCATATTTTTCAGTCATTTTAGATCGCCTCAGAGACGCCCGCTATATTAGCTCCATCGACATAAAATCAGCCTTCTGGCAAGTACCTCTTGGTGAGTCCTCCCGCGAATTGACTGCTTTCACCGTTCCAGGTAGGAATCTCTATCATTTTGTGCGCATGCCCTTCGGCTTAACCAATGCGCCTGTCACCTGGCAACGTATTGTAGACCGTGTACTGGGTGTCGACTTGGAAAAGCATGTAATAGTGTACCTGGAGGATATAATTATCATCTCCAGAACCTTTCCCGAACACCTTAAGATCCTAGGCCTTGTTTTTGATCGCCTCAAGGATGCAGGATTCATAGTTCCGGAGGAGAAATGTCACTTCTGTAAGCCTGAGTTGAAGTACCTTGGTTACGTCGTAGATGCCAAAGGTTTGAGACCTGATCCAGAGAGAGTACAGGCAATTGTAAATATAGCACCCCCACGAAACATCGTAGAAATTCGTCGTTTTATTGGCACTGCTTCTTGGTACAGGCGTTTTGTGCCGAACCTTTCAGCTATTATAGCCCCAATTACCCGGCTTACCAAGAAAAATGTCAAGTGGGAATGGACTTCCGAATGCCATCAGTCCTTCAACTTGATTAAAGAAGCTCTTATCACAGCTCCCGTGCTTACAAGTCCAGATTTCAACCGCACATTTACTTTACAGACTGATGCGTCATGTTATGGCTTAGGAGCCGTTCTGACTCAGCAATTTGATGACGGAGAAAGAGTTATTTCCTATCTTTCACGTTCTCTCACCAAACAAGAGATGAAATTATCCGTCACAGAAAAAGAGTGCCTTGCAGTAATTTGGAGTGTGGAAAAGCTTCGTCACTATCTGGAGGGTGTACACTTTAAAGTTATAACCGATCACCATTCTTTGTTATGGCTTCATAACCTCAAAGATCCACAAGGACGCCTCGCTCGATGGGCTCTTCGGTTACAACCTTACGACCTTGAATTAATCCACCGTAAAGGCCGAGATCATGTCGTGCCAGATTTTCTTTCTAGGTCAGTGCCAGTGACTACTGATTCTGTCGCAGCTGTTGACGAACCACCGTCATCATTTTCTGACACCTCAGACAAATGGTACAAAGGCATGATGCAGAAACTAGAAGAACGTCCTGATAAATATCCTTGCTGGCGAGTCGAGAATGGCAATCTCTTTAAATATGTCAAGACAAACAATCCAAGTTTTCCAGATCATTCCACTTACTGGAAAATAGTAGTACCAAAGGATAAACGAAAAGAGATATTCCTTCGATGCCATGATAATCCAGCAGCAGGGCACGTGGGTGTTTTTAAGACATTTTGGAAAGTCGCCGAGAGATATTATTGGCCAAAAATGAGATCCGACGTTGCTAGTTATGTCCGAGCTTGTAGAACTTGTGCTCAGAATAAAGTAGAGCAGAAACGTCCAGCTGGTTTAATGGGTAACCGCCCAGACATAAAGGAACCTTGGCAAGCCATCAGCCTAGACTACATAGGACCTTTACCTCGTTCTAAACAAGGTAACACTCATATTTTGGTGGTCACAGATTATTTTAGCAAGTACGTCGTCTTATTCCCGTGTCGATCGGCAACGGCAAAATCGTTGGTAAAGTGTGTCGAAGACGGCATCTTCTTAGTTTACGGAGCTCCTCAATTCTTAACGTGCGACAACGGAACTCAAATGAAATCCAGAGAATTTCAAGCCCTTTGCGATAAATATAAAGTTAGAATATTTTACACTGCTAATTACTATCCTAGAGCAGATCATACTGAACGCGTTAATAGAGTTATTAAAACGATGTTGCGCTCTTACGTTCAATAAAATAACCATCGAACTTGGGAAGATAATTTAACTGCTATCGGTTGCGCCATTCGCACTTCGCGACACGAAACTACGGGCTTCACCCCTTACTGCGTTAATTTTGGCAGGGAACACAAGCTATTCGGTTCGGACTATGCTGAGGGTGTTCCTCAAGTAGAAACTGAGCGTCAAAATTACATTCGAGAACGAATAGAAGCTTTCAAACAATTATTTAGAAAAGTCCACACTAAAATCGAAGCTTCTCGTATTAAAAATCAACATAACTATAATTTGCGCCGACGCCCAGTAAGCTTTGTTCCTGGTCAAGAAGTCTGGCGTAAGAATAAAAGTATATCCGATGCAGCGAAGTATTATAGCGCAAAGTTGGCTCCGGAATTTGTAGGTCCGTTTAAGATCGTAGAAAAGACCGGCACGTGTACTTATGAGCTTGAAGATGAACACGGTGTTAGTAAGGGCATATGGCATGTACAAGACCTTAAACCGGTATATGCCGAAACTGCATTTGGTGGTCCGTAGGAGTGAATAAATTGTTAGGCAACTCAAAGTCACTATTTACTTTATTACCTTCCGTTAATTTTACTGTCATTAATTTAATATTACGTTTTACTAGTCATTTTGCTTCAATTTACTTATCAATCTATCGATTTCTAAATTTATTAACTTTCGAGTCCATAGCTTCAATTTGGTTAATTACATTTAATTTTTTTTTCCTCCTTTCGGTAATAATGGCTTTAGTGAGTTTTCCTTTATCGTTGCGTTAATTTTGACTTTTGGCCCAGTTTAAATTCTTGTTTTTTTTTACTTTCCTTGCTCAGTCGTGAGCAATTTTCATGCTCTGCAGTGTGGGCGTGATTGTGTTTGGATCCATCTGGGCGCGAGACTTGATGGATTTGGACACTGTCACTTAGAATAGCGCTGCACTGGGTTTACTAGGTGGGGTAGGAGTCCCCTGAAAGCCGTGGCAAGGTAAGCCTTCAGCTGCCTTGCTTCTATTGTTTGTAGTAGGTAAGCCCTCAGCTGCCTTACTACTTTCACTTGCCAACACCGCCTTACGCCTCGTTATCTTTTATCTGTCATTACCTGATTATCTTTACCTTATCGTCACTTGGTTTATAGTATAGTAACGTATAGTAACGTTTATGGTCATTTACTGTAGCTTACCTTTTTGCGTTTATCAGTCTCACGCAGATACCCATCTCGGCGCGAGACGAGATGAGGGTCGGTGTGTCACATGGTAATTTAAGTTTGATTACTTGGTTAGAAGGCGGTGATTAATTAATTTTGGACCTAATTTTCTTTATCGTTTTTTTTTATCTGCATTCACTATTAAGGGTTTTTTTTTTTACTAAAGACTAGGGCCAAAAGTCTTTATTTATTATCTTAGTTGGACCTTTTTTTTTACCTTGATTTGACGTATTTACCTTGATGTGACCTTTTACTTTGATTTGGCTTAATTTTCTCTACCTTGACGTGATTTTATTATTATTCCCTACTTGTGTCTGGAAATTTCGGTTACTTGAACTAGTATGTGTTTTTGCTCGAGTACGACTTTGTCTTTCCTTTGGGGATTTAGAGTAGAAACACAATTTTCTTTCTCTCCTTTTGCTGATTTTGTGAAGTTGAGTATACCACTTATGGTGGGATTCACTGCTAGTTGTTGGCAAGTAACCCAATTTTCTTTATCTCGATTTGCGAACCTTTAGTTTGATTTACTTGTTTCATTTACTTTTGGTTGATTACCTTTTTTATATATTTGCGATAATTTACTTACCTTTGCGATAAGTTTCTTTCCCTTGCGATAATTTGCTTACCTTTGCGATACTTTTTTTACCTTTGCGATAATTTGCTTACCTTTGCGTTAACTTACTTTCCTTTGCGTTTATTTGCTTAGCTTTGCGTGATTTCGATTACCTTTGCGTTCATTCCGTTACCTTTTTTTTTCATCCCTTGATTTACTTACCTTATCGTGATTGGCCTTTGATTGGCTTTAATTTACTTTAATACCTTTGGTATTTTATTTATTTGGATTTGTCTTAGGTCTAGGTCCTGGTAGGACTATATGTTAGTCTCCGGCCATTTCAGTATTTACTGGTTTTGCGCCTAGATCCTTATTGATATATTTTGTCTATCCACCGTTTAGACAAGATAAAACTATCCCGATTGCGTCTTTACCTTATTTTGGCTTTATCGATTTTGACATTTGTCCCTATCTCGTTTTACAGGCTGCACGGTGTTGGGTGCTACCGGATGTCGCTTCGACGCTCTTTGTTAGATCATGGATCCTTCGGAGAGCAGACCGACTGGAAGGGCTGTTCAGGGGGGGCGGAAGTCTGACCCCTGGGGTAACAGTTTGCCCATCGAACTTGTTCGGCGGGCCAGGGGAGGACCAAGCTACTTTGTTCGGCCTGAGCTCGAGTCGGCCTATTAGGTTGCGACAGGCCGGTGGCAGTGCCACCGCTCAGAACACCCTCATTAATTTTTTTTTGTTGTATACAGGGACCGATGTGCTTCCCGTTTGGTGCATCTTTTAGCTTGGTGGGTGCTACAATCCACTCCCTTTTGTATGGTGGATCATCTGGGCTATCCCTCTTTTCTTATCATTTTACTTATGTTGTATTATATTTATCTTTTCCTTTTTAGTTGTCCACCCTTTGGTTGGTTTGACGCATGTCAATTGGTGATTTAATTCGGGACGATTCTACGGTGTGAGGCTAGTAAACGAGGTTCCCCACAATATTTTTGGGTGTAACGCAATGCTAGCTCCCTTACCAACTTAGGGTTTACGTTCCACACCGAATCTTCCTGGAGAAGGTCACTGGGTGACTAGTGGCAAAGGGACCAAAGATTTCTTTGAGTATTTAGTTATTTTAAGATTGAGTTATCAGTCTTGTTAGTTAGTATTATTTATATGGTACTACCTTGGGTTCCCACGTATCTTCACTTATGTTTTTTTTTATTGGCGCCAGCATAGCGCAGGTAATTTATTTTCTTTTTCGATTTTCTTGTATCATACAGAGAGCCTCTGATCCTTATCGTCGGTTAATTTTCATTGGAAAATTTCCCTCCTTTCGTAGGAGAGGGGGAGTTGTGACAGGTCATTTTTGTCACCGAATTAGTTTTGTTCTAATAATTAGTTTATTCACGAACGCCTGTTTTCTTAGTTATTTACCTTGATTCAGAAGATCTATTTTCGTTCTTCCGCTATGTGGCCCCCTTCCCTTGCTGTCCAGGCTACCCCCTGGGGGTGTTGATTGCCCTTTTATCTGGTCCAAATCGGCTTAACATGAGCTTGTCCATCCTGTGCGTCGCAACAGGATAGAAAATTTTTTCGCAAATAAGTTGAGCTATTCTGTCCCCAACCTGAATAATTGCATCTTCTTCAGAATGATTGAATAGAACAACCATCACGAGGCCTTTGTAATCGTAATCAATTACACCTGCTAAATAAGAAAAAAGTAAAAGTTAACTAATATCTACAATTATCTGCATTATATTAGTTTATACCTCCAACATTAAGAAATTTTTTTGCAGCCAATCCAGATCTAGGAGCAATTCTTCCATAGCATCCTTCAGGTAGTTCTATTTATAAGCCAGTATTTATTATTGACTTCCCCCTTGCAGGAACAATAACATGAGATATACTTCGTAAGTCATATCCTGCTGCTTTAAAAGACCCTTTAGTTGGAGGAAATGCATCAGGGGTTGCTTTTACATACTTTAAAACAGGTGCTTGGGAGCAAAGAAGTTAAATACGTTAATTAAGATGAAGAAAATTATGCAAAGTGGATTAACTATTACTGTAATTTTGAGGTAGATATCCCCAAGGTAACGTATCTGTATAAATGAAGTTTACAATTCGCTTATCGTCATTAGAACTGAGTTCTAATTTTTTTTGTGTCATTGTATAAACTACATGTTTTTTGCTTCGGATAAGTGTTTCATCGGTAAAAAGATTTGCATTAGTAAACAGACAGTTGTAGTAGTCGTCAAAAGAAATTTGTTTTAATGAAGCGTTTGTTATACCCTTGTCTTTTTTAGTTGTTTCTTGATTAATAACTTTAAATGTGTACATTTTAGACCTAAGTCCAACAAAATCAGTCATAATTTTCCCATTGTTCTCATCCTTCATTAATCCCAATACTTTTCTATTTAATAAGGGAATATTGTAAATATTATCAGAAGGATAGTCAGAAGTGTCAAATTTATGAATGTCCTCCTTAATATTCTGATATATGTCACTAACAAAAAAGTGGTAAATAAGCGAATCCGTATCACTATATAATAATTTAGCGTTTTCATGAAATTTCGGTTGAATATAATTGTAATGAAAATCGTATAAGATAGTTTTGGAAATTTCCAAAATGCTCAACCCAAAATATATCGGTTTATTAAATTTAATATTAAGTCTTTTCATTTCAATTATAATCATACTGTCATCAAAAACAGTATAACTATGAAAATTGGGTTTAGAAATATAATTTTTTGCACCATATCTTCCATGCCATTTGGTAACTAGTTTAACATCCTTATATTTCCTCACATTTTCCATGGTTTTCCCGAAAACTATTAATTAATTTATTAAAGTTTTTTTCAAAATCATTTCGACTTTTCTGTCGTAATATAGTATTTAAATCTATATATTTTTTTAACCAAGCTTCTTGTTTAAATTTTAAAATTTTATGGATTTTTGTTAACTTAAGCCCCAAATTTAAAGCCTGTTTTAGATTTCTATAATGAAGAACATAATTTGTTTTATTGAAAAGTGTTGTTAACAGTTTAGGTTGCTTAGATGTAGTTAAAGGAGGTTTCATGTGTTCTGGACATAGGGGTAAATCCTTATGAATGTTATGTAGCGAAGTGGGATATTCTAGGTCAACTTCAAGTATGTAACCATATTCCGCAGTGTCAGGTGTATTGAGTATATTCTCTGTGTAATAATTAATAGTGTCAATCCAACAAAAATCACCGACAGGTAAATATTCACACAAAGCTGTACCATACAAATTATTTACATCAAAGTACATAAGAAACGAAGACGGTATATTTGAATCATAATCATTTCCCATATATATATATTATTAGCTTTTCCATATCGGTTACTACATTGCGAGATTCCGCCTCTAACCCCCTTTTCAATAAACATAATTTTGTCAATGTCATCTAACAATTCTAAGGTGGCACCAGATATCTTGAGACAACTGGAATATGCCAAACCTGCGATTGTATAGTACTTTAAACATTCCAGGTTATATGTTTTTAAACAAACTTTTCGAAAATTTTCAAAAATGTCACTTAAAAGTAAAACATCTGTTTTTAAATATGGTTCAGCATATTGATGAAGAGTTTTCAGATTAAACGTGCGCCAAACAGTAATGGCATGATCATAATCTGAGTCTAAAATATGCATTCGAGTAAGTTTATTAAAAAATAATTCTTTAGGCGGTAACCGAGTTTCCGTTAACTTATCCCAATTATCAAGATAATCATAGGGAAAAATACCCTTTTTTGATAAAAGCTTAAATTCTTCATTATTTTTACAATAATTGTGTGTAATAATTTTTTCTGAATCATCTAAATATGAACTTAATTTATCTAAGCTACTTGGCATAAAACGAAACGAATCTAAAAATCGAAACTGTATATTGATATGAAGAAATTGTTTTGTGAAAGATATATATTTTTCTTTATTTACGGGCAGTAAATTAATGGGGCCAGGTACTTCCGTTGCAAGCGCTTTAATTACAACATGACTATCGTAACCGGATAAATTATGAAAGATAATGGGTACTACGGCATCATGTTGGTAATTTAAATTACAGGAAGAATGGCTGCTTCCCCTGAAGCTACCATCGAAATGATTGTGATCTTTAACTTTAATCTCATTGTCTTTAAAGGACTTTAAACAAATATGACATGTATTCGATGATATAAAATCAAGTTTTTGCTTTTCAGTTAAAGGTTTCATTGGAACTGGATTGGAAAATATATTAGATATGGTGGTTGCCAACTGATTTAAATTTTTAATAAACCAACTTATGCAATCTTTACCCGTATATAAATTAAATTTTGATAGTGAATTGTCATAAGAACATACTAAATTATATGCAATACTAAATGGAATATGTTTTTGAATTTTAGTTATACTTCCAGTAATATTTTTGTCCTCATATTTTTCCAATATACATTCCAAATCTGTATAAATGACAAATGGAGTTTTCTCCTGGTTTTTATACTGAGAAAATGACAAAAATTTATCTGCATCTGTAGGTAAAGTAATTTTTGATGTATTAAGTTCTTTACAGGTAAACATATGTTTATTTAAAGTTTCACGTGAATAAAAATGATTAAGACATCTATCACGGTAAAATTTCTGATGTGTGAAAGTTATACGTCGGGCCAAGGGACAGGCGTTTTTAAAAATCACTGTTTTCAAAAACTGTATAACAAATTTATTTGATTTTGGGAAGAAGTTTAACAATTTAGCAAGCAACTATAACAACAGAAGTGACAATAAAATCTACTCTGCTTGTATTTATAATATTTCTTATCGCTAAGGCTAGGAGTGGTCAAAAGGAGCTTAGCTAAGCAGTTTACAATATGTAACTCCTCCACCCTTAGAGGGACATATAAACTTTTAAAGTTTCTATGACCTAAATAATAATTGAATCATCTTTAACTTTATTACTTTTAAAATAAACAGGCCATAGATACTTGTAAATTAAAAACATTATTGTTATGCAAAGAATAACATACAGTAAAACTGTCCAAATACTCGTTTTATTAAAATATAGGGGTGTACTTAATAATCTTGAATTTTCAAGTTTTTGCAAATTAATATTTTCTTGTAACTTATTTAATTTATTGAAATTAATGTTCTTTAGATTGAGCAGTTTTACCTTCTTATACAGTATTTTATTTGTCAAATTATTATTAATATTTGGTAAAGGAATATTTTTAAAAGTATGTTTTACATTTTTATATGCTCTAATAATAATATCTCCTAATTTTAGGCTACATGGAAAGCTTAATTCTAGTATATATGTTCCATTAAATAATACATTATTTTGCGAATTTTCGCACGTTTCAATTCCTACTATATCATTATTTGTAACTAGAATCCATTTATTTGTATCAATATTTTGAAGTTGTATATTATCAATATCAACATACAGGGTGTTACAATCAGAGATATTATGTTCATATCTTAATAACTGTACCTCGCAAGGGATGCTTTTATAAAGATTTTCGGAATGTATATGAGTACATAAATATTCATTAATAGAAATGCGTTTACATGGTTGATTTGAATATCCAAAATTTCTTTGGTTAATAAGTAAATATTCAAAGTTAGGTACAATTATTTTATAATGATTTTCGTATTTAATAGGTAGGGGAAATAATTGAAATAAATCATAGTTTTCTTTTTCGACTAACGGAATGTCAATTACGAAAACTACTTCATTGTCTTTTACATAACTTCTTATTTCTAAAGTGTTTTCTATATTTAGAATATTTTCTGCTATAGGCTCAAATGGCAATTTTTCAAAATTTAATTTATTGTTAAGTATCTGTAATTCATTTAAAAATTCTTTTGTATTAATTATAGCATTGTGAAAAGCATTTAATTTTGCAAAAGTTATTGCAGTTTCGATATTTCCTAAAATATCGTAAATATTTTGATAAAATGTAGTTATTTGTGAAAAAACCATATAAATGCGAAAAAACTCAAAAAGATTTGTTTCTTCGATTTCGACTTTGTTTACTACTTCTATTATTTGATTAACTCGTAATTTTAAAATTTCTTGATTATGTGAAACGTTCTTAATGGTTTCTTGAAAATCGTCAATTGATTTACTAAATAGTGTCATTTGTTTGTCTAAAGCAACTTTTATGTCGTCTTGGTTTTTCTTTAATATATTTATGTTAGTATCGATATGTTCTGCATCTTCTTGGTCTAAATTACCTGTAATGCATTTTATTATGCTGCCTAAAGCATTTATTAAGGCTCGTCTTTTGCGAGTTTTAATTGGAAGGATTTGATTCAATTGATTATTGATTTTTTGCTTAAGATTGTCAATAATGACATAAGAATTATAAAATTCTTTTTTATAACTAGAACAGTTATTAATGTTTTCTTTAAGAATGTCGTACTTATTACTTATTTCAGAAAATTCAGTAATTAAGTTTTTCATATCAAAAATTTGAATAAAAGTCCAGTGGTTGGTTGTCTTTTGGGCGTTACCTATTTTATATGGTAATATTCCTGGGTTATCATTTAAGTTGTGGTATTTTGGGTTGTCTCCGTACACGAAGGACCATCTGTAACAAGGGGCTTCTTTAATTCTTTAATATGGACTATTTCAGTTTTACTGGGATTTTTAACGTTTTTTATTTTAACACGATTATGTTCTAGCATTTCGGTTATTACATAAGGACCGTTAAATTTAGGCTTATTTTTATTTCTCTGTGAAAGTTTTTTGTAAACTTTTTGATTTAACTTAAAATCAGGAGCTTCATTTCCTTTAACGTTTGTCTTTGCTAAAACTCTTTCTTTGGTTTGGTCAGTTTTTGTGGTGACGTTTTCATAGACTGCGTCTACTTTATCTTTATGCGATGATATGTAATCAGAGTAAAATGTCGTAGGAATAAGATCTAATGGATCTCTGGAATTTGTATGACCTAGGACAAGTTCATGAGGTGTATACTTTGTAACGCTATGAACAGTGCTATTATAAGCAATTATTGCGTATGGCATTAAGTCATTAACAGATTTATTTTTATCTTTTTCTTTTAATATTCTTAAATGTTCGATAAGGGTTGAATGAAAACGTTCTACAGGCGAATTCGATTCGTGGTGTTTAGGGGTAGTAAAATGTACTGTAATCTTTTGGGCTTTAAGTAACTCTTTTAAAAGTTCATTATTAAATTCTCCACCGTTGTCACATGTAATGTTTTCGGGGCATCCATAAAATGAGAAAAAATTAATTAATTTATCGCAAACTGATTTTGCATTTTTATCATAAGCGTAAGCTTGTCCAAATTTAGAAAATTTGTCAAAAATTGTTAAAAAGTTTTGATTCTCAAAAATGAAAGTATCTATATGTAACATTTGAAAAGGTTTACAAGGTGTGTCTGTTTTTATAAGAGGGACATAAGACTTTAGTCTACTGTATTTTAATGTTTGACATATATTACAGTCATTTATAAATTGATTGATATCATTTTTCATTTTCGGCCAATAATAAAGTTCTTTAAGGCGGTTATAAGTTTCTAAAATGCCTCTGTGATTGGTTTTTCCTTGATGTTGATGCATTATAAGCATAATTTTTTCTTCTTTGTCAGTAATAGTATTAACTAATTTCGTACAACGAATAATTTTCGGATTTTGAAAATTCTTCAGATAAACATCAGAAAAAATTGGAATTAAGTCTTTATCGTGAAAATATACGTAACACGTTTTATCAGGGTCCATATATTCTTTAATAAAAGTTTTTATAACATCAGGGCTCTTTTGTAATTCTACATGATTAATTTTAAATTTTTCAAAGTTTTCAGTTTGTATTTTTATATCAGGATGTGCTGATTTTTTAATTAAATATTGTAAGCTTTTATTGTTGATAATCTCATCTAGAATGTTAAGGTTAATATTATCGGTGTCAGCTCGATTACTATGCACTGTTGAGTCAGAGGTTTGAGGTTTCACGAGTTGAATGTCAGAGATAACTTTTATCTTTTGCTTGCTTGTACTTGGTTTTTTAAACAAAGGATTTATTATTTCAGCATTTTCTTTGTCTTGAACTGGATTTTCAGAAAGTTCTCTTAAGTATTCGATAATATTTTGGTTAGAATCACCTGGATTATTTATTATTGATTCATTTTCATATATATTTAATTGAATGCGTGACAATGCGTCTGCGTTCGTATTTAGTGAACCTTTTTTATATATAATTTGATAGTCGAATTCTTCTAAGCGTAATCTCCATCTAATTAGTTTCGAATTTGGTTCTTTTAAGTTAAAAAGCCACATCAGTGGTCTATGGTCAGTATAAATATAAAATTTACGTCCAAATAAATAAGGTCTAAAATATTTGCATGCCCAAACTATAGCTAATAATTCTTTTTCTATAGTTGAGTACTTTGTTTCTGATTCATTAAGGGTACGAGATGCATAAGCTATAGGTTTATCATTAGGAATAGTGCCCTGCGATAATATTGCGCCTAAGGAAAAATTACTTGCGTCTGTAGTCAATAAAAATGGTTTAGAAAAATCTGGGTACTGTAAAATTGGAGCGTTAATTAAAAGTTGTTTACAATGTTCAAAAGCTTTTATATATTCAGGGGTATGTTCTATTTTTACGTCCTTTTTTAAACATCGAGTCATAGGCTTTGTGATTTTTGCAAAATCTTTTATAAAACGTCTATAATAGCCTACTAAGCCTAAAAATGATTTAATTTCCTTAGTAGTTTTAGGTATTGGAAAATTTTTTACTGCGTGTATTTTGTCTGGGTTTGGTTTTACACCTTCTTTACTTACTATGTGTCCCAAATATTGGACCTCTTTTCTCAAAAATTCAGATTTGTCAAGTTGTATTTTAAATTTTGAGTTGCGTAGTCTAGTAAATACTTTTTTTAGTTTTTCAAGATGCTCTTGAAGACTTGTACTAAAAATAATGACGTCGTCTAAATAAACAAAACATATTTCATTTTGTAATCCGCGTAAAATATTATTCATAACACGTTGAAAAGTTGCTGGAGCATTTTTTAGTCCGAAAGGCATTCTTAAAAATTCATAATGTCCTGTATCAGTACTAAAAGCTGTTTTAGGGATGTCTTGTTCATGCATTTGTATTTGATAAAAACCGTTTGCAAGATCTAGAGTCGTAAAATATTGTGCTTTACCTAATTTATCTAAAATTTCGGTAATATTCGGCAATGGAAACTTGTCATCGACTGTAACTTTATTAATATTTCGATAATCTACGCACATGCGCCATTTCTGTTTACCTGATTGGTCTAATTTTTTAGGTACTATCCATATAGGAGATGACCAAGGTCAATTTGAGTCTCTAATAATATTTTGAGCTAATAATTTTGAAATTTGACTTTTCACTTCCTCACGGTGTATTTCCGGGTATCTATAACTTTTTGTATAAATCGGCGTTTCGTCCGTGAGTTTAATTTCATGTTTTATCGTATTTGTAAAGCTTAAAGGAATTTCTTCGCTATGAAAAATATCACGAAATTCATAACAGAGTTTACGTAGTTCTTGTTTTTCTTCATAATTACAATGATCTAGTCTTATATTTTTTAAATTAGCCTTCAGCTTGTTATCAATATTTTTTTCATATTTTTCTGGATATACGGGGTGATCGATAAAATTCATTTCGTTTAAGTCTATAGGTTCGACTTCGAAAGATTCAAGAAATTTAATTTCTATAGGATTTTCTTTGGGATTCAAAATTGTAGTAGAAGCAAAATTATTTTCTATTTTTACAAGACATTCTGGTATTTCTAAATCTCCTAATTGTTGATAAGCGAGTATACCGTATCCGTTTGGAATGTTTACTGGAAGTTGTATTTTTTGAATCGTTCTTGCATCAATGACATAAGTTAAATTATTTTTAATATTTTTTGAGTTTGATTGCAAGTTATTTTCGTTGCGTATTGGAATTTTCGTGTTTGGTAATTTTAACGTAGATGTACTGAAATCTATGTTAGCATTTAATTGTTGCATAAGGTCTAAACCTATTAGTCCATCAAACTTATCAGAAAAATCGAAAAGATAAAATTTATGTATACCGGGAGTATTGAAAGTTGGGAAAATTGGTAAAGTTGCTACTTCGTTATGAAATGAGGTTGCGTGTGCTGTTTGTACTTGGAAAATTTCTTCTTCAATTAAATTTGGGAAATTTTCGTATGCAATTTTTTGACTTATAAAACTTCTTGTGCTACCTGTATCTAATAAAAATTTTGCATTTAGTTCGGGTATCAGAATAAATGGTAATTGTATGTTATAGTTATTTAAAAATATTACGTCATATCCGTTTTCTGGCTCGTTAGGGTAAAATTTTGGTTTTCTTGCTCATTATTTGGCAAATCGTCTGAGTTAGCAGAATAACTCAAATTTATATCGTAATCATTTTGATCTTCAAATTGATTATAGTCAGGTTCGGTATTATTATAATCATAATATTCGGTGTAATCAGTATTTTCGTAATTATAGATATTTCCAGAAGTAAAATCATTAGATTGATTTGATTGATCAGGTGGTTTCTGCAAAACTTCCTGATTATATAGTTGTTGTGTGGTAAATCGTTTATTTTGATTATTTACGGCATTGTTTAAAATTGTATTTCCTGAGCTTGTATCCATCGGTTCTAGTTTTGTTCTTCGCGACATTTGTCCGAAATTTTGGTTATTAAATTGTGGTCTTTGTTGCATAAAATTCTGATTATTAAAGGGAGTTCTTGGAAAACTTTGTTGATTATTTGTAAAATTAGGTCTCGGTTGAGAAAAAGCGTTTTGTTGTGGAAATCTAGGAAAATTGTTTTGTTGAGCAAAACTCGAAAATGGTCTTGAAAAATTATTATTCTGTGGAAACATTTGCGTTGGATTATATGGTCTAGAATAATTATTTTGAGTTGGTATAAACGTTGGTCTATATGTCTGCGACATAGAATTAGGTCTTTGATTTTTATTTGAAAACATAGGTTGTTTAATATTAGGATTATTTTGAGCGTTTTTATATAAAATAAAGTTTTCTTCTTCACGAACACATGACATTGCTTTCTCTAAAGAATCTGGATTTTTTAATCTAGTAACAAGTTGTAAATTGTACGGTAAACCATTGAGAAATGTTTTTAATGCAAATTCGTCATAGTGTTGGATTTTTATAATCTTTGTAGCGGCATCATCAGGCCCAGAATTTAATTTCGAAAATAATAAACTGCGAGAATCTTGTATTCTCATACCAAAAATTATTGGACTTTCGTTTTTAAACGGTTTTAAATTTACTAAATCTTGTATTAGGCAATCGATCGATCTCTGATCGGAAAAACTGGTTATTAGTATATCTTTAATTAGTGCCCAAGAATTTAATTCTGTTCGAGAAACAATTAATTCGGCTGCTCGACCTGTTAATTTACTTAGAATGGTATCAAATAAACAAGTATTTATTGTAGCGTTTACATTAGTTCTGTCTTGAAATGCTTTTAACAGATTTTCAACTGCGCTGATAAATCTATTTAATAATTTTGGGTTTCCATCAAAATGTGGAACGTTATCAGATTGGTACCTTAAAAGTTGGTAATTAACTTCAGGCATTGTATTGCTAGTTGAGCTAATAACTAATGAATTTAGAATATCGGTAATATGATCTAACTCGGAATCAATTTTGAAAGTTTAAAAGGAACACTCAGTATATATGCGAATAAAAATAATCACTCTTAAAATTAAATATGCTTAATACTAAAAATATAAAGTGAAATCTTTGCAAGGACAAATGACTAGAAATATTAACAATGAAATTACACTGTAAAAAAGGAATTATTGTCCGTACAAAAATTGCAAAAATTGAAATGAAAAAATTCGAATGAAAAATTCAAAAAGTCAATTTTTCACTTACAAGAGTAAAATGACGAAAATCTTCATTTGTGTTCTTGTTCTTGTTCTTGTTCTTGTTCTTGTTCTTAACCTAGCTGGTTTGGCGATGTTTGTCCTCCCCAGGTCCTTAAATCTAGCTGGTTTGGCGATGTTTGTCCTCCCCAGTTTTGTCCACTTTCAGCGATGCTTGTCTGTCGGTAGACCAGGAAAACCCTTCGATATGCCCTCGACTGGTTGACCAGGACTCCTGAAGTTCAGTATGCTGCTTTGTTTCTTTGTCCAGCGATGTCTTTCAGTTGCCACCTGAAATCGGTACTATCTGCTTCTGATTGACACACTTTTTGGACTCTTCTCCGTAGGTTTTTTCGAGTAAATTCTTGAAAGAAACCGTGATCACAATATGCCCTTGTAACACGTCTCAAAAATCCACCAAGACTGCGCCAGTTATACGTCGGGCCAAGGGACAGGCGTTTTTAAAAATCACTGTTTTCAAAAACTGTATAACAAATTTATTTGATTTTGGGAAGAAGTTTAACAATTTAGCAAGCAACTATAACAACAGAAGTGACAATAAAATCTACTCTGCTTGTATTTATAATATTTCTTATCGCTAAGGCTAGGAGTGGTCAAAAGGAGCTTAGCTAAGCAGTTTACAATATGTAACTTGAAATCATTATTACTTTGTCTACAGAGCAAACGTGATAGGTTTTTAATTAATGCAAAATGAAAAACTTGATGAAAATTGTTTACATGTTCATTTAAATTCATTTCACTTTCACTATTATAATCATCATCGTCAAAATCATGCAGTTGTGTAGGAATCATTAATAAATTAATAGTTGTTAAAAATTTAAATTTGGATAAACAAACTGGTACGATTTCCCTTTTTTCAAAAGTAAATACATTGACTGAAAGACTGTTCATGTTTTCAAATTTAGAGATATCTTTTAATTTCATTGGAAAGTCAGTTCCATCATATTTAAGTTTTTCGCTAAAATGAGGGTAGGAAGTTGTTCTATTGGGATGTCTGTGATCTGAACAGGGATAAAGAGCTGCTATAATAGACCAGAGAAAACAATATCCGTCATGATTCCTAATATTAAGGACTCCTTTAGTGTTCTGAATAAAGTTAGGTATATCAACGAAAGTGGATATACCCACATTTATTGGAGAATAATTGCAAAAATTAACCTTCAATTGTAGAATTTCATAGAGCGCCCAGCCGGAGTCTTTTTCTGCAAATTCCTCTAGCTTTGATAAAATATTGTTTTTAATGTAATTATCATAAAACTCTTTTAAATTTGTATTGTGATCGATTATTCTATTTTTAGTTTGAAAATGTTTAATATCAGTTTCGGCATTTTCAGGCTTCACAAAATTTGCTAAAAAAATAACATTTACTTTTAACAACGAGTGTTTAAGCTGTTTTTTAACTTGACATGAAAATGATTTAAATGCTTTAGTGAAAAATATAACAGGATCCTTAATACCTAAATTAATTATAGCGCCAGTTCTAATGCGATTTTTAAAACATGATTCCAAATCTTGCCAAATTAAATTTTGTTTTTTAGACTTGTTTAAATTTTTCCGATATCTAAAGGACACTCTGCCATTTTCTAAAAGAGCTAAAGTAGATTCCAGTTTAAAAAAATTTGCTTTTTTATTATTACTATTAGATACGTTACGTTTAATAAATTTTTTTAAACTTAAAATATTTTTATTTAAAAATTTAATCCACTTACAATAATCTTCTCTAGTTTTAATTAAATTACCAACTCGTTGTACTTTCAGCAACATTTCTTCAGCTAAGCTAGTAATTTCAGCACCAGTACTCATTTTGCTTTTAATTTTGCAACATAAAATTCGTTTGTGTGTGTGTGTGAGTGTATTCAGTTTAAGATTTAATAATGTTATGACAATTATTCTAAAAATATGATACTTCAACAATTCACAATGTTTGAAAAAGAAAATAGGGATATATCACAATTCTAATTTATTCATAGTACTATTTTGTATGGTAGACAAAGTTAATTAATATGATTATTTACTGCAGCACTCTAATATTCTTATCCCTTGCAAATATAATTTTTATGACTAGGTATGATTTTTAGGACTAGACATTTTTAAAATTTTATCTAATTTTCTATTTACATAACCCGCCACCTTTCGACATTTTTGCAGACTCCGAGTCGCTTATGTTGAAATTTTGCAAAATTCATTGGTTCACGAAATTTTTCCACTGGGGGGATGCTGGGTAAATTAAGCTGTAAATTAATACATTGTCTTTTATGTATTTGTTTAGAATAAAATTGTTTCCCTTGATAGTTTTACACCATTTGCCTCTCATAAAATTCATCTGAGTTTTTTCGAGATATCTACTATAAAGCCTGCAATAAAATGATTGCTACTTGAATTCAGAACAAGCTCATTCTTCTTATACTACATACAACATGGCAGGTGTACAATCCACAATTATTGTTAAGTCTCTGGATCAAATGAATTTTCCATTAAACATGGCTCTGGTGGTGATGAAGGAACTCTTTAGGTAAGATATATCCTTTGTTTCTATTATTATCATTATTAGTATTAAAATTATGCTAAAAAATAACATTTACTTTTAACAAAGAATTTTTAAGCTGTTTTATTTTTTCTAAATCCAACCAAATTTATATCTAAAAGACACTCCAGAATTTTCTCAAAGAGCTAAAGTAGATTCCAGTGTAAAAATTTTAACTTTTTGTTATTATTATTACTATTAGATACATTAGGTTTTAGTATTAATAAAATAAAAGTGATGTTTCCGTTTTCGTTGCCTAAAACTCATTGTTAATCTAACTGGGTGAGGTTTTGAAGTTATTTGTATGAACATTTCTTATTAATTCAAATTATTTTTTTTCATTCATAGTGGTAACAATTTTTTCCTATTGTTTTCAGCTTTCAAGTAAAAGAGGTCAGTTTAAGGGGTGAAAGGATTTTCATTCGATTGGGGTATTATCCCCGACAGGACAAACTGGCTGCAAAATTTGGCAATTTGTCTATTCACTATATAGTAACGAAAATGGAGGATGAGTCCGATTTACAACTATTTGAAACAGCCATCAAAAGATTTTCATTTAATGTTAGAACTGATGAGGCTGATGAGATTGAGGGTAAACCGCCACCAACTAAAAGGCTGAAGAGTGCGGCATCATCATCAACATCATCGTCTAAAATCGGTGAGAAGAAGACTACAACAATCTATAACATCACGGAGGATGATGATGATGAAGAGAGCCAAAGGTTTTAAAAGAAAAAGAAAAGTAGGTTAACACATTTTAATTTTAATTTTTGTTTTGTTTTCGGTCATCGTAATAATGCAATTTAAAGTGCTAGGAACTTATTATAAGGACTATTATGAATGTTCCGTGTGCCGCTGCATAAGTATTAGAATTATTAAGGATACCTGCATTCCAGTTAATACTAAATTTCAACATTGTCATCAGTGTGGTTATATTCAACTTTTTAAACTGAAAAAGTCAAGAATTTTGGCATATAATATAATCACACTACAGTATGGTCAAAATCATAATAATAATAATAATAATAATAATAATAATAATAATAATAATAATAATAATAATAATAATAGACAACCAATTATTTTGGCGTCCACATTTACTAGGTCTAGGAGAGGGTAGACAATAATAATTCTAAACCATAATACGGAACATTTAATTTTTTATTAGTATTTCTGTTTATTAGCAAAGTTTTAAAAAGGTATTTATTTTATTAACACTGTCTATATAAAGAAAACATGGAGTGTGGTAGGGAAAATTGTGTTACGCAAGAATTTGAATGCCAGGAAAACTATCAGAGTTAAGCGCAACTTAATTAGTAAAGTAGGTTAACACATTTTACTTTTTGTTTTGTTTTAAGTCATAGTGTTAATGCAATTTAAAGTAGTAATTCTAAGGACTATTATGAATGCATAAGTATTAAGGATACCTGCATACCAGTTAATACTAAATTTCAACATTGTCACCAGTGTGGTTATATTCAACTTTTTAAACTGAAAAAGTCAAGAATTTTGACATTCAATATAATACTGTACATTTAATTTTTTCTGTTTATTAACAAACTTTTTTTTGTTTAATTTCAAGGTATTTATTTTATTAAAACTATCTACATAAAGCAAACATGGACTGTGATAGGAAAAATTGTGTTACCCCAGAACTGATAGGTGATAGAATTTGGGCGCCAGCAAAACTATCAGAGTTAAGCGCTAACTTAATTAGTAATTGCATAAAAAAGAAACATTATATAGAAAAATTGGAGCTTCCAATTTATTGCAAAAAATTGGTTGAAATACAATATTTTAAAAATGGAAATTAATTGCGAATATATTTATATAGAGTTTATTCTTCTTCTTCTTTTTCTTATTATTACTATTATAATTGTAGACAGTCAACCTACTTGTTAATTACAGGTGGAGGAGTGTAGTTAATTTTAAATAGAACACATATCTGTATTATAAGAATGTTTTTATTTTTCCCTTATCCTTCACATTTAACATGATACAAATTTTATTTTCATATCCTTCCTAAGTAGTGCATCAGCTTATCTTTTAAACTTTAGAAAGTGTGAAAGTACACAGGTTTATAAGAGTCATAAATTATTTGTATTTTTTAACACATATATTTTTTGTAATACTATTACGTTCTGTTGACATTTGGTTAAAAAGTTTATACCCTTTATAGGATAAATTATCGGTTTCAGTCGGTGAGATATTAAATCTTACCTGATTTTATAACATTCTGGATGTTTGGAAGGGGTTGAAAAGACCTCTCGATTGGTGAGATCATTTTTTGAAAATCTTGAATTTCACAATTTTAATGTTTATAGACTTACCATTTAAAAAACGAATTTAGGTTCGAACCTCGGGTTTGTGGTGAAATGTTTATTTTTGAAGTACCTTTAAAATGATGCATCACACGGCATAGGGTTACGTTTCAAATTTTTGTCTTTAACCCCCAAACGTCACCCCTCACTGGGGTTGAAGCAGATTAAATTACATAAAAAGTACATTTAATAACCAATAAGACAAGACTTCTCTATCTTTACTAATTGCAATTTAAACATGTGAAGACTTTTTGGGGACATCTTGTATGTATGTATAATGTTAACCGCTAAAGTTGCAAAGGCTGTGCAAAACAAAATTGATTCAATTGATATTAAAAATCGTTTTCGTTTTGTTTTAATTTATTCCATTTGCATATCATTCTATGCTTCAATACAATATCACTGTTACAGGGTGCATGTCAAATAATGTTTATTAATTTTGAAACTTTTTATTAAATATTTTTATTATGATGTGGTCTCTTTAAAGTGTGTATAAATTGAAAAATACGCTTATTTTTCACTCACAACTAGACCTACTTTAAACAATAAACTATGCACTTTTATAAAATGTTTGCGTTTTAAAGCACCACACATAATTTTAGGTATTTATTAATATTATGAAGCATATATTTCTTGATGCGAAAAGAATTTTTAAGGTAGAAAACAGCTTTTAAAAACAACTATTAAATTTCTTAATGATACCAACGGAGCTAAAACTATTTTTATCACACGATATGGGGTTCTTTACTTTTAATCTTAAATAAAAATATTTTAATTTTTGTAAATAAAAAAACAGCTCATTCCTTTTAGTGCCCTAACGGCAAGACTGATGTCGAGAATATTACTTTTAAAATTATGCATCACACGGTATTGGGTTCTTTACTTTCAATCTTAAATAAAAATATTTTCGTTTTTTCTTTTACATCAAAAACAGCTCATTCCTTTTAGCACCCTAACGGCAAGAATGGTGTAGAGAATATTTGGATGTTTGACAGAGCTCAAAAACATCTTTCGATTGACGAAAAAATTTTTCAAAAATCTCCGTTAGTGACATCACTATCGGCATTACTGTTTCAAATATGACAATCACGTTAGTGCCCTAACGGTAAGAATGGGTCGGATAAAATTTGGTTGTTTGGTAAAGATTGAACAGATCTTTCGACTAGTGGTAAAATAAAAAACCTTCAGTTGAAAAAAATTAAGTAAGATTCCAAAATTTTCAAATCACCCCCGTATAATCAATTTTCTATTAATCATATAAATTATAAATGTTGCTATATTATTTTAATTAATAACAACAAAATATGTATAAGTACACGTTACGATTCATCTATCAGTTTATACTGATAAAGTTATCACTTGTTTTTGTTTTATGTAACATTAATTATGACTCGTTAAAAATATGAAGAAATTTTATTGTTCTCAAGCGCTAAACTTTGCAACGTCACACAAGTTAAAGTACCATTGTACATTATTTATTATTAAGCATTTTAGGTGGTGCATTTCTTGATGAAATATAATGAGTTTTTATGTGAAGTTAGAAAACAGGTTTTAACAACTATTAAATTTATTAATGAGGCCAACTGAAAAACTGTTTTTTTTTAATCTAAACGTTAATACTTTATATTTATGAACTTGTTTTTGATCTTTCTGTTTGGAGAGAGAGAGAGAGAGAGAGAGAATCTTTAATGAGATTAGGTTTAAATCGTGCGTTTTATGTATGTATAATTAATTATTAATTACTTAACTGTTTAACATTTGTCTTCATAACTTAAGAGCGATAACCGTAGACTTTTAAAACTCTGCAGCTGTTTCTGTTAACGCGTTTTATTTTTGTTGTTTACCACTTTCGATCTATCGATTTTAAAAAACATTGTGAATAAAAATAAATAAAACAGACTTTTTCTAAGCACTTCTTTTTGGTTGAATTCTTCCCCAAAAGGTATAAAATCCAGTATAATTTAATATCTCACCGACGGAAACTGATATTTATCCCATAAAGGGCGCAGACTTTTTAACATCCACACCTTACTCACTAATAAAGCTTAGAACTGAATGTTAAGGAATTATCTTGGGAAAGCAATGCTCCTTTTCAGTCTTTTAAAGAACTGTTATTAGTTTTAACCAATAATAATAATAATAATAATAATAATAAACAACAATGAATTTTGTATGTTTTAAATCAAAGTGCCTTATCCCCTGGTATAGCAACGAAAATTTTACACAAATTTGTAAAAACTGTGCCTTTTGGAGTAAAATGTTTTAGAACTAAATGTTGTCCTAGAACTGCATGGGAAAAGGTGATTTTTATGTGGTATAAGTTTATTTTCTTTGAAACCTGCAAGTCAGGGTGAAAAATGTAAAGAATATATTAGTTTAACTGAAACCAATTTACAATCTCAGTTCGGTAGGAACAATTCCTTGGAACAATATTATGACGAGTTTTTTAAACAACAACTTATCAGTAAAAAGGTATAAAATGCTATGTAACCTAATAGTTTTATAGTAGAAGACGACAAGTGCTCTTTGCATTAAAAATTTACTTAATAAAAAGATGCCTCAACAAACAGCTGAAGAATATTGGAGTCCTAGATTGTTTGGACGAGGTTACTGTTCTGGTTGCTTGAAAACGATGAGTCGACGATACAATGATCAATGGTGTTGTGCAGTATGTTGGAAAATTAAACTGAAATGTGTTAAATGTTACAAAAGTCTATGCGAGTTTGAAAGAAAAGATGATATATGGTTTTGTTCAAGATGCGTCATTTCACAATCCTACTTTAAAATTAATTCTTTGTATTTGTAAAAGTAACAAATAAAATGTAAAAATTGATACTTCTGCTTTATTTTGTATAACTACTATAAAATTAATTGACCTTTAACCATTTTGTCCTTCTTTTCCTAATAAAGTTTATATATATAAAAAAAACTAACACCCTAATTTTTTGTTAGAAATAAATATTGGTATTTAAAAATTACAGAACACAATATGAAAACGTAAAAGGCATCAAATGTTATATGTGTTACCAGACAATAAATACAAATGGTTGTTGGCTTTCCAAAAACTGTGTAATTTCACACACTAAATGTAACGACCAAAAAAAAAAATTTCAACCTAAAAGACTACATTAAAAAGCGGTACCATTGATAAAATGTTATTTCTTTATTATACCTGCATAACGATTGGGAAATGATTTTGGTTCCAGCAGAAAATGACCAGAATGTTGCTTTTAGTTGTAGTTAAATAAACAGGAAAAATATCGTTTTGTTTTGATTTATTTCAAATCATTATTTAAAAATTGTAACTTGTTATTTCCCAAATAAAATATATTGACTAAATATGTAAATTGATTCGTTTTGTTTTTAGTAAATTCTATTTATAGAGACAATTTTGACCCATTTTTGAACTTTGCCGAAAGATAGGGATTTTCGAATTATGTTTTAAATCGTATTTATTAAAATTACTTAATTTTACTATACTGCAGCTTATTATTATTATATAAACTATTTCACTAGGCAATGCAAAAATAGGTTCGTTTTGTTTGGAGTTAGTTCTAAAAATAGCCTGGATTTGATCCAACCATGACCTCCGAACGGTCACTCATATTTAAACATTGCAGCTTATTATTTCTCAAATAAAATATATTCGCTAGACTTCTAAAATTGATTCGTTTTGTTGTTAGTAATTTCTAGTGATAAGAGCAATATTGACCGCATTTTGACCTTTTAAATTCTTCGATTTTCGACTTTATATGTTTTAAATCGTATTTTATTAAAATTACTTCATTTTACCATACCGGGTAGCTTATTCTAATTATTAAATAAAATATTTTCACTCGACATACAAAAGAGATTCGTTTTGTTTTGAGTTTTTGGGGGATAATATGTGGGATTTGACTCAGCCATGACCTCTGAACAGCGATAAAATGAATGGTTACATCGAAAAAAGATCTTCCAATTGAATACAACCAATGTACATGCACACACACACACTAAGTTTGTCTAGCTCACTCTAAGCATGATTTACCCACATCAATCCTACCTACGAACGTAATGCAATAGAAAAAGACATAAATCAATCGATTGTTTTTTTCTACTCCAAACCATTCGATATTATCAACCTAAAATATATAAAACATACCTACTACGTCACATTCGAAATCACTTAACATATCATTTTCAATGTTTCGTTATTCAACTCGGTACCGTGGCGTACTTGGTTCTATAGTTGGGAAACGTACATAATACGAAATTTATACACATGGTGTGTGCGGATTCGATTCTCGCCTTGGGTAGAAAAACTTTTTTCAAATGCATACGACATAATAGGAAATAAATACATAATTTATATTAATTAATAGCTGTGCAGCAGCAAAAAAAAACTTAATTCAAAAATACAAAGAGTAAGTAGGTAAACGCAGGTAGGTAGGTCGGTAGGTAGGTAGATTCGAAACGAAGTGTCACCCAAGTAAGGTGAACACACACAGGAGGTACAGGGGGTGAAAAAAACGCTTTTTTTGGCGCAAAAACAAACAACATCTCATTAAGGCCCTTTTGGCCGACAGCAGCCTCCGGTAAACTGTGTCATTGACAATAATATAATACATATACAAGAATTCAGGTAAAGCCAAGACAAAAATACAGGTAAACAAGCAGACAGTAACCTCTGGTCAATTGCGTCATTGACAATTTACATCAACTACTTCTTCGACGACGACGACGACGAGCGCTACGTCACGTGTCTATGAATTCAACCAATCAAAACACACCGAAATACACTAAGGCCCTTCTGGCAGGCAGCCTCTGGTCAATTACGTCATTGACAATCACTTCTTCGGCATCCCAGAAAACCTGAAAAACCGACTCTTCGGCCACTTTCAGCACCTCTTTATCCCAATTTTCAACGATTTTCGACGCTTTTTCAACATAAGGCCCTTCTGGTCAACAGCTTCCGGTCAATTACGTCATTGACAATCACTTCTTCAGCACCAGAAACCGACTCTTCGGCCAATTTCAGCACTTCTTCACCTATTTTCAGCCATTTTCTGAGGATGTTCGGTGATTTTTCGGTCTAAGACCCTTCTGGCCAACAGCCTCCGGTCAATTGTGTCATTGACGACCACTTCTTCGGCACCAGAAACCAACCCTTCAGCCAATTTCAACACTTCTTGCGGAATTTTCAAAATTTTCGGACATTTTTTCAGCAGTTCTTCGCCGAAGAAACACGTGGCTTCCAGGCTGCGGATGGTACATGCCATCGAGGTGTCGCAGCTTAGCGTGAGTATAACTACTACTGATTTCTGTTATTTTGTTGGTCAGATTTTAAATCGTATTGATATCAAAGTACAGATTAAGTTTTTTAGAAGGCGAGGAATATCTTCCAATTTCCATTTTCCAGCAGTGGATGACATCAGTTGGGTTGCCAGGGAAAATATCCTTCTTAAATTACCTTCCCCATCTAGAAGCGGCACCTCGAGAACACAAGCTTGGTACCGGTTTAATTTCAATTTTGCCGGTTACGACCTCAGATAAATTTAAAACTTGTTTTAATTTTTCAGATTTTTCATATATTATACTGTAGATATTTAAGTTTTTTTTTGAATTAAAAGAAATAACATAGATTTTGACATTTTTTATTTATCAAGCCGAAACCTCCCTTCCCCCAGCCGAATGGAGGTTTCGGTTTCGGCTGTAGCAAGACTTTAACAAAAAAGCTCATAATTTTTTTAATATTATTTTTAAGGCGCTGTTTGTGATAAATATGGTTCACAAATCACTGAACTGTCCAATTATGGACAAAAACTGCTATAATGTCAAATAATTTATAAAATATAGTGTATTAAACAGTAAGTGGCCGAAACCTCCCCCTTCTCCCCTAAGTCGTAAATAAAAACATGAATTATTCTAATATTTCAGCTATATTTGCTTTCTTTCCAAATGATTCTCGTCTTGGAACGGGTTGCTAGAATTAATTTGGTTCTATTATTGTCGATGGTACGTAGTAAACTTGCCCTTTTTTGATAAACTAGCTAAATACCCGCGGCTTCGCTCGCGTCGAATCTATTCAATTCTTGATTTAATTAACGCCTTATTTTAAGAAAAACTTAAAAAAAAACGGAAAAACACGTTTCTAAGTTCTAGTTTCGTGTGTGAATTAGATGTATAGAATACCTTTCTACTGATGCGACCCCAACCAACCTATTGTGGCGTACTTTAAACCTTAAAATTGATGAAAAATCTGTATTGTATATTAGAAAAGAAATAGAACAAAACACGCAGGCCCCATTCCCTGTAACGGGAATCACAGTGTGGGGCATCATCTGTCCATTTACATTCAAAATTTCAACAACCATAATGTAATTTTAAGAACAAATTTACCAAAAACAACTATTGAAATCAAAGATGCTTCTAAAAACAATTGAAAAGAATGGCCAATTAAAGAAAGAATTAAGCTTTATGTAACAAAACAATAACTTGATAATTCCAAAATATTTAAATGTAATTGTTATAAAAAAAACCAAAATAACCTCTACAAAGAAAACAACAGCTATTTTAACCCCGTGGCATCAATGTTACCGTGACGGCTATCGCATCAGGATGATTGGGTTTGCTTTGGTTGTACTACATTGTTGCCAAGTGTAGAAAAATTTGTATGAAAATGCGCTTTTGATATAAGACTCCTTTCACACTATCAGGTTTGGCCGGTCCGGTTTCAAACCTGAAGAGAAACGGATAAGTAATGGACCATGTGATTAAATGTGGCCTTTCACACTATCAGGTTCAGGCTCGGCGACCGGCTGCAGCCGGATGGGTCGACTGGAGCATCAGGTTCCCTGACGCCGGATAAAGTGGTGGTGGGGCATTGCAGCCAACGCGCGCTTTCACACTTGTCCGGTTTTTGTCTTCAGGTTTAGTCTGCGGTTTTGGTTTAGTCTTTATTATTATTCATTTATTGACGGCCAATGCCATTTTCATCATTACAAAAAATTTTTGCAGAAAACTAATAAATAATTACTAACTAATTACTAACTTACATACAATAAAAATAAAAATATATACATACATAGTATAAAAGTTAACTGATGTGTGGTCAATTAAATACATACATATAACATATTAGAGGTCATCAATGTCCACCCCCGATAGCTGCTTTAGAAATTTTTTAAGAGGGCAAAAGAAGTTAAGTGGCTGCAGTTGGTTAGCAAGGGACACAGACCTAGTAACAAAGGACTGACGACCATAGTTAGTGCGGTGATAAGGCTGATGAAACGTTATTATATTTCTAGTATTAACAGGTGATGCACGCAAGCCAATGTTTGATGTAAGATAGGGGCAATCAACTAAGGAATTTATAATTTTGAAAAGGAGAAGAAGATCATTTCTTCTTTTATACAGTGTGTCAAGATTGAGTCTTCCGCACATTGCTTCGTAGCTATATTCAGTGTCCCTGAAGAATTTATAGTGGACATAATGCATGAATTTCTTTTGTACGCGTTCAATTCTGTTAATGTGGCAGGTATACTGAGGATCCCACACAGAGGAAGCATATTCTAAATGACTTCTAACAAAACTACAAAAAAGGATTTTAAGAGAGCGAACTGTAACAAAATCATGTGAAATTCTGTTTATAAATCCCAACATCCTTAATGATTTACTGACTATTGTGTTTATTTGGTTAATGAATGACAACTTTTCATCAAGAAAAATTCCAAGATCTCTTATGTCCTCTACAGAAGATAGAGTTGCATTATTAATATGATAATCAAAATTTGTTTTCAGTAGACGGCGGGAAAATATCATCAGATTACATTTTGAAATATTAACACGCATACCATTGTCATCACACCAAGTCACAAATCTATTGAGATCCTCCTGCAAAGCAGCACAATCATCAGGGGCTGAGACTATTTTAAACATTTTTAGATCATCGGCAAAAAGAAGAAATTCAGAAAAACGGAAGCAAGATGCGATATCATTGACAAAGATATTAAAAAAAGTCTTTGCTTCAACTCTGACGATGAAGGTGATTTGCAAGACAATGTCCAGCGAAATTGATATTTAATTGGTAATTTCGGCGGTGGAGGCCCGACCTGTCTTTGGGATAAATCAAGTGAAGAGTATAAAGATAAAAATAAGACAAACATGGGATGGAAGGAGGTGTGTAGCGTCTTAAAAGAAGATTTTAATGATTCAAATGATAAAGACAAAACAACATATGGTAAGATTGTAATTTAGTTTTGTTGCAAATACAAAGGGTGGCACAAGCTCAAGGGCTCACAAGGTGGCAAATTTTTTTTCGTCACTTCTTAGTTCATCATAAAGACTTTTAAAGGCACCAGTCCCATCACGTGTTTGAAGTAAAGGGTGTACCCAAAGTATCCTATTACGATTACGTCGCTTTTTACGCTTTCTGTACAAACACCGCAAAGCTATAACAACATTACGATCCATCACCGAGAACATCTAAACGCAGACTAAAGTTTTTTAATAAACATAAAACCTGACCTGTTGAAAACCTGATCGCGCCCGGATATTTTTATTTTACTTCAGGATTCCGTCAGGTTCAAAACCTGACCGGCGAACCTGATAGTGTGAAAAGACTCTAAGGGTCAACCAATTATAAAATTAATTATTAAACTTACCCCCTCTTTTTCACCCCCTAAGGTTAAATGTTCGAAAATGCAGAAACTCGTGATAATATTTTGTTTGAAGTAAGGAAATTAAATACTAATTTTTAAATATTGGATTGAGTAGTCCGTTACTTTGTAATATTGCATTTTTATATAGAAATGTAGACAATGTAGGTACTTTGTTTAATATCACTTTATTTTATTTTAACAGAATAGTGACTGCAGTTTCGTAGTACTACTATATTATCAAACTGAATAACTTAAAACTACGGTGTATGTTTATATATAACAGGCAGGTACTCTAAAGGAACTATTTAACAAAGGAAGGTTATTGATCGTTATAAGGACTGTGAATAGCTGGGAATTCCACAGGTCCGTTTGGTCATTTAATAAATTTATATTAGGGTTTCTATTATAGTAGGTATGGCGTTACTTGAGACGAAGAAGAAGAATGTGTACATAACCTCACTTTCACTGTCAAATGTCACACTCTTGGGCGCTAGTTATTTTGGTCTTAACTACTTGGGCATTAACTACCTGGGCATTAGCTACAGTAGCAATATCGGCCCCTCGCGACCTTACCCTCGGAGCCCTACGCACCAGGGCCCCACAAACCAGCGCCCCATATTTGGGGTGAGCCGCCGTTTCGGGAATCTTCGTATGAGATCATTGAACTTCGCTTACAGGGATATAGATGACGCACGGTTGTAGTCATTCGATTTAACCTTTTATTAAATAAGTGAACAAAGTTTTTGGACCGAATGCGTCTTGAACCGCCAACCTTCCGATTACAACTCCAAAGTCATACCCATTGAGCCACAGAAATATACTAAGAATTTAACCTTTCAAGTCCAATTCACTCGTTATGCTGACGTAACAAACTTATTAGATAATCATACGGTATATGAGAAGATATAAAAATTTAAATATACGAGGGTATTAGATTATTAAAAGAGCTATATATTTTCCAGAACGGATTAATATTAAGGGTGGTTCACTACAGGGGGTTTCGACATGTTTCATAATGGTTTTTATTAGTTGTTTTCAGAAACAGGAGCAGTGTTAGCGGTTTAGTGGTTGAGCGGTTGAGTGGTTGAGCGGTTGAGCGGTTGAGCGGTTGAGCGGTTGAGTGGTTGAGCGGTTGAGTATAGCACTCGATTGACAGGAACTGGGTGTTTACATAAATAAATTAATTCGATATTTGAAGTTTCTTTATTAATTACATTTACTTTACAATTTTATATATTTGTTATATCCGAGTTTATTATTTAATTACAGTCTGTTCTTTGCTTCTTATATCCATAGGGCGCAGAGTTACCATCAGGAAGAAACTTTCTCTTTACGGAATTCGGTCTATATAGCTTGGTTTCGGTATTTGTTGTTACAGTATGGTCTTTCGCTCGTCGAATATTCTTTGATATAATAGGTACTGGGTCTGTCTTGTGGAGAACCATATTTTTTATTGTTTCAAAATTTATTAATTTTGATGCAGCATAATTTAAAGAGATGCCTTTTACTTTGCAAACTACTTCTTCTGTGTTGCATTTTGTTGAGTGAACTTTAAATGTGTAATTCTTAGGACCTCCAGAAACGAACTGAGTGATATAACTACCGGAACCATTACACTCTAATTCATTAGTCAGATCTCTGATAAATTCACCTGTTGGTAAATCAATTTGACCCGGTCTGGACACATAAATTACAGAGTTCGTGTCGTAATAAAGGACCCTGTCTTCGAGTTGTTCAAGATAGCTGTATAACTTCAATCTAGCCTGTGCCGTTACGAAAGCAGCAATAGACACATTAACAGTAGATAGTGGATCAGATGATTCTTCTGTGTGCTCATAACTAACAATCAATGTTTTTTCATTAACGGGGAAAACACCATTAACATAAATTCCGGAATTAGCAAACAAGGTAAGAAAATCTGATGGTTTGCTTATAATTTTTGTTTTAGGTAGATTTTCCCTCTGACCAAATTTTCCCCAAAAGGAGTTAAGTATTAACTTGGCCAAAGACCTAAGACCAGGATTCTCCAGTATTTTGGAATACTCAAGTTTAACATCTTCTCGTTCGAAAAATTCTTCAATATATCGGTTTTTTCTTTTTCCGTAGTACAAATATCCGACCACCCCGATGCTTCCTGTTTTATCTTTATAAACTTGTTCATCATCGCTGTAAATAAGCCTTCCTCTCCTGCGTCTTTACTGAACCTTTGAATCTTATATCTCCAAATTTCAAAAATTTCTAATATCTGATATCCCGTCTCAACTGCTTTTAAGAATTCGTCTATTACCCAAGTACCTTCTAAGGACCTTTCTTTATCGGTATGGGTACAAGAAGTATTTTGGTTCATTTCTTGTGCACATGTTTGACACAGTACAAACATAAGTTTATTGTTCATTTTTAGAGGCAATACGGGATGGTAAAGGTCCTGGAAGTATACAGCATTTAATAAGTCCATCAGTAGAATTCAAATCCAAACGAATACAATCTGCACCCACAAAAACTTCAGGGTGACCAATGGGGAATTTGCCATATTTACAGACGTAAGGATACAAGCTGCAAACATCAGCGTATTTTATCTTTTCTCCTTCTGCTATTTCATAATATTCCCTAACATTACCAGTTCGCCCTCCAAAAAAAGGCGGCTCTAGGGTTTAAAGGGATCGTAAGTAGAAGCGGATGTGTCTGAGTAAATCGTCTGATCTCTGGCTTTGATTCTAACTGCTGTCGAAATTTGCACTACCACATTTCAGTTACTAAATATCCAAATTCCTTTAATCTTTTAATTTTTATCTGTGTTGTCTCATGGCGCAAACTTAAAGTTGTTATTGGGTCGTCGTAAAGGGATTCATCTCTGCCAAATTTGTAACACCTAGGACAGCCATGATAATAACATCCTTGAAACTGAAATAAACTGGTCAACAAAAAAATCGGCAAAAGTGATTTTTACCCGACTTTTCAAACTGCTATAATTTTTCTAAAACTTAACTTTTTTGAGAGCGGTTTTCGGATATTGATAGCTCGTCTTTCCCAAATTTAGCATCAAGAAGTGATTTTGCAATGGAAGTGACATTTTCATGCTATACAGGGTAATTAATGGTCTCTGGCGAAAAATACAGGAGAAAACAAAAAAAGCATAAAAATTTTGGTACCCTCATTTTTAAAACGCTGTAGCTGGAAAATGGATTAATAGACTTTGTCGGGCTTTTTGGGAATTGAAAGCCCTTTTTGTGTAGAGTTTTACCTAATAAACTGTTTTTTGTTCAATGTCAAAATGTTTGCGTTGTATAGGGGTGAACTAAAAAATAAACGAAAAGTGTTGTTAAAAATAAGTTTTTTTTAATTTGTGCAAACTGAGCAGTATGCGTTTTTTTTCTTCCAGAACTAGGGCGTTTTGCACAAATATCTATTAGTTATACAGCGTGTCCAGAAACCATCTAAACAAATGCGAAACTATTTTATTTTTGACTTTACAAAAAAGGTAATCCCTCATAAAAAGTTCTGCATCGTGAGAAAATAGCATAGCCATTCTTAAATTTGATCTAAGACATACAGGGTGACTTAAAAATGTAAAAGTCCTAATCCATGTGAAGCTAAAAAGACACAAAATCGTTATTTAAGGGTAAACTGTCACTGAAAATGTACTAGTGTTAACTTTTTATGTTAGTGAATTAAGTTTGGAATATACAGGAGGTCCCAAAAATAAAAATATTTTTTTATTATCGACTTTACAAAAAAGTACCTATATCTTTATAAAAAGTTCTACATTGTGAAAAAATGACATGATGAATCAAAAATTTGATCTAGGACATATAGGGTGGCTAAAAAATTTAAAACTTTGAAATGGCCTTACAACAAGGGTAAGCTAAATTTCAATACCACTATGGTATTTGTACAAGGTTACTAATTAAGTTATAAGTAAGCACTTAAACTTAAAATGAGACGCACAGGGTGATTAAAGGTTTATTTTTATTTAACATAATTTTAATAAGAAATGAAATATTAGGGTAAAAAACATATTGAACATGACTAAATAACTAAATAAATTTTAACCTCCACGCAACCTCCGTCCTTTTCCATACAGTTTATCTTTAAATAAAGATTTGGTGTCTCTTTAACTTTTCGTAAATTGAGACTTTCAGCTTTTTAAGCCACTCTGTATTGTCCTATATCATGTTTTTGAATAATTATGCTCTTTTTTCACAATGTTGACTTTTTATGAAGATACTTTTTGTAAAGTCAATAATTAAACATCTATTTTATTTTTGGGAAGTATGATCCAAACCTAATTCACTAACATAAAGGTTACCTCTACTATATTTACAGTGACAGTGTATCTTTAAAAAACGATTTGTGTCTTTTCAACTTCACGTGGATTCGGACTATTACATTTTTGAGCCACCCTGTATGTCTTAAATCAAGTTCTTGAATTGCAATGTCATTTTCTCACCATGCAGAACTTTTTATAAAGAATAACTTTTCCGTAAAGTCAAAAATAAGATGTTTCCGATTTGTTAAGATGGTTTCTGGACACTCTGTGTAACTAATCGAGAGGTGGACAAAGCGCCCTCGTTTTGGAAGAAAACAAACACATACTGCTCAATTTTCACAAATTAAAAAAAACATTTTTAATAATGGTTTTCATTTACTTTTTAGTTCACCCCTTATACAACGCAAACATTTTGACCTTGAAAAAAAAGTTTATTAGATAAAACGCCATACGTTTCAATACCTAAAAAGACCGACAAAGTCTATCAATCCGTTGTCGAGCTACAGCGTTTTAAAAATGACGCTACCAAAATTTGTGTGCTTTTTTTGTTGCCTCCTGTATTTTCCGTCAAAGACCATTAATCGAAATTTGGGCGAACACGTCTGGAGATATTGATATCGGCTTACTAAAGTGCTGTGTAAGAATGACCAAAAAAAATTATTGGCAATATGGCACACATCTAAACTTTTAGCAGTTTTACATTACCTTGTTAATCACCCTGTATAGTATGAAAATATCGTTTCCATTGCCAGATCACTACTTGATACTTAATCTGGGCAAGACGAGCTATCGGTATCCGAAAACCGCTCTCAAAAAAGTTAAGTTTTTAAAAAGTTATAGCAGTTCGAAAAGTCGAGTTAAAATCGCTTTTGCCGATTTTTTTGTTGACCAGTTTATTTCATTAAGGTCGGAACAATATCCGTCAACCTTTATACCTCGTAGAACGGGTTCTTGACCTTTGGCTGCATGCATAATATTTATTTTTCTTTGGTTCTCCAACCACAGTAACCACTCAATTGCAATACGGCTCTGGTTATCTTTCCAGCGATAGCTGTTTTTAGGAATAATTCCAATGGTGTTGGGCTTAAGAAAATTCCTTCTAAATACCTTATTACAGCAAGAAGCAATTGTAGTAGCCTCTGTAAAGGGGCATACGCTGGTGGTGTTAAGCATTTGATCTCTAAATCTCAGATATGCCTCAGTTAAAATTTTTACATCGGAAACACTGCAGTCAACAATATCTTTTTGCATCTCAAATACAGTATCTTTATGCTCTTCATACCATTTTAGAAATTTAGCTCGTTCGTCCTCTTTCATTGTATCTGGAGAGTAATATTCGATTGGGGGAAGAGTTCCAACATAGTTGTCGTTGGCCTTGGGATTAAACAGGTGAGGAAAATATCCTCTTTTAAAGGTGTCTGGAAGACCGAAAGCTTTGGGCAGTTTTGCTAAAGCCATGGGAAAATAATTTAGCGAGTCTAAAATTTGACATTTCCCACCAACATCATAATGATTTTGGTTCCTCTCATAATGAGTTCAGGTGTTAGATCGATTTCAGTCAGAATGTAATTTAATATGAATTGGTCATCAAATGCTTAACCATTGTGCGCAATAACAATTACTTCTTTAAAGTTCTTCCTGATCTGTAGCACGTGTTGTGTAAAGGCCTCTACCGCGTGTGAACCTTGCAGCTTTTGCAATCTGATGCCACACCTCGTACAGATATCAATCGACCGTGATTTTATGCACATGTCGCAACACTGTTGAAATACACAAAGATTGACGCTATGACGGATCACACCGGGTTCCATCTCCTCTTCTTGCTGCGTCTCTAAATCATAAAATACAAATATTGTATCTTTACTTTTGAGTTTTCCTGTATCAGGTTGAATATGACAGAGATGAGTGTCGGTAACGTGACTACGACAGATCTTGCAAAATATCTCTCCTCGAATTATTTTAAAACATTGACTACAACTTCGAAGTTCCGCGCAGACAGTAGTTTTTTCCCATTAGCCAACTTTTAGATGATTTTCGTAACAGTCCTTTCCTTTAAAATACCGATGACAAGAATCACATTTAACTTTAATTTGATCATTAGGACAGAGGGAAGCTTGGAGACAAGATCGACATGTTTTACTACATCTATGTTTATGTTTATGATCATAAGGAATGAAACATTGCTCACAATAATAGCTACACACAAAGGCAGCTGTCAGGGATGATATTACATTGTAATGATTATTATGGTGCAATAGATTAAGTCTCTTGTTGCTTTCTGATGTTCCCTCAAAGATAACATCTCTACCTTTTGATCCATAACTGTAAACAACGATTTTATAGTCCGTGAGATATTGTTGAAATTTTTCCAGCTAACATTCCAGCACCCCCTTCAGGAATGGTAAGTTCAGCTTCCTCCATCAAAGTTTTAGTTCTCTCTGTCTGAATTTTTCCCACATCTCTCCTAATCTTGTTTAATGCAGGGTCTTTATTAGCACTAGCAATGGCCACTACGAGAGCACGTGGTAGGCATAAATTGTCCTTGTGTGGAATGGTTATAATTCCTCTTCTCATGCCACACTCCTCTTCAAAACTGTTGTATTTTTTGCCTCTCCCTCTACCTGATGGCAGACGTACGCTTGTTACCTTCAAGCAAAATGATTCCGTATTCAATCCGGAGGAATTAGATTGATAAACGTTGCTTATAACATTTCAAACGTCTTCGTAATTGATTTCTTCTGCAGGCCTAAATCGAATCCACCCTTCACCACGACTAAAGTCTTTTGAACAAAAACTAAAACCAACGTAATCCGACGATTGAAGTCCTTCTGTAGCCTTCTGAATAACCTGATTAATAGCCTCTCTCACCCAGTCAACCGGTTCAACTCCTTCAGGCACAGGTTTCAGCCTAAACGCCAATGGACGACCAACTACATTGTATCTTCCAACTTTCTGAACGGTATCCTTAATAATAAGAAACTTTTCCATTTTAACTAGACATGTCCTACACTTCAAGAGACTGATGCGAAATGACTAAACTGCTGTCTGTCACCTCTATTTATAACCTCGGTAAAATTGTATCAACATGTTTTTATTCGCCATATTGGAAAACCCATTTTATTTTTTTAAAACTGATTTATAATTTAAAAAAAGGGGGCGAAACATTTGTTAAAACAATTTGTATATTAATTTTGAGACCACTATCAGTTTTCAATATGATTCATATATGTAAAACTCTTACCCCCTCTATTTCCACACCCTAAGGGCAAAATTTTCGTAAATGCCTTAACACTTGTTTATTTGTTCCAAGCCAAGAATTTGCCTACCAATTTTTATATATTTTTCTCTAGCGGTTGCATTCGAAACTTACCCCCTCCATTTCTACCCCCTAGGGGCAAAATTTTCCAGAACATCAAAAACGTGTACTTGCTTATTTTAACAGAGTAAGCTTACTACCAATTTTCAGCTCTATAGCTTAAAATTATAGACAGTTATAGGTGCCGCTCTCAAAATAGTCTACACCCCTTTTTTCAACCCCTAAGTGAATTTTGAAAAATGACGAAACACGTATATTCTTATCTTATTAAAGGAACTTATATACCAATTTTTAGACCTCCGCCAGTTTTAGTTCCTGAGATATAGAAATTCCTATAAAACTTTCAACCCCCGTTTTTACCCCCTTAGAGGTTGATTTTCGAAAAATCCCTTCTTAGTGGGTGCTTACGTTATAAGGAGAAGATATCCTCAAAATTTCATGATTCTAGGATTAGCGGTTTAGGCTGGGCGTTGATATACCAATCAGTCAGTCAGTCAGTCAGTCAGTCAGGACAAAGCCTTTTAAATATATAGAGATTTGCAAAAAAAACCCAGAAACAAATTCATACTATAAACCTTAGTTGTCTTATTCTTACACTTGCCAGTTTAATACTTCTGGTTGTCAAATTAGACCGGACTAGCGCGTTGTGAATGTGTAAAATTTTTGATTTAGTTATATTTATTGCTTATGCAAAGAAGACTTTATATCATAGCGCCAAGGTTATAACTCTGCAGGATGTGCCTGAGAAACATGGTCAAAACAAAGAATAAATGGGAAAATCAATGTCAAAAAGTAAAATTGGCACAATTTAGTTGAAACTGAAATATAAGAGGATTAAAATGTTTACCTTTTTTTTTGCATTTATACATGTAGAAATACAAAAAAAACTCTGGAAAAAATGTTTATTTTGACCACCTGGCAAGTTTCTGGTAACTAACAGTAACATTAGAATGACATCTATGTCATTCCAAAAGTCAGAGGCAATCACACTCTTATGTTCATGTTAGTTACCAAGGACTTACCAGGACGTGTATAAACAATAACGTATTTAGGTTTCAGATACATCGTAAGCCTTTTATCATTAAATTTGTCCTTGATCTTCCAATTTTTTTAAATTTCTTGTTTTGACCCCATTTTTCAGGTACTGCCTGTTAAGTTAGAACTCTAACACAATGATAAAAAAGTCAATTTATTAAATGTCACAATCAAAAATTCTTATGATATGCCATAATGTGACATATACTTTATTTGCCCACTTATTGCCATATTTTTAATACCTATATTATTTTAGGTTATTGCAGGATATTATATCAACGCACTGAAATTAGTGGGAGGTTGTTTGTCATAATTGCGTTGTGATTTGGGTACTGAAAATAAAAGTGTAGAAAAAATTCAAAAAGCAATGTGTGAACTGTTTAATACTGAATCAGAGAGATCATCATTTATATATGGGAGAAGTACTCATAATCAACGTATAGAAGCTTGGTGGTCAATTCTTAGAAAAGATAACTCACAGTTTTGGATGAATTTGTTTGAGGTTCTAAAGGATGATGGACTTTTTGATGGAACCTTTATAGATAAATCCCTTATTCAGTTTTGTTTTATGAAGCTTATACAGGTAAGTAATGAGCATATAATGAAAGTTAAGTTAGGTAAGCTAATTATATTTTGGGATGACTATGCTTTATCGTGGTGTTAAAATCTGCTATGGGAAGCATTGTATAAAGGGGGTGTTCTAGATCCCTTGCAGATTTTTTGTATTAAAGTTATTTTTGGTAAAAGCTTATAAAAATCTTTACGATTTTTGTTATTTTCATTTGTTGGTGACAATCATGGTTTTATCACATTTTTGCAGTCCAGACGGATAAAAACCTACTTGTACGTATGTAAGTATATATGTAACAATTTAAAAAAACACTCCAACAAGGTTCGAACCAACAACTGAACATTCTAGCAATTCATAAATGGTACCCTTACCCACCACAAATTTTTGTTAAATGCGTCGCTTTTGGACGGACAAATATATATTTGTCCATCCGGAAGGCTAAAAACCTATTTTTAAGTCCAAACGTAATATATAATTAAAAAAAAGTTGAGACCCCAGCAAATATCGAACCAGGAACCAAATGATCTAACGATTCTTAAATGATAGCCTTACCCACTAGACTACTGGCCTGTGGCAACTTTTTGTTGAAAACGGGGGTACCCGTCGCTTTTGGATGGACAAAAATTCGTCCATCTAGACGGGCAGATAGTCCGTTTTTTTTATAAAAAAATCTTTATTATATCAGTGTATTTTATAACTTTGACTCCAAAAGTAGAGACTTTACTACGTAAAATAATACAAAGTTAATTTGTTTTCTCTCACTTTAATTATTAAAGTAGTTACTGTAGTTTCGTATAGTACTACTACAGTATCAAACTAAATAACTTAAAACTACGGTGTACAATTTAAATATCATGAATTTGTTAAAGAATTACCTAAACCAACAAATTCATGATAATACGTAAATTCTACACCGTAGTTTTCAGTTATTCGGTTTGATAATGTAGTAGTACTACGGAACTGCATTCACTACCTTTATAATTAAAGTGATAGAAAACAAAGTAACTTTCTATCATTTGAAGTAGTAAAAATTAACTATCACGAAGTAACGCACTATTTAAATTAGTGACTTTTGTCACCTTTTCAACAATTAGTGGCACAATTAAAAGTTTTGAGTTAACAAATTTATACAGGGTGCACTGAAATTTTGTAACACGTTAATAAATTTGAAATTTCGATTTTATATTTTGCAGATATAAAATAACGTTTGCTATCATAAAATATTTATAAATATAAATTGTATAGGTGTGTATATTCTAAACAAACTATATCAAAAAAAAAGCAAGAATCTATTTTTTCGGCTTTTATCAAAAAATACCTTGGCACGGAAAAAAATAATTTTAAGGGTATTAATAATTTCTCGGAAGTAATGAAATTAAAAAAATACTAGGGGCCAGAAAATACACTGAATATAATACTTCTATTTGACATCATTATACGATCCAGTCATTCCAATAGAAATGTTTCAAGAAGCTCATTTAAACCGTATATTAACGAAGATATTTTTACTTTAACTTTACCTAAAAATTTATTTTGTTGACGTCGAGGGCCCATCAGTTTGGTAGTTTACCTATCTAAAATTTTTTTAGCAAGATCTTGACCAGGTCGTGTTTGAATGGAATGTTCATAAAATAAGAACCTCCAGAAACAGTATTTCTCCAGTTGGAAGACCATGTATTATGTACGAGATGCCACAACTATTTCAGACAAGAAGTTATTTGGTGGAAATTCCTACATTTGCTTTAGATGGAGTTACATCTGAATGTATTTTCCACGATTATCCCTGTGACAGAGACCTTTTTCAATTATGTAATATACTGATGCTTGAAAATGGATTATCTCTTAAAAATGATCCCCATGATGCTGTGGACTTATATACTCATTTAAGAACCATATTAAAAAGTGCTTTAAGTTAGTAATGTATTTAAAAGTATAAAAAATAGGATTTAAAAAATTACAATTTGGAAAGTTTTTTGTTTTTATTTAGATAATAACGATTTACTTTAATGGTAAAGAAGAGTTAGAGTAAAAGTACAAGGTGATCGAATAATGTCCCTCCCTCACTAACTTATTTGCATTTAATTTTAGAGAAATTTGTTTAATAGAAAAGTAGAAGGGTTTATTATAAATAAAATTAACCGATTTGAAAACTTGTCGCGTATTTATTCAAATGTACCTCATTACGATAAGTTATAAGCAGGTTTATCACGTGACAAGCTTTTAAGTCAGTTAATGGCCACGGGGACACATTTGTATTTGATAGCAGATTTTACCTTACGTCGATGTAAATCAGACCTGGATTATTTATTTTCTACATTCTAGTACGTTTTAATAAAAGCTTGTTTTTTTGAAAAAGTTTTTTTACTTACTTTTATTACCTCAAATTTAGTCATCTCTTCTGTTATCTCTTGTCAGTTAAAACGGAAGTTAAAAAAAGCGTAGATTATTCTGGAGGGAGCTTTCTTTATATGTTTAATATTAAGTTTAAAGATAGTTCCGGTTGAACCGAAAACAGGAAGTTAGAAAAAGGGCCCTATTTTGTAAACATACACTTCAAAAAACCTAATCTGACTTAAATGTTTCTTTATAAAATGTTCATTATGAATACTGAAACTAAAACGCCTCGTTATATTACCTGCCATCGCGTGAAGAAAAACACTTTTCACACTTGGTAAGTAAAGTACTATTAATCCTTGTGTTTTAGAAATTAAACCATTTTTTCCGTTATGTGAGATGTTTGCCTAATTTTTGGAAAATAAATATTCCCTTATTTTATGGCTTCTGTGTTTTTTTTTTTAATTTTTGGCTTTACAATGATCCATCTCCCTTCCAAACTTTTCATTCGCTTTAAAATAAAAAAAAAATCGTTTATTGCTCGGCCATTAAAACATACGTATAAAGTAAACATAAGAATTTATAAAACTACGTTGGAAACCATCATGCAAAATCCATCACCCAAATATTCGAATAAAGGACGCTATTTAATTCCTCTCTGAAATCCTGATAATTTTCGTAGGTTGCAGGCAACTCCAACGTAAATCCGCAAGTGTGTCCAATGGGAGTCCTTCTGACTCCTTCCGACTTATTGAAGGTTAAGCGGACGCCCCCAAGACTTAACACATTGGACCCTGTGCAAAAGCGTAGAAGTGCACATATTTTGCTAGTGTCGGATTATTTAATACATTTTTTTAGATAAGAAATTATTGTTACCTCCTGAGAAGATAGCCCACTCGGATATGTAAGAGCAGAAAGAACGTTTCCGATGGAGGGATTGAACTTTTCATAAACTCTCTGTAACTCTTCCTTAAAAATTAGATTATTTAAATGTATTTTCCAGTTGTCTATAATAAACATAAGTTTTTGAATTAACTTCTTGTATGATATGTCATTCACAATTTCGGCGATGTTTTTTTTGTCGGGCTTCCATCTACAGTCGTAAGTCTCCAAAATACCTAAAAGTCCTTCTTTATCTGCTTCATCGAAATTTGTGAGTGCATCCTTTACTACATCTGCATCTGTTTGGGATAGATATTTTAGAAACTGTTTTGTCAAATCAGAGTAATAAAATCCATATAAACAGTATTCCATAAAAGCTGGAGTCAACTTAACTGCAAAATAATTTTGGCCAGTGTATCCCTTATACATTATTTTGCTTATACTGAGCCACTTTGCTTCATTAAAATCGTGCCTCAAAACAGGCACCTTGTATGTGTAGCCTGTTGTGCACTTTTCGTAAAAAGTGTCCCAAGATTCACTTAACACGTCGCGATAAAAGCCACCAAAATCCAAACCCAATTCTCTTTTTCCATTAGGCAAAAGAACTTCAAAATCTATTTCTGTTTTGAGGTTACTAATTTTTATAAACTCCTCAATTATTTCATTAAATACTTGTCCTCTATGAAGTTTAATTTTAATCTTTGAATCAGCAGCATTGTCAACTGCAGCTTCTTCTCTGGCATCTTCAATAGATCCAAGAATGTAGGTAGTTTCTTCTCTAAGAGCTTCATTATTGGTAACGTCACTATAGGTACCTTCATCATTAGTAGCGTCACCATTAGGAAATATTTCGTAGTTTTGATTGTATTCAGGAATATTTACAATGTCCTGTATTAGTTCTAGTTATAACTGCATTAAATTTCGATCATTGTCGTCAAATTGAAGCGAATATACTAGATTTTCAGGACCTACAAAATAAATTTTTAGATGAAAATAAAACAGGTACACATTTTCAAAAGATTTCTAATGTCAGCGTTTCGTAATAGACAGTTTAAGATTGCCATTAAAACTTTGAAAAGATGATCTTTTGCGCACTAAACTGAAGCTTTTAAGCATAGCGTGTTTAAAATTTTAATGACATATATTTTTTATTTACTTTGCTCTGATAAGAAATAGGGTGGTTCTGTACTGTGTTTTAAGATCAATGGCCATTTTGTGATTTAAATTGTGATACATTTAGCGGATTTCAGTTCCTGCATTTTGGAAAGTATCTAAGTTTTTGATATATTTTTCGTGCCACATTTCATACATTTTATATTTTAACAATATTTTAGGGGGACCACCCGATATATTATACTTCTATTTTTTATTTGCCATTTCCCAGATCTAAGTCCAACAGTTTTTGAGATATTTATTGTTTAATATGCAATACCTTACCTGCAAATAAAATTTACAAAATAAGTTTTTCATGTAAATACATACCTTGGTTTTGTTTCCAGCGTTTTGTCTTGCTTGTATCTGATTGGCAACGCAAAGTATAAAATATACCTATTCATGTCACCAATCGGAATGAAGTAAAGCAAAACGCTGAAAACAAAACGAAGGAATGGAAAAAATGACTTTTAAAGCATAATTTTCATAACTGCGTTTTGCGTTGCTTGTATCTGATTGGCATCGCAAAATTTAAAATTTATGTCTGTCATCAGGTTTACCAGAGTGAAGCAACGCAAAACACTGGAAGCACAATGGAGGTATGAAAACGAAGCTTAAAAGTGCACTATGTCGTGCGTCCAGTAAAAGTGTATATATGAGGTGTTTTGTTTTAAATTATCGAAAAAATTTCAAATTTATGAAATTTTGCACATAAAATACTAAATTTTCTTATGTGTGAAAGTTTAGAAATTTGATCTAATCTTAGGCATATAAAATAATAGTTTTTAAAAATTCCCCCTGACCCATTAAAGTTAAACCTTCTGAAAGTTTACAAATTTCAGTAGACCAGTTGGGTTTGGTTTTGTTACAGTCATTACCTTGACTATTTTGAAAAGACTTAACTGTCCTATTGTTGAATTATTTATCATTTTAAGTCAAAATAAATGTTTTTATGGCGTAAAAGTTTTTAGTCAGTCTGACTGATAAATATAGGGCCTTAAGTTTATTAAAATTTTAACCAAAAAATGGCCATATGTACATCTTAAAAACACTGTGTGTAGACCACTATAACTCTTTTTTAAAGAATGGTCTAACAAAAAATCATGGATTCAGAAAATGCTTTAAGAAGGAATATACTTAAGTATACAGTGTCTCAAAAGTACTTATAGCATTTGATGTCAATTTTTTTGTATAATGGAACACCCTTTATAGGGGCTAAGATAATTCGTGCCTAAATAGAGTTATCTTGTATAAGGTGTATTAAACGAAGTGTGCACTATTGCTAACTTGCCTTTTATCGGAGCTACAGTATCACGGTAATCTTGATTTAAAGATGGAGTGGGAATTGCTACATCTCTTGACCGCAAATTGTAATTTCCATTTGGGAATACACTGGAGTTATGGCTATTAGCCGAGGAAATAGTGGACGGAATATATTCATCGTCATTTTCATCTATTATAACGATGTCTTTTGGACAAGTTGACAAATAAAATCGGAGTGTTGTCATGGCTGACAACTCGTACATTTCCTGAACGTCCAAATCCATGTCAAACCTATGACTTTTAAAGTCGAATAAATTACACTCAAATAGAAGTAGTGGACCCTCTGTAGACAGTCCATTTGGAAAAAAAAGCTGCTTAGCTTTTTCCAATATACAGGGTGACGCGGATCTAAATGTACATACGATACCATAAGATAGAGACCACCTTGGGGGTTCTAAATCACCCACATTTAGTAGTCCAATCTCTAACCTTTACCGAGATACAGGGTGTTTTATAAGTTTTGCCTAAAATTTATTTTTGTAATATTTATGTAAGCACTTGAAATAAAAAATTCATAATGGGTAAGAATATTTTGTACAATTTGTGGGTTTAAAATGCCATATGCAAAAGTTCTGAAATCCAGGTCCGTACTTAAAATAAAATTAGTTTTTAGTTTTTTTTAAATTCAACACCCTGTATATCGGATTTTTGAAACTTGTAATTTCTACTCCAAACAAGCATAAACATATGATTCTATTGACATGGTTTTCAAAGTTGCCGCACCTACCACGAAGTCATAAAAAATAGGCGTTTTTAAGAAATCAATGAGAAAGTACATTTGAAATAAACAAAATCTGCTAAAAAATAGTTGGTAGTCTTAGAAAAGTGTCCATATTGACTAGAAATATTATGCACTACTTGTCGGATTAAAATGACATACGAAAGTGATAGAATCCAGGTCCTCACTTAAATAATAGGCCCATCTGTAATTTTCGAAATTTGACACCCTGTACATCAAATTTTGAAAAAAATGCATTTGAAAGGAGCATAAAAACTGAAATTATTGACATGATATTCAAAGTTGCCACACTTATTACTTTATCGTAGAAAATAGTACTTTTGCAAATCTACATTTGGGTAAATTGTTTTATTAACAGTATTAATGGTTAAAAACAATAAGGATTGAATTCAAAAAATTGGAAATAAGTATTAATACCTAGAAGTGTGAAGAAGTCAATGGCGGTCATTTTGAAAATCTTCTAAAATAATTTATTTTATTGTTAAATTATGTGTTTTTGAGGAACAGTATGCCTTGTACTATGTATTGTTATCTTTGTGTTATTTTAATTAATTGTTGTTGATTTAGGTTTATTTTAAGTTGTTGTAGGTATTAATATTTATTCCCAATTTTTCGAATTCAATCCTTATTGTTTTTAACCATTAATACTGTTAATAAAACAATTTACCTAAATGTAGATTTGCAAAAGTCCTATTTTCTACGATAAAGTAATAAGTGTGGCAACTTCGAACATCATGTCAATAATTTCAGTTTTTATGCTCGTTCCAAATGCATTTTTTTTTTCAAAATTTGATGTACAGGGTGTCAAATTTCGAAAATTACAAATGGGCCTATTATTTAAGTGAGGACCTGGATTCTATCACTTTCGTATGCCATTTTAATCCGACAAGTAGTGCATAATATTTCTAGTCAATATGGACACTTTTATCAGGCTACCAACTATTTTTTAGCAGATTTTGTTTATTTGAAATGTACTTTCTCATTGATTTCTTAAAAACGCCTATTTTTTATGACTTTGTGGTAAGTGCGGCAACTTTGAAAACCATGTCAATAGAATCATATGTCTATGCTTGTTTGGAGTAGAAATTACAAGTTTCAAAAATCCGATATACAGGGTGTTGAATTTAAAAAAAATTAAAAACTAATTTTATTTTAAGTACGGACCTGGATTTTCGAACTTTTGCATATGGCATTTTAAACCCACAAATTGTACAAAATATTCTTACCCATTATGAATTTTTTATTTCAAGTTCTTACAGAAATATTACAAAAATAAATTTTAGGCAAAACTTATAAAACACCCTGTATCTCGGTAAAGGTTAGAGATTGGACTACTAAATGCGGGTGATTTAGAACCCCCAAGGTGGTCTCTATCTTATGGTATCGTATGTACATTTAGATCCGCGTCACCCTGTATAACTACATTTGGTGTCTTTACTAACTGATATCCTTCGAGTCCCTCCACCAAACTTGGCCCGCACTTGCTTGTACTCGTTTGTTTTTCTGCTAAAACACATCCATCCAATTTCTACAACTCTTATTGTCTTTGTGCTAGAGACTCTCTTTTTAGAATGATGGTCAGACTTATCCAAGCTGGTTTTATTTCTTTTCTCATTTGAGTCCATTTTCTCTTTTATTTTTTCAATCAGGCTGCGTTTCTGACTTTGAGCTTTCAGGCTGCGTTTCTGACTTTGAGCTTTCTTCTTACAAAACCCAGTAACCGCCACCCTATCTCCTAATTTTGGTAACAGTTTTTTCAAGTCTGTTTCAGACATTTGCAAAATAACTCCACAATCTACCTAAAAATAAAATGTCATTTAAAACTTCTCATGTTTTATTAAAACAACAAAATATTAATTTGGCCAAGCAGAGTAGAATAATAGGGTTACTACAGAATGCAAGGTTTTTTCTCGGTTCTTATAGTATGGTAAATAACCTAAATTTTAAAATGTTTAGCTTTGATTTTAACATCAACCAATTAATTAAAGCAACCGACTGGACTATTTTTCTTTGAAAAATTATCTTGCGGCAATAAAATAAATGGAACTGACTAGGCCGAAACACAGCTACTTCCAAAACAAAGTTTTTAAATTAATAAAAACTTTTTCCCTTAGTGCACTTAAAAAATTTTTTAAACATTGGTCATTTTTTTGTCCTTTCCTTTCGATATTTTTTTATAATTGTTTTTGTTATTTAGACGGTTGCCGAAAACATTACAAGGACTTGCCTCCGAAACGAGTTGTTTTTATGAACGTGTAAACAAAATTCAAAGACGAGCTGTAGGTGAAGCTCGCGGAGACGCGTAATGCTGAAATTTTTTTTTACAATTTCCACTGACGTCACAAGCGAACAAAATTTGGCAAATGTGTGTCTTATGTGATCCAGTCTAGGAAGAGGGGGTAGGGGGAATATTTACTTCCCGATGTTTTCAAAACAAAGCCAAGGGCGACGAGAATTTTAAAATAAATACTTATATTATTTAATTGTACTTAAATAACTGTTGCATATTATTGATTACATATAATCAGCGAATCAACCAGAGAATATGTTATTGTAGTGGCAACATTGCTCGAATGACGTGAGAGCTTTGAAAGAGGCCCCGACAGAAAAAGGTGAGTTAGCGGCTTTTAAAGTTTTTTTTTACTTACCACGTCATTGTCCATTCTTGCACAATATTTACGCCACGATGGTACTATAGCACTAAAGAATAGCGTCAGGACAGGCAAAATATATATTTTTCTACAAATTCCGACTTCAATCTCGGAATTCCGAGATTAAAGTCGGAATTCCGAGATTAAAGTCGGAATTCCGAGTTTAAAGTCGGAATTCCAAGATTAAAGTCGGAATTCCGAGATTAAAGTCGAAATTCCGAGATTAAAGTAGGAATTCCGAGTTTAAAGTCGGAATTCCAAGATTAAAGTCGGAATTCCGAGATTAATGTCGGAATTCCGAGTTTAAAGTCGGAATTCCGAGTTTATTTATTTTTTATTTTGCCGTGGCAGTTCTACGCCTTCGTAGTAATCTGCTTCAAGTCGACCAGCAATTCGCTGGTTGTCGACCGCAGTTTTCTACTTCTCGGACAGTAATTTTCCTATTTTCGACACACTTTAGTCATACTAGAAATTTTAATAAAACTCTTATCGGCAGGTAGGTACCTACCTATTTTAAATAGGCAATATATTTATTTATGGTAAACTAACAAATTGGTAAAGTCTTTAGAAACTGAGAATACCCACAAATATAAGGACGAGTGTAATAATGTTGACCACACTACATAAAAATATTTGAATATAAAAACATTTAAACTAAAATGCCTCATTACTCATAGATACAACTTAAAACTTTCATTAAAACTCTTAAAACTGTAAAACCTAAATTAATACTAGAGTAAGTAGCTACATATTTTTGTCTTATAACTTAAGAACGTGTAAAACATATATATTCTTTGGTTGAAGCTTCTTTATAACTAAGTCCTATTAAGTCTGTACAACGCAAGTGAAACCACTTTGGGCACTTATCACATCCTATATTTTTATTATTTTCGTCCTCTGTATCACTATTCAGATCAGTTTTGCAATCAGCACACTTAACTATTTCTTTAGACACATTTGACTTCCTTGGTAGTTTTCCTTTCTTCTTTCCTTCTCTTTATATTTTCTGATTTTTCTTTCTTCTCAATTTCCTTTCGGTTTTGATAATTTCTTCACATCTGGGCACTTATTATAGCCTTGGGTGATTTTTCCTTTCCCTGTTTTTTTTCTGATATTGCAATGTCATTCGGAATTTTATATTTAAGTACAGTCTCGAATGAAACATCCAATGGAATATATTGAATGTTTTTATCACGATCTTGCGCTACTGGACGGATTTCTGTTAGACACGTCGAACTTTCACCTTTACTTGTACCGACTTGAGGATTACTGTTGTTGTCATTAGAATTAGACAAATTTTCATTTGCGGTGTATATCACCTTCCCATTATTAGGACTCGAATCATTTTGAATTTCTAAAGCATTATTTTCCAAATGAATTGCTTGAATCTGACATTCTGTTGGCGGCAATTTTTGTGGAGAGTTTTTAATATCCTGATTTTGAATTTAAGATTTGCCCTTCCTTGTTTAGATTCTGCTCATTAATAAATTTTTCAGTGTTCCGTTCTAAAATATTTTTGGCTGATTGATTTTGGCAATTGCTTAAAATGTAAATTATCTTCTAAAATGGTATGGTTTGTCTGAATATGGCGTTGTACAGGCGAAAGTTTTTGTGGGGAGTATTCAGTGTCCTGATTTCAATCTAAGATTGACCCTTACTTATATGAATTCTGATCACTAACGGTTGTTTCAGCGCCCTTTTCTAAACTATTTTTGGCTTGATCCTGACAATTTGTGGATGTAACTTTTCAGAATCAGGGTCTGAGTGTGAATTATTTTCTATAAGAATTTGAAGATCATGGTTAACAAACGCCTCTTCATATTCTTGAATGTCAGAGGTGGGAAGTTCTGAGATGACTTCGGTGGAAGTACTTTGGAAATCTTACATTGGTAAAACGGTGCCCACTAAATTGCTGTATTTGTTGACGTCGTCCGGATGCTCTAGATAATATATTTCTTGCAATATAAGTTGAGCATTTATTCCATAGTCACATAATTTTCCCTCTATTTTTTTAATTACTTTTTTTGACCCATTCCTTTTACTTTTCTTAATTACTTTTTTTTTTGACTGAATGAATTTCGAAAGCCGTTAATTGGTCTTGCTCTGTTTCATGATTGGCACCTTGTTGTTTTTCAAGAAAATTTTTTACGCATTTAGTATAGTCTACGTTGTTAGGCTCAAATGGATACAACCCGCATTTTCTAAAACCATTTTTTATACAATCTTCCATATTAATTTCGTCCATTCGGATTTCGTCCCACAACGCTACTTCATAATCAATAGGCAAAAAAGTTAATCGTAAGTGATAAACTAATTCATCCCGACTATTTATCAGGTTTCGAACTGAGCGAAACCATATTAAAACGTCTCCTTCAAATAATTCGTGAGAAAAGTTGAGCAGTCCTTCTCTGGGTATTTTATAAGCCAGGCAGAATTCTTTGACTCTTTCCAGAAAGCTATGTAAGCTTTGATTTTTAGCTTTAAATTTTAAATTTAAACGATTTATGGGGGGTAACTTATAATTATCCTGACTATTAATTATGGAACTACCTACCGGATGGTAACTTGGTATTGATCTAAACTGCGAGCTATTGCCTAAGCTTTGTGAAAATGGAAATGGCGCAGGAGCATTTAAGCTAGCTAAGAAACCATTTGCCAATCCTGAACTCTGATATATATTGGGGTGTAATTTCGAATTCGGGTTAGATATTTGCTATGGCTGAGTTGTCTGTCCATGGCTAGATAGGCATGTGTAGCTTATAATGTTTTGGCCATTATTACTACTCATATGTTGAATATTTACATGCGGCATAAGAGTAGTGTGCTTGTGTGCGCACCAGACCAAACGAATCCAAATCCAAAATCCAAATCCCCCCACTCTTCACCCCACCAAAATCCCCCCACTCTTCACCCACCAAATCCCCCCACTCTTCACCCACCAAATCCCCCCACACTTCACCCACCAAAATCCCCCCACTCTTCACCCCACCAAATCCCCCCACTCTTCACACCACCACTTCCCCCCACTCTTCACCCCACTCCTCTCCCCTCTCCAAAAACAAAAAAACAAAAACAAAAAAACAGACAACAAAAAAACACTCTTCACACTACCAAATCCTACCACTCTTATATCAAATCCAGCTCCAAATGAGCTTTCTAAACCATTCCTCCTACCAGCTTTCCTCCTCCAAGATCCGGATTGGTTGACCCCCTTCCAGCAAGGTGTGTTCTAATTTCCCACTCCAAACTCGCAGGGATAGGAGAGAAGGGGTTGTAGCATAAAAGGTTGAAAATTTCAGCTAAACGATATTAGTTCTGAAGTAATACAGTGTCATACTAAAGTCAGAATAAAGTAAACAATGGATTTACAATCCAAATTGTATATTTATAATGGTACTCCATTAAATGCGCAACGGGAAGAAATAGAATCCATTCATAAGGAAGAAAAAATTTATTTTCAAAAAACTACTGGTTGTATAGCCGAGGATAGACTTAATACTCTTGTGGATGTTGACCGCTACAATTACGATGATGAGGATGAAGATGAAGATGACTCCGGCACCGAGGAAGAAGTTCTGGGAAGTGGTTGTGGAGAAGAAGGGTTAGTGAAAATTAAAAAAATTAACGCTTCAGAAGCTGTGAAAGAGAACTATTTAAAACGTAAAGTGTGCGTAATGCAATCATACATATTAATCACATCCATGGCAGGTGGCATGTACAGTCTGTGTCACGAGTGTTACTTTTTATTAGCCATAGAACAACAACGTGGTAAACACATACATGTGAACACCCATTATAAGCGTGCCATGGATTGTTGTAAAGATGAAATTAAATGTAAAGTGTGTGAGCAAGTTCTACATATGATTATTTTATCAGACGTCTGTGTAATGTGTAACAAACCGGATGTGAAGAAAATCACAAACCATAAAATTGAAAAAACAACTTTAGAACAATTCTTATAATTGTATAATAGTTTTACATTGCTGGAGCACACACTTCGATGCTGCGATATAAAAGGAGGGAATAAAGCTTGTGATTTTAGAGAAGCACTATGAAGAAGGTTACATTTAACGAAAATATGAATAAAATCCATGTATTGTGTGCATGGAAGTTTGCTTACAAAGCAGCACGCCAGAATGATTATGAGCAGTATGTGTTGGATAGATACCGTTTTCAAAATAGACTTCAATATGCTGAGAATCTTTTGAAGGATGTTTTGGATGAAAATTACAGAAATAAAATATACAATGAACGTTTTAAATATTTTTTGTTGTATTAGTGGTTATGCTACGACGATACTACAACCAATTCAAGCTCATATCCTCCCACCTCGCCCATGTGGGCTTGACTTGCAGTACTGGGTGGGGAATATCTATAAATTTATACGCACACGGTTTCTGAAACATTAGTTGCTAGAAATATGATTCAAAAACGAAAGCTGGTGGGTTGCAGAAAATCGGTGAAAAAGCTTAAACAAGAAGACAGAAGCAGATGCCCTGTTTGTTTATATTCCATGAGAAGAGAAGAAATTTGCACACCCAATTCGTGCAAACACAAATTTTGTATAAAGTGTTTAACAGAGTGGACGAAAACAAACGCACATTGTCCTCTTTGCAGAAGATTCTATTTCTCAATTGTTTTAAAAGAGACTAAGGAAAAGATTCTGGTGAAGAAAAATGACAATGCTGATCAAGCTCTAGTGATATTGTTGTACATAAGTGACATGAATTTAATATAGATATATCAGAAGTAAATAAAACCATGTTGTTAAATATAAAGTTTTTTTATTTTATTTTATTATATTACATCTTTTTTTAATATCCAAGAATTGTGTGATTTATCCATTCCCAACCATTTAACATAAACTTTATTTCCCTTTCTTCTTAGCACCTTTTCCACGAGATACACGTTTGAATGTTTGACTTTCTGCAACTCCGGTTCATAAAAACTACCTAAAATTATTTCATTTTTGTCATCTGTCAGCAAATATGTTCTTGGGTTGGTTAATTTAATTTCTTTAATTTGAAAAATTTCATTTGACCAGTTTGGTGTATAGCCCTTTTGAAAAGCCTCCCTGTATTTACTAACCCTAACATAATCCCCTTGTTTAAATTTTGATTTTCTGGGGTCAATTGTTTTTATATTATTATAAGTTGATTTTAGAACATCTTTTTCATTTTCTTCATTTATATCTATAGGTTTTAATCCTGTTGTTCTATGTTTAGTTGTATTATACTTAAAAACAATATTATTTAGGATATCCAACCATTTATAATTGCCTTGCAAGCTAAACTGTTTCCACATGAGAGTTTTTAATGTTCTGTTGACCCTTTCAACAATCCCCGCTTTGATAGTGGAATATGTACTGTAGTGATTAATGTTATATTTTTCCATTAATTTATTAAAGTTTTTGTTGAAAAATTATCTTCCTTGATCTGTATGTATGTTAGTTGGAGTAGTTTTCGCAAGCTTTAAAATTTTTTCCATAGCTAAAGTTACTTCCTCAGCAGTTTTTCTTTTAACAGGTTGAACCCAAACATATTTGGAAAATGTGTTTATAACAACTAAAATATATCTATATCCTTTATTTAGTTTTGCATAAGGTATCATTTCCACCAAATCAGCTTGCCATAAATCGTTTAAATTTTTAATAATAACCCGTCGTCGTCTAAAATTTTTTCTAGCAGGTTTATGTAACTCGTTGACTAGATCTTCCTTGATGTTAGGTTGTGCAGACATGATAATTAAATGTTTAGTTTGTTACTTCTACAGGACATTTTATTAACAATTCACCATAAAAATCTTCTAAATGACTACTTTCAGGACGATGAAAAGAAAGAACATCCCCTTTCTTTAACCGAATACCTACAGGGTCGGTGATCTTTTTTCCATTAATTTTTAAGAAAACATATTTTTTCGGGTATTCTTCAGAAATTATAGTAGCAGATTCCATAGGAAAAACATATGTAATTCGTTTGTCTTGTAATAAATGGTAAACTCTATCGGATAGAGTAAATTCCCATGAAGGGTAACACCAAATTATACCAAAGTTTAACTGCACTAAGGTCAACAACTTTTATAATGTTATGTTCTTCAGATGAAAATTTATTATCCTTGCCAAAGATGTGGGAACCAAACTTGTCAATAGACATGGTTGTTGCCAGCGGTAGAATAAGGAATAAACATGTGAGAATTAGTATTTATTTAATTATTTTTGCTTCTCTTAGTTCTTCTAAAATCGATATTATTTCATTTTGATGACCAGTATGTCCAGCCATCTGCGATGACATCAACAATTTCAATCTATCTATGATTTCGTTTGGATCGTCATAATAAACGTAATCTAATTTCTTTTTTGATAAATTTAACATAGCTCCCCCCTTTCCACTTTTTGTAGACAGATTTCTTGTAGAACGCGGTCTTTGTGGAGGTAACAAACGTGAAGTGCTTGGTAGTATTGCACGATAACCTGTCTCTGTTGTGCTTCCACGTTTTAATATACCTTTTTGTAATAAGTAAGGTTTAACTATTGTCAAGTATTTAATGTCGGTCGAACCTTGAATTTGACTATTAGGATCAAAATTTCGTCTATATGCATTTGTCCTATTCAAAACATCCAAAGAATTTTCCATATCATTTGATGTATAACCAACAGGTTCTTTTTTAAAAAGAAGCTCATACAATCCAGGTGTTCCCTCATACCTAACTCCTTCAACTTTAAAATCTTTTCCTATGAAATCCACCACAAAATTAGCAATCTTATATTTATCTGCATCAACATCATGGCTAAACCCATATTTGTTATCAAATTTGCTTTCCGTGTCTTTTATTAGCCCATCCACGAAAGGTCTTAGAAGTGAATGATATGCTTCCAAATATTCTTCATAAGCAGGTGTTCTTGTTAATTCTAAAACATCTTGTCGCAACTCACCTATAGTTGGTTCAATTGTTGTTTCAGGGCTTGATTCTCCTAACTGTTGCCAATCTTCAAAAAATACTTCTTCATCTCCTAAAAGTGAGGGCATGTGTGTTGGAAGATATGTACTATATGCATTTGATTTCCTTTGATTGACCTCTGGCGTAGGAAATTGAAATTTTGGGGTCGAAACTAATTGTGGTGAATATACTTCTTTTTTAATGAACGGTTCTGTTTTAATTGTCTGAATTAACTCATGCAAAGGTTGAGTTATTGGTTTAAATTCTTTTTCCATACGAATTTCTTTATCAGATAAATCTGATTTTAAATCTTTATACTTTTGTCTAACGGCTTGTCTAGTTTTCACCAACTCTTTCGCTGTTTTTTCGTCCATCTTTACAAAAGGTAGGTTATATACTAGAAAATTATCGTTGTGTCAGAGAGTTATATAGTGGAAATAAAATTATCAAATCATTTTCTATAGCGGCCACCATTAAATTCACAGTCTTTATCAATAACGACAAAGTCATATTTATGTTTCCAACACATTGAACACAAGGTTTTAAACTCTTGAAAGCTCATGTCACCATTTACATGATCATCATATATATGTTTCAAGTTTGTAGCATCCTGTTGAAAAATTACCAAGAGGTTGGCATTATCACGTATAAGTTGTTTAGGGATTGATGAATATGTTTGACACAAATAAAAACAATCTGTATTTTTATGACGTCCAAAACAAAAATAATCCCTCATAAGACTTTGATCAGTGCATACTATATCATCAAATACAATCAGTGAGTTTGGTTTTATTTCAGTGGGTGAAACAATATCCTCAGCGTTCGATGATTCAAAATAACCAATAAACTTTAGTGGGGCAAAAAGCCTTTTTAGATATTCATATTTTGATTGATATAAGGATTTTGAGTACACATATATATTTTCAAATCTTAATCCATTAGCGTGTGTTATAAGAGAAATCATAACATTTGTCTTCCCACAACCCGATGGTCCTACTATTAAACATCTTTTACAGTTTCCACCAAATAATTGCCCATGTTTTCGATAATTATCATGACATAAATCAAAATTTTTTATCGGTAAAGAAAAATCTTGTTTTTCGATCTTCATTGTTTGAACATCGCTATTTAAGTAAGGTTATTTGCGTTTTTAAATCATTTATATATAATGATTAGACATAATAATGTCATTCACTGCGTGGAAGGACAGAGAAAAGGTAGTGGTTTATTAAATACTCTTATTAATAAATTACCAGTAGAGCTTCATATTCCTTCTTATAACTTTTGTGGGCCTGGTACAAAGTTAAATAAAAGGCTTGTCCGAGGTGATAAGGGAATTAATTTATTAGACGAAGCTTGCAAAGAGCACGATATAGCAGAAACGAGGCAGATAAAGTATTAGCTAAAAAGGCATTTAATAGATTTAAAGCTTCAGATTCCATTCTAGGCGAAAAACTGTCATCCTTGGCTGTGGCCGGAATCATGAAAGCAAAAACAAAACTCGGTATGGGAATAAGAAAAAGAAGTCATAAACGCAAGAAAGGAGGTCAAATATCCTTTAACCAAGGTGTAAGAAAAGCACGTGAAGAGCTGGTTGGAAAAAAGTTTGCTAATATAAGAAATGCTGCCGGCAAAGCTTTATCATCCATTAAAAAATTAAAAATAAAAGAACCTAAACAAAGAATTATTCCAATTCCAAAAACTGGTGGAATTTTACCTTTAATACCTATTTTTGCTGGTTTATCTGCTCTAGGAGCCCCAAGCGGGGCGCTGCTGGCATTGCGCAAGCAGTAAATTCTGCCAAAAATGCACAGAAGAAGTTAGAAGAACAAACAAGACACAACAAAGAAATGGAAAAAATATCAATTGGAAAAGGTCTTTATTTAAAACCGTATAAGAAAGGGTGTGGTCTATATTTAAAACCATATTCAAAAAACTGTTAAATTTGTTACCTCGCAAATTTGTTACCTAACAAACATAGATTTATTAAAGTATGTCAAATTATTAAAGTTGCCACATTTTAGAGGTGTCTTTATGAGAAATAAGTTACCCAAAAAAATAAAAAAATATGAAACAGGTATTATAAATTTAGATGACGATATGGGGGAAGACACTCACTGGACAGCGTATGTTACAAATAATAATAACATAATTTACTTCGATAGTTTTGGAAATTTACGACCACCAAATGAAGTTATAACTTATTTCTATAGCGATGGTAGCAACCACAATATTAAATATAACTATGATAAATATCAATCTTTTAATACCTCAACTTGTGGACAGTTATCCTTACAGTTTATTTATAATAAAGCGTAATTGTGTTTCCATTTTATTCTTATTACGACCATCATGTCGTTTACTATAGCTCTTTCCGCAAATTCAGCTATACTTCAAGCAGATTTCCATCCACCTATTTACTTAGATCCTAACACTTCCTACGTTGTCGGACTTACCAACTTTGAAACTTTTAATGCAATACCAAATATTGATAAAAGTAATAATAAAGTATATTTTGGAAAAAATAATGAATTTTTAACAATTCCTACGGGAAGTTATGAAATGGACGATGTTAATAAATATTTACAGACTGAATTCCAAAAAAGAAATATTTCATTTCACCTCTATGCAAATAACAACACATTAAAATCAACAATAAAGTCTACTACAGATATTATTTTTAAAGATGGAACAATAGGAAAACTTTTGGGTTTTAATAATGGGATAATATCTGGTGATGGAGTTCCAAGAACATCGCAAAATCCAGCAGAGATTATAAAAGTTAATTCTTTATGCATAGACTGCAGTATCGCAGAAGGTTCCTATCTGAACGGAAAGCCAGTACACATTATTCATCAGTTTTTCCCTAATGTTAGCCCTGGATTTAAAATAATAGAAAGTCCCCAAAATATTATTTATTTTCCTGTTACAGTAAAAGTAATAGATAAAATACCAATAAAGGTAATAGACCAAGATTTAAATATTGTTGATTTTCGAAACGAAACTGTAACAATAAGGTTGCATATAAAAGAAGTATAATGGTTATCCTTTATAATAGAAAAACCTTCAATTTACCCACAAAAATTAATAAAAACTATAAGAAGACTAAACACCGTAAACCAAAGATTAGTAGAAAGAGAATCACACAAGGGATAACACCTGAAAATATAAGCTTTTTGAAATCTCTAGGTTTAAAGGTTTTAGTATAATGGATATCCTTAACGTAGCAGAAGGTCTTTTCATAGATAATTCAATTGTGCATTCCGAAGTTCATGGTTATGAACCATACCTACCTACAAAATTGGGAAATAATGATGAAATTATAATACCCGTTCATGAAGTAGACAAGTATACTCTTCCTTCCGAAAGCTTTCTTTACATAGAGGGTAAACTAACAAAAGATAATAATACTATCTCAAATACATTAAAATTGATAAACAATGGGATTGCATTCCTTTTTAAAGAAATGCGTTATCAACTAAACGGTGTTACAATAGATTCAGTTAGAAATGTTGGGTTAACCTCGACAATAAAGGGATACATGTCGTATAATAAAAATGAATGCAATAAACTTAAAAACGCAGGTTGGTTTCCTTTCACAAGTTGTTGATGCAACGACAGGATTATTTAATGTTTGCATTCCGCTTAAATTCTTAATGGGGTTTTTTGAAGACTACAAAAAAATTATTTTAAATGCCAAACAAGAACTTATTTTAGTACGAGATAATTCAGACAAAAATGCCACAATTAATACTGCAGATGAAAATCCAAAAATTGAGCTTCCTAAGCTAACTTGGAATATACCTCACATTTCAGTAGCTATTCCTCAAGAATTAGCATTATCTAAAATAATTAATAAGAATACTGATATAACAATTGCTTTCCGGAGTTGGGAACTGATTGAATACCCAGAATTATTAAAAACTAATCGTCATAACTGGCCTGTCAAAACATCTATACTCGATTTGAAATTGGTTGATAGTAATAAATCATTAAAATCCGTCAAACACGTACACAGAGTGGTCCACCTAAATTGCCAAGTTTTAAATAGTATATACATTGAAAGTCTAGACCCTTTTGCATTTATTAAACTTTCCATTCCTATAGATCTGATAAGGGCGTCGAATACAAAGCTTAACCCGAGGCTCGAACAATAAGCGGTAGTATTCTACCTGTGATGTTTTGCACTCATGCACGTGCTTTCGGGTGGGTTTAAGTTTATATTAAACACAATAATTATATAATTTAGTGAACATTCGGATGTGTGGCATAATTTGTTACCCTTGTATTTGAATGAATATAATACTAATAACAATAAAGCAACTAATAAACAAGTAAATTTGGAAAAATGTTTCTATTTGAAATTCTATAAAATTTATAGTAAGTCATTACATTTCTTCGCTTTAAATTAATCATCATCAGAAAATGAAATATCTGAGGGACTGTCTTCTTCCCCTAAATTGATAATAAGTGGTTCGACCGTTTTCTCCAGTAAACTATCCAATTGCCACATTTTTTCCTCCTCCTTTAGTACATGCTCTATACATCTTTGCCACTTCCCCGCGTTGACTTCTTGAAGCGCTTCTTCAAAGAGTTTTTGAACATCACTCATTTTATAAGTGGTATTTTTTCTAGCCACATAACCTTTCACATGAGCCCATACCAGTTCGATCGGATTTAATTCGCAATGGTAGGGGGGGAGCCGAAGCACTATTATATTTTGTTTTTTGGCCATTTCGTCAACAACATATTTTTGAAACCGATGTTTATGGGTGTTTACAATTGATAGCAACTCCTTTTTAACCATATTGTCCTCAAATTGTATTTGTTTCTCCACAAGCCACTCGATAATTTTTGCTTTTCGCCAAGCAGTTGTAGGCATCTTCTCCAATCTTCTGGAGTGATACGGAGCGTTATCTAACACAATGACGGAGCCAGGTGGAATCAGCTCTATCATTTGTTCGAAATACTCCTCAAAAACATCAGCATTCATATCCTCGTGGTAATCGCCTGTACGAACTGATTGGAATGATAATAGTCCACCTTCTAAAAATCCATTGGAGCTACCGATGTGAGTTATAATTAATCGTTTTCCTTTTCCAGAGGGCGGATTTATTCCTGTTGATAGACCGTCTAAAAATGCTTGCCGGTGAGAAGTCACATTTTTGTCTGTCCATATTTTTCCAACTGTGTAGCCTTCGTTCAGCCATGTTTCGTCCAAATAGAAAATTGTTTTGTTTTCATTGCGAAATTTTCTTATTTTTCTCAAATAATTACGTCTCCAACATACTATTTCATCTTTTTCGAGCAAATGAGACTTCCGACTATGTTTTTCCCATCTAAAATTCATTTCTCTTAGAACTTTCCATAGTTTATCTCTCTTGATTGCAGGAAAGTCTTCTTTTACTGCCCCTAAAACTCTATCCAAAGTAGGGATCTCCTTATTGAAATAGAATGAATGCACCTTTCGTCTTATGATGGCCTTTTCGTCCTCATCGATCGGTATTGTTCGCCTTCCTGGAGATGGTTTTGGTGGCGTCACGGTTCCTGTCTTTTCTTCCCGCATCAGCCTGTAGATGGTTGCTTTTCCAATACCTGTCATCTTTGAACAAAGTTCCACTGCAGAATCGATACTTATTGCACTTTTTTGATATCTAAGTGCATTAAATACATTAAGCACAATAATCTTTTCACTAATGCTTAGCGCTGATTTCGCAGCTCGCTTAACTGGAATAAATCCTGAAAGACTCTCCATTTTCAAAAATTACCCAAATGTGTGTCCTAGAATACTCGCATTAGGTTTGTTCGCTCTTAAAATGACTCACAGTTTTATACCAATAAGTAGAGGTACCTAATTTTTCGTAACTACCTGAAAAGTCACATTGTGTATTAATTGTTCCCGGAATTCTCGGCATAATTATTTTTACCTGTTATGACAATAATGATTACTAAATTATTCGGATAAGTAAATAGGGTTCAAACCGGCACGTCAGGTAGGTGCGCCTATGGAATCGGCTGCTAAAAATGATTTATTACTATCAACCAATTTCAAATCGAGTATACGAAAGTTAATACCCCACGTCATGTAGCAATTGCTTTTCAAAAAGACTTAAGGGATAAATCAAAAACTGACATGTCTCTATTTTCCAACGTTAAATTACGAAACATCAAAGTATTTTTAAACTCTGAGAGATATCCCTACAACGATCTATTTTTAGACTTTGCTAAAAATAAATTTGCATCATTATATGAAATGTTTTCACAATTTCAAAAATCTTACTATGGAATAACACCTGAACCCATTTTTTCTCCAAAGGAATTTAATACTTATGCTCCTTTCGCATATATCGATTGTTCACATCAGAAAGAAACAATTGAATCCGGACCTATTGTTATGAGAGTTGAGTTTGAATTACATGATGATCTTAAAGACAAAATATCTGCCTATTGTCTTATTATGCATGACAAAGTATTTAGCTACAATCCATTAACCAAAAATATTAGACAACTTTAAAGCACATGTCTAACTATATAAAATCAATGCTCTACTATTCTTTCCTACCATTATGGGTGAAGATCTAGAACTTCGAGTATCCTACTTTTTAGAAGAGCTGAAAAAATTAAAACAACAACTACAAGAATATTCTGACAAGAAATCTATGATTAACCAATTCTCACTTTTGAAATTATGAGGTTATTAATTGTCGATGTACAAGGATTTAACATAGAAAATAAGAAGTTTATTCCAAAAGAGTTGGCTGCCTATGATGGACACCAAATATGTCACTATATCTTTAAATCACCATTTGATATAAAATACCTACCACCTGACTTACATAAACAAGCTGTATGGTTAATGAAAAATCATCACTGTATTCCTTGGAATGAAGGATATACACCAATTCACAAATTTTCTGAAATAATCAAGAATCTAACAGAAAAGGCGGATCAAGTTTATGTGAAAGTGAGAGAGAAATCCGAATACATTCGAAAATATTCATTAAAACCAGTCATGGAACTTGATGAAAATCCATCGTTACAAGAAGGAGAAGCTCATTGTTTTTATCATTCTAAATCACCATGTATATGTGCACTTACTAATGTATACAATTTATATAATAATTATTTAATGATTGAATAAAACACATAAATGAAACAAAGTTTTTTAATTGTTATAAATTAGGTTTCAAATATTTCTTGAATAATTTCAGGTGACAAAAACTTCTTTACTTCATCCAAATGCTCCTCAAATCCCATTTCTTTCATCGTGTACAGAAAAGACTTTAAATCAGAAGTATGTAAATATATGTCACAGGCTTCTGCCGCTTTTTCATATTTTCTAGCCATATCCATACATTCTTCATACGTATAGAATCTTTCAAATCCATACTCGGCTTCATGGGCAGCATCAAATTCTAAATTACTAAAGTGTTGTGATAGATTCTCTATAGCACTTGTTAGGTTATATGCTATTCGTTCACGAACATATGCTAACCACATCTTGTTGGAGAATGTACAGACTTAAAGTAAGTTCAGAGCTTTAAATATTAATTTAGGAGGTGGGAGGAATAAAAAGAAAAATATATTTTAAAATTTTATTTTTCAATACAACTCTTTACAAATTCATTACATGCGAATGATTCTACATCCTCCACAACACAATCTGAGTAAAAGTTTAATAATTCTAAAACACAACAAACATTTAAACTATTTTCCATAGGTGAAATAACATCATATACATTTTTAAACAAATCGCCATTTTTCATAGAGATTCCACTAACCAAAATATTGTAATATTTGGAAAATTCCTGGTTTTTTAAGATATCAAAACGATATTTGATTAAATTTGCCAAGTTCACTAATTCATTTATGGTATCACCAGCTAGGAATACTTCATTACCACCATCTTGTGTAATCTTGATAATTCTTGCATCCCCAATAAACACAAAGTGAATCTCATAACCATTTCCCTTCATGGGTTGCCACCCGGTGTTGTTGGAATAAATAAAGCTCATCATAATTCCTTGATTATTTAGGAAGGAGATCCATTGATCTTCATTAAAAGTGACATTTTGATTATATTTGTATCCACAGAGTTTAACAACAGGAATATATTTTCTCTCTAAGGAAAATCCAATGCTGACCCATTTGGATTTGTTAATGTAGTAGATGGTTTCACTGACGAGAGCTGCATTGCGCTTCTTACTAAACTCTTGTTGGTTTCCTGTTGGTTGATACATTGTCAGATGCTTGCTTAAAATAATGGTTGTAGAACTGTGGATGAGTGCTTAAATAAGCAAGCGTGGTAGTGGGGATAGCGAGAGTGGTAGTGGGGGTAGTAAGAGCGGTGGGGGGATTTAAACACTAATCTTATAGATTTAAACATCATTTAGCGACTAACCATGAATGAGTGTAAGACAGAACTTTTTATCGACATTCAAGGATATAACAGTTCCTTTGGACACATTCCAAAAGAATTAGCGATTTATGATGGGATTCGTTGCTCAAATTATCTGTTTAAATCACCATTTCAAAAAAATATGTTATCTGCTCTCGATCTCAAAATGATTAAATGGGCCGAAGAGTATCATGGATTGGAATGGAATTTTGGAAATATAGAACTTAATGAAATTGATGATATTTTAAAGCATATGTTAGAAGTTTACCAATCGCCCAAAATTTACGTGAAAGGGAATGAAAAAATAAACTACTTAAAAAAGTTTTTGAATGAAGATTTCATATACGCTATTCCCATTGGACAAGAACCAAAATTAAGTAAATTTAAGAAAATTCCAGAATGTTATTTTCACAAAAATGTGAATCCATGGCATTGTGCATTAGCAAACGTAAAATTGTTATATAATTATAGACATTGTTATGAATAAAAACCTTTATTATAAATATGTTTTTTTAATATTGAATTTTATTTATAATACAAATATATTTTGAATAAAATATATCCTATTGAACATATAAACACTACTAACAAAATACTTAATAATACTACACACACATTTGAACTACATTCTTCTATACAAGATTTTCTATACAACTGATTCCATTCCTGTGTCACTATTGAAGTTTTATTGAAATAATATAATCTTAACTTATACTGTACAATGGTAGAATCATTTATAATATTATCATCTATTTTGTAGGTAAATAAACCATTATTTATATTCATTCTTTTCCATGTTGAAGGCCAACTATCATTATTTACATTAGTAACAGATAGACAAATAAATGCTTCTCGAACATTATGATCAACTTGTATGAACAAAGTATTGTTAACGAATTCTGATAGAAATAGAACTGCTACTGGTAGCAGAGCCATTTTAAAAATAAAATATTTTTCCAGGGTTCTTATGTTTTATATTCGTCATGAACTAAATCTTTTAGAACATCAATTACATTATTAACTTGGTCATCATCAGTCTTGGATTTCTCTTCCAAAATATTTATATGTTTGTGCCCCCAAGCTAAAGTTCTAAAAGAATCTGGAATTATATAGCGTTTGTCATTTTTTGGAGACAAAGCATCCTTATTTTTTAATTGTGTAAACATGTCATGTAAAATGGAATGAAAAATATTCATTTTTCTAAATTTGATCTCAGAATTTTCAACTACGTCTTTATCATCTTGTTTAGTAATGGAATTTTCTATAACATATTTTTTAACTCCCTTTGCCTTTTTTTCAGATTTCTCTTCTAAATTTACACAGTAAGCTTTAGCCCCCGTCCCATAAAAACTTGAAATTGGTTTACCTGCAAATTCATCTTTCATTCGCCCTAATACTGATTTGTTTATAGTTAAATTATGTATATTGTTTTCATTGTAATTAGAAGTGTCAAATTTCTCTAAATTGTCTTGCATATCTTTATAAAAGTTTTCAGTCTCTACTTGCAAGATCAAACTGTCTGTATCCGTGTATAACAAAATTGCTTCGTCTCCATACTTGCTTTTAATATAGTCATAATAAAAATCATATAAAACGGTTTTTGATAATTCCAAGACTGTGAAGCCAACATAAACAGGTTTATTGTAAGTTATCTTTACTCTTTCCATTTGTATCGCAACCAAGATTTCATTAAATACCAAACGATTTGTAAAATTTGGTTTAGCAATCAATCTCTGCGCTCCTTGTTTTTTACCAATATTCTCCCAGTGTGTGATTAATCTAATGTCAACTCGCTTGTCAATGTGTTCTAAAGATTTACCGTAAATGGCATTATTAAATAATTTATAAGTATCCTTTTCCAACTTATTTTTAGATTTGTTCCTCATTTCGGTATTTAAATCGATGTATGGTTTAAGAAATGCAGCTTGTTTAAATTTAATAACTCTATTGTCGGGTTGCACAAACAATTTAATCACGAATTAAACTAATTAGACACTTGTAATGTGACAGCTCTCATGTTAACGTCATTGCCAAAGATGATTCTAAACATCAATTAAATTTACTACTTGATTAAAAGTTTTGTGCAACCCGCTGTATGAATTTTAGTTAATTTTAATCCGTTTTTAAGCACCTGTTTCAGATTTCGTTAATGAATAACATATTTTTCTTTATGGTTTAAATTACATATTAATTTCTTTTGTTTTGAACCTGGTGCACAAATATTTTCAGCCAAAAAAGGTAATTCGTTGTGTTTTACATGTAAATTTTGAGGAGCAGAGAGCAGGGAGCAGGGAGCAGGGAGCAGGGAGCAGGGAGCAGGGAGCAGGGAGCAGGGAGCAGGGAGCAGGGTGCAGAGAGCAGAGAGCAGAGAGCAGAGAGCAGGGAGCAGGGAGCAGGGCTCAGGGAGCAGGGAGCAGAGAGCAGGGAGCAGGGAGCAGGGAGCAGGGTGCAAGGAGCAGGGAGCAGGGAGCAATGAGCAGGGAGCAGGGAGCAGGGAGCAGGGAGCAGGGAGCAGAGAGCAGAGAGCAGAGAGCAGGGAGCAGGGAGCAGGGAGCAGAGCGCAGGGAGCAGGGAGCAGGGAACAGGGAGCAGGGAGCAGGGAGCAGGGAGCAGGGAGCAGAGAGCAGGGAGCAGGGAGCAGGGAGCAGGGAGCAGGGAGCAGGGAGCAGGGAGCAGAGAGCAGAGAGCAGAGAGCAGAGAGCAGAGAGCAGGGAGCAGGGAGCAGGGAGCAGGGCTCAGGGAGCAGGGAGCAGACAGCAGGGAGCAGGGAGCAGGGAGCAGGGTGCAGGGAGCAAGGAGCAGGGATCAGGGAGCAATAGCAGGGAGCAGGGAGCAGGGAGCAGGGAGCAGGGAGCAGAGAGCAGGGAGCAGGGAGCAGGGAGCAGGGAGCAGAGAGCAGAGAGCAGAGAGCAGGGAGCAGGGAGCACAGCGCAGGGAGCAGGGAGCAGGGAGCAGGGAGCAGGGAGCAGGGAGCAGGGAGCAGAGAGCAGAGAGCAGGGAGCAGGGAGCAGGGAGCAGGGAGCAGGGAGCAGAGAGCAGAGAGCAGAGAGCAGAGAGCAGAGAGCAGAGAGCAGGGAGCAGGGAGCAGGGAGCAGGGGGCAGGGAGCAGGGAGCAGGGAGCAGGGAGCAGGGAGCAGGGAGCAGGGAGCAGGGAGCAGGGAGCAGGGAGCAAGGAGCAGGGAGCAAGGAGCAAGGAGCAGGGAGCAGGGAGCAGGCAGCAGAGAGCAGAGAGCAGGGAGCAGAGAGCAGAGAGCAGAGAGCAGAGAGCAGAGAGCAGAGAGCAGGGAGCAAGGAGCAGGGAGCAGAGTATTACGGTTTGTTTTTGTCATACGAAATTAAAATATTATTATGATAGCAGTCGCAACATACCCGAATTCAGCATCGTCAGGAAGAGACATCACATCAAGGGCTTCAATTTCTTCATCGTTCAACCAAGAAAAATCACTTACGGGGAGACATTGACTCATACTATGTCCATACAAGTTAGTGGCATCCAAATACATGTCAGATAAGGAGTAATTAAAGGTTGTTCCTCCTCCATTATTTGTGTAAAACAAAGAAAACACACACGTGGATAGGCACTAGTTATAGGTTTATTATATCGAACAACAGGTAACACTAAACAACAAATGATATAGGTAGCAAATAGGGCAATAACACTTTAATCGATAATTATAATTTGTCTTTGGTAAAAATGAAGAAATAAAGAACTAGCAATCCGGAGCCGGTCCCGTCAACGCTGAATACCAAAGAATAAATGTTCTCCCTTTCTTTCATAATAATCCACCCAGGCCGGCTCCGTTTCACTCAACATGACATTTTTCTTCTTAAATGTCAAGTGCGTCCTTTATTACTTATCCCAAACTAAATTTATGGGACACCTGCAAGTCGATACCCGACTTGCCGGCACCAACTTATAATCTGAATATTATGTTTCTTAAAATAATAGCTAAAAATCTAACGTCACCGACACGGCCATTCTGACCTGTCGCACGTCCTCGTGCGGTACTACTCCTGTTGTCCATCTGAAACCAAATTATCACGAGTTAATACCACTACTCGTCCATCCTGACATACAGTAATTAGTCAAACAGCTGTTACAAGCGTTCGCAAACACTACAACTCTTAAATACCGCAGCAGCTCAAAGAATAGATTACCACAGCAATCCTTAACTTCGCTAACTAGCTACCGCAGTAGTCATTACAACAATCGACGTCAAAGGTGGTCGCAAACACCACAACTGGCAGCTACCGCAGCAGCCCCAAGAACAGATTACCGCAGCAATCTTTTTCACAGCAACACTAGGAACATCGTGTTCGCAAACACAATGACACAAGCTACCACAGCAGCTTCTAGGACAGATTACCGCAGCAATTTTCCCAACAGCTATCGCAACAGCTATTTTATATCATATCGCAACATGACACTAGGAACATTGTGTTCACAAACACAATGACACAAGCTACCACAGCAGCTTCTAGGACAGATTACCGCAGCAATCTTCCCAACAGCTATCGCAACAGCTATTTTATATCATATCGCAACATGATATAGACTCGAAACACCTTAATAAATGCTCAAATTTTACATTTAACAAAAATAACCATAAATAAAGATGTTTTTCTAGTGACCTACTCGCCTCTGAATTACTATCGTTATTTTCTTCAAAATCGAACATTTCTTGCTCTTGACCAGTCGGCACTGCTCTTAACTGATCGTGGACGAATTTACTAACACCCCCCTTTTCAGTTATCTTTTGTACTTCATACCTGTCATTTGGTAAAATTTTAATTATTTTATATGGCCCTCTAAATTTAGGATCTAATTTTGATAACATTCTTTCGTTACTTTTAGCATAAACAAAATCACCTACATTAAACGGCTTAATTTTTTAAAATTCAAGTATATTTTATTTAAAAAGAAATTAAATTGGCTTACAAAAAGAGAGAAAAGTATGAAATAATAATATAATTACAGACTACCTTCCACTATACAGGGTCTAGAAATATGAAATTTTCAATGACAGTGATGACCTTAAGGGGCCCTTCGGGGGCTGATTCGGCAGTATGTACCCTAGTTCATTACCTCTTTACTTTTTTTAAGCTACGCGCTTGATTACTTAAATTCAGTAAATTTTTTTGTTAATAACTTTGTTACTTTCCCAATTAAAAAGCAATAATGTTTTTTTTTCGTATCCATTATACGAAAAGTTTTCATACTGTGAACTTTGCAGGTAGATTTAAGATTAAAATTAAAGAAGACCTTCAGTGCTAACTCTGATAATAGCTTCTCGTCTTAAACTTGTCCAATTATATTTTTCCATTAAAAATCCGTTAGTATCACGAAAAATTAAAACGGCTTTCCCGTTTTTATATTATATAATTTTAGTATAAATAAATCCATGGATTTGGCACAACGGTGTTGCTACTTTAGAAAAGTTTTGAATAAACTGTCTAAAATATGAGGCTAAACCAAGAAACTGACGAACCTGAGTTGAAGTTTTTGGAATTGGTAAATTACTAAGGACTGAAACTTTATGAGGGTTTGGATACAATTGACCGCCACGGAAGACATATCCAAGATACTCGACCTCGAGTTTTAAGAATTTACACTTCTTTAGATTAAATGAAAAACCTGCCTCGACTAGCGTATTAATAACGCGGTTTAGCCGCTCAATTCCCTCTGAGACGGAAACGGATGGTATGAGTATATCATCTATGTAAACAACAGCAATTGTATTACGCAAATCACCAAGTGCCTTATCAATTGCTCGCTGATAAACAGATGGTGCATTCTTAAGCCCAAAGGGCATAGCCAGGAACTCATACTGACCATCCGGTGTCACAAATGTAGTTTTTTCAATACTATTTGGATTAACAGGGATCTGATAAAATCCGGATGCCATATCTAAAGAACTAAAGTAGAAAGCACCATGTAAACGATTAATAAGGTCACTTATCAAAGGTAAGGGGTATTTATCAGAGACTGTATTGCTGTTTATTTCACGGTAATCGCAACACACTCTGTCTGTTCCGTCCTTTTTCTTTACTAATGTGATAGGACTCGCAAACGGCGAGCAACTAGGTTGGATAATATTTGCCTCCAATAACTCAGAAACTTTGGACCGGACGATCTCCCTCTCAATTGGGGCCAGGCGATACGGCCTTCGCTGAACAAACTTATTGGGGTCCTTTAATCGAATTTATAAACTACCTGTATTTACTCTACTAGTCGGAACACCATTAGCAAAATTATTTTGATATTTCGATAACATGTCAAGTAAGGGTAATTTATCTCTTTCATTTAGATCAGTGTCAATATTTGTAAAATTTAATGGGATTCTTTCACATATTTCAACAGATTTTCCACGAGTAAAACTTAATCCCTGCGGGCTATAACAAACACTTATATTTTGAGCGATTAAATCTCGGCCAATTAAAATATCAGATGACACAATATCATCAGGTACAATATCGACGGTGGAAATGCAATTACACGTATCTACCATTACCGTAATTTTACAGGATTAACAAAAAACATTTAGTTTATTGATTTAGTAATTTATAAACAATTTTATTGCAACTGGTATGTTATTTGATTATTCTACTAGTGTTTTTATGTAGAAAAAAGTGACATTGAAGTTTTAGTTATTTTTAATGCACATACGTGGTATTGCATTAGATAACTTGTACCACAACGGCTCTTACGTGTTATTGCACCTGACTAAAAATCGAGGTAGAAACAGTCTGTAATTTAAAATATTTTATTAGGAAAGTAACATCATTTAGAGTTAAATTAAAATACGAAACTTAAAAATTCAAAAGCACATTATTTATATGGAATATTTTCATAAAATGTCCAATAGTTTTGGTCAATACATTTTTTTATTTCCTGTAGGTAATCGTATTTTTTTTTGGGTATGGGTAGTCTGCTATTAAAAAGTCTGGGAAATTTCTCCAGCAATTTTATTGTTGCTTTAGGTCGTCTCGGTAATGGCTGAAAATTCTCATCAAAGTCAATTTTGTAAAACACATTTCCATCCTGATACTTCAAAACACGTAAATCACAAACGGTAGGGTCTTCTTTTTTATTACCTGGCCTTACGGAATCAAATATTATGTCCTGTTTGAAGTTTTTAAAAAAATCGTATTTTACCGGTATGACTTCATATGGAAATGGCTTTTCTCTTGCTTGCTCAGTTATTTTATAATAATCATTTGGAATCTCTATTGCCTTTTTTTTAGCCTATTTTCGATAGTGGCATGAACGCTATCACACTCCATGTGCGTGTGGCCTTTTACGAGAAATTTTTGGGTTATTTCTACGTTATACTGCTTTGAAAAAGAAACAAGAGCGCTAGTTAGAACTGCATTCCTATTCTGGTACGTGCATCCACCAGAAAATATTATAATTGGTAGACACTGACTGTCATTTCTCACATAATGCCGTTTCAGAAAATCTACCATCATTGATGCAAATATAGAAGCTTGTAGATCTGCCTGGGTTTCATGAAACCAATAACACGAAGTTTTTTTTGTTGCTAAGTCGTACACGGTAAAATTGTGACATAGTAATTTGGTTTTGAAGTATAAGCTACTTGCATTAATCGCTGGACAAGTTTTTACTGCTTGTAAATCCATACATAAGACGTGACATGTCCCTTTTTCAGCTTCTAATTTATCATTAGTTTTCTCTACTTGGGCGCGTTCCTTTGCTTTCATATGAGTTTCCCATTCTTCTTCATTTATGTTCTTACTTTCATACTGTACACAAATATCACACCTATCTTTCTTTGGGTTAAATAGGCCTATATTCAAAACTTTTGTGTACTTTATAAGAGTTTTTTTTTTGACATAGGTATTTTATTGTTTTCCAGGCAGTGTGTACTATAAATTTTATGAAGGTCACTATAATTTGACAAATTAGTTTCTAAATACAGTTTGTTTGTACTTTTCCGGCAATAATGGCTTGGTAGCTTTGGTAGGTCTTCCAAAAATTTACGCAAAAATTGCTCGTTTGGGTTTTCATTAGAATTTATACGTTTAGTTTCTTTGATTTCAGAGGCATTATTTTCTATAGACCTTAATTTACAGTGTTAAATATACCATTCACGAATGCCAAGTGTATTCAAAAACATAGTTTTACAAACTGGAAGGCGTTTTTCTTTTATGTTTAAATTATAAATATATGTATTGGATCTTCGTGATTGTTGTTCAACTACTGTTTTTCTCTTGGTTTCTGCGAGAACTACAAGTCCGTCAATGTAAATTTGGCGTTGGTTCCAATTAAGATTATAGCAAAAGTTTTGAAATAAGTATTTTCTTTCAGATTCGGTTATTGTGTTACATAGTCTTGCCGTTGATTTTTTACAGGTTTCCGATCTACATGTATCTCCTAATTCTCTTCTGCATCTTTTAACGTCTTGGAATGTGTTTAATTGATTCTATGGTCGTCTAAAACCTACGTACTCTTCGCCTCTCATTCTTTTATTTTTATTTTCTTTTCTTTTATTTTTCCTCTTTTTTTGTTACTAACTTGATTTTCTTTATTTTTTAATTCCTCGTTGTTTCCTTCATTCTCCGAATCATCAGTATCTGTGTTTGGCGACCATTTTTTATCTACCACACTACCTTGGCCTTTATCTTCTACATTGTTCTGAACTTCTTCATCCACATTACCTTGGTTTACATTTTCTACATTTTTTCGACCCTCTTTAGCCACAGTATCCTTCTCTTCCATGTTATTAGCAGTTCTATTTAGCTCCACATGGCAATCTTTTTCCATAACCAGCGATGATTCCGGATCAATTAACACCTCACCCCCTTCTAGTATAGTACCAGTTAAAACGACTTCTCCTTCCATAGGTGTAGGGTCGTTTAAGGTACTTACATCCTCAATAATATTATACGGATATTCGGGACCACAAACAATATTTTTTATGGCAATCTCTTCACTAACAGTTAAATTATTATTTTTCTTCATTTGAGGGCGCTTTTGTGTCATACACAATTCCAAAATTTTTTTCGTTCGGCCTGATAGCCTACCAAAGAAGAAGTATTTCAATAAATTACAATTTTAAATAAAATAGGCACGTCTTCATTTTTTGTAAGCAAAAGACGACCAGAATTAACATTTTCGCATTATATTCATAATTATAGATTAATTTTCAATTACTTTAATAAAGTAATAAAAATTACATTTTTATAGTAGGTGTATATAAAAAAATATTTTAAAAAATTAATACGAAACATCAAAACTTTATGTCATACCCTACTATCACTTTAAACTTGGCATTTTAATTTAGATAGTAAAAAGTAAAAACAAACATCTTATACCTAGTTGCTGACATAAAGAGAAATACATAATTATGTTTTCCAGTACGCTTTCTTGTGGTATTTGATTACACATTTTTTAACACAAAAAGGTATTTTAAGTTTAAATAAAACCCTGAAATATTAAATTGTATCTACAAACAGCAAGAAAATGTATAAATATTGGGAAAATTCAATACCACGTAACTACAACCTTCTCGCATTTTGTGCCTAAGGAGCTTAAAAACATAATAAAATTGCACTATTTCGCTAAAAAATACTTTTTAACCCTTTTAGAAATAATATTATGTGAAAATATTAAAATAATGGCCATTAAAACTCATTTAAAACGAAAGATTAAAGACAAGACTCACCCAATTTTAACAGTATTCGCCATTTTTATTGGTAGATACGTGTTATTGCACGAATCAAACCGGCTTAACTGCAACATGACAGCCATCTAGTAATTTTTATGTTAACTAAACGGGGCATCGAAGTTCGCTGTATAAAACGCGCGCAAAACTGAATATTTGAAAAAAAAAGTAGATACGAGGTATTGCATTTCCATCGTCGATATGCAATACAAGTTCAACTGGAATATTTTGAATTTGCGCTAATACTATCTTCTGTAAAGTACAAAGTATACAATTTTCGCCAGTACCCTTTAGAGAAATTAAGCAGTTTTGCAATTTTCCATCAAGTAAAATGGAAATATTATTTTTAACTAACGAACAATCAGAGCCAGAATCAAAAAGAAAATCTATGGTCTTACCATTTCTAAATTTTAATTGTCCTTTTGGGAAAGTCTGTATCTCCACCAAGTTGACTCTCTTCTCCTTAGGTTTGTTGCTTATGGATCGCTGCTTATTAGGACAATACGTTGTTACATGACCAACTTTTCCGCATGTAAAACAGGTAACACTAGGAGATCTCGAATCAGGCTTTCGCTCAGGCCTTTTCACTCGACACTGATAAGACTTGTGTCCCACTCCTCCACAAGTACGGCACGTTCCCGAAAACGGGCGATCACTTTTATCCTGCGAGGTAAAAGCACGACGCTTCGGGCTGATTTGATGATCTGCCTGAAATAGCGCCGGCCGTTTACCTAAAGAACCACGTAAAGCGACACAAAAACTCTTCAGGTTGGGTTGGTTTGATGTATCCACTTGTAACCGTTTACGCAGTATTCCAGATCGGTTGCTCACTACATGACAAGCAAATAAGGTAGCTAAGGCTTCGTCACTTTCTCGGCATTTAATTAAATGCAACGCTAAACGCAAGACGTGTAGACCCTCGTCGAGGAGTGTTGTTTCACTGCCAGAAGGTTGTCGTCCATTGACTGCCTCATCAAATAGATCCATCATATCTGTAGGTTTGGAAAAGGACGAAAGAAATTCGGCTCGAATATCCTCCCATGTTTTACCTAGGGGTCTACATCGAATAAGCCAGTCAGCGGCATCTCCTTTAAGTGCGTTTGACAGGCTTGTCACTAATACCATTCCAGATACTTTGTGAATTTTTACAAATTCGTCAACCAAACAACACCAGCCCTCCGGATCTGCTATTTTTGAACTTGGGTCAAAATTCGGTAGCTGCACTTGTTGAGATGACGTCCCTGCAGGACTTTGTAAATCAATAAATTTCTTCAACAATACCTCAATTTGATTTGTTGACAAACTTTTGGCCGTCACATCACCATTTTCTTGGACGTTTTCTGCCTGTAAAGGTGATCCCACTTCTGATGTCAGATAAGGAGTAATTAAAGGTTGTTCCTCCTCCATTATTTGTGTAAAACAAAGAAAACACACACGTGGATAGGCACTAGTTATAGGTTTATTATATCGAACAACAGGTAACACTAAACAACAAATGATATAGGTAGCAAATAGGGCAATAACACTTTAATCGATAATTATAATCCGGAGCCGGTCCCGTCAACGCTGAATACCAAAGAATAAATGTTCTCCCTTTCTTTCATAATAATCCACCCAGGCTGGCTCCGTTTCACTCAACATGACATTTTTCTTCTTAAATGTCACGTGCGTCCTTTATTACTTATCCCAAACTAAATTTATGGGACACCTGCAAGTCGATACCCGACTTGCCGGCACCAACTTATAATCTGAATATTATGTTTCTTAAAATAATAGCTAAAAATCTAACGTCGCCGACATACATTATAAATGAATTTGGTTTGCTTGCATCATAATTTTCCAAGAATGGATTATTAGCTTCAGCTTTTCGAACGCTGCAATGACAGACACCACTTCTTATACTATTTTTAAAAAAATGTATCATATCTATATCCGTTAATAATTCTAATTTAACATTAGTCATTTTTAACATTGAATCCCACCATAAACCTGGTAATGTGTAATACTGTGCAGGATCTAGCTTAAAGTTATTTAAAGATATATTTCGAAAAGCTTCAAAAAATCTGTTAATATGAGAACATCTGGCAATAAATAAATTTTGGTATAATCCATAAGATTTTGACAATTAAATAAATTACAAATAGTAATTGCTCTATTGTAATCCGATGGACACATAGGTTCATCTTTAAGTTTATCATAAAAATGTTCAATAGCTGGGAGTTGATTTTCATGTAATTTTTCGAAAGAATCAACGTAAGAATAAGGATAAACACCTTTTTTTCGAATTTCATTGAACTGATTAGGATCTTGAAAATATTTTTTTATTTCTATACATTGATTTGGTTCCAAGCTTTCACCAAGCTTTTCCAAAGAGGAACCAACGAAACGGAATGAATCTAAAAATCTCATTTTAATAAACAGATTTTTTTCTTTACTTTTCTTTTACTTTGTCAACCAATATGGATTTTCAAAATGAAATATATTTTTCTTTAGTTTGTGCAAGTACATCAATATTATCTTCTTCACAACACAATTGTTTAACAAATAAATGACTATCATAACCAGTTAAATTATGAAAAAAGATGGGTATAAAATTTGGAATTTTAAAATTTAGATTGCAGATACTGTGAGCTGCATTTCGAAATTTACCAGTTAAATGATCATGGTCCCTTACTTTTTCATTTTCTTCAAGTTTTTCGTTACAAATATGACAAATTGTGCTATTTTTATAAGCCAGCTCTTCCTCATCTGATAAAGGAAGCATTTTTACTACAGGGTTAAGATGTTCATTATAAATTCTATGTACATGACCTTCAATTCGTTTACAAAATTCATCAGCTGCATCCAAACCAAAATATGAATCTAATACCGACAAAGAATCATCATATGAACATTTAATGAAATAACAAAAAGCATACGGTTCATGTTTAAATGTATTTAAAGTATAAGAATTCTGTTCGTTTCCTGGTTCTTGATGCTGCAAAGGTTTTAAAAAGCATTCAAAGTCTGCGTATATGACAAATGGAACTTTTAGTTGTTTTTGAAAATTTTCAAACTGTAAAATATTTTCTGGTATATGCTGACCGTACTTATTTATTTTAATGTCATTAGTTGGAACTTTTGTAAACAAATGATTACAATCATTTAATTGACGCTCTTCAAGTCTTTTCATTGATGTAAAATAAATTAAACACCCATCACAAAAATACTTTTTTAACTGATTTTTATTTACTTGTGCTGATACTAATCTAGACATGTCCTTAATCCAACAATAATGATTGTTTTCACCTTCACTTATCAACGACAAATTTATGTGCGCTGGAAGTTTTTTACTGGTGTAATGAAGAGGACCAACCACTTCATACTTGAATTTATTATCTTCATAAACACTCTCTAAACCGTAAACATTTATAGATATTTGATTAAGCGTTTCAAATTTATGTATATCCTTTAATTTCACAGGAAACTCAATTCCTTCAAAATTTAAATACTCAAAAAAATTAGGGTATGAACTTGTTCTGTCAACATGATTTTCAGCAGGAAACAGTGCACTTATCACACTCCATGCAAAACAATATGAGTCATTATTTTTGATATTAATTACACCTTGTTTATTTGAAATTTGTTTTGGTAAAGGTATATACGATGACGCTCTAATTGGATTAAATTTATTTATATTAAGCTCCAAATGTAATATTTTTTCCAATGCCCAACCTGAACCATTTTCCGCAAATATTGAAACCTTTTCTTTTATTTCAGACAAAAACTTCTTATAAATATCAGATAACTCTGTTGTTGAAGTTATGACCTTATTTTTCGTATTAAACGATTTAGTTTCGATTGTCTCTTTTGTTTGTAATAGATATTGTCCAAATAGTTCTAGATACACTTTTATGCTTAACTAACTGTTCTGAAAGTAAACTTACAAACTTTTGTTGTACTTCATCAAAAAACTCTTCAATGTCTACATACTTTTTCGATGGCAGCAACATGTAAGACACAATCCTGTTTTTAAACGCGGGAGTTAAAATTTTCACATTATCATCACTTTTAAGTGCACTTTTATGTAGGTTTGACCGTAAATGCGCAGCAAGTTTATTTTTCACATACCAAGTATCACAATCTTTACATCGCGATAAAGTAAGTTTAGGTATTGGAGGTCTGTCTTCTTTAATATCTTCTATTTTAGCTTTTTTCATGGACACATCACATACCTGGGTATTAGCCTTCCTTTTTTCTCGCGAACAAGATGGTCTCATGGCACACGATTCTCTTTTATGTCTATAAACGTTAGATTGATGAGTAAAACTCTTGTTGCATTCGCTGCACTGATACATCTTGAGAACTGAACAAAAAAGCAGAAAAGGTTGATATATATTCAACAGTTCTTGGGATATTTTATCTGGTTTCACAACACTTTGCACAATACTGTTTTTGCAAACTAAACAATTAATATAATATCAACGCTAAGTTAACTAACCGTTGAGGATATATAGCTAACAAGGAGAAAGCACAACTGTCGAGCTCAAGGTGCGACTGCAGAACGAGAAGCGAAAAGAGAATATAAAGAGAATCCGTCTGGGCGGAGCATGCCCATGCGCATCTCTATTGCGCAGATGCAAAAAAACGAAAAATATAAAAATCTTTTTTTTTAAGCGCTTTTTTTTTTGAGACGCCGGTTTTTTTTTACGCCTTTTTTTTTGAGACGCCGTTTTTTTTTTATCCGCCATTTTTTTTATCTGCGCAGTAGACCAAAATGCGTACCACGCGCACACCGAGCGTGCTAGACATGCGCACGAAGTGTTAGGAGATGTACTTTGGTGTGTACATTCCAACCCAACCACTTTTAAGAATATAACTCCAATAGTGAAGCTACAAATAAAAAATTTGTTGTTTGGGCGGGTCCTTTCTACCGCTCTACATATGGGTGGAGCTTGCTGTATTGACCTGTGTATTGTTCGAATTAGTACAACACTTGCGTTTTAACCGCACTTACCCTTTTAAGTAACGCGCTGTAATACGATGAAATGAGTGAAGCTTTGCGTAATGATGTTTAACGATTTAGAGTGGTGGGATGCTGTAAATCCATGGATTAATGAATAATACTTCTAATTATTTGTTTGACATTTATAAAAAATACATTTATTAAAATACAGGTTTATTTTTGAACAAAAATAACAATATGTTTCTCTACATTAGTCTACTTTATGTTTCTATAGCACACGAAACATGATTTCTGGGATACAGGAGGACCATCGAATTGTGTGCTCCAGTCAGGACGATTATAATGAAAAAAACATGGCAATTTAATTTGAAGATCAAAACTTGATTTATAAGACATTGGTAATTTTCCCCATACATCCAAGAGTTCCAAAGGATCTGCATAATTAATTAGATATTCCAAAGGTAACATTTCTAGTTCATCTGTAGTAAAATCCTGCAAGGTTTTCTTTCCGCTTACATGACTAAACATTACATTTGCTGTTGGGCAAGACATAGTTTTTCTTTCTTGCTTCCAATTCTTGAACTTTCTTTCTCTGTTGAGTTCGAAACTTTTTTTTAGCACTCTTAGATAGATTGGGAGGTGGATTTATTATTATTAAATTGTTTTCTATGTACTCTTGTGGATTATAGCTTTCGCAATGTTCTGCGTCCCATGAATAATCAATAGGGACTGCTGCAGACATGATCTGAATTGTGTTAAATACTGTTAATATTGAGAATTTATAGCAATAAAAGTGGTGCGGGAAAAGCTGGTAGGAGGAATGGTTTTGAAATAAGAGTGGTAGGATTTGGTAGTGTGAAGAGTGTTTTTTTGTTGTCTGTTTTTTTGTTTTTGTTTTTGTTTTTGTTTTTTGTTTTTGTTTTTTTGTTTTTGGAGAGGGGAGAGGAGAGGGGAGAGGAGTGGGGTGTAGAGTGGGGGGAAGTGGTGGTGTGAAGAGTGGGGGGATTTGGTGGGGTGAAGAGTGGGGGGATTTTGTTGGGGTGAAGAGTGGGGGATTTGGATTTTGGATTTGGATTCGTTTGGTCTGGTGCGCACACAAGCACACTACTCATAAGGTTTGCAGTGTTTGCTTTGGAAAATTGGTAACAGTTTTGGTTATTCGGAGGAAATGTTAGGACCATCGTATCTGGTAGCGCTACACGCGAAAAATTTTCTATAGCGTTAGTTTGATTATCAGTTTGTATTTGATCGCACCGCGGTGGTGCTAAATGTCTGTTATCTCTGTTAAGGGTATTAGGCGTAATTTCAATGTTTTGTATATGAGGGTGTGTGTATACGGTTTTATGGTGAAATTGCGACACATTCTAGATATTCCCCTCCCTAACCTGAATTTGTTCCTGAGAATGAATGGGGTATTTAACCCATTAGCGCCCACGGATACCGTATGGTATCAAGGACACGGACGTTGCGGTCCACGTGATATTTTGTTTGTTTTAGGCGGGGGATCGAAGATGTCATGGATTTCAGGTTAGGTATGCATGAAAGGTCTCGCCGGATTAGTCAGTTGAATTCTTTCTGTTTTGTAAGTGATACTTCATACGCTTTATTTTATCTGGTGATTTACGTGAGAGAAAAATATGGACGTTACCTTCAAGTAAGTAAATTTATGAAATATATTGCAATTATTTTTACAATGTTATTGGTCACATGTTGTTGCTAAAGGTCATACTATTGTGTGACGAAATTTATTTTTTTGAAACTTATTCTAGCTACGGCTCGCTACGGCCCAAAATCAAATGATACCATATGGTATCCGTGGGCGTTACCGATAGCTAAAATTATGGTTTCCGCATTTTGTATTTTTGTTTTTATTTTACAGACGTGGTTTTACTTTGTCGGAGGCATTGGACATTGCATATGGGGACGACGGCGTGGAGAATCAAATTGATGAGATATTTATAGAACCACCTGATATAAATATCGAAACCGACGAAGATTCTGCAGATGAGGATAGTGGGGGGATGGTTCACAATCTAACCGGTCGTCAACTGCGGGCAGCTGCAGAAGTCAAGTTTTTTAACAATAAACGAATAGGTGTCGATTATGATGATCAGCAAGGGCCGTCAACATCTGTAGAAGAAATCACTGACAAAGAACCATCTTCAACAACTTCAGCACAGCAAGCAGAGCCATTTTTACAAGGAGAAATTTGGACTCAAAAGCGTTTGAAGGGCAAGTCAAAGCCTGAATGGATACATGGTGATTTAGAACAAGTCGAACATTTATTTCCTCCTGCTGACTTTAGGCGATTTGAAAATTTATCATGTGTGGAATTATTTGAGTTATTCATCGATAATGAAACCGTACAGTATATCGGTGAAGAAACTCAAAGATATGCTCAATTTATAAATGAAGCGGATCCAAAAGTTACCATAGATGATGTTAAGTGTTTTATTGGTATTTTGATTTTGAGTGGATACAATCCATTACCTTCGAAAAGAATGTATTGGGATACGAAAGATGATGTAAAAAACATTCTTGTGAGTAACGCCATGCGGCGAAACAGATTTTTACAAATACAGAGATTTCTTCACTTTCAAGATAACACAAAAACTGATGCATCTGATAAAGCCTGGAAGATAAGGCCTCTCATGGACAGAATAAAGGATAAATGTTTACAAAATTTTGTACCGGTGAAAGAACTGGCTTACGACGAATCGATGATCAAATATTACGGTCGCCACGGATGCAAGCAATTCATCCGTGGTAAACCAATTCGATTTGGTTACAAAATGTGGTCCCTAAATACTAAAGAGGGATATTTAGTCAATTTTGACTTATATCAAGGTACCAATCCACGTGGAAATAAAACTTACGACACCTTATTTGGCTAAGCTGCTGCTCCTTTGGTGCTAATGTTTGACGAATTACATGAAAAAAATTTGCGTTATAATGTACATGTTGACAACTTGTTTACGGGATGCAATTTATTTGCCTACTTACGACATTTAGGCTATGAGGCTGTTGGTACGATGAGGGATAATCGTATCCCAAAGCCTTGTCCACTGGAGGAAAAGAAAAACTTTGCTAAAAGAAAAAGGGGTGAAAGCCAGCATATTTTAGAAAAAAGTGATGGGATACTATTTGTAAGGTGGATGGACAATTCAGTTGTAACCATGGCTTCGACTGGCCCTGGAGCGTCGCCTTTTGCAACTGTAAAAAGGTACTCTCAGAAAGAGAAGCGAAATATTTTAGTCAATCGACCCAATTGTATCGCTCAGTATAATAACAACATGGGTGGAACAGACCTCATGGACGAATGTGTGGCAAATTACAGAATACATATTCGCAGCAAAAAATGGTATTGGCCTATTGTAACCTGGCTCTTGGATATAGCAATAAACAATGCATGGCTTTTATATAGACACAATCATAAAGGAGTTTCAAATGTGGCATTTCGTAGAGAGATATCGCAAGTCTATTTGTCGCGTTATGGTATAGCTCCAAAACAACCTGGCAGGATATCGTTAACTCGCAACATACTTCCAGACATACGATTTGATCGTATGGACCATTTCGTTGCTCCCTGCCAAAGAAGACGGTGTGCTGGACAAGGATGCAAATCGTTTGGGCGAACTATGTGCCAAAAATGTAACGTTGGGCTTTGCGTGGCATGTTTTGCAACTTACCATACCAAATAGTAATTAGTTTTTAAAATTATACTTAGCATTGTTTCAGAATAAATATGTTTCAAGTGCTTGGTGTTGTTCTTTACCTACTAAATAAAAGTATACATAAGCGCCCAAGGATACCATATGGTATCAGCCTGTATTTTTTAACAGTTATAAAAAATAAAAACAAAAACATTTTTTTCTGTTTAACTGTGATGAGTTTATCCCAAATATATAAAAATTTAAGAAAATTTTCAAAAAAAAATTATTCGGGCGTTAATGGGTTAAATTCTGCCCTTGATCATTATTAGGCGGGTTATAATTGTTATTAGTAACCACTAAGTCTTGAGGTAAAGTCAGGGGTGAGGTTTCTTTTGTCGGTCGATGAACAAGCACATCTGAATGGACAATAACTCTAGGGTTTTCTATAGTGCAAGGCAATTGTTCAGCCCTTGCAAAAGACACCTTACGGGAGCCAGTTGCTACTGTAGATCTTTCAGAATAGCTTTCAGATGAGCTTTCTGATGAATCGTCATCAGAATCTCTTAAATGTAGGAAATTAACATCGTTATTTTGAGCTTTCTCTTTCAATTTAGCAATGAGTGACATTGTTTGACTTAATAATTCATCTTTTACCATTTGTTCCTCAGAATTACTAGGAGAACCATAGTTAAGTCTGTTCTGAACATACAATAGACGTGACATCGCTTTTTTATAGTCGATGTGCAGCCTATCAAAGTCAAAAATATTTACCAATCCTTGACTTAAAAGCTTTCTACGACAGATGGTAGCAGATTGCTGGAAATCCATCAGCCACAGAATGAGGGATGGTAGAACTATCCTTCTCAGCTCTAATGAGTTCCAGCAACAAAGACTTCAGATTCTGAACCTTTGAGTTTGGATCAGCCTCAATGTTTCGTACTCCAAATTCAAACACCAGCTCGTCTTTCCATAGTTAGGGTACATTTTTGACATTTTTCTTTATATAAACGATGCACCTAAAACTTCCAAATACAATTAGAAATAATCAAAATGGTATCTCTGGCTAAGCCAAAAATACTGACAAAGTGGTATGCTTTGAACGGTAATAACAGAAAAGAAGAAAAAATTAAAATTTTCTGAAAATGTTGAAATAAATTCAATTACAGATTCCTTGCGACTCAGCTTCCCAGAAAATCGCTACTTCAGACCCCACGTCCAGGCGTCAATTTATAACAACAATAAAAATAAGAGTTTTTCTTTTTCGTTTTTCTTTGTTTGTTTTATTGTTCGTTATGTTTTGAGTTATCTTTGATTATTTATTGATATATTCTTTTACCACGGCTCCTTAGTCACATGTACTCGCTTGAGAGCTAGGTCGCGGGATTTTTATCTTGAGAATTTTTTGGGCGCCATCCAACCAAAGGGGTTGGAAAAGAGAAAAAGAAAGTATTAAGAAAGACAACAATAATTAACTAATTTATCAAATTTTCCCTATCCTCTGAAAGAGAAAATAATTCAATAACGCACATAAATCTTAAATAACTTACAGGCTTGGTCAAACAGAACGCGTATCTAGCGCGCGTCAGGGCATATTTTTACGTTGCGTTGAGCGTACGTTAGACCTCACATTGACAGGTTTGCCGCGTCGTACTTTGTACCAGTGCCATTCTCTGACAAGATGTCAAGCGATTCAGATTGGCTTTGCATGATATTAAAAAAAAGAGAAAGGAATTTGGAGAATATCATCGTTTGTCTCGGCAACTTGTATCATATGAAGATTGTTTTTTAAATACTTTCGTATGTCACAAGATTGCTTTGAACAATTACATGAACTACTCATCCCCAAAATAAGTAAATGTACTCTACTTTAAGCATAATTTGGTTCTGTTTGGAAAAACTTTTAAATGTTTGAGCGTAGCTTCGAAAAAGGTGGTCTACTGCATCATACTCTTGTTTTTTCTTATTTTGAAGGAAATTGATGACTTTTTCCATTTCATTGCAATCCTTCTTACTTTTTTTGGCATGTGGACGTACTGGCGTAGACTCGTGTGGAAATGTGGAAGTACTGACTTGTTCTAATGGTATCTGGTGCGTGATTGGTGGAGGTGTTATGGGAGGGGATGTTCCTGGGGGAGGTGTTTCTGGAGGGCATCCTTGCAAGGGTGTCTCCGAAGGAAGTGTATCAGAATAATCGTTATTTCTTGAAACATTTGATGCCCTTTCTCGTTCCGTCAAAGTTACGTCCAAAAACTATAGCTGTGCAGCCCAAGGCCATTTTACAAACTTTTTTGCAGCTTGTCCTGTAGTACCAGCAATCTCTTTTTTATATCTCCCATAGTTATCTCTTAAACTTTTCCATTTTCTTTTAGCTGCGTCACCTGCAAAAAACATAGAAAGCTCTATTACCTATTTTGTTTTAGATACTAAGCTACGGGTGACTCATATCAGACCATTGCCTTCTCCTTCCGAGTCGGTCATTCAACAGTGGGTAGTATTGTGAGTGAAGTCAGTAAAGAAATCTGGAATTCATTACAACCAGTATATATGCCTTCGTCTACTGAAGCGACATGGAAACAATCAGAAATTGGCTATAGGGAAATGTGGAACTTTCCTAACTGCATGGGTAGTATCGACGGTAAACATGTTGCTATAAAGTGCCCTGCAAATAGCGGATCTGCCTATTTTTGCTCCAATTTTTTTTCTGTGGTCCTTTTTGCTATAGTTGATCCATGTTACAAAGTCCTTGTAGTCGATGTTGGTAGCTACGGACGCAACAGTGATAGTGGCATATTCGAGAACTCAATATTTTATCGCGAGTTCATCCATGGAAAATCTCTTCTACCTGACAAGCCACTACCTGTCACCAACGATCCCGTACCTCATGTACTTATTAGTGACGAGGGCCTTGGTTTGAAAACATATTTAATGCGTCCATTTCCGAGAGCCGCAGCTACATAGAACAACAGAAAGGCAAACTTTAATAAAAGACTTTGCAGAGCAAGACGTGTTGTTGAAAATGCGTTCGGCATATTGGCACAAAAGTGGCGAATTTTTTTACGACTCATCGAATGTGAAGTGGATACGGCAATTGATGTTATCAAAGCTGCATGCTGTTTACATAACTATATTAAAACAAAACAAGGAACTATAGTTCTAACAGAGTCCGATGAGCCTAATGAACCCATTGAACCCCCAACTCCATGTAGATCAACGAATAGGAGATCCACGACTGCTGCATTCGAAATACGTGAAAAGTTCGTATCTTATTTTAATATTAATTAATAAAAAATATTCCTGTTATAGCTAAATACAGAAACGATATACTACTCACCAGTTTCCTTAATTTCTTTTCCAATTTGTTCCCATATTTTCGCCTTGGAAGCAACGTTTTTTTACGAGCTATTCTTTGTATCATACAAACATGAGTGCTTCCGAACACATTCTATTAACTTTTCAATCATATCGGCACAATATTCCGCAAGAACGTCGGACGTAAAACGGAAAATTTCTTCAACGCGACGTACTAAAGCTACGCCAGAGCGTCGCGTACTTCTCGCGAGCGCACTCTATGTGACGGCATATAGAAGTACAGTTTACAACACAACGCAACGCAATAGCGCGAAGTTCTTACGCGACGTTATTACGCGCTGACGTGCGCTAGGTACGCATTCTGTTTGACCAAGCCTTTATTGTACTACTTAAAGGCCAAGCCTAATCATAATATTTTTAACAATCAAAATATCTATAAAGTTGTCACCGACAGCAATTCAAATTAATCCACAAAACATTAGTTACTAAGACAAGACAGTAAAATATAGCATCTGGGTTACCCGTTCCAAGTAGACCAAGATACAATACCAAGTAAACGAACCTGTCCTAAGCGGACCAAGTATACTACCAAATTAATCACCTTATTAAGGATTAAGTAATAATCAATAATTCCAATTTCTTTACCTGAACTTAAAATTATTTACTAGACAAAATATATGTGACTAAGATTTAGAAAAGGGTACTGACTTACTTTAACAGATTGAGGCATACAATTTTGCAGGGGTCGAAGAGAGAGCTATAGTTGAGGTATTAACCTGTAGGTATCGGCGCTCTCTCGAGTCAGTGTTACTCTACAAAAAATTAACAAAAAGTTAAGCAGATTTTAATGGAATAAACAAAAAGTTGAATGCTATAAGCTAAACAAGGAATGTAACTGGGGTCAAGGGTTAATAAAAATCATTTCGCAGCACATGAACATATCTAGCAATTGTAATTTAAACCAACCAACTGATTGTTCTTTATTAGCAAAAAGTTGCATCAAAACCAAAGAGGCACTTAAAATACCCCTTGAAGAGTTAAATCAAGACCAATCAACAATCGATACTTTCAAGAAAAACTTCCTAACCAGTATAAATTTAGGGAAAGGAGGTAGTAGTCACTATATTCAAGCAAAATACCAGTTGATCTCGGTAACCAGTAAGTAACTTATTTAATAAAAAGTAAATATTGCTGGAATATAGCTTAATATAAAAGGGGTGGAACAGGAGCTAACTAAATGATTTAAAATTTTCTCATCTTTAAGTGCGTTTTCACACGGAGCACTTTATTGCCAGCAATAAAAAGCAGCGATATTGCTCTGCATCAAAAACACATACTTTCAAATGAGTAGTTTTCACATGTACGCGATGCAATAAAAGCTATGGTGGCAATATCGCAATATCGCACAGACACGCAATTTGTTCTACTGATATGGTACAATATTTTTCTGCGACCATTACAGAAACTTATACGTCTCTCGTAAGTCTATGCTTGTTTTCACACGGCTCACCATTTATTGTGGCGATTCGTTTCGTCTCGTCAGTACATTGTTGCAAGTATGTGAAGAAATGTAGAAGTATGGCTACTGCTAATAAGAAACTAAAATTCACTTACGACCCTCTTGATCTAACAGAATTGATCGAACAGCGGCCTTGCATTTGGGACAAAGCTGCTGAGGACTACAAAGATAGAGTTAAAAAGATACACGCTTGGACTGAGGTTTATAATTACCTCATCGAAAATTATGAGAACTTGGAGGAGAGTGAGAACTTAACATCAGGTAAAACTTTCAATGTTATTTCTGTTTAAGAAAATACAAAATTAAATTAAGTCCTATTAGCACGTTAAACGCCATGTAAATTACGAATAAAAAGTCCCCTAGGCCAAGTTTAAATATCATGTTTTTTGTCTAAATATTTACAAAATAACATCAAAATAATAGTAATTTTGTCAAAAAAGTGGTATCTCATATTGTTATAATTTTTTGTTGATAAGCGGTCCGTAGGGCCCGCTATGGCCTAGAAGAAAACATTGTCCTAAGAAGCCAGACCAGTCATTTATTAACTTGTTTGTTCACGTTTGCTTTATTGTATCAGTCGATTAGTAGGTATCAAAGGGTGCAGTGCACATATCTAAGTAGTGGGGTGCCTAAAGGTAAAAAATTGCGATTTAGACCATTTGCAAAAGAAGTGAACATGCAAAACGTGCTCTGGAACTCGCCAAAAAATAGTATATTAATATACATACAGCGATGCGAAAGAATTTTTTTTTGTAAAATATTTTTTTTATTTTTAGTTTTTAGATTCTACTTCTTCATCGGATTGATTGTGAATAACTATTTTTTACTAGTTAAGTGTTTATTGTTTTCTACGTATTTCATTTTCTTTTGTTCTTATTATCAAACATAAATATGAAACTTCAATCAACGAAAACAATATATCCTTTTTCAAAACTTAAAAGTTCGGCCACACGCCAGAACGGTTCGTCTATCGCATCAGTAAGTACTATATTTTTTCCATTTGCCAAGGTAAAGACCCTGCCGGACTCGTAAAATAATTTGCAAATTCATTTCTTACATCATTTGCATGTCTTCCACCTCTCACGCTTGTGCCTTGGGGTACACTTTGGAGTCCTCGAGTGTGTGTACAAACATACATATCAACTGGACGCAAACCATCTCTGTCACGAACCAGATTATGTAGAATCACGGTAGCCTTCACTATTTCTTTTGCACAGTTTTTGGAAACATTCAGAGCTCTATGAAGAATTCGCCATTTGTTTGCCAGTATGCCAAATGCACACTACAAATCTGCGAGCTCTAGTTAAACGATAGTTAAAAATTCTTTTAGCCACAGTAAGATTGTGTCCTCCAAATGGTCGCAACAGATTGTCATGTAAGGCAAATGCTTCATCCCCAACCAGAACAAAGGGTAAAATAAGACCCTGCTGTAATGGAGCTGGATCAGGAATATTTAGTGAAACATTTGTCATCTTTTCCCAAAATACAGTTCTTTGAAATACTGATGAATCGCAATCTTTTCCATATGCCCCTATATCTACATAAATGAGCTTATAAGAGGCATCTGCCACTGCCATCAAAACTATCGAAAAATAGTGTTTATAATTGAGGTGCATGGATCCACTATGTCGAAATTTGTGAACCCGTATGTGCTTTCCATCAACAGCTCCAATGCAGTGTGGAAAATGAGCCATACTTTGAAAATTGGCTGCTATGTTTAGCCATTGTTCCTGGGAAGGTTGTCCTAGATACTCTGCTTTTAAAACCTGCCAAATCTGTTGACAGACTAAGCGAACTATTCCACTTATAGTTGATATACCCAATCGGTAGCTGTAGTGTAAATCCGTGAATGTGTTTCCACTCGCCAGATACCTATAAATAAATGATTATATTAATATTGTTAATTTCCAGGTATTATAACGGTTTTTAGTAATATTTTATTTATTTATAGGTAAAGCTATAAGTGATAAATGGAAACATCCGTGAGGCCTTCGCACTGTCACTGAAGAAAAAAATGGTGATAAACGAACAAAAAAATATATTTACTTCGACCAACTGCAATTTCTAATGAAAATTTTCGAAAAAGATGATACAGCATCGAGTATTCAAAATAACGAAGGGGACAATCAAGAAAGTGAAGATGAAGACACATCACAAGCAACGCACTCTGATCTATCGACAAGATCAGCTTCATCTCGTCCGAGAAAACGAACAAACACATTGACGGTTCATGCAACAGATATGGCTATTTTGAAAGCATTAGAAGCAGCTCCTTTGCAGCCAGCAGAAATGGATGAAGACGCAGGTTTTTTTTTGCTTCTTTACACCTTCCGTGAAGAAATTCAATGACGATCAAAAATTAACTTTTCGCATGGGCGTTCTGACTTTAATCCAACAAATTACAAATGGACATACGCCAGTGGTGAGACCTCCGTCGTGTAATCCTTCTACGTCGTCATATTCGCCATATGGAGGAGCTTCTTATCAGAGAAATCAGTATTCAGAGTGCATGACTGACCCTCAATTCGAAAACCTATGAATTGTCATAATTTCCATGCATTCGTTTTTCAAATAAATATATTTATCCTCTTTAGTTGCCTAATGAAATTTTATTTGGAAATCATTAAGATGGCTTTACTTATATACATTGAGCTCAAAAAAGATTGGAATAATTCATTGACGGGTCCGAGCGTTGTTCCGGAAAATAAATGCCTAAATTTAAATATTATTTATTATAACTTTTTGAGTGCATTGTATATCAATTAAATACACTTACCTTAATGCTACTGCAAGCATTTCTTTCGGAGGTATACTTAATCTCATAGTAGTGTCTACTCTTCGTATACAATCGGTTAAACGATCCACCAGAAAATTGAAGGTTTCTGGACTCATTCGAAAATACGAGTAGTTAAAAAAATGTCTTCGTGTTCCAGTAGTTTTTCAAACAGCGTATAAAACGCACCCTCCACATATCTTACTTGTCAGATAGGGTGAATCCAATACTGTCGATTTTCCACACGCATTGCACTTTGTTTTTGGTTTTGTCTTCTTCGATGAAGAAGAGCCAGCAATAAAACTCTACGTCTTCTATCCATGACGGTTTACCAGATGGATTCTTCATCCAAAGACGTCCCTCACGAACCAAATGCCTTAACCCACTACTCGGTAACACCAAAATTGTCAGGCAGGACTACGACTAAGCACCAGATGGATTCTTCATCCAAAGACGAGACAATATGACGTCATAAATAAGAAAATACTATTGACTATTGGCCAGAAGAACCAATCTCCCTATACATTTTTGTCTAGGAACCAAGCTTACATAACATCACCCTCAACGCTTTTACGCTTTTGCATTTGTGACAATATGGAACAGATAATAATATCTGAATGGGAACAAGGAGACAGAGAAAGTATAATTGCTTTGGACTTTTTTCAAAAATTGAGTGGCGAATGTGCAGAAGTAGTTTTTTTATTTAACAATCAAAAACATCTAAGGAGCCCCTATTCACAGGCCTGGATCGATCAGTATTTAGAATACGACTTTCTTCTACTGTTTAGGATGAATAGGGAAACATTTACTAAACTTTTTAATGTTTTACGTCAAGGAAAATTACAGGGTCAAGAAGTAACTCCGGAAAAAGTCTTACTTATGACTCGTTGGTGGCTGGGACGAGGCGACGTTTTGAATTCAGTTGCCCCGATAGGTTCAACGTTGCATCATCAAGTGTTAATCACTACATTGAAATTCTACTCGGGCAACTATGCAATTTGAAAAATGTATATATTAATTGGCCAAGCACCGATGAAATGGTGGTTATCCAAAGGCAATGTAGAGACGTGTGTGGTTTTACAGGTATATATTATTATATGTAATATCAAAGATTACAACGCATTTTTTAGGGGTAATTGGAGCCATTGATGGCTGCAATATTTCTTTCAAAGCCCCTTTGAAATAACAAGAAAGTTATATCGATAAAAATTGCCAGCACAGTATTAAGCTTCAAGCAGTTGTAACTGCAATGAAGATTTTTACAAATATCAATGTTGGATATGGTGAGTCAACTCATGATTCTAGGCTAAAATCACTGATATATATATATATATATATATATATATATATATATATATATATATATATATATATATATATATATATATATATTTATAAATATGAATACATAATGAAGATATACCCTAAAGAGAAAGAAGGAAAGAAGTGATTGTTATGTTAAACTCGAAGGACCATATCTCGAACAAAAAGACTGAATTGTAACTAACTTGTGTTTTATTAACTTAAAAACTGACCCTATACGAACGGGGGCTTGTTCACGCGGCGTCGACGACGTACCTCGTCGCGCGGTCGATCATCAAGCTCCAGGTCTCTTGCTTGGTTGTTCGTCACACACACACTGTCTCTAGGCACCCTTCTTGGAACCGTCGCGGATCAGAAGGGCCAATAGGAACGCTCTCTTTGACTTCTACCGCGTCTAGCTTTCTATAAATAAATACAATGTCTTGGATGCACTGAAGTCGTATTTAAATTATATAATATTATTTTAAAATTTAGAAAAACGACTGAACATAGCCCCCACCTTGAAAGAAGTGTTTCAACTAACCTAGGAAATAACATGGTCTGGGGACCAATATACAATTACATAAACAAACTTAAACTAAGTATACATGGGCACGTGGCCTAAACCCGACATAAACTTGTGCGAAATTATTCATTTATTGGAAGTGGACAAATTTTTACAATCGAACGCTTTATCACTCCACTTGAAGTTTTTATGGACACTACCCGTACTGCATTATCATCGCCCGGATGCACTTTTACTACTCTGCCTAGGCGCCATTTGTACGACGGAACGATATCTTCGCGCACTAGAACCATAACACCAACATCGATGCTCGACTTACTGGTCTTCCACTTGATGCGTTCTTGCAATTGGGCCAAATATTCCTTTGACCATCTGGTCCAGAACTGCTGTTTTATTTTCTCCAATTGTTGGAAATGCGTTAAGCGATTTGTAGAAATATCTTGGACATCAGGATACGGAATTGACTGAAGGGACCTTCCAATAAGGAAGTGGGCAGGGGTAAGTACATCGAAATCATTGGGATCGGTGGACATTGGCGTTAACGGTCTGGAATTAAGTATACTTTCTATCTGTGTAATGACAGTATAAAAATGTTCAAACGTTAAAAGTAACCCCGAAGTAACCCTTTTGATGTGATGTTTGGCAGACTTTACACCTGCTTCCCATAACCCACCCTGATGAGGTGAATAGGCAGTAATAAAGTGCCACTTGATACCGTGATTGAACTCCAACTTCTCAGTCAAAGACTTACTATTAGAAGTCAGAAAGCTACCCAATTCCCTCAACTCATTGCTTGCGCCCACAAAATTACGACCATTGTCGCTGTAAACATGAGAGGGCTTTCCGCGCCTAGCAATGAACCTCTGAAATGTTTCCAGAAATGCCGATGTGCTTAATTCGGTCACAAGCTCTAAATGAACTGCTTTAACTGTTAGACAAACAAACAAACACAAATAGCATTTCTGGGTTCTACTTCCTCGACCATTCCTACTTTTGATTAAGAATGGTCCTGCGTAGTCTACGCCTGTGTATAAAAAAGGTGGCTTTGGAGAAACGCGCGCCTCAGGCAAGTTTCCCATTATGACTTGCGGGGTTGTAGGTTTAAACTTAAAACAAACTATACACTCCCGGACAACGCGCTTTGCCAGATTTTTACCTGCTATCGGCCAGTATGTTTCCCTGACGTGAGCTAACAATGATTGGGGACCGCAATGAAGCAACTTGACGTGTTCGTGCTTCACAATTAGGTAAGTCAACCGATGCTTTGACGACAAAACTATAGGATGTTTTTTACCAAAGGAAAAACTGGACTGGTTAAGCCGACATGTGCGTACATAAACACATGCTCCGTAAGCACTTTGTGAGGCATCTGAAAACCCGTGAACCTGGATTGACACAGCATCTTGGCATGAAACATGTCTTGGTATTTTTATTGTATTTATTTCTGTCAGTTCTGAGCGAAACTGTAGCCACTTACGACCAAGGTCATCAGGGACTTCCTGATCCCATGATAACTTAAGGGACCACAATGACTGCAGCAGAATTTTGGCTGTCACAATAACGGGACTGACTAGACCTAAAATGTCAAAAACCTTTGCTGTTTCTGACAATATGACGCGTTTAGTAATTTTTCTTATAGATGGAGGAAGATCGATTTGGAATGACAATGTGTCATTCGTGCAGCACCAGACTGTACCCAGTGTTTTACTTGATTCTGAAGTGCCGAAATAAAAAATATCTGTTGATGGACTTGAAACCTTTATGCCATCAAGAACTTTTTGATCATTCGATTTCCACTTTCGTAACGAAAAACAACCCGACTCCAGAACTGAAGACACTTCTTTACACAACTGTACAGCCTCGTCAATTGTTTCGGCGCCTGATAACAGATCGTCAACATAGAAATCTCGTCTGACAACTTGAGAAGCCTGAAATTGAGACGCTTCATGCTCTATTGCTAGCTGCTTGAGACATCTCGTGGCGAGGAATGGCGCACTTGCTGTTCCGTACGTCACGGTATTTAATGAAAAAACTTGAAGTGTATCTTCTGGATTTGATCGCCAAAAAATTAATTGAAGAGGCCTGTACTAACACTTGCCTCTACTAACACTTGCCGGTACATTTTACAAATGTCAGCAGTAAAAACATACGTATGCTGTCTGAATCTTAGAAGAATAGATTGCAGATCATCTTGGACCGTGGGTCCAACCATCTGAATAGAGTTATATGACTTTCCTGACGAGCTATTTGCTGAACAATTGAACACAACTCGCAACTTGGTTGTTGAACTGTCTTCGCGGAGAACCCCATGATGTGGAGAAAAGAATGTTTTTTCATTGTCAGTGGGATCATACAGGGACATATGGGACAGTTCTTCATACTCTTTCATGAAAGAAACATACATTTGTCTCAGCCTAGGATTGGACAAAAATTTTCTTTCCAAATTAAGAAATTGATTTTTTGCAATTTGGTTCGAGTCACCTAGAACGTCTGAAGATTCCTTAAGTGGAACTGAAACGATAAACCGGCCACTGGAATCACGCCTATGTGTTTCGACAAAATGTTTCTCCGCCAAGGATTCCTCCTGAGACAACAATGGTTTGTATGCAACCTCTTCGATTTCCCAGAATTTGCGTAACTGATCTTGAACTTCTGAGTTCCGACTAAAATGACATGAGATTGTGCTATCATTCGGCAATGGTAACGAACCTGAAATTACCCAGCCCAGCTTCGTTTCTTGAACTACTGGCTGATTTTTACCCAACCGAATGGTATTCTTCCCCATCAGTTCCCAAAACATATCTACACCTATCAACATATCTATACTCTTGGACTTGTTAAAAGTTGGATCAGCTAAATGAAGGTTACTAGGCATAGAAATTAATGAGGGGTCAAAATAAGTACCAGGAAGATTTCCTGTTATCTCTGGAATCACTAAGCAACTAAGCTTGGCCTTGAACTTTTCATCGTGAGAACAAAAATTGATGTTACATACTGTATTTATTTTTGACTGCGTCTGCCCTATCCCTACAACCGAAAAATCAACCATTTCTGACGGGAGAGCTAACCTGTCGACAACATTTTGTGTTATAAAATTTGACATCGACGCATTGTCTAACAACGCTCTGACAGGATGCAACTGTCCATCTGGACCATGAACGTAAACTAAAGAAGTTGCTAAAAGTACTTGACCTCTTGACGAATAATTGCAACATGTTCTGCCTTGTATCTGGCCTGACTGCTGTTCTGAAACTGAACTTTCAAGTGAAGCTCCGCCACTGCATTCACTTGTTGTAAAGACGTGCAACTGGGAATGATGTTTTTCTGAACAATGCTTGCAGTGACCAAACTTGCATTTTGCAACATCATGTCCAGGCTGCAGACAGTTATTGCACAATTTTAACTCTACAATTTTTTGTCTTTTTTCGTCAAGAGGTAAAGCCTTGAACGCAAAACATTTATAAATAAAATGGGGCTTTTTGCAGTAGTAGCAAGCAAATTTTGATTTTTCATCATTGACAGAATTTGTATTAACAATTAATGATTTAGGCCGTTTGTCAACTTTTGTTTTATGCATGTTGATCTTTTCTAGTACGTCAGCATGATTTGTCAAAAACAATTTTAATTCATTGAGTGTAGGCAAAACATCTTTAAACTGTTGTTGCTCCCACTCTTTGACAGTCACTGAATCCAACTTACTTGTGACTAAATAAATTATTATTGGATCCCAAGAATCGTTATGGACCCCTATTGATTGCAGACACCTTAAATTTTTTGTTAAGGTATCTACCAAACTTCTAAATATTGAGGGATTTTCTGAATCTGCTTCGCTTATATTTTTTATAGAAAAAAGTGCTTTAATGTAGTTATGAACCATTAATGATTTATTTTCAAACCGTGCACATAAAATATCCCACGCAAGCGAATAATTCTCTGCGCTAAAATCAATGGAACCTATGCACCGAGCCGCGGGTCCCTCCAAAGAAGATCGCAGATAATGAAACTTATCGACAGGATCGATGTACTCACAATTATGTACTAGTGAAATGTATAAATCTCTGAACTCCAACCACTTCTCATATGCACCCGAAAACTTAGGTAACTCAATGGTTGGTAACTTTGCACCTGGTTTTTTACTTGCTTCAACTGCATTACCAGACCCAACCACGACTTGGGACTGTGCTAACTTTTGTTTATGACAGATGAGAAAGTGCTTGGCTTCAGAAATTTTGGAATAATAAAAACTCTCGAACTCGTCTGTCCCTGACGCATCAAAATTTTCTGGGTCTAGACTTTCTAGGTCCAACAGTAACTCTGAAAAGTCTCTTAACAAATGAGATTCTAAATTATTGACACGCAACTCAACCTCAACTATTTTGGACTCATCAGGTTGTGTCAGTTTAATTTTGCTCAAAAATGTACAAAAATTGTTAAGTTTTGTCTCTAAGGCTGCCTTTTCCTTACTTAATTTGGTAATTTGTTGCTGTACTGCATTGTCTACTACCAAACTTTCATTAAAAACCTCCTGAGAGACCTTTTGTTTTCTTTTTGGCGCCATCTTTTTACTCAAACCCAATTTAAAATTACCCACAGATAAAAAATATACTTGTTAACTAGGAATAGAAAGGACCAAAATTGTAAATTTTCCAAAAAATGTCTTTCTTTGGTGCGCTACCCTTTACTATATCATTACAGTGCTCATCTCTAGGCGAAAACCAGCTTTATACACTTGGAGCACCTAGTGCAAGCTTGTACTAGCTGAACTAGACTTTTTTTTTCTCTTGCGATGATGCACAAAACTTGTTACAGCGGTTTATTTTTTTGCAAATGTACGTACTTTTATGTCTGAAGACCTAGTGCAGACCTGGACTGCCTGCAAACTAACTAAAACTGTGACCTTCTTTGAAGATGACGTCCAAAGAATGCATCAAAAAACCTTTAATTGTGAACAGCTTAAAATTATTCGATGCACTGCACCTTTTGTAGACCTGGACTGTCTATGAACTAGCTAAAACTGTAACATTCTTTGAAGATGACGTCCACAGAATGCATCAAAAAATCTTTAATTTTGAACAGCTTAAAATTATTCGATGCACTGCGCCTTTTGTATACCTGGACTGTCTATAAAACCACCTGGTGCACTTTGTCTATGAAGATGATTTCCAAAACTTGGCGTGAACTTGCCAAAATATTGCTTATTTACTTATGTTACCTTGAACTTGCAGCTTATTTTCGATTAAATTCACCTGGACACCACCATAAGCTTGAACTGCTCCTTGACGACGCTGTCCACCAGTTATGTTTCACTGCGCACTGGCAAAAACGACTTGTAGAAGCTGCTGCTGAACTGCCACGCAACTTGCCACACAAAAGTCCTGTCTTGCGAATGAACTTTCGCGAACGACGACACAATACTTGTCTATTTTACAGGATACGCTGCATGTTATCCGACTCGAAGGCCAAGAATTATATGTTATGTTAAACTCGAAGGACCATATCTCGAACAAAAAGACTGAATTGTAACTAACTTGTGTTTTATTAACTTAAAAACTGACCCTATACGAACGGGGGCTTGTTCACGCGGCGTCGACGACGTACCTCGTCGCGCGGTCGATCACCAAGCTCCAGGTCTCTTGCTTGGTTGTTCGTCACACACACACACTGTCTCTAGGCACCCTTCTTGGAACCGTCGCGGATCAGAAGGGCCAATAGGAACGCTCTCTTTGACTTCTACCGCGTCTAGCTTTCTATAAATAGAATGTCTTGGATGCACTGAAGTCGTATTTAAATTATATAATATTATTTTAAAATTTAGAAAAACGACTGAACAGTGATAATAATTTTATAGTATTATCAGTCAAAACAAAAACAGTTGTATGAAGATGAAGGTACACAAATGTAACAACTATTATACAAAGAATATTGTTACAAACATATACATATATATCATCAACCGATACAAAAATATTGAACTTCAATATGTACTCTGATTTTGTAACTATAACTATTTTCTGTGGTTTTTAGGCTTTAAGAAACAGTAGCATTTACCTAGATATATAATAATAAATACTGGACATATAAGAAAATATTTTCGTATTTAGGTAAGTAAAAAAGAATATTATGTTATTATGTGGAAAAAGTTTTAAATATCTGTTAATGGAAATTAGCAGTATAGGCACATGGTGTTATGGAACTAATTTAATATTTTTCTACATAAAGTAGAATAGAATCGATTTATTTATTAGTTCTATATTCCAAAAACAGGATAGAACATGTCAACATTTTAAATTAAGTATGTAAAAAAACTACTCCACAAAAAAGAGAATATATCTACTGGTATAAAAAGAGGAATTTAAGAAAGGCAGAAATACATCTTTCATATGTCACAACATATAAAGAATTAAGATTTCTATACCCACTCGGGGAAGTTACCAGATCTTTCTGGGAGTCATAAAAAATCTAATATGACCTTTGTATTTTTTTAAACATGCAATACTTTTATCCCAACTTTTTTTTAATTTTTCACCCCTTAGGCCTCAATACAGGCATATCCCAGATTTTAAGTTTATTTTTTAAATTCAGAAATGAAACTTAGAATTCATACATAATTACAGAAAATATACTGCTAAAAAAGGACGGTTAAAAAAATATTTAAAAAAATGTAATGGTTGAAAATTCTTTACATTTGGAAGAAAATATCTTCATAAAATTTATTTGCCGACAATGTCATGAAAATATTAAAGAAACTGTCCTAACAGATGGGAGTTTTTAAAGTAATAATTCATATTTTCCTTTTATTCCTCAGGAATAATGGCAACTTGACCAGAGCACAACACAAATATAGTTTCATGCATAGTCAAACTAGAATAAAAGTAGAACGCACTCTCGGCATTTTGAAAGGGAGATTTCAAATTCTGAAATACATAAATGTTAACAATCCAATTAAGGCAACCAAAGTTATAACAGCTTTCTGTGTACTTCACAATTTTTGTTATATAAACAGTGACCAATGGATTGAAATAAATGTTGATGAACCTGCAGCAGTAGAAGGTAATAATGCTGTACAGCAGGATGGATTAGGCATAGAAAAAAGGAATGGAATTGTAGGACAACATAATTAATTTAATATTGCTTGTCATTTTTATAATTACAAGCTCTTTTAAGTTTTTTTTTAATAAGGTCTTTACTTTCAATTTTCAAAGAAATCATAAAATGTGTGTATCGTTACAAATAGAGGAAAATGCCGAAGGTCAGCTGAGTGAGAGTGTAAGACTCTAAAGTACTGACTAAATTCCATGTCCTGTACTAGTTGGGTTTATGTAAAATTGTATGTAGTTAAGTAAGCATAAGGTGTGGAATAAAAATAGTATTTTTTATTTAAATATATATTAAGTATAATACCTTTAAAGAACAACCTTGTTATTACATTATTCAACAGACAATACATTTTTTCTAAATAACAACTTAAGGGTATCATTTTTGTAAAGAAAATATAGGTAACCGACGTTTTTAGTATAGGTAATTAACAAAAGGCATCTTATTAAAATAAACATTTTTCTAAACATAAACTGAAACAGGTTTAAAACTTTATTGTATAAATTACTTAGAATCACTGCTTTCCACAATTCTCCGTTTTTTTTTCTTTGCAACCTAGTCATTATTTGTGTATGCCGTTTGCTTGGGTTTGCATGGGAATTGTTGCTAACATCTGTTTGCAAATTTTCTGTTTCCGTTTGAGTACATATAGTATCGAGTACTACAGGTGGTTCAGTTTTATGTTTGTCGCCCAGAATCCCTTCAAGGTGCTCACAGAAAGGTGGTTTTCCTATTTTTCCTTCTCCTGTTTGCTTTTGCTTATCTTTATATTTTAAATAGACACTCTGCATATTGAGAATTTTTTTTCTGCATTTCTCTGGTCCACTTACCCCTTCTTCGAAGCAATAACCTTGCTCGACCATCTCTAGCATATTATAAACTTATAAATATATGTAAACTGCATAATAAAGATAGTCATATTGTACACGCCTCTGGCGAAAAAGAAAATTTTTAAAAATAAACTCTCGAGCATCTGGCGCAGTCGGGTCGGATTTTGTCAACGGTTTATAGATCGTGCGTGTCCACCGTCTTCGTTTCAACGATTAGTGGCAAAAACGGACAAAAACAAAAATTTTCGAAAATCCTGTGGGTGCGTGCAATATCGCTCACTGACCAGGGAGGAAAAGAACAAGCATCGTCCTACGTCCTATTGGTGCGAGTAAAGGAAACAAGCATCGTCCTGAACCTCACAGAAGTGAATTCCAGGGAGAAAACAAGCATCGCTTCCCTATTGAGCCCTAGTTTTAAGAAGAAAAAGAAAGAAAAAAACACAACAGAAATCAATGAAAACCACCACGATCTTCATTTTATCACTGTAAGTGCTTCCTTCCAATTATTCCCGCATTTATTATTTTACCAAATTAATTTATTGATATTCTCTGTTATTAGTGTTTGGTATACAATATGCACGTAGTTTATTATTCTCAAAAATTAATATGTCAAATGACACAAACGAAATTAAATTACTAAAAATCAAGGAATACGAAAATTTCATTTTAAAAACATTTATTAATGGTCTAAATTACCACATGCAATTAGTAGTACGATTAAAAAATCCAACAGCTGTAGAAGAAGCAACGAGTTTCGCTTTGGAAGAAGAAAATTTTATTTACTATAAAAATTGAAGTAATGTAATGGACAAAACTTCTGTCAATTTAAATGTACCAAAAAATAAATTAAATATGCCTCAACAAACGCATACTTATAACCGCACTTTTTCTCAAGTACCCCCACAACAATCAACACCACATTTTAGTAACTATACACACAATTAGACAACTAATCGTATGCCAATCGCTCAAAATCAAAGTAAACCCCAATTTTTAGGTTACGGAGAATTTAGACTACTCTCTAATGTCTTTAGGATCTGTACATCGTCCAAATTTTAACAACGAAAATTTCAGACCTAATTTTAATCCTAGACCAAATTTTAATTATCAGCAACATTTGCATAATAAATCCTCTGGAATCTCTAGGCTGAGAGGACCAGAACCAATTAATGTTTCTTCAGGCAATACTATATTAAATCAACATACACGACCTAAACGCGATTTTATTGTCGAAGAATTATTTAACCAATCTGTAGAAAACATTAACAATGAATGTACCGAATGTGAAAATAACCCTGATGATGACTTTCAGTATTATCAAGAATGTAACGAAACGTTGTACCCATGTAATAACATAACATTTGATTTTTCTCAAGAAGAAAATAACGAATACGAGAACACATACGACAGTAACGAGAATTTTCAGGAGAACCCGAGTTCAACCAACCTGACATAATATATCTCAATAATGATACTAACTCCGATTTACCAATAATTTATATACCGGAAATAAACGCAAATTTTTTAATAGATACAGGTAGCGGTAAAAGTTTTATTAAACCAAATTTTGCTTATCAAATTTATCCAAATTTTATATTTTCTGAATTATTCTCTGTTAGAACAGCTCATGCTACGCCACTCCATAATGAAGTTATAAACATTCCAATATTTCATTTAATTTTTCTGGAGATCATAAATTTTATCTTTTTGATTGTTCACCGAAATTCGACGGACTTCTAGGAATTTTCACTACTAATACCACTAGAGGTCAAATTATTTCCGGAAATTTTTTCGAGCTCATGAATATTTTGAAAATTTCCCGAGTCGCAGACGAGGGAAATTTTCTAAAAATATTCATGAGCGAGAAAAAATTTTCCGGATTTTAATTTGACCTCGAGTGGTATTCGGTAAGAAAATTCCACACCGAATTGTGGTTGAAAATGAAATATTTTTAAAATTTATTTTTCGATTCTTAACATTGCAGATTATTTTCTTCATCAAGTCACCAGCGAAACATAAAAGGTGTGGTCGACTTGATTGTTGAGTTGCTATGGTAATTAAGTGAGACCCTAACCTCGAAGTTATTATTTCAGTTTTGAAGTTGTCAAGCGGCACGACGTAAAAAAATGTTTCGCTTCGGTCAAGAAAGTAAAGAAAATATTCGTCGGGAGATTGAGCAGTTGACTCCCGCGAATACTAGGAAATCGAAGTCAAGTGTATGGAGGCAGTTTACAAACTTTTGCGCAGAAAAATTGTATAATTTCGATAGAGCGGATATACCTGTGGAAGAACTGGCATTTATTCTTGAAGATTATGCGTTTAACATGCGAAAAAAGAATTCCGAAGACTACAAGGAGCGTGTTATCAAAGTTATATGGAATTCTACAGCTAAGCAGTGGCAGGAATATTTTTTTGAAAAATATAATCGTAAATTTAATCCATTCTCTGACATAGAATTTTTGAACGCAAGAGCTGCAAAAAATGCTAAGCGCCGGAAGCTACAAATGGATTCAACCAAGAGAAAGGAGAGTTCATCTACACTATCAGCAGACGAGCTGAGAACAATTATTAAGCTTTGGGACGAAAATACTCCGGAAGGATTGCAGAAATTTTTTTTTCGTTGCTGCTCATGAATTGGCCTGGAGAGGAAATGAAGGAGCGGCAGCACAACTCGAATATTTTGTGGATGAAATTGACAATAGAGGGGAACCAACAGGCCGCATTGAGTATAACCCGGTTTTCTCTAAGACCACCCAAGGCGGTTCGAAGAAAATGGCTGACAGTAAGTGGCTAGTACCGAATAAATTCAACGAAGAAATATGCCCAGTGAGACTGTTCAAAAAACTAACAAGCAAGCGAGGCCCCATCAAAACGAAGCGTTTATTTTTGACGCCAAATCCAAACTGGAAGAATCCCAATTCCAAAGGTTGGTACCAGGACAGTCCAGTTGGACAGAATACAATATCTTCCTGGTTCAAATCTGCTGCATCATTGATTGGAATTGATGTTAAAAAGATCAAAATAACAAATCATTCTGCAAGGGCCACTGCTGTTTCAACTTTAGCCAAAACGGGAATTGGACAACAGCAATTGATTAAAATAACCGGTCATGGCAGCAGCCACTCAATAAAACCATATCTACAAATAGATTCGGGCCATCATCAGGAAATAATTGACGCAACGAGGTCTGTTTCAACTTCGGTAAAGACGATTCAAGAATCTCTGAATCAAGAACAAGCAACTACTTCCAATGAATCTGCCATAGTTTATAATAATTGCGTTTTCCATATAAACAATAATTACAATAGTCAAAATAATATAAATAATTAGATTTAGTATTACTTGTAATTATTCATAAAAAATAAAAAATTAAAAATTCATCTATGTTTTTATGTTATTTTTCGACTGCTGGAAACCTAGCTAGGCAAATATAACAAATTTACATTGCGTCGAAGTTTCGATATCATCCTCTAGGTATGGATTACAAGCCTATGATAATTCTGAAATTTTTACTCATTGTAGTTGCATGAAAATGGCAACCTAAAGCGTAACATAATATACTATTTTATTTTATATCAATTTTGGATTACTACAAGTGGTAGAAAGTTATTATTTTATCAAATTTAATGTGCTTTGCAGTTTCGGTAATGGCCATGTAATGGCTTCTCAGCCTGCTTTTTAAGATATTGTTTTCTATTCATTGTAGTTATGCGGTAATACAGTTTTATAAGGAAATATATTACATTCTTTGATTTTTTATTTACTTTGGGCTACTACAAGTGGTAGAAAATGAAAAAAATATTAGTTTTATAGATACATACCTATAGGAACAGATTACATAATAAAATTCAGTTTGTCTTTACACCAATGGACTTTTAGCCTATAAACTGTTGATTTCTACTGATTGTAGTAGCTCAAAAGTGCCATTTAGGAACAAAAAAAATAATATTCTTTCATTTTATAGTTACTTGAGCTTACTACAAGTGGTAGAAAATTATAATTTTAGAGGTTTTTCGGGAAACTGCATGAACAGATTCACAAGCGCGTTATAGCTTTGGCAGCAATTATATAGGCCTTCAAATTGGTAACTTCTTCTTATTGTAGTTGAATGGGAATACTATTTCAAGATAGAAAATAGTATATTCGTCAATTTTACATAAGTTTTGAGTAACTACAAGTGGTAGAAAATTGTTTTTTTTGCGTTTTTATTAACGTGCGTTATGCGCGCTTTAATGGTATAGAAGTCATAATCAGTGTCAGCAAGCATCAATCATAGGAGGCTGTGATCATTGTATTTTGACATTTCAAAACATTAAAAAAATTCGCGTTTTGTTGCAATAAAGAATATTGCACAGCCAGTAAAACCAACAAAATTCATTGTTTAAAAAATGAATAGATTTGAAAATTGTACTATATGCAAAATATGCGTGAAATTGTCTGATGTAATGATCAATCATCGTACCATGACTTATTTACTTGCATTAATAGAGGATTGTGGCTTCAATTTCAAGAAAGAAAATTTGTTCCGAATTGTTCACGAATATTTGCATCTAAACTACGCAAAATTCAAAGTGTTGAATGGGAAAAAGGTGAATAAATTAGTTTCTAAATATGATATATATTTTATTAGACATAGACACTTAATTGAAAATATTCAAAGTAGTGCATTTTCGCCATTAAGAAGAGAGGAGGTGTCCGAAGAATATAGAAAACATCTTAGCTTTGTAATTAAAATGTATCAAAACTAAATATTATGTGAAAAAATAAAAACCAGTTTGTCAAAAATGGTCAGTTATTGTAAACGTCAAAAAATTTCCAGTATAATTCGCTGTTGGGTACCCCAGGAGAAAAAAAATTTCACTAAAATACCTCCGTTGCTATGGTGATGTGTCAAAATAACGTATTTTGATTGGTTTAAAATTATAGGTGTGGAATTTTTTAATACATATAGGATCCAATATAGAACTATAAAATAGCGAATTAAGAACGCAAAATATTATGCTAACATTAACGAAAATAACATACCAGCGTTATACAACTTCCCCACCGCTGGGTCCACACGTCCTCGTCGTGGTTGGGCCAAGTAGGGGCTCCCGGCCGCTCTCGGTGGTCCTGACTGCCGAGGGCGTAGCTGGGGGCTTTCGAAACTAAGAGGAACACGTCGTCACTATTAAGCCTGTTCGATTGACATTTCTGTAAACAAGGCACCGTCGGAGTGGTTGGACACTCCGACCACTCGGAGTACTCCGCTGGAGTTATAAGGATAGGAATGTACTGTTGAACTTAAACATGCCGTTTCTTATTTCTGATCACGTTTGGTTTTGGAGCTTTGGATCGTTTGAATAATATCGCATTATTGCCCAATTTTTCTTTATGAAAAGTCAAAATAGCCCAATCTGTGACTGGTCGCAGAAACGTAAAATAGGTCGCAGAATGGCTTCGGAAGCCCAATCTGCGATAAATCGCCCAATCTGGCAACCCTGGGCGATCTTTGGTGGTGCATTCAAGATATTTTCGTCGGCATCGTAGCGATGATCGAAGTCCGAGCGGCTCGACTTCGCGTAAAAATGGCGCACAGTGTTTCCGATAACTAATCTGACTTGACAAAATTACGGTTTTCTCTGGGAAAATAAAAATAAAAAATGGCTGGTAATTGTATATTTCGTCATAAATATTTAGTGCAACCGATTATTTCTTTTTAAAAAAAATAGTTTTTAGTAGTTACATTTTTTTTTTCATACTAGTTCGCGAATGTTACCATCAGGATACTCCACACCACTTTTAGTCATTATATTATAATCACACACACTCACTCAGTCTTCTTGAAAGGTTCGGGACATTTCGCCACACCTCAAACAATTCTCTTCTTGGATTTCCAAGACCATTGAAAATATTATTACAAAAAAAATATGGTTAAACATGGTTATAAAATAGTTAAAATTAAACACCCAAAGAGGTAAACTAAACGCTGAATATAACTTTAGAACAGCTTTCGGCGGCCATTGCAATTGCAGGCCTGCTATTTCAATTAGAAATTGAACAATTTAAATAAATTTGGCTCTATAAATTCGTCAACCAAAGAAGACAACAATAATAATAAAATACGTAAAAACATATTAAAAACAAGGGAAATACATGTAATTTACACTGCCAAACTCGCTTATTTATTAGATAAAATTTTACCCGTACAGAGACTGTAGTTCCAAACATAAATGAAGGGATGAAACGGGATACACAGGATCACGGTAACAGAGACTTCTGCCTGATTTTGCGTAGATTCTATTATGTTATTTCTAAAACGGGTTGTACTTTATGGATACACAACTATTTATGACCATAATAAGATAAAATATATGTTGTTTTAAAGTTCAAGAAATTTCATCTTTTGTTTAGCTAGATTTTTCATAGGAATGTCTGTGGTCGCCTGTTATAAATGGAGATGTAGACCGTAGCCTCTACGGTGCGGCTCACTCAGCAATAGACGTGGATCGCAGCCTGTGCAGCTCGACAAACGTTAATATAAATGATAATTTAGCTAATGTAAATGCAAATAAGTCGTTTACCCGACCACTACAGTTCCATAATGATGTAGAGCTACCGAATGAGGTACTTGCCTTGCTTGGGGAAGATCCCAATAAACGTGAAGAAAACATTTACGTTTTACATCAGGCGTTGACTGCAAGATGATCATCTATACTATCTGCGGGTCTTCCTACGGACAAGAAGGCCCAACTTTTAAAAAAGTATTCCCCTCCAGATAACTGCAAGGCTCTTGTTCCCCCTCTAGTTAATAAAGAAATTATGCCTTGCATTTCGGCTGCATATACAAAAAGGGACTCTTGTTACGCTGATTTTCAAAACCAATTGGGTCGAGGCTTGTCAGCGATAGGGAAAGGCATAAACTCAATTTTGGAGGAGGGGCATGGTATGTCTCCCGTGTTAAGGGGGAAAATTCTCTTCGACTTCACGGAGGCGGGTCAGATTTTGTCGAGTTTATTTTTTGATATGTCTAAGACTAGACGTACCCTTATATGCCCATTATTAAGCAAGTCGCTAAAAGAGGTTGTGGAACGAGCACTCCGGTTGAATATCTTTTTGCTAGATGATTTGAATTTACGTCATATATATGCAGACCATGTTGGTACTGATATGTCATTTGAGAATTTAAAGGAATTGTGTTCGTAATGTTGGAAGGAATCGTATGGTTTTTTTGTCAATTTTCAAAGATAATAAAATTGACGAGGGTCGATATCGATACTGTTTTGATAATTATATTTACGTTTAACCCTTAGTTAGGCATTATTATGTATGTAGACACTGTGGGGGGATACAGTATGACTGCAAAAAATAAATTAACTGAAAATGATAAAACAATTAAAAGAAAATTAATAAACAAACGAAAAGACATTAAAAAAAATTGGATATTTTAAAATATGGTCAAATAGCACACGAAAATTTATTTCAACCTATGACAAAGCATTTGCAAAATACTGAAAGTAAATTATAAGTGCCTTCATCTAATAGAAACCGAAAAAATCCCAATATTCTGTCAGATGATGTGGTATCAACCTATAGCAAAGGATTTGCAAAATATTGAAAGTAAATTATAAGTGCCTTCATCGAATAAGAACCGAAAAATTCCCAATATTCTCTCAGATGATCTGCGTAAAAGTGGAAAAGTTAAAGGATAAGGAAAAATTTTCACTTACCGACATTGATGATGATGATGATGATGATTATATTGAAGATGATTATATCAAAAATGAATATGGTGATGATGAAAAATCAATAGCATCCGAACCGGCTGTTCCTTCAACATCTACAGAGGTGGAGTTTCAGTCGAAAATATATATATATATATATATATATATATATATATATATATATATATATATATATATATATATATATATATATATATATATATATATATATATATATATATATCTTTTTTATCAGTATCTAAAGGCCAAACTCAAGCAGTAGTGGGAGAAGCAATCATAGGAGAGACAATAGAGGAAAAATTGATTAAATTTGTACAGGACAGGCCACCTCTATACAACTCAAAGGTGTCTGTGTCACAAAGAACACCAAGGCCAAAAAAACGGTTCTCTGGCTTGAAATATATAATTTATTTGGAAGAACAATCAGCTTGGAGGATATCCAAAAAAAAAATGGAAATACCCGAAGACTAGATACAACAGGGCAAAGAAAAGAATAACCGAATATAGGCCAAGTGGGTCACTTCCAGATACAGGATTTAATTATTATGAGCTAATGATATATTTGGATGATCGGATCAGCCACCAAGAATTAGTAATTTTGACCAGCAGAAACTTTACAACAAACAATAATCTATTCTTTTATTATTGAAATAATATTGTAAGTACATTGAATTCTGAATTTTTTATTACAAAAAAGATTTTTTTTCTTCAGCAGCAACTTTTGTCGAGAATAAAATCTCGATTATGATTTCTTAGAAAGTTTTATATTTGATAACAGTTGCTGCTTAAGAACAAAAAAATTACACAAGCGAAATGATAGAGATTCATAAAACAAGTAAAAAACTGGTACATATAATGTTTTTGGTGTTTCAATTCTTCGGAGAAAAATTATAGAAAAAGCTAAAGAAACGGCATTTTTTTATTTATATGACTATTTTAAGAATTTTAATTTTTCATACTGCAGGAACAAATCCCAATCAAACAAAAAAAATTAAACAGCAATTTTTATCAACAATAACACTATTGAAGAAGCCAATGATAAAAATGTATGCTTTACTTATTTGGTGCAAACTCTCTTCCAGTTACTGTTTTAAAATAAACATATTCATCTTTAAATTTGTTATTTTATTAATTCTCTTACTAATACAGATTTTTTCAAGAAAATAACAGAAAAAAGTGTTTTGTTGGTACACTTATTTAAATTTTATTAAAATTAAAAAACGTTATTTAATGCTTTTTCCCATTGCCATTCAATTGCACCAGGACCACAAAAATTATCTTTAAATTTATTTCAAAGGCTTCCTACTTCTTGCGAAAAAGTGTTTGCTCCAGCCCTTCTATTATTAAGTAAACCTTGTGGTGCTGAAACCAATTCTTCATCAGGATTAATAATATTGTTGGCTTCCGAGTTCTGTAACAAAAAATCATGTAAAGAAACACAAGCCTGTATAATTTTTCTTATTGTAGCTTCACTTGCAAGAATTGGTTTCCGAAAAATCCTCCACTTAGCCACTAAGATCCCAAAAGCGTTTTCCACAACTCTTCTAGCCCTGCTAAGTCTATAATTAAAAACTTTTTGAGGTAAATCAAGATCACCTCTACGAGGGTATGGCCGCATTAAGTAAGTTGTGAGGGGAAATGCCTCATCACCCACAAATACATAGGGTAAGTTATCTTCAGGGGGGTGGATGTTTAAGAAGGTTGGGTGCGAAACCTTGACCCATGTGGCTTTGCCTGAATATATTGTCATAGTTATGTTATTATGGATTATTTTATTAATTATTTCTAAAATCACACTTTATTTATATAAAGATTATTTTGTCAATAACAATGAATAGACACTCTGTTATTCGGTGGACTTGGTGACGACATTGAAGGTCAGCTTGGTTTTGTTTAACTTTATTGAGTAAGTCAAGGTATGCTGACTTAGCAATGCACCGATCGTCGATAACTGCATAATGAAGTGATAGGCAGTCGTTCTTAAGATGTCGAGATAAGACATGTGCCCGTTGGTCGGGAGAAGAGCCGCCCTTATAGAGAAGATGTAGGGGAAGTTTATAAGTAAGTGCCTCATTTCATTTATTTAATGCCAAACTTTATTTTATTGCTATTATTGTTGATTAATTATTATTAAATGTTATATTTTTTATAACCTGTTTTAACTTCATTCCCTCCACACGATCCCAGAGACTATTACTTAGTCTCAGTCGCAACAACCCCCGTTGTGACATTTGGTGGAGGTGCCGTTTTTACTCTCCATACACAATAAATTATAACTTTTTGGTGCAAAAATTAAATATTCTTTAATAAATTCTGTCCATTGTGTGAGAGTAGGCATAAATTTTCTTTAATTATAGATAGACATTTGATTAGAATCTGAGGGAATGAAGTATATTTTAATTAAATTGTATAAAATAAGAGTTGGCAATTTTTTACTTTACGTCTATAATAGAATAAGTGGTGCAAGTTAATTTTAATTTTTTCGGCCTCTTCAAAAAGTATTCTGAAATTTTAATGGTAATTTATATAGGTACAATTTTTGGTTTTATTCAAAATAAAACTATATTACGATACATTTTTTCAGTTTGTCCCTTAAAGAGAAGTAAAAAATGAGTTTGGAAGAAGCTTTAAATACCCGTATTACACCAGTGCTACCTCCATATTTTCAGGCACCTATTTCTTGTCCTAAGAGTAATAATTGTGTTTTATTTCTCAGAGAATTTAATAAAATTTCTGAAAGAAACCGCTGGTCTGGCAAAGACAAAATTTACTATTTTTTATCATCATTAGAGGGTGTTGCCTACATTTGGTATAGTAATTATATTAAACAATCGGAAAACTTAAAGAAAAATTGGGAGGAAGTCTCCCGAGATTTTTTATTTGAATTTGGAGGGAAATACGAAGTTTCAAAATTTGAAATCAAACTGATGAATAGGCAACAGCAGCAAAATGAAAGTATTAAAGATTATTATTACGATACAATCATGTTATGCGACATTAGTGATCCTAAAATGCCGTTAGATAAAATTATAGGATACTTTGAAAGAGGTCTACACCCTTCCTTTAAAGCAAATTATAAATTTTTGTACGACCCAGATCTTTCAAAAAATGATTTTAATCAGCTTATTCTCAAACTGCACAACATCTGGGAACTAACGGTTAATATATATATATATATATATATATATATATATATATATATATATATATATATATATATATATATATATATATATATATATACTAAATACTTATACATATACAAAGTATGTAATGGAACTGAATATAAATCTAATTCAGAGTAATGTATTGTCCAGTTTAGTTTATTTTAGGATGTATTTAAATGTAGGGTCTACACTTCTAATATAAGTGGCGCCTTGCATGTTAAAAGGCCTAATGTATTGGTATTGAAATGTGACTAGAATCTAGACATATTCAATTATTGTTACCTGTACATAAGGCCTATTATTAACACCCAAATCCCCGATATTTATGTAATAAAATTACCTGTACAATGGGTTTTCCCATTGCAAAGGTAACAAAATTACTATATATAACTTCATTAGACAAGCAAAAATATATTTATAAATACACAATTTAATTTAAAAGTTTTAAATGTAAAAATTTCAGAATTAAAAAAAGGAATACCTAATTAATAAACTGAAGTTATGTTATGCCTGATATTTATAACTTTTGCATAATTATAGATTATGGTCATAAGAGCACTGTACTTGATATGTAAAAAAGTTGTATTAGATACCTACCTATTTCCTACCAATTGTTAAAACTTTATGGTCATCTTCCACCAAGTCATGCTCGTCTTCAATATAAATTTTCTGGAAACAGCGGTGTTCAATTAAATTTTCACTTTGTGAATCTAATAAATTACCACACTGTCCGCATTTAAACAACTGGAGCAGCTAAAACAAAATTAAATTTAGTACAAACCTCTATTTCTAGAAAAATCACGTCTCTACCCCTCAACTATTTTAATTTCAGATACTTTTTAAAATTTACTCACACTGTTGCTTTCCATTTATGTTTATTACTAGGTACAGCACAACTCCAGTATCCGCACAAAATTAAAAATAAAACCAAAAGCAAAAATAAACAAAACAAAATAACAAATCAAACACACACGTCAATACTGTCACTATTCGCTCAGAGTGCGCCAAAAAGTAGAAATAAAAATAACTTTTCAGGGGATCGCCAATAGACTCCGAAAGGATTTGTGACAGCGCACTTTTCACAGGTCACGTGTTGGTTTCGGTCAATTACATCGCTGAACGCCGGTGCGCTCGTTTGTAGTCCGCCCATGGGGACCCACCATCAAGTGCCCCCCCTCCCACTACCATCTGATAAACGTTTGAGAAATATCCAATGTCTCTGAATGCCAGATATCTTTTCGTTGCATTTTAAACGGCAGTTTGTACATGGTTCCTTAATTTTTTTGATAACTTTTTTAGTTTTACTTGATGTTTACGATTGCCCAACCATTCTCCTTCTTTTCCGTACGTTTCCTTTCCATGCATTTTCATCTCTTACTTTATACTTTATTACTTATTTTCTCGGTTCGTTTCTGTCATTGTTTGTTTCTTGATTATTAGGTATCAGTAATTCTTCTTGTAGGTCTTGAACTACTTCGATGGGTTCCGAGTCGCTGTCGCTACTAACCGCATTACTCTGTGGGGAATGCGAACTTTTAGAATCTTGGAATGGTTCTTCTATCTCCGAACTATCACTAAAATTAAGTGCTGGTATTTCAGTCGCTTTATTGTACTCAGTTTCAAGTTGATTGATAGGATCTTATACATTAACAAAATTGTAAGATATCTCCAACAATTGTGCTCTGGAAGGCATCATTTCCATTGCCGTATCTTAAATTTGTTTATTTTGTTGAAGGGCATCGGGCGGTTAATCTAAAAAAATTACACATTCAAAGAATGCTGAGTAATCTAAGTTTACAGAACACATTTCAGTTATCATAGTCTTTAATAAATCCAACAGCCTATTAAAATCGATATAACCTTGGTCTTTTTGCTTCCACCCTAAAAAAGTACTGGCGACGCCCATGGTAATGGGGAATAGACGTTTAAGTATTATATCTAAATTTTTAACGTTTTAAGCCCTGGCCTTAAAATGTTGTGAAACAAAAGTCATATTGCAGAAAAGTGGTAACATGCCTTAGTAGGGTGAAAGTAAAACAGGAATGTTTTCTCTTTAATTTCCACCTATAGGTTGAGGGTTTTATTATCGTTCTTTCGCAATCTGACTTTTTGTTTCATAGTGTTTCAGGGCCAAGGCTCAAACCTTTAGAAATTGATACTAATTTTTAGTAATTATGTTATCTAAGAAATGAGAAATAAAACTTACCTTCACATGGAATACTTTCCAACAAAATGTTATCCTGTTCTTCATTATGGGTATTTTTAGCGCAAGTTCCAGGATTTTTCGTGATCTATTTCCCATTTTTAGCGAATAACTATAACTAGTTACACAATTTGCAGTTGTAGTTTACGCTCAAGCAAACTTATATAAAACAATGTCCACACATGTGCTCGCATCTACAGTAAGAAAGGAACTAAAGAACGCACGAGATAAAACTCGCCTATTTTAACTTTTTATTGAAATAATGACTTAATACTTTTGGTAGAATGTATTATGTTGAACAATATACTTTTTTTGAACCTTAATATTGTTTTGCTCGGGTTGATGTATCTTGGACTTAATCCATGTAAAACGAAAATGGTATTGTTTAGCCTTGGGACCGGTAGGGACTTGATACTGTTTATAAACTGCTATTTCAGACATATGAAGTCCTAATACCGCTTAAAGCTAGTTTCATATAGACGCGAATTGCGAATCGCGAATTGCGAATTTCGCGTTTCGCGATTCGCAAAATTTGTTGTATTTCATAGACGGGCGAAATTTCTAGGGCTTTTATTTTTTCCACTAGAGAATTATTGTAATAACCTAACCTCATTTATTTATCATTATCAAGTAAAGAAACTTTTACAATTTTTTGATAAAAAATGAGTCAAGAAATAAAGTTATATCACTGGCAACGAAGGCGTAAGATTGCAGCTTACGTTTTCATAATAAAGCGAAAGAAAATAGTACATAGATCTCTAGGAACTTGTGAGATTTTTAAATTACGAAAGGAACAAGGTGCTTACCATAATCTGGTTCAAGAAATGCGTCTCAAAGATGAGAAAAAATTTAGAAATTTTCACAGAATGTCTGTAGAGGAATTTGATATTTTATTACAGAAGGTATCACCATTTATTGCCAAAGCATATTATTCTCGTGAAGCTATTTCGCCAGGAGAAATGTTATCAGTTACACTGCGGTAAGTACTTTTATTAAAACCATTAGTAGGATTTATAATCACCTCTACTAAACTAAATTATTCTGTAACTTTTAATAACCATCGTTACCCTAACAACTGGCATGTTGACATTCTTGTAACTTTTTCCTAACTTACTATCGCATAATGATTCTATCTGTTTAACCACCATAATCGCTACTAAAAGCAGTTACTAAAAGTTCCAGAACAGAAGTGATTATGTATTAATTTATATTTTTTCATTTACTTTAAAAATGAAAACACAACATAAATATTGTTCCTTTATCAGGTATTTAGCAGCTGGCATAAGTATGAGAAGCATTTCCTACCTGTACAGATTGGGACTAAGCACTGTTTCATATACTATAAAAAACACTTGTACTGCTATATGGGAAGCTTTAAATTCAGAATACTTAGGGTTTCCCACTGAAAATATGTGGAAGATCATTGCTGAAGGCTTTCATTCAAAATGGAATTTTCCAAACTGTGCAGGAGCGATTGATGGAAAACATGTAAGGATACAGGTAGTATATATTTTATCATTTTTTAAATACTTTTATTTATTTTTTTTTTATCATTTCCAGGCTCCACCCAATAGTGGATCAGATTTCTTTAATTATAAGGATTTTTGTAGCATCATATTGCTTGGTATATGTGATGCAGATTATTGTTTCACTGTGGTTGATATAGGAGCAAAAGGGAGGCAAAGTGATGGAGGTGTCTTTCGCAACAGTAATTTTGGAAAACTTTTCTTTTCAAATTCAATTGGGTTGCCTTTACCTAGGAAAATTGCAGATGAAGGTGATCCCATCCCATACTTTTTTATTGGTGACGCTGCATTCCCATTTGGAGTTCATTTAATGCGCCCCTATCCAGGAAATTATTTGCCTCAAAATGAACGGATCTTTAACTATAGGTAAATTAGTAGAATTAGATAAATGTACCATGAAGTCATTATTTATAAAAAGGTCGGCTTAGGCTCCAAAAAATAAAAAGAAACGTGACCCTTCTGTCTTCAATTAAATTTTAACGGGTCACGTTTTTCACTTTTTAGAACTCTGTATATTTCAGTGTTTTTATAGGACTGGGTTTTTCACAAAAACCAGAACTTTTTATAAGGAATAACTTTACCTTCTTAAACTAAGAATTTAATTGTCAACTTCATCGAAGAACGTACTGTTATTATCAAATTTAAATTACAGGTTAAGTCGCGCTAGGCGAGTTATAGAAAACACATTTGGTATATTGGTGGCCAAATGGAGAATATTGGAAAGACCAATTATAGCAAAGTTGGAAACAATTGAAAAAATGGTGGGTGCGCTTGTTTGCTTACATAACTTTTTAAGAAAGGCTGATGCTCATAAAGGAGATGGTCAAAAATATTGTCCTCCAAAGTATGTCGACAGAGAAACTGAAAGAGGGGAGATCATTCCTGGGGAATGGAGAAATGAAGTTAAAAATGGCTTAGCTAACGCAGGAAGAATGGGCGGAAATGCCTATGCTCGAGAAGCTAGTATTAAACGATCTGCTCTTACTAATTACTTTATTAACGTAGCACCAATTAACCCCCAGTGGTCAAAGTAATCTTTTATTTCCCTAATATACTTATTAATATATGTATTCCATTTAATAAGGTAGATTTTATTTTTGGTTTGATTTTTTTCCCATTGCTAATAAAAATATTAAAAAGGTAAGTACAGGGTTCCCACTTTTCTGAAAGTCAGGGAAGTCAGGGAATGTCAGGGAATTCAAAAGTGGTCAGGGAAATCAGGGAATGTCACGGAATACTAGTTGAAAACCTGGAAAATTCGCCTTATACAATTTTAGATAGGGTAAGGATGAAGATAATAAAAAATTCTTTACATAAAACCTTTACCTCCTCTTGAGCAGTTTATAACACATAATAAAATTTCGTTCTCCACTTGGTCAAGACTGTAAAATTAATTTTGTATATTAGTCGACTGCTTTTACCATGACTGAACCCAGAAATTCACGCTATAAGCCAGTTTGCATGCTCCGTGAACTTTCTTTTGGTCATGGAAATTCTCTTCAAGGATACCTGGAAAGTCAGGGAATGTCAGGGAATTCAGTTTAAGAATTTTGGTGGGAACCCTGAAGTAAAATCTCTATAAACCTACAAAATACCAACTATTTTTTAATATAATTGGCAAGAGCACAAAACTGTAATAATTAGGGCTTGAAGCACTAAGCAGTTTCAAAAAGGGCTTAGCACCTCAAGCCTTTATTGTTTACACCAGTTCAGTACAGACCATCATTTTTTTTCAAAAGCTTTTATAACAAAATTTTTCCAGTTTCCAAGTAAAATCAAATGAAGTCAGGCAGGTTACAAAAAAAGTGAATGAGATCTTTTCATTAACAAAGCTTTAGCAAAATATTTTTGAAAATGAAAAACTATGGTTGCGTCTATTTCGAGCTCTATTTAGAAACTTATTACAAAAAATACATATAAAAAAATACAACTACAAATGGAGAAAGGAAAATCTTATTCAGTGTTACTACATTTTGCATACAAAGCATATACTTTGTTAAGTATCTCAATCTCTGCTTGCATTCTTGTTCGGGTAGACAGTTTTTCTAGTATTGACTGAACAGTCATTAGTGCTGGAGATAAAGTTTGCTCTGGTATTTTCGGTGGTGGTTCTTTTAATATTCCCAATAATAACTCCTCACTTTCAGCTAAAATTTAAAATGAAATTAATTAAAATGTTTCCAAGATGTATATTAAAAAGACATGTTTTTAATGTCACATTTTTTATTTCTTATTCATCAAAGTCCAAAATAGTAAAAAGTCTGTGTTGGCGTTTGTCAGTAACAAAACAATACAAGTGCCTTGGAAACATCCAACGTAAACTGATGTCTGTAGCCAATTTTTTTTTAACAGGCCCTTAGTAGCCCTGCTTTCAACAGCTGATCTACTATAAAGTAGATAACCTGTTTAAAATCCACCACTCTTAATAAGTTCTGGATTGCCAACCATTCACCTAGATACTTACTGACACTTCTCTTCCTTTTACCACTAGATGTGGATGGTACTTCGGGAGTTATACTTGGGCTATGTATCCCTGTTTCACCAGATGAACTTGGAGAATTGACTAGAAGAGGAACATTTCCATAAGTCTTCTTAGGATTGTTTTTCTCAGCTAAGAAATACATTGCATCAAAATGCTTCCATTTTTTTTTCATCACTTCCTGAACCTGATGGAGTATAAGTTCTGAAAAGGAATGGATATTTTTAACTTTAAAAACCTTTCCTTCCAAAGTTATGTCCGTATGTATGTAGAATCAAATAAACATGACATCCTCAAAATTGGAATAGAAAAAGTAGTTCGCTTGTCATCATAAGCTATAACAAAAAAAAATCAAAACTTGACAAAACTTTTCATGGCTCTAATACATTATGTTCTTTTTAAACTATGTCTTTTACTTTTACCAAGATAATTCAAGATACTAAATTATTTTCAAGGTTTACTTTTGATGAATTATTAAATTGGATGATATCCAATAACAAAGCACAAACAATATTTAATAATATGTAGTTTTGAAATTATTATATTCTAATTTTAATAAAGTTTAAAATATCAGCTACGTCACGAATGTTTGGACATAATATAGAAATAATACTTACTTGAGGTGCTTCAGGAATGTATCCTTGAGATTCTTCCATTTTTTTTCAATTTTTTCCAGTGGGATCATGCCATTCAATTCAGCACACACTTCCTTCCATAACTTTTCCTTGATATCCTTTCCCCTTTCTTTTAAGGGTAAAGTATGGTCCCAAAGGGCCGGTCTTGCTTGAACCGCCTCTGCTAAACTGAGTACCAGATTATCATCTTCTGTGGCCTGGGAATCTCGTCCTGTTTGCTCACTTTCACTCGGCCCTTGTATGTTTGTGCTACAGTTATGAAACTGTAGCAACTCCAATGTTAAACTTTCCCCACAGTCACCACATTCAACTTCATACTAAAAAATATTAAGGTTAGAATGTACACTGGAAAACGAACAAATATATATTTACCTCTTCATTGTCATCCATCTTTAAAATAAATTTTTAAAGGCACAATAAACACAAAAAATTTTAAAAAAACATCAACTGGTTCTGCAAACGTTAATCCAGAAATTGTGATAATAAATAGGGTTAGAATTTAAAGCGAACAGCTGAGAAACAGTCTACTGAGCTTGCGCCAGTAGACAATTTCGTGCGAATATTCGCAGAAAATTAAAATGATTTCAATTTTCCCGCCCCCTATATTTGAATTTTGCGATTCGCAAACAAGATTGATGATGTCAGTCTCAGCTTTCCCGCCATTAAATCGTATTTGAAATCAACCAATGAGAATAAAATTCGCGATTCGCATGCATTTCGCAATTCGCGTCTATATGAAACAAGCTTAAGATATAACAGCAAACTAAGCGCGAAATTTGAAACACTAGGAGGAAAGAAACAGAAACAGAAAAACATGAACTTAATACCGTTTTGCTCTAGGGTGCGAAAATTAACAATAAATATATGTGTTGTGGATTATTTATAAAATAAATAGTATTTCGTCTACTTGCCTGGATGAAATCGTACACACCATATTCCAAATTAGAGTAATAAAACTCACAACACAGGAAAGAACACATTAGTGAATCCTAACCTAACTATTCGGACTGATTGACAGGCCTTAACGCGCCAAAGCCTTGAAGCCAAAGTAGAATTGGTCTATGTAGACGCTAGTCTGAATTACAGTATAAATATGTTTGCTCTGGCATGGATACTTAATATTAAGTACGTCAAATAACTTAAAGACAAGGTCGAAAGCTTCCGCTGGCGACTTAAATTAGTGCCTTAATTCGTGGTTAATAACCAGGTAACACTGCTTTATATTTTGTGAACTTTGTCCATCCAAAATTAGAAACATCTGGACAGTGGCCTTTCTCTCATATGCTTTACTTGTTGTTTTGTCAATAACTGACTGCATCTCACCAGTATTCTGAATTCTTTTATATAAATAATACTCTGTCACAAGGGGGTTTGTATTTTATACAAAAAAACAACTGGAGTTGTCAGTTCTTTAGCCTAGTTGGCAAATCTGGTGAAGGTTCTTATACACAGAGTGTAAAAAAATTGAAATATTTCTAATCTTCTATCGGTCTATAATTTTGCACCAAATTAAGAAACTTTGCCACAATTTCACCAATCATAATGACATTATTTTTTTACTTTGACAATATACAGGGTGTTACAAAAAGATGTTAAGAAATTTTAAGGGCAGAATCTACATCTAAAAATATGAAAATAAGTTTATATAAACATGGATCCTTAAACGCTTCTTTTTCGAGATACAGGGTGTTTAATATTTTCATTTTTAAATGCTTCTTTTTAATTTCTCACAAATACATTAAGATATTGACATGAATTTTGGTACACGCCAGTATGTAATCAAAGGGTACCTGTACGTGCAAAAATTTATTTTTTAAAGTACTTGCATCAGTGGCGTGCATGCGGGAAAGTCTTTATTTTTAGCGAAAAAAATAGCACGCCACTGATTTTTTGAGCAAAAAGTTGAGGTCACATTGAAATTGTGATCTCGACCAACCGCCACCGTCGCACGTCAATATAAACTGTAGCGTACTTTCTCCGGGTCTTCTCCATACTCGACGACGTCCATCTGACCCAGAGAGGTAAAAACGCGACTCATCTAAAAACACTACTCCGTTCCAGTCCTCATCATTCCATACCACGTGATTCCGGGCAGAAGCCAATCTTGCAATTCGATTCCGGCGATGCAATGGAGGACCTGTAGTCATCCTTCTACCAGACAATCCAGCAGCACGAAGCCTTCTTCTAACGGTCCATTCACTAACATTTACCTCTCTAATTTCTTGAAGTTGATTTCGCAGCAGAACCGCAAAAGCTATTCCGCAAAATTGCAGATACCAAAAAACGGTCATCTCTTTGGGCGGTGATCATTTTCGCCGGGATCCTGCAGTTGGATTCCGTGACATGTAGAAATCTATCAATTGCCCTAAAGCTACACGACTGGTATTCCGTGTTCCGAAAAACTCGCCTATTGCCGATCAAATTCTGCGTCAACCGGCGAGACGTGCGGACCTGTCGATTTCTATCAAAACTTTGTACCTAACCTCAAAGAAAGTCGCTTCTATGTTTTAATGTGTCATCGTCATCTGCTGAAGATTTAGGAAAGAATTAAAGGTATTCGTTGAGAGAATTTGTACAAATAAAATATAAATATGAGAGTTCGAACAGAACATCAACAAATGTTATTAGATGTGTGCGTGACTAACGTACTTCCTCGAGCGCCTCAAAACGAACCACTAATATGTCACTATGGTCTTAACGGCACTTCTGTAGAATATAGATTGTTGATAGTTTTGGTATTGTCTCCAATCTAAATGAGTACTCAATAAGTGGTGTACGAGGTGGCGTGGCTACAATTCGTGTGTCCCGCATGGTTTGGTTTGGTGGGCTCCTTTAAAAACAGCGGCTTGTGTCGGTTACGGCGATTATCATTTCATCCTTTTATAGGACTTAGAGAACCTTTAAACTTCATACATACGAGTTTATACCCATAGTCCAAAAGGATTTTACCTTTTTCAAACTTGTCACACACGTTTTTGCGGTCGCCACATCCAGATAACCATGGTGATTTTCGTAATTTTTTTCATTTAAATAGATTATGAATTTTTGTTGCTAATTAAAACTCTAAATTACAAAACCTGCGGCAACACGACAACCACTGCCCTGTCATAATTTTACCGGCTGCGATTTTCGTAGAGATTGATGAGCAACCAGTTTGAAGCGGATTTTTAAAAATATAAGCTTATAAGTACAATAATACAAAGTCAGTTAAAAATGTTTATTTGTCTTGTATCTTAACGTAATAAAATCCTTTTGGCGATTGTAATCTAGTTTTCAAAATTCGAAGCATAACTGGTTTCTCAACTAATCATTAAAATTAAGTGAGTATTTAAATTTACAAGAGTTGCAATTAATAAATTTAGGTTTTTTTTGCTGCCCTGATTGTTTCTCTGAATTCGTATGGTTAACTCAACATTCTGTTCTTCTTATTAGTATTCTTCTTCCATTGTGTAGGATTACCTTTTTCCAACGGCACATTCGTTTTGATAAGGGTGTGTTAGAAGATGATTCTTCATTTGACAAGCCTTCGTTATCACTCGGAATATAATTATCAGTACTGCCGGAAAAAAAGTCTGAACCACTTCTTTCAAGTATATTTTGCTCCAACGAATGTGTCGGAAGGTCATTATAGTTTGGCAAGTGAGTCTGTAACAGCCAAAAGAATTTAAGGCTCTACAATGCGCACATTTTTAAAATGATTAACACCGTTTTGCTACTGCAGGATTCTGGAAAGGCTATTTAAAGTACCTCTCGGGACAAATTAAATTTGATTAGAGAAATATTTCTTTTTCTAAGGTATAGAGACGTTTTTCGAAAAAAGTAAACAAATTTATGAACAAATTCTCATTAAATTTATGCATTTTTAGGCTTTTTGAAGGTTAATATCATAGCTAATAATTTTTTTTTCAAAAAAACCGCTCTATACCTTAGAACTTCCATGCCTTATCTTTACAGTTCCAAAAAATGGGACATTACAATTGCGTAGTAAGTCCGATATATTGCAGCGCGCAAGGCATGTTTTAGGCACATTTCGTTAAAATGTATTTAAAGTTGCCTACCTACAGCTTGATTTATTTCCAGGCGACGTGAAACGAGAGATACGGGGACAGGATTATAATACACTAAGAGAAATAGGTTCGATAGGTTGAAAAAAAGGTTTGGGCGATAATTTATGATAAAAGTTTTGGTTTCTTGTATTGTCAATGCCAATAACAGAATATTTGAGTTAACTGTAGAATGCTTAACTAGTAGTTTTGCTATAACTGTTAGAGCTAAACATAAAGTCTTCTATTCCTTGGTAAAGACGGACAGGTTTAATAAAATAAAGCGATTTATGAATGTTCTTAGATGGAGACGGGAGTTTTATAAATAAATATAACAAATTCCATTTAGTTGGCGTATATATAAATTCAATAAAGGTACTGGATGAAATAAAAATTGTTTATGGATTATTTTTAGCTGTCGTATTATTTATAAGGCGGCAAAGAGGCTACTAAATATACATTTAACAGTATGCCACGCAAAATATTAACATAATTTTGTTGGTAGGTGTTATTATTATTTAAACCTCAGATAATCGCTTATTATCGCTGAAAATACAGGGTCGGCTTAATAATCTGCAGGAAGCGTTGGCGTAACTGTTGGTATTTGGTGAAAAATAAGTTTCTTCCGGGCTTTATGTTTATAGTTAATTAGTTTCATTGACGATTTGATCAGACATGGGAATTTGTGTTGCTTGAGGTGCGGCGCGAGCGCCAGGGTATCAGGGACTGAAAAAATACGTACATATACGATATATTGTAAAAATGTATAAATAATATATAACGGCATATAAAATAGTTACAGTAATGGTATACGAGGTAACGTCAGCTAACCAACATTATGGCTGTATGTCCGTCTGTTTGTCTGTATGGTTACCTTTTTGAAGTATTGTTGGCAAATCTGTCACAAAAATTATTTTAAAAAGATTAAAATCAAAGATCAAAAATTTTTTCATTTCAAAAAATGATTTCAATCAAGGGTCGTTTTTTTATTCTTTACCACTCCACGAAGGCCGTAGACCAAATGTAGGTACTAGTGTTTTGTATAGAAAAGACATTTCTATAAATCTATAAAAAAAACTATGATTTAATAAATCTTGTTTATATTTTAAATGATTTTAAGGAAAAATTTTATATTCCGTCTTATTCTGCGCTTCTAATAATAGGTATAATTTAACCCTGACAATATCCAAACGGCTTAACTGATTTTAACCAAATTTCGGTGATATGAAGGTAAGTATGTGTACAGTAAAAATGTTGACAGGTTACACGCATGCGCAGATCATGCTAACAGGGTAGACGTGCGTGTATTTGCTACAAAAGTACAAAAAACATGCGCAGTTGGTACTCAACGATTATTTCAATCATTTGCACAGAACTTACTGCGCATCTACAGAAGTAGGTACCACTGCGCACGCGCATTTGGAAATATGCGCCCAATCGTTGGACCAATTTCCAGCAGATGTGAAAAGGTTACACGCATGCGCCAGGTGCTAAAATGGTAGATATATACGTAGGTATATTCTTTACAAAATGCCAAAAAACCTGCACAGTCAGCGCTATAAGAATACCATAATGAATATACGCAGGACCTACTGAGCATATATAGGTGTACCTATTGTAATTTGCGTGTACCGATGTGTGCATGTGCACCAGGTACCAATTTGTAGGACTTACGTGCAGCAAAAGTTAAAAAGTTAAACGTTTGTATAGCATGTGTTGAAATTTGGAGACATGCACAATAAGTCCTAACAGGTAAAGACCTGGCGCGGCAGGTGCCGCAAGAAGAGAGCTGTAAAAAAACGTCATTTTGAAAATCTACTGTGATTGTCTTACCTTTTTAGGACGAATTACGTGTGTCTTCATCGGTTTAGCATTTCCTACGCGTGTGTGTAACGTTCCAACATCTGCTCGACGTAGATCGGTATTTTTGCACATATTTAAAAGTGCTCATGTGCAGTAGGTACCTACTTTTATAGATCCGCAGTAAGTTCTGCTGAGAATTATTCAAACGATCGTTAAGCACCGACTACTTAAAATACGCATGTATCTACCCTTTTAGAACCTTCTGCGCATGCGTTTAACCTGTCAGCATTTCCTGCATACATGTTTAGTATTTTAGTACCTACGGCGCATGTATGCATTTAGTCGTGATGAGAGAGCGCGAGGAAAGGGTATTTTTTATTAAAGAAACTGAGCAAATAAATTAACTACATGACATGGTCCACATAATTGACACAAAACCTATTATTAAATGTAATCGGAGAGGTATTGTTCTGGCTCTAACTAGTGGTTTATTTTCAACTAACAAATATTCAGAATATGTTTTATTCACTAAAACGAACTTTTGGAAATATTTTGAGAAGAATTAATACAAAGTTTAAAGCAGACCATGTCGGAATATGCGATTGTCCGAAGTATAATTATTATTAGATACCTTAAATAACGTTATACATATTATCATAAAATTTTTACTGAAAATATGGTTTAACAAGTAGGCAATGAGGCTTGTCTTATTATAGAATATATTATATACAGTACTAACCTAAACTATAGAGAAATAACTTGCTTAGTTATTTATTAAGAAGTTAACGAAGCCCTGACTACTTCCGGAGGTATCCGAGAAAAACCAAAAAAATTAATTTAATATTTCGTTTTTTTACGGCTTTATGACCGAAAATTTTGATACACCACGAGCACTTTCTCAATGTAGTTTTTATTTTTGAAATTACCTTTTGACCTCACAAAACTAATGCTTGTGTCACAATTTTCACAAAGAGTTCTTTCAATTTTTTTTTTAAATAAAAGAGTAATTAAACAATAAGATTCACCTTTAATCTCCACACAAGTGAAAACACATAAAGCCAATATTGGTTATTGAACTTGTTGAGAACTGACACTTAAAATTCGTCTTCGGTTAAAAATAGGTATGTTGATGCTGATATGTAAAAAACGAAAAGTAGTATCTAAAAAATTTAATTATTTTCATATGAGACCTTAAGTAAGTACCCTTGGCTTATCAAAATGATCAGTAATAAAGCTGTAGAAGAATAAAATACCGAATTGATTTTTTGGTTTTCATTGCAATATCTCCGGAAGTAGTCAGAATTTTTAGAATTTAATTTTAGCAAATTATTCAGCATTAAAACGTGCAACTTAATTTCATCAACTCTATCTCTTAGAACTGCCGAGATAGAGTGTTAATGCATCGAATCTGTAACCCCCTGTATATAAGAGAAATTACGTAAATATCCCAACTAGCAAAGCAGAGTTTTAAAAGAAGCAACTTATTGTATAATTATCGAACAGCATCACATAAATCATTAGAAGAGCTTTGTTTTGTACGTGGTGCATTATGGTTGCTAGTGTTGTAAATATCCGTATTCATTAGATATCCGAATCATACGGAATCGGAATCAGCTAATATCCGTATCCATTATCCGAATACGAATCCATTTCTTGACCCGCGCGAAAGCGGTTACAGATCATGTATATGTATGCATGCAACAGACTAAAACATTTTCTATCCGGATACACGGCTAGGTAGGTCGATGCGGTATCGGTATCATACCAGTCGAAGTCGAAGTTTCGGGATAAGAAGGAACCGCGTCGCGCCGTTCTCGTTTGAATTCGGTTCGGGTGAGGCGGGACTACTTTAACCAATGGGTCTCATCTCATATGATACCCGTTACCCCGATAACTATACCATCTTTTTTTAGGAAATGTCATTAGAAAGAGAAAGCACAATATCAAATATGCCAAATCGCAGACCGTGTTGTTCGCTTACACTCGATTCCGATTCCGTTTTCTCTTTGCACTTTGCATTAGTAACCACCCGATGCGAATTTATTTTGATTCCGAATCCGTATTCAAGTTCTCGGCCGGTTCCGGATAATCCGGATTCTTTTATTAATATTCGGATCCAACGGATTTTTGGATACGTATCCTTACATCACTAATGGTTGCCATAATCTTATTCGTAACGAAAAATATTTTGTTTTATAATGGTTTTTACAGCTTGTATTATAGAACAAATGATTATGATTTTTACAAAATATTGGCTCTGATGTTTCCGTTGAAGAAAAAATTGTGTAAGAAATATTAGTAATAATATACTAATAATTTAACTCCTAACTGAGCAACTTCTAAATCTTGGCATCGCCTACATATTGCTGTCACATTAAAATTAATTTTAAATGCTAAAATATGTAACACTATAAAACCATTTTATCGCAAGCACTTTTATTTTACCCTAAAATATTCTATTTGATATTAAATGGTTTTATTATAATGAGCCATGTTTGAATAAAGATTTGTTGGTTCAGCGACTGCCTCGATTATGTAAAACTTAGTTGGACGTATGGAATTAATCAAATTAGAAACATACCAAATTATAATTTACTAAACGGTTTGCTCTTAGGCACCTAGTTGTGTTAGTTTAATATTTATATTTTCCAGATATAAAACTTACAAATTTTTTTTACTTTCATTAATAACACAAAATATAAAAAATATATTCATAATACCTATTATAAAAATATTATTTAATTATATAAATTCTATTCCGAAATAAAATCAGCCAAACTTTGCCGTTAGGCATTAGAAATAAACCGACACGACGAGAGGGATTGAATAAAAATTTCCCGGAATTCGATCGCCTCGCGTCCGACTAAAACAAAACCTTCGCTTGCATTTCAGTGTGTAGCGCTGTTTAGGGGGTATTTTGCACCACGTCGTAATCTCGTTAGTATGTCCAGCTCGCGAGCGTCTTCCTCGCTGATAAATTCCATTCTGCACAAAGTGTGGCCTTAAAGAATGCGGGCAAAAGATTAAAACCCTTTTATGGCTAAGCTGCTATGTTGTCAAATTTTTTAAATTACCATTACATTTACTTTACAGTTGTAATATAAACTTTCTTTAGTGATTTGAATGCATAACATAACATTATAATACTATTAAAGGTAATTTACTATTAATTTTATAGGCACATTCCATTTAATTGAAATAGGTATATTCAAGACGATTAAGAAACAGAAATAAACTAATGCTTTAAAACTATTATTTTTTGATATACATAACTGTCAACGTAAGGAAGGCAAATATTCTTAATAAATGAATCGTTTATTGCAAAAGAAATGATGGCTGACCAGAAATGTACCGAGAGCGAGTGGCGATAGCAAGCGTCTTGGTTATTCTTCCATTGGCGCGGCGCGGGGTAATCATTCATCATGTATCAATTTATTTATGGAAAAACGCTAAAAAGTCAAACGCCAGGAGTGATTGCCAATGTTTATAGGGTCTGTGATAAAAAGGCCATTGTTTTCATTGTTAAAAGTTGTTGTTCAATATTTAAGTAGATGTATAGTGAATATTTTCGTTATATTTATTTGTTACCTTTTATTCAGCCAAAAATAATAAGCACGCCCATTTTCGGAGAATTTATTAGATTACTTCACTCATGTGTCCCGTAACATGAGTAAAGTTTTTTAAAATTACAGCGATAATTTTTTAAATTTCAGTTTAATTTAAAAGTAAGGTTTGTTGTTTTCATTCGTGAATAAATACCACTCGAGCATTTTGTGCTTTCATTCGTGAAATAATCCTCTAAATACCACTCGAGCTTTAAAATTACTGATAATTTTTCACTCTTACGTGTTTTCTTTGCAAATTTCACTCGTCCTGCGGACTCGTGAAATTATAGAAAACACGCAATCGTGAAAAATTATCGGTAATTTTTAAGCTCTCGTGGTATTATCCCCGAATATTCTGGCCATTTTTTGCGGCATTTCCCCCTTTCATCCTTGTTACAGACTCACTTGCCAAACTATATGTCTCTCAACAAACTTATTGCTATTTTTGTTAATCGGTCCATCGAATTGTCATTGTCATGAGCAATTGTAATCGTACAATCCTACGCTGGAGGCGTAAAAAATGTGCCTTTTGAAAAAATGTCATGTCAGGATAAAAACAAATGTACAGTGTTGTGTTGTAGACAAAATAGAAACGTTTTTAGTAGGTAAACTTTGAAGAACACGGTTCTAAAAACAATACGTGCTATTAATTTTACGTTGAAACTAAACTGTCATTAGATAGCATGCCACTAAAATGCCGGTAATAAAAAATAACGTAATTTCCCATCCTAAAAAAGAAATACATATAACCCAAGCTCTTTGTATTTTGTATAAGTTGCAATACTGCATAATATCTGTCACTAAAATAAATTTGGCAACAATGTCTCTCTCTCTCTCTCTCTCTCTCTCTCTCTCAAAACTGTCATCGCTGACATGAGCTTATTTGAAAAGTTGCTCCGTAAATAGAGTAAAATTTTGAATAATTTTATTTGCAAAGATACAGTCCACAAGTCCATTAATAATTAATAGAACATTATTCATGATTCCTTCGAGCCGGATAAGTAAAGACGGTTGAAGAAACGGCACAAATTACTTGAAATAGGTATTTAAAATCGTAGTCATTGCCAGCCACCGCACACAGAAGATCCCTTAAGCCTTGGTTTCCTCGAGAGCGGCACCGGTAAATAGCGACCGCAATAATTCGGCGATTGACGTCAGAATGCTGCGAAACATTCAGTATACCGGCATCGTCACATTGCGTTGCGTTGTCTACCAACGCTACCTTAAATACCACTTGTACCGACGTGCATAGAACAATTTTCTATGGTCAGTCGCCTCATTATTTCGGTCGCTATTTTCCGGTACCGCTTTCGAGGAAAGCGAGACTTTACCGGTGAGGATAGTCGGCCAGCGATGTTGCAGCAGCTTAGCACTTCAACTTTCTTCATAAATTCAAGTAGGTCGATTCCAATTTAAACCTTTCATTATTTTCATGTTGTTTCTGTCTTTGTGTGAATCGTGGGAGTATTAGATTAAATTCTTTCAGTAACTAGTCACATTTAAATGATTTTAATCCTATAAGTTGTTTTTCTCATAAATTTTACAGAAAAGTACATATTCATACTGTAAAGTAGGTAGGCAACTAAATATTTAGCGTTTACATATAAGTTTACGAACAAGATCCCTTTTACTTATTTCTTTGGCACTTACGAGCCCTTAGAGAAATAGTACGTTTATAGGGCGGACTGTTGACAAATAAATAATGTTTTGTCTTTTTTTCGTAAAAGTTTTATTTTTACAGGTCAGGTGTTAAATAAATTCTTTTTCATTTGTTATATTTAGAGAAATTACCGTTAAGATGTCTGACGACGAACAAAAAGATCAATTAAAAAAGCTAAACGTAATATATCAAAAGGCTACTTAACACGGCTTGAATTTTTTGTTAATGATGTTACGAACCATAGTAAAATTGAAGAGCTCCATGTGCGTTTGCAAACGTTGGACGATGCATGGTGCGAGTTTGAGAAAATTCAAGCAGAAATTGATGTTCTTTCCAATTGTTTAGACACTGCTGAGAGACAATCTTTTGATGATAAATATTTTAGGCTTGTTGCCCAAGCTAGAGATATTACAACATAAATTGAATACTCAGTCAGAGCTTCCGAATAATGCAAATAATCGTACTTTACCTGCAAATATTAACGTTAGACTGCCGCTTATTGATCTTCCTCACTTTAACGGTGCAGATGGAGGTTGGCTTCCTTTTTATGAAGGTTTTAAGGCTCTAGTACTTGACAACACGTCTCTTAATGACATTCAAAGATTTTATTATTTACTTTCGTGCTTAAAAAACGATTCAGTTCGGGTAATTCAGTCAGTAATTCAGCATGGCCTTTAAGAGATCGATATGAAAATTTACGCGTTATAGTTCACAGCCACGTAAAAGGTATTTTTGAGTTGCCGATAATGGTAAAAGAGAACCACACAGTCCTAAGAGAAATAATAGAAACGTTTTCAAAACACCAAAGAGCACTTTTATCGCTTTGCGAACCCATTGATAAATGGGATACGTTATTAACTTACATAATAATTGCAAATAAACTTGACAATCTTACCAAACGTGAATGGGAAAGTTCAATAAAATCAATTCAGTTACCCGGTTTAAAAACATTTGTAGATTTCTTAAAAATAGAGGTCAGCTTTTGGAATTTACAAGGGACGTTTCGAAACTTCTATTTCCTAATACTAAGCCTTAATTTAAGCCTGCCAGTCATCTGGTTGCTGCCAATAAACAAGTAGATGCCTTTTGCAAGGATGCACACTTTACTTCCAAATGTCAAAAGTTATTTACGATGCCGATAAAATTAAGATATGCTGAATTTAGGAAACTTAAAATATGTTCAAATTGCTTAAAGATTGGGCATCACGTATATACTTTCAGAAGTAACAATATTTGTTACTTACTGGCAGTTATAAAACTGGCATCGCTGACGTGAGTTTATTTGAAAAGTTGCTCCGTAAATAAAGTAAAATTTTGAATAATTTTATTTGCAAAGATACAGTCCACAAGTCCATTAAACATTAATACAACATTATTCATGATCCTTCGAGCCGGATCACTAATCATTCCTATTAAGGCCCCAATAATTAATCCAGAATCCTATCTAACTAGAAAATGTAACCATGCTTTTACTTTGCAAGTAGTGGCTATACCAAACCTTAAGTTTACTGATGCATTTATTGGATATCCAGGATCTGTGACCGATCACAGAATATTTGTAAATAGTTATCTGTATAAAAGTATAATAAGAAATACAGTCGAGTATTTTGAAAATGACTATTTTATAATCGGGGACAAGGCTTATCCCACCAGATGGGTGTATACCCCCTTTTATCAATAGAGGCCATCTCACTCCAAGCGAAGTATTTTTAATGGTGCCCATCATGCTCGAACCAGACAAGTGGTAGAAAGAAGTCTGGCACTGTTATTTGGAAGATTGAGAAGGTTTAAGTATTTGGATATGACATGCACTGATCTTGTACCTAATACAGTTTTAGCAGGATGTGTTCTTCATAACTTGGCTATAAGTCATGAACCACAGGACTATATTCGAGAAGGTACCAAGTTATTTTTTTAATTTTATACAGTTTTTTTTATTTACAAGAAATACAATCATTATTAGATATTGTTAATAGCATATATTTATAGGTCTTAATTTCATGGCAAATATAGGAAATGAGGCTAATGAAAATCGTGGAGAAAGAAATGCTATTAATGGAATTGAATAACGGAACGTAATGGCAACAGAACTTTTCCTTGAGAGGTTAAATATAAATTAATATACTTTAGAAAAATACTCTTACACTGAATCAACCTCGGTAAGACAATAAGTTAACGTGACTATGACATTTAATCTATTGCTTAACTGTCAGTTAATGGAAAAAGACTTTAATATTGGTAATAATTAATCATCTCTGCTTCAAGCGATAACAGCAAACCAAACCAACACTTTTAATATAAGTAAAGAACAGCTTTTTTTGATAAAAACTGAAATAAACATTAAAATGGAGAAAGTTCACTAAAGTAAGGTTGTAAAATTTTTTTGTGAAGTTTTGGTTAATAAAAAACCTAATTTTAATTTGTAGTAGTAGTAGTAGTAACAAGATTTATTTAGCAAAAGAATGCTACAATTTTACATTTTTACTATGATTTAACAACTTAAACTTATCATTAACTTTTTAAATTGGACCCCGTTATGCAACAAGGAACCAAACGACAATTTTTAAAAAATCGAGATATTACCCTCACGTACATTAAAATATGCATATTATTCGATATGTAACAAAGAACCAACAAGCTTAAGCTTCAGCGCCACCTGAAAACCTATAGAACTGTGTTGCAAAAATAAATATCTTTGACGAAAGTTTTTTGTAAAGATCCAATGGCAAATTGTTCCTTATTGCACAAGTCCAGTAATTACTTTTAACGCATATGAGAACCAGTGTTAAATGGTTCTCTTTTGCGTATTTACTCAATTTTAAAAAATGCGATCTTGTGTTACTTGGATCAGTTTAGCAGGTTTGTCATACAGTTCGTGCACTGTGTAGTGTCGTGATTTGGTTAAGCGAAAAATAGTATTTTTAAAAAATGTTCAACCCAGTAATATCTCAAAGAGTTAAAAAAATGTTAGACACTGTAAAGATTTCTTCTGAGCAAGAAGGTTATAAGCAGGTAAGGTTTTAAATATATTTTAAGGTATTTTTAAAAACCTAACCTCAAAATCCATTAATTTACAGAAATATAATATTTGTTTTGTTTTTATTTGTATAAATATGTTTGCAGACATTCTCGTATATCGTGCTTATTAGGTATTTTAAAATATATCTATATCGTGTAGCAAATATAATAATCACATTTAGGCTTGAAATTTTATTTAAGACAGTTGGTTCCTTATTGCAAATCTGTTTACAGAAGTTTTCTGGAAATGTGACTGCTAAGCAGATGCCTCAATGTGTTGATACTGATCATCGCTTTAATAATTTCACAAAGAATATGGGTTCTGAAAATGTGCAGCTGGAAGAAATACCTATTTCTGAAGACAACACAACGATATATTTAAACAACACTGGGAATGAAGATCTGGCTCAAATTAGTGAGAATTACCTAAATATCTCAGATAGTAAATGTTTTTTGGATTCAGTTACAGAAGTTCCGTATGAACCGTGTCAGGTAATTTTACTAAACACTTGAAAGCCTTTCAGTTCCTATACATCCGTGTTTTTACAGAAATATATGAGCGGAACACAAAATTTACCTAAAAGTGGTGACTTATATCCGTCAACTAGTTCTTGTTTTTTGAGACCAGCAGAAGTTGCTAGTGAAAAGTTCCAGGTAACTTTATATTACATGTGTTAAAACTTTTCAGTTTCTGTTAAGGAAATAGGTTTTGTTCTAATCAAGCCAACGATTTTTATATTAAAATACCTTTTGCTTTAAATATTTGGCGAAAAACCTAATTTATTTACAATACAAAACTTAGTTGTCCTATTCTAATACTTGTCATTTTAAATACCTAAATTGTTAAGCCAGACCAGTTTTACCTTTAGTGAATACAGCTGTAAATATATAAGTTTTTGCAAAATAATATAATCAATATTCAACATGAGCCTAAGAATTCTACAAAAATACCTAATAAAATATGTCATTAGATTTCAATAATATTTTCATCTAATATGTATAACTTTTTTTGCAGAAGAAAGTCAGCGAGTCTCAGAATGATTTGCAAGAAGTAGGTGAGAATCATGACACATTTCTTGAAGACTCTGATGACTCCATTAAAGATAAAAATTATGAACCCGATTCAGATGAAGTGTCATCAGAAAATGAAGATGATATAACTATGAGCCATAGTGATAACCCAGCTGTATTACCTCATAACAGATCTTCGCCTAGACGGCCAAAGAAAGGGAGAAAAAGAAAATTTCCGGAACAGGATAGGGCGATACGAAAATTAAAAAAGAATAGCAATCAAGAACATTATAGTGCAAGAGGAAAGCTCATAAAACCTAAAGTGTTTTTAGAGTTCGTGTGTACATGTTCCACGAAATGTCATGAAAAAATTTCGGTTGATGAAAGACGTTTATTTTTTAACCATTTTTGGAATTTAGCAAACTATAATGTCCAAACAGCATTTCTATCGTCCTGTGTAAGGGAAGAACCAGTAAAACGAAAGCTTGTAAATGCGAAAAATCCCAACTTGCGACAGTTTTCTCGAAATTACATGATAAACAAGAAAGCAGTTTGTAGAAATATGTTTACTAAAACTTTAAGGGTGTCCACAAAAAGAATTAATACAGCGCTTAAAAAAACACGAACTTTAAACTCTTTGGATGAGCGTGGAGTAAGAGGCGGAAACAATAAAATGACTGAAGCTCAGAAGACTGAAGTGGTAAATCATATTAATCAATTTCCTCGGTATAAGTCCCACTACTGCCGGGCTAAAAGCCTAGATCAGGAATATTTAAAGGAAGGCACTACGTTGCCGCTTATGTATAAATTGTACAAAATTGTGACTCAATCCAAACCAGTAAGCTTCTCCTCCTACAAAAAGGTTTTCCTGACAGAGTTCAATGTAAAACACAAGCAGCCCAAAAAAGACACTTGCAATAAGTGCGACGCCTTAAGTACAAAATTAGAAAGTTTACCAGAAGGAGAAGAAAAAAATAGAGCTGAAAATGAACATAGCCTTCATTTGGAAGAAGCCGAAACGGCTAGAAATAAAATGAACATAGACATGTTAAAGGCAGAAAGCGATGAAAAGACAGACACGATTACGTTTGACATGGAAAAGACTCTACCTCTTCCCCGTTTAACTACAAACATAATATTTTATAAAAGACAGCTCTGGCTGTACAACTGTGGCATTTATGCTTCCAAGGAAAAAAAGTCCACATTTAACATTTGGGTGGAGGGGGAAGCAGGTCGGGGAGCACAAGAAGTGGGCTCATGCCTAAGAAAATATATTTTAAATAGGACGCCCGACAATGTGGAGCATGTTATTCTATGGAGCGACTCCTGTGGAGGGCAAAATAGAAATATAAAGATGGTCCTTTTGTTGAAATGTGTATTAGAAGAATCGCCAAATTTAAAAAGTATACGTTTAAGATTCCTAGTTTCGGGACATAGCTTTTTACATAACGACAGCGATTTTGGCGATCTCGAATGCGCGATTAAAAAACAAACTAAAATTTTTTCCCCCGAGGATTACACCAACATTATGAGAACGTGCAGAAGAAAGCGGCCCATTAATATAAACAGAATGGAGAAAAATGATTTTGTTAGTACCAAGAACTTGGAAAAAGAAATCGTTAATAGAAAAAAGAGTTGCGAAGCCGAAAAAATAAATTGGTTAAAGATTAAGGAAATAAAGCTTGTTAAAGAAAAAATCTATAGCATTTTTATAAAGACGCATTACAAGGAAGAGGAAGATTACAAAGAGATCAATATAAAAAAGACAAGGAAGGGAAGACAACATTCTCAACCCAGTTTTTCTACATTTTTAGAACCGTTATGGCCAAATGGAAAGCCAGTGGCTGAACCAAAACTAAAAGACATCCGTAGTTATCTCCATCTTATTCCTCCAGCAGATCAACCTTTTTATAAAAACCTTACTGGAGATGAGTCTATAGAAGAAGATATTGATGGCTACAATGGTGTGTTAGACTTTCAGCCCGATACCTGAAAAACCCTGTATTTTGGATTTACCTCTTTCAGGTTACTATTGTAAACATACTTACGTAAAATATGCTTATTTGTATCTATATTTTTATACTGTCTACTTTGTTTCCTTTTGGCAAATTTTTATTCTTCAAATTTGTGTTAAGCAATAAGGAACCTGATCTTTTTTCTCATGTTTGGGAACTTCTAGAAATCTGTTTTATAGACATAATGTATGTGTTCTCTAAATATATTTATGTTATGTTTATATTTTTTATGTTAGAAGTTTTCTTAATAATAAATATTTGAGATAAAAATAAAATCTTATTTCCTTTATTTACTTAAAATATGAAAAGTGTTGTTTGGTTCCTTGTTGCATAACGGGGTCCAATTATAATGTTACATTTTGTTTATTATTTTTTTTATGTTCTATTTTTAATATATGAACACATATGTAACGCCAAATATAGCATACATAGTGGGATGTAGCCTACATGAAATATGCAAAAATTGACTGTAACAGGTTCTCTTGAGGCATTTGTATTTAGGTGATCCTACAGAATAAACAATTGTAGGGTTCCAGGCGGGATTTAAAAACTCCGGTATATTTCGGAAACTGCGAATTTGATTGGTTTATTTGAAAAAATATATCGATAAGAGTGGAATGTGGAATTCAGTCAAAATATAAGGCGATGCTGGCATGTCGGAATGTTATACATTATATAAATATATCACTGGCCCATAATGACAAAGCTAAAGAAAGACCGCGTCAGTCAATGTGGGCTACGTTCAAATCTAATCATTAGTTAATGCTATTTGTTACAGGTAAAAAAAATCTCAAGCTCTACAGGGAATTCATAAAAAAAATAAGCATTATAGAAAGCTTTTTTACTATTCTTTTCTCAAAAAATTTTATTCTTGATATAAGTTTATGCTTGTTCCTAGACCTAAAAACAATATATCATGTATAATGCAGTAATTGGTGGTATGGATACAAATGGCATTTCTTGAAACCTCATCAAGAGTGTGTACCCTTATTTTTTTATGATACCACAAAATTTTATACAGAAAAACGTGACACACAAGAAAAGTTGATTTACATCCAAAAATAAAATCCAAAGACAACATTTTGGGCGCCTTGCTTAAATTTCAGACATCCCTTTATTGATTTTATATCATTTTTAATTTTTGTTTCATTAGCCTTTGTCTATGAAAATGTAATAATGGATCCAAGTCTTTAACAACATAAATAATTTTGATACATTTCAGATTGCTTAGAATTAGAAACCTGTTTTTTTTATCCCTGCATGTCTATTAGATAACACTCTGCTCAAAAAAATTACATTACAAAGCCAACTGTTGTCAAAATATGTATGTAAGGTAGTATCTATTTTATGTATCATTTGAATTTTAATAAAGTGTGAGCTAGGCAATTATCTAAAATGTTATATTTAGATTAAGCTGGTAAGGCAATTCTTATAAAATTTTGTAGTATCTTAAAAAATAGGGGTACTGTACTCTTGATTTCAAAAAATGCCATTTGGATCGTTAATAACAACTCTACATTATTTATATTTTCTTAAATTTAGTAATAACTTAAACTTCCTGAGCTATCAGAAATAAAGAAACTTATTGAATATTTTTTTGGTACATTAGTGCTGTTCTTAACATAGACAAACGCAAGCTCCATAATACATACCGAAAAATAAGTAACGTTACATTACTGTTGTTTCTTAACACAGAGTTAACATGTCTTTTCTAACACAAAAAATATGTGCGAAGTTGGCCCACCAAATTATTTTTTTTTTAAATGAATATTCCTAGTTTCATATAAAGAGTTTTAGAGCTTTTTTTATTAATAGTTCCGTTAATATAAAGGTAAAAACGATATTTTGAAAATAGAAAGCTATCTTATGCAGCATCCATCATTGCCAAAACAAAAGTTTCGCTACAGTGCTTAATAGTTCCGAAGGATTTCTACTGTTATTTATGATTTCTTAGGCCAAAATGCTTAGAAAAGTAAAGTAAAAAATTTAATATCAAAATATCATGCATGCTGATTCTATAGAATTGTAGATTACAGCACTAACGGGAACTCATGAGTTTTGAACCAGGACACTTGTTAGATACCTACTATAGCTATGTAGGTATATGAAGGGTGTGAAGTTGACCCCTCCCCCCCATAAAATATAGCATTTAACAAGAGTTCTGGGTCAAAACATGAGTTTCCGTTAGTGCTCTAATAGTTCTTCCGCGCCAACTTTCTGTCTTGGCAATAATGGGGGGCTGCGTGAAGTTAGCCCCCTATTTTTAAAATATCGTTTTTACCTTTATATTAACAACTCTTAATAAAAAGTATAAAGAACTCTAGAATTCTTTATACGAAATTAGCAACTCCCTTCATTTTTAATAAATTTTGAATCTGAGCTGCCAACTTCACAGACATTAAAAAGTCTTAAGATCTCTAATAGTAAAGAAGAAATGATCAAATGAAAACACAAGGAAATAAGCCTTAACATGGGCTTTCTAATTAATATTCTCAACAGAACAGATTCTTGCTGGGAATACTAACAAATCTGGTATACTAGCATTGGTATGTCGGTAACCATAAGACGTAGAGAGCTGGTCAAATTGGGGCTACGTTGCGTAATCTGATATTGAATTACAAGCCACTAATAAATTTAAAATATATAATAATATCAACGATATCTGAAAAGAATCAAAATTGAGGTTTTCGTTTTCGTTTTTCTTTACGCCTTTGTTCATGTAGTTAAAAAAAATTAAAAAACATTTTCTGGGCACTTTTTTAAACTGTTCAACTGTTCGGCGTAACTCGTAAAATTCGATGGTTCATTTTTTAGATACCATCATCAGGTATAATTGTAAAGTATATGCGGTATAAGTAAATGCGGACCAGCATTTTTAATTTCATTCCTATATATTATTATGTTTTATTAAAGAAACAAAAAACGTTCCATCCTCTTACTCATTACATCTTGTGGAAAATTATATATTTTTTAGGTGAAATATTGAAACATATTCAGGACTTAAAGGGCTTCCAAAAAAATGAAATGAAAACAGACCTAATAATGGTTTGTAAAAAATGAAACGTCGAATTTTAAGACTAAAACAGACATCCCTTGAGCTTAAAGAGGGTGTCCTGAAAACATATTTTTTTGTTTTTTATGACTACAAAAATAAAAGCGTAAAAAATTAAAAACAAAAATTCGGTCGTTTTTTTTTGAAATATTTTATGTATATTATGTATTATTTGAGTAACTTGTAAATTAGCATCAAACAACGCAACTTTGTTCTAATTTAACCAACTCTCTATCTCTTGTGGTTACCAAGATGCCAATGCTAACCTATTCAATTTTTAATACCCTGTATACTTTAAAACTTTTCCAACAACTTATCAAAAAGCCTCTCGCATCGGTTAATAGCGTTTTCTTGGAAAGCTATCCTTTCCCTGTGCCGTCTCTCCCGGTCACCCTCATGTTCAGCATCCCTTTGTTTTAACCATTGCATTAGCTCACCATTTTTCTTTTTCTTTGGTAGTGGTTCAGAGGGCTGTGGCTCTTCAACCAGAACATTTTCATTTGGACTTGGTGTCCGGGAAGACGACGCTATATTTCTTGGTTTATACTGGGGTTTATCCCCAAAAATATCCTCAAATTGTTCAAAATATTCAAAAATAAATGAGGCCTCCCCACTCCCCAGATTATCCATATTATCTTTTTTTCTTGTATACCTGCTTTTAAGATATTTAAATTGATTCTCAACTTGAGTGTTGGTATAGTTATAACCGAATGGTCGTAAATTCTCTACAATCATATTCCAGACCGACTCATTTTTCATGGACGAACTTTTAAAAAGAGTATAATGGTTTTTATACTCTTGAATCAGCATTAGTATTCATTCACGGTCCCACTTGCCTACAGTGGGGGATTCTGGTAAAGCCTCGGGTAAAGGTTTATCGTTTTCCTCACTATCTGTTTCAGTGGTAATACCAAAAAAACTCAAGACGTCCCAGGTGGGCTCCACATAAAAAAGTGACTGATCTGTAATTAAAAAGCAATATTTGATATTTTTAGCAAATGCACTGTTGCTTTAATTAAAAAGAAAATGAAGTTATTGTCTAGACAATATGGCCCCATATGAAAAAGCATTAAAAGTAAAGCTTTATTCTCTACGACTGGATTCGAATACTCTTAGAGTAACAGGTAAATAAAAAATCAATATGCACAATTATGAAGAAAAACTTAACACATTCCTAAATATCTTTAAATTAACTTAAACAAACCAAAAGTTGAATCCTCTAAACTCTAAACTAAACGAGTCATTGAGTCTGATCCTCATATGAATCGGGTTCAACTGTTCGGCGTAACTCGTAAAATTCGATGGTTCATTTTTTAGATACCATCATCAGGTATAATTTTTTAAATGCGGACCAGCATTTTTAATTTCATTCCTATATATTATTATGTTCTATTAAAGAAACAAAAAACGTTCCATCCTCTTACTCATTACATCTTGTGGAAAATTATATATTTTTTAGGTGAAATATTGAAACATATTCAGGACTTAAAGGGCTTCCAAAAAAATGAAATGAAAACAGACCTAATAATGGTTTGTAAAAAATGAAACGTCGAATTTTAAGACTAAAACAGACATCCCTTGAGCTTAAAAAGGGTGTCCTGAAAACATATTTTTTTGTTTTTTATGACTACAAAAATAAAAGCGTAAAAAATTAAAAACAAAAATTTTGTCGTTTTTTTTTTGAAATATTTTATGTATGTATTATTTGAGTAACTTGTAAATTAGCATCAAACAACGCAACTTTGTTCTAATTTAACCAACTCTCTATCTCTTGTGGTTACCAAGATGCCAATGCTAACCTATTCAATTTTTAATACCCTGTATACTTTAAAACTTTTCCAACAACTTATCAAAAAGCCTCTCGTATCGGTTAATAGCGTTTTCTTGGAAAGCTATCCTTTCCCTGTGCCGTCTCTCCCGGTCACCCTCACGTTCAGCATCCCTTTGTTTTAACCATTGCATTAACTCACCATTTTTCTTTTTCTTTGGTAGTGGTTCAGAGGGCTGTGGCTCTTCAACCAGAACATTTTCATTTGGACTTGGTGTCCGGGAAGACGACGCTATATTTCTTGGTTTATACTGGGGTTTATCCCCAAAAATATCCTCAAATTGTTCAAAATATTCAAAAATAAATGAGGCCTCCCCATGCACTCCCCAGATTATCCATATTATCTTTTTTTCTTGTATACCTGCTTTTAAGATATTTAAATTTATTCTCAACTTGAGTGTTGGTATAGTTATAACCGAATGGTCGTAAATTCTCTACAATCATATTCCAGACCGACTCATTTTTCATGGACGAACTTTTAAAAAGAGTATAATGGTTTTTATACTCTTGAATCAGCATTAGTATCCATTCACGGTCCCACTTGCCTACAGTGGGGGATTCTGGTAAAGCCTCGGGTAAAGGTTTATCGTTTTCCTCACTATCTGTTTCAGTGGTAATACCAAAAAAACTCAAGACGTCCCAGGTGGGCTCCACATAAAAAAGTGACTGATCTGTAATTAAAAAGCAATATTTGATATTTTTAGCAAATGCACTGTTGCTTTAATTAAAAAGAAAATGAAGTTATTGTCTAGACAAAGAAAAACTTAACACATTCCTAAATATCTTTAAATTAACGTAAACAAACCAAAAGTTGAATCCCCTAAACTCTAAACTCAACGAGTCATTGAGTCTGATCCTCATATGAATCGGGTTTTTTTAAAAGGGTGTAAATAATAATTTTTCCGATTTCGCTTTTATTTCTTTGTCTTGCGGTTTGTGGGTGGAGCTATTAATTCCAATTAAAAGGAGGTTTCCAGCGCTTTTTAGAATCAACATATATTAAAGTCTAAATAATTGGAAGGTGAAGTTTGTTCAAGTGAATAATATTCAGAAAGTTTTTTTCAGTTACTGAAAAGGTTTATTTTCTTGACACGCCCTTTAAAAAAAACGATTCATATAATGACGCGGTAATATTATAAAACCAGGTGTTTTATAAAATGCCCAGACTGGTGCAAAACGACTAGGCAAATTATTAAATGTCGAAGAATTCCGTAATTATTACAATGTGACTAAGAATTTCCATCATTTTATAAATTAAAATACTAAAACATATAAAACATGTTATTTTTAGTAAGCGTATCAGGTTTTATTAACAGCTAGATGTAGAATAGTGTGTAAAGTTCACGAGTTAAAGCAAAAATAAAGCCTAAAGGAATGCTAAATCTCAGGGTTGCTCTGATTTAAATCACAATTTTCAATTTTTGTCATAAATGTGTCTCTGCTACAAGGATATTATAAGAAGAAGACTGTCTTTTTAGCGTCGTCGCCGAAACATCATTTTTAAAATTTTATCTTTTATCTACAAAAACTTAAAAAACACTCATTTGTTACAAATTATAATAAAATTACATGAGAAACGCTCCATTTAGTGGTACACTATTTTCTAAAGAAATTTTAGAAACTACAGATGTAATTCATTGGTGGACAGCAATTCATAAATTAGAAGGTTGTATAATTGACGAAGAAATAAAAATAATCAAACAACTGCATACAGCAATTTCATCGTTGGCAGGAGTAGAACAAATATTTTCATCTTTTAATTTAGTACACTGTAAACTGCATAACAAGCCAGGTCTACTAAAAAATCTGCAAAACTCGTGTTTTTGATAAAATGCTTTAATCGTTAGATTTCATTTGCAGCCCCGTTTTTTTACTTTTAGTTAAGTATTTGGTTTAATTTCTGAATATAAGTTGATTATGTTATATGTTATGGTAATGTTTTAAAAATAAATATGTTGAGAATAAAAACGAACTCAACTAAGTACATATTTTGTATTTAAGTAAATCAAAAAAATCCGATTTAAATCGAAATAATCGGATTTTTTTTAAATTTATAACAAAAAAATAAGCAACCCTATTAAATCTACAACTTTAGTTAAAAAGAAAGATAAACTCATTATAAAAATCTGAGTAATATCAGTCACATTGTATTAACTATCGGGACTATTATTCACCTATTTAGGTACATGATTTTTAACAAAAGATTTCCTAAAACTTTTATTGAAAGAATTCATCAAAATCTTACCATTTTGGTCGAAAATTAACCATTCACCCTTTTCATTTATTACAACAGTGTCATCGCCATGTTTAATTAATATGAGTACCCCATTAATTAAGTTTCGAGGTCGGTTTTGAGATGACAAATCTGACATCTTTATTTTATAACTTATACACAAAACCTAAAATAATAAAAAAAGGAACTACTACATTACTGCTTTTTTTACATGCTTTATTAACAAGTAGATAAAACAAAGCCCAATTAGCGGACCAGTATTTTTAATATTTAATAATACCCATATCACAACAAGAATTACACTGGTCGACATGATTTTCGTCACTTTAATGAAATGTGAATGAATCTGTGGTTCATTTTACTAGTTACTAAACTATCTGTTCACAGAAATGGCCTACCACGTCCCATTTTCTAGTATCTGTTTGTCCCTTATATCGTGGGATTTATAAAGTACTTGGAATTGGTTATACTTGGCTTTACTCAATTTAGGATTAATTATCACGAGAGGTACCGTGGGGTGCCGGGGGTATTTCCAACGCATTATACGATCCTTTAAAGACACTTTTCTGTTTCTTTAAAGTTTAGTTTGATTGTCTTCCGTACAGTCAAGTATCTTTTAGTGGTTTTGTTGTATTTTATATAAAATGGCAAGTTCGAGTCGTCGATGTTGCAAAAATCCAGCGGATAAGTTTTGTTATATATATAAGTGGAAGATTTATTTTAAAGTCACAGGCTAGATTTCTATCTCAGGAAGTGCAAAAAGCCTATGTTTTCTATTTTAAGTGCCAAATTGAAGATCAAAATAAAAGTTGTGCTGTGTGAGTTGTCAAGTAAGATTTAGAAAAATTCTATGCCGTTTGCTGTTAATATGGTGTGTAGAGAACCTACTGACTATTTAAGTGATTGCTACTTCTGCATTACCAAAACAGCCTATGAATTACTAGGATGTCGCATGTCCTTTAATAGTTATTTATGATATAAGTGTTAAAAGTATAATTTTACGGCACGAATTTGAAAGTTTGCAGAATGAGCGAAGCGAATTCTGCAATTCAAATGAGTGCCTTAAAAGTACTTTTAACACAAATATCATACAAAATTTTTTCTACAAACGACAATAAAAAACAAAAATACAATTACAATTTTTAGAAAGTTTAACATATTCGAAACACATAGTTTTAAGTAGCATCGTAGATATAATATAAAATTATGAAGTTGACATTTGTCAAAAAATCTAACAACCATTGTTGGCGTCGTAGTTGCCATAGTAGTACTTTTAACACTAGTGCTATAAAGTACTTTTAACACTAGTGCCATAAAGTAACATTTTTAAGGCGTCTGCGGCGTGTTAAAAAATGCATTTTTAACACGTTTGTAGAAAAAATTCATTTTTTGCACTCGCATTTGGATTTTTATCCAGAAAATTTGGGTGTAGTAACTGGCGAACAAGGAGAGAAATTTCACCATGACATCAGAACAATGGAAACACGATACCAGGGACGCTGGGACCCATCTATGATGGGCGACTGCTGCTGGATTTTAAAAAGAGAAGACTTTACTAAACACAAGAGAAAAAGTGAAATATTTTGTCACTGTATGGCATCTTTATGTAACATTTTATATTGATTACTGCATATGGTCCTTATTTAAACGTCTTTACTTAGATTTAACATGTGTTCGATATAAATGTATTTTTATTCAATATATATTACATTGCAAAAATATGTCGTATTCTGCTTTATTTAACATAGTCAAACTCCCACCCCCTGTAACAAAAAGACTGTACGTGTTACAATATTTTGCATATCATTGTCGAATTTAGGGCGACAAAATACTTTACATACAGCTATTTTTATCCGTGTTACTTAAAAAAAGTTTAAGCTTGTTGACTAGTGTTATTAATCAGAATAGAAGGATATTTTATAGATACATATGTATGTATGTACCTACCAAAGAAAATATAGTAGGTTTGTTTATACCTACCTATGAAATACTTCATATCACAGAACAACAGGTTTGTTTTCTTCTTCACAGAACAACAGGTTCTTATTTCAATTTTGGATATTCCTTGGTTTCTTGGTTACGGCGACGGACATTTTGAAAAAAGTGAATAAAGTCTGGAAAACCGGAATTTGTGTAGTATTTCGGCCGTACGGTACAATATCTTCTTCGCTGGCTACGCTTTCCAGTGAAGAGCTCGAGTGCGAGACGCATTTTCGAAATTCTTTTCAGCAAGACAGTACTAGTCGTTGCACATAGGCTAGGCAACGAAGGGGTTGTAGAGTGCATGGAGGGGGGGGGGGACTTTTTGCTTCGGGAATATGTTGGGGGTAGTTAGGACGTTAAGATCCTAAAAGTCCCCGCCTCTAGCCTGTCCGCTTCAGGGGGGAGGGGAATAGAAAATTCCCTTTTTTTGGTTTCTCGCTTATAACTCAAAAACGGTGCATTGTAGCCAAAAATGTGTTATATAAAAATGAAAGCCCGTAAGATTTTCTACAAGATTAGTTTTTCTTCGCTACGACGCACCGTTTTTGAGATATCTGCTCTCAACCGTCGATAATTTTTAAAAAATGTTTTTTTATCCCACGTTTTTTGTCATAATTCTCCTGGTAACTCCTCGACCGTTTGTTTTACATAATAGTCCCGCTTTTCTTTTCTTTCCAACCACCAGAACAAAGATGAGCTGATCAGCCTATTGAGCTCTAAACTCTAGGAAAACGACGTCACAACACATCAAGCATCACACGATGCTGTGTCGATTGTAAGCACAGCTATTAACCAGTCCGTAAGTGAAACATCCAATGTGGCTGTTATAGGGGAAGATGTCCCGCTGTGCTACCTACAGCAAAAATGCCACCCAACCACAACATCCTGTTCATAAAACCTAGCAGGGGAAAAGTCCAAACCAACGTTTATTCCACCCACCAAATGCAACAGCTGGAACTCAAGGAAATTTTGCTCCTATACTCATTCACTTGCTGCGATTCTACTAGTGCGACATTCCAAAAGGGTAAACTTAGTTTTGTAAAAATGTACCAAAAACATCCTGACGTACAAAGAGCAGCCGAAGTGTTTACAACCCCTCCTCCTCGCACGCTGATGTTGAGGAAGCTGGGCGAATATATATGCTGAAATGGTACGGCGCCCCTGCAAAGATGAACTCTCTCAACACCTTCAGTACGAAATCGGTATCCAACATAAAACGGGATCTCGCATCACTTCCACCCAGCGAGGGGGCCCTGCATTGTGTGCATTCCACCAGGTGCAGCTCTGGCTGGGAAACCAACTACTGCCAGACCTGTGGGGCTGGGAACGAAAAGGCAACATTCTAGTTCCTGTGCTGACGAAAAACCAAGCAGCGCCCAGAGAAATTTTGGACCTCATCTTTTGCAAGTGCACAAAAGACTGCAGCAGTGGAAGGTGCAGCTGCAAAAAGGCAGCGATTAGTTGCTCTCGACTGTGTCAAAACTGCCAGGGGCATAACGGCGTGCCCATTTTGAACGAGGACGACGACGAAGAAGACTTGGAGCCCCTTCCCACATCCCCTGGCGGACACTTTATCCAACATTCAGGAAACTAATGACAAAAGCGTAGGTGATTCGCAATTCGTGCTGCGATCAGTGTCGATGGTAGAGCAAGACGCCGGACCCTCTCGTCCCAAGAGAAACAGGCCCAATTAATTTGGGTTTTAAAAATAATTATTCACGTATTACGATTTTTCATTTGTTCTAACATTTATTGTAGTTTAATGATTAGCATCTCTCGTTTTGATGTTAGTTTTTGTAAAATAAAAATAAAATTTGTGCAAATGGTCGTTACACAATCGCCTTCTTCCCAGGTTTTCAATTTTTCTCAATTAACTTGAAAATTGATAATATTTTACCTATATATCCATATGTATGCTTGATACTGCACTTCATGTACGCGTAGTGTATGCTATTTATGTGTGAATGGACAGTATATTAGCTTATATAGATAGCTGCAACTTTGGAATAACGAAAATAACGAGTTTTCTTGAAAAATCATTACTTTTAGCCAAAAAATTCTGCTTCTGGCCCACTGGAGAAAAATTAGTATATTATATATTCTTGAAGAAAATCTAACGCTTTTAACATTTTTTAATGGGCTTTTGTGTAAAACAAACGGCCGAGGTGTTACCAGGAGAATTATGACAAAATACGTGCGACAAAAAATATTTTTAAAAATTATCGACTTTTGAGAACAGTTGTCTCAAAAACGGTGCATCGTAGCGAAAAAATGTATAGAACTAATCTTGTAGAAAATCTTACAGGCTTTTCATAACGATACCGCCCTACTATACAAGAGAATTTGACTGATTTAATATTACGCATGCGCACATTTAAAGTAGTCATTACTGCTGACATAACCAAAATGAAACCTACATGAATCACAACAAAATTTAAAACGCATAGTCTGGCGAAAAACTCCAGATGATCCAATTGATCATTGTCGTTGTTGAATATTCAAAACGGTGCAAATACAATCATTACAACAGTGCATTATTCCTCCTGCTCCATTAAGGGTGCAAGCCTGTCAGTCTTTATCGGTATCGGTCATTGTCGGTAACAGGCTGAAGTGCGATCGCGGCTTTGCATTTTCTGTCATACTACATCTAGAGAGTAAGTGACAGTATGCGAAAAACAGATAAAAGTTTTTCGGTAACATTGCCAACAAGGGCAACAAGAGCAACAAAATTTTTGTCTGATCAGTTTTTTTGTAATTTGTAATGCAGTCAGTTTGTAAAAATTAGTTTTAAAATGTTAGGAGTTTGTTAACATTTGTCGTCTTCATTAAACTGTCGAAATAAAACAATTAAGTATTAGCCTATGGCGTTTAAATGAAAATTACAGTCCACAACAGAGAAAGCAGAAGAAGAACAGGAACCAGCAAACCAGAGAGCGGAGCCAGCGAAGCCGTAGAGAAATAAACCTTTGCTTTGCGGACCCCATCATTGGCTGGTCCTTCGAGCCGGATTCTTAGAATAGGAAAAAAGAAGAGTCTTTCAGGTCAGACTAGTTAAGTTGACGTCAAATTATAGAACAAACTGTTTATTGTGTAAAATAAAATGTTAGTAGGGCTTACACAAACAGAAGCTTAAATAATTGTGGTTTTTATAACCAATTTTAAGGTGTCTTGTATGACAAAAATTGTGGTTTTTATAATCAATTTAAGGTGTCTTGTATGACAAAATTTGTGGTTTTTATAACCAATTTAAGGTGTCTTGTATGACAAAATTTGTGGTTTTTATAACCAATTTAAGGTGTCTTGTATGACAAAATTTGGTGTTTTATAACCAAGTTAAGGTGTCTTGTATGACAAAAATTGTGGTTTTTATAACCAATTTAAGGTGTCTTGTAAGACAAAATTTGTGGTCTTATAACCAAGTTAAAGTGTCTTGTATGACAAAAATTGTGGTTTTTATAACCAATTTAAGGTGTCTTGTATGACAAAATTTGGGGTTTTATAACCAAGTTAAAGTGTCTTGTATGACAAAAATTGTGGTTTATAACCAATTTAAGGTGTCTTGTATGACAAAATTTGGGGTTTTATAACCAAGTTAAGGTGTCTTATATGACAAAAATTGTGGTTTTATAACCAAGTTAAGGTGTCTTGTATGACAAAAATTGTGATTTATAACGAAATTAAACTGACGTTTGTAGCAAAAGTGTCAAATAACTTCTGATAAAAATTAGGGTGTTCTTTACAGAATAGAAAGGTGTATTTTTGTCAGATATTGAGGTGTTTTTAAAACAAGATTGTTTTATAAAATAAATACTAAAGCAGTTGTACGAAAAACTTTCAAGGTTCAGCAATTCAAAAAGAGTGCTGTAATAAAGACTTTTCCTGTGTCAAGAAAGACAAAAATATTTTAAAGTGAAATTTGAAGGTTAAAACTATTGATGTCCACGTTGAGGTTTTAATATAGGAATAAAGTATTGGTTTATTGTTTGCTAACTGAGCAGATAAAACATGGACGCGTTAAAAAGGAAAAGGGCGCGTGTTAAGGGTAATCTGACGAGGGTTCAAAATTTTTTTAATAAAATAAATTCAGATTCACAAATTTGTGTGAATGAGTTACTTACTAGAGAATCATTACTAATAAAAACTTTTAATGAATTTTGCGAGGTTCAAGAAGAAATTGAAGACTTGGAGACCGACGCAGATGTAGATGCGCAGGCTATGGAGCGGGAGGAGGCAGAAAACAAGTATATCTCGTGTCATGGCAAGATAAGAAATCTTGTTGAGGCGCAGTTAAACAGTCAGGCGACCAGTGGTGGCGCCAGTCAAGGTAACAGTAGAAATAGTCAGCATCCTCACCCCCGAGCTGTGGCAACTTGTGTCAAGATCAATTTACCAAGTATGAAAATACCAATGTTTACAGGAAATTATGGTGATTGGCGCACATTTATTGATCTGTTTAATGCATCGATTCATAACGATACCGGTTTAGCTGATTCACAAAAGTTTCTTTATTTAAAATCTTTTTTAAAAAATGAACCGCTGTCGTTGATCAGTGAATTAAATATTTCAGATAGTAATTATAATCGGGCGCTAGACATTTTAAAGGCTAGGTATGATCAAAAGATGCCAGTAGTCAATCATCATATTAATGGGCTAATGCAAGCCACTGTTATAAAAGGTAATAACGGATTAAGGGATTTTCTGAGTCAAATCAAGCAGCATATAAATGCACTTGAAGCGCTCAATGTTAAGGTTATGGGTTATTGGGATTTACTTTTAATAAGTATTTTTTCAAGTAAAATAGACAGAAACTTACGAAACGAGTTTGAACTATCTAGAGATCAGGCAGAGTTGCCAACGATAGCTGAATTTTTTGCATTTTTGGACAAAAGAATAATTGCTTGGGAATCCTCTTCGCAAAATATAAATGTAAAAGGTGATCAAAAGCCAAGAATATTTAACACTTTAAGTCATTCAGCAACAAGCAATTCTTCTGAGTGTCTGTTCTGTAAAAACAATGATCATAATATTTATAAATGCACAGAGTTTAGAGCTTTGGATATTTCAAAAAGGAGGGATTTTATATCAAAAAGTAAGTTGTGTTTTAATTGTTTTGGCAAAGGGCATAGCGTGTATCAATGTTATAGAGAAAAATGTAGGATATGTTCAGGTAAACATCATTACCTGCTGCATGTCAACATATCAAAAACAAAAAATCTAAATGCTGGCAAATCAGAAAATACTCGAACGAATCTTACCGTACAAGTTGAAGATAATGAAATTGCTCAAACATCGACATGTACGTTATCAGAATCAATGATAGGAAGTTTAGATGTAGTAACTAATCAAATATCAACTTCATGCGCTAAGAGACAGGTATTACTAGCAACTGCTAAGTTTAATTTAATATCTGAAACCGGTGATAGGTTAGAAGTTAGAGGATTATTAGATTCTGCTTCACAGACTACTTTTGTGACTAGCTCGGTAGTCGATAAATTAAAAGCAAAACCTTTTAAAGCAAACTTGAATATTTCAGGAATTGGTCAATCTAACAGTAAGGTTTCAAAAAATGATAAATTTACAGATAGAGTCAAGGCGTGTTAGTAAAGAAAGATTTAAAGTTACTTGTGGAATTTTGGAAAAAATTACGTGCAATCTTCCACAACAAACAATTGATACAACTCAATTCGTTATTCCCTCGGGGATTGATTTAGCTGACTGTGAGTATCATATTCCCGGTAAAACAGACGTACTTATTGGAGCAGATTTATATTTTGATTTGATAGATCCAGGATTAATAAGGTTAGGTGCAAACTTACCTAGTTTGCAGAATAGTAAGTTAGGATGGGTGTTGGGTGGTTTAGTAAATTGTGAGCAGCAAAGTGCAGTCTCAAATCTTAATGTAGTTCTTTTCTCGCGAGTTGAGTCAGATATCAATCAGTTAATACTCAAGTTTTGGCAACTGGAAGAAATTTCCAGTAAACGAATACTTTCATCGGACGATAAAATAGTCGAAAAAATATTTTCGGAAACTACAAAGCGTACCACGGAAGGAAAATTTGTAGTTGATCTTCCTTTTAAAAAAGATATTCAGAACCTCAATCTAGGCGAATCGTTTGATCAGGCTAAGCGCAGATTTATTAGCTTAGAAAAAAGACTGCATAAAGATGAAAAGTTGTTAAGTGAATACAAGGCTTTTCTTGAGGAATATGTCCATTTAAAACATGCATCATATGCAGATTTATCATTAGAAACTAAAAATTCGTTGAAAAAATATTTTTTACCCCACCACTGCGTTATTCGTAAAGAAGCCGTGAGTACTAAATTGCGTGTAGTGTTTGACGCTAGCATGAAAACTTCTACAGGTGTTTCACTTAATGATGAAATGTACAAAGGACCCACTGTCCAGGCAGATTTATTTGATATTGTGTGCAGGTTTAGAACATTTAAATTTGTGTTTACAACGGATATAGTTAAAATGTATCGTCAGGTTTTTATAAATCCCGATCATAGACATCTCCAGAATATTTTATGGAGAGACAGTCCAAACCAAAATCTCAGATGTATTCAGTTGAACACGGTTACTTATGGTACGAACTGTGCTCCATTTCTAGCAACTAGGTGCCTAGTCCAATTGGCAAATGAAAACACTTTATCCCATCACCTAGCTTCTCAGTGTTTGATTGAACAAACTTATGTTGACGATATTTTAGGAGGTTCAAATGATTTACTTGAATTTCACGTTCTTCAACAGCAGTTAATTGATTTATTAGCTTCCGCAGGTTTATCTCTTCACAAATGGGTTTTAACACAAAAGATAGTGAGAATGGTAAAGTTTTGTGTAAGGACAATCAAATCTGGGACATTCATGTGGACGAAAGGTTAAATAAAGTGTTAGGCATTTCATGGAAAGCACTAGCTGATAAATTTTGTATATGTAGTCTTCCTCAGGGAGAAAATGTCGTTCCTACAAAAAGAAACGTACTTTCTCATATAGCCAAACTGTTTGACCCACTGGGTTTTATAGGTCCTATAGTTATTTTAGGGAAAATATTGATGCAGAAAATATGGGCTGCAAGACTGGATTGGGATACCCGTTTGACCGAGGATCTTATAAAAGAATGGAATAATTTCGCTAGTAATATTTCAAACTTAAAAGACTTGCAAATTCCTAGGCTGTTGTATGATTCATCAGATGAAGTCAAATCTCTTGAAATTCACGGGTTTTCAGACGCTTCAATAAAAGCATATGGAGCTTGCGTCTATTTGCGTACCGTTTATACTAATAATCAAGTCACTTGTAGACTTATTTGTTCGAAATCCAGGGTAGCGCCACTTAGAGTAGTGACACTGCCACGGCTAGAACTGTGTGGATTTTTATTACTTGCCCGTTTGTATCATAAACTAGTTTCAATATTTAACATTGATTTTTCAAGAAGTGTTCTTTGGACTGATTCAAAACCAACCGCGTGTCAGAGATCCAAGAACTAACTACTAATTGTCAATGGAATCATGTATCATCCGTTGATAATCCTGCAGATCACATTTCAAGAGGTTTGGATCCAGTTTCTTTGTCAGAAAGTGAGCAATGGTGGAATGGTCCATTTTTGTATGACTTAGAATTGAAATTAAATGAAAACGTTTCTCAAATAGAAGATACAGTTCTTCCAGAAAAAAGACTTGTCACCCATGTTTCATTAGAGACATTTTCGGGTGCAATGGAAATTTTTGCTAGATTTTCCAGATTTCGTCGTTTGCAAAGAACGATTGCGTATTGTCTTCGATTTGCTAATAATTGCTCGAAAAACAAAGAAAAACTTAAAGGTCCTCTGTCAGTTAATGAATTGTTATCATCCTTGAATGTTATCATTAAATGCACTCAAGGCCATTCTTTTGCAAAAGAGATACTAGATATTAAATCTGGTGTTTCCGTTTCGTCAGGGCCTTTGGTTCAGCTCGCTCCATTCATCGACGAAAACGATATTCTTCGAGTAAACGGTCGTTTATCACAGTCCGACTTACCTTTTTCTCAAAGATTTCCTGTGATTTTGCCTCCGAAAGAGCATGTTGTTAAACTGCTTTATATGCAAGAGCACGCTGATTTACAGCATGCAGGTCCCCAAACAGTCTTAGCTCATCTTCGACTAAGATTTTGGCCGGTACATGGGTTACGTGCCATAAAGAAGGAATTAAAAAATTGTTTAGTTTGTTATAGGTTTCGTGCTGTGTAAGCCAAACAAATTATGGCTCCACTACCTGCAGATCGAACGTCAATAGTTCATCCATTCCTTAAAGTAGGAGTAGACATTGGAGGTCCTATTCTTATTAAAGAATCCAAGCTTCGCAAAGCTAGAGCTTTTAAGGCATATATTGCCTTATTTGTGTGTATGGTGACAAAGGCTATCCATCTTGAATTAGTTACCAGTTTATCATCAGATGCATTTTTGTCGACGCTAAAACGATTTAAAGCTAGACGAGGACATCCCCAAACCATTTTTAGCGACAATGGTACCAATTTTCAAGGTGCTAACAATACTTTGAGAGATATTTATACATTTTTTGAGACAAATAAAAATCAGGTTGAAGATTTTTTGTCTGCTAAAGAGACACGGTGGCAGTTCATCCCACCTAACAGCCCGCATTTGGGCGGCCTATGGGAGGCCGGTATAAAGTCAACAAAATTCCACTTAAAACGGGTCATTGGCAATCATCTTTTGACTTATGAACAACTTTCTACATTACTTTGGCAAATTGAAGCCATATTAAATTCAAGGCCTCTGTCCGCTTTGTCATTGGATCCGTCAGATTATACATGTCTTTCTCCAAGTCATTTTTTAATAGGGGAAATGTTAACCTCGTTTCCTGAAATGGATTACAGTACCATACCAGAAAATAGACTTGATATTTGGAAACACTGTGAAAAAATGCGACAGGTGTTCTGGATAAGATGGTCTACTGAATATCTTAACAGGTTGCAGCACCGTCCTAAGTGGACAACACTGCGTGAGAACATAAAAGAAAACGATTTAGTTTTGCTACGTGAAGATAATACCCCTCCGTTAGAGTGGCGATTAGCTCGAGTAATCGAGACTTTTCCAGTTAAAGACGGCAATGTACGTGTAGTAAAAGTTCGAACTCAACAGAGTAATTTTACTAGACCAATTTCCAAGTTGTGTCCGTTGCCATTTGCGTAGCTTATCAGCTGGGGGGAGGATGTTGAATATTCAAAACGGTGCAAATACAATCATTACAACAGTGCATTATTCCTCCTGCTCCATTAAGGGTGCAAGCCAGTCAGTCTTTATCGGTGTCGGTCATTGTCGGTAACAGGCTGAAGTGCGATCGCGGCTTTGCATTTTCTGTCATACTACATCTAGAGAGTAAGTGACAGTATGCGAAAAACAGATAAAAGTTTTTCGGTAACATTGCCAACAAGGGCAACAAGAGCAACAAAATTTTTGTCTGATCAGTTTTTTTGTAATTTGTAATGCAGTCAGTTTGTAAAAATTAGTTTTAAAATGTTAGGAGTTTGTTAACATTTGTCGTCTTCGTTAAACTGTCGAAATAAAACAATTAAGTATTAGCCTATGGCGTTTAAATGAAAATTACAGTCCACAACAGAGAAAGCAGAAGAAGAACAGGAACCAGCAAACCAGAGAGCGGAGCCATCGAAGCCGTAGAGAAATAAACCTTTGCTTTGCGGACCCCATCAGTCGTGTTAAATACACTAACTTATGGAACAGCTAGTGCTCATTCTTAGCAACGCAAACTTTACATCAAATTGGACTTAATGCCCTGGTTACCGATCCTATAGCAAGCGAAGTTATTTTAAACAAATTTTATATTTGTATGATGTATGATTTTATTTATTTATTTATTCAAACAAACACAGTACACTACAGAACTTACATCTAAATGGTACAACACATTATAAATATTAAAAAGTAAAATACAAAAGTAAATCTCTCTTTAGTACCGAAAGACTTATGACAAAAATGTCACAGTTTAAAAAATGTCTATTATAGTTGTATAACAGCCCCTCGATGAAAGCACTGCGACCGTAGTTAGTTCTTTGTGTTCGATTATGAAATATCTGCACCTGCCTGGTTCTCCGCAATGGTACGCGAAACAAAACAGCTTCAAGTAAGCCCCTGCGGTCCACTGATCCGTTAAGCAGCTTATAAAGAAAAATCAGAAGGGCTCTTTGTCTGCGGTATTGTAAAGATTGTAGACCGCATAAAAGAATTCTAGTTTCATGAGGAATATTATTGTATGGAAAATTATATTTAAACAGCAGATATTTCGTAAATTATTTTGAACTCTTTGTAGTCTAGTGATATGATACTGGTAGTGGGGGTTCCATATTACAGAACAATACTCCAATATACTGCAGACCAAACAGTTGTAAAGATCAATCAGCGCCCTGGTGTCATAGATATATTTTGTATGTCGTTTCATAAAACCCAACATCCTAAAACCTTTAAGTATTATACTGTCTATATGCAGGGTGTATGAAAGACTACTGTTGAAAGTCACACCAAGATCGTTAAAATAGGACACCTCTTCCAGGTTAACATTAGTAATGGAATAAGTCTGATTTTGCGGATTGTTACACTTGAAAAATTTTAAAACCTTACACTTTTCTACGTTACGCTTCAGGTAGTTACTATTACACCACTCCACAAAACTATTAAGGTCAGTTTGCAAACACATCTCCTTAGGTGAGACAACCGAGTACAACTTTAGATCGTCCGCATACAAAAGAAAGCGGGATTTTTGAAAGCAATGATGGAAGTCATTTAAAAAAGAACAAACAAAATAGGTCCGATATGTGACCCTTGAGGGACTCCAGATGTCACGGAAACTTCACAGGATACTGATCCACACACAGTAACGCGTTGACTTCGTGATGTTAAGTATGATGCAATCCATTCCAGGTAAGTTCCACAAACGCCTATATTATAAAGTTATTTTAGAAGCAGCCTGTGACAAACAGTATCAAATGCCTTTGACAAATCGGTGTAAATGACATCGACATGGTATCCCGCCTCCACCGAGGAGACCAGAAAGCTATGATAGACAGCCAGATTTGTGGACGTCGATCGGCCCAAAAAAAAATCCATGCTGTTCCTCCGTTATGTAATTTCTATAAGTATTGAAAAGTTCATCGCTTATAATGGCTTCAAAAACTTTAGGAAAAATAGAAAGCAAGGAAATACCGCGATAATTTTCTACGTCACTTTGTCACCAGTTTTAAAAATTGGAATTAAATTGGCATGCTTCCAGATGTCCGGGAAAATGCCACTGTTGAACGATCTTTGAAATAACAAACACAGTGGCATAGCCAGGGATGAACTGCAAGTTTTCAACAAAACAGGATGAACTCCATCAGGACCACCCCCTTTGGACGCATCCAGACTCTTGAATCTATCAAGAACTTCCTCCACAGTAAAATAGTGGGTCGACAGCAGACTGGCAAACTCAATTTGACATAAATCGCTTATATTTACGTTGTTGTATACAGAATAACATGATTGAAAATGATTGGAGAATGCATTAGCTATAAGATCAGGATCCGTTAGTTAATTCTTGGTTTTGGTATTTCATGACACTCGGCAAATTGGAATCTTTCTTTAGATTGTTTATAAAACTCCAAAAATGCTTAACATTTTCTGGGATGAGACGTTCAGTTTGTGTTACGTACAACATGTAACACATATCAGTTCTGTACTTAACTTCACGACATACACTGGAATACGCATCATAATCCGTGCTTAGACCAGACCTTTTCAACTTTTTGTACAGTTTATTTTTTTGACCAATTAATTTACATAACGGCGCATCAAACCATTTTGGATATCTAAGATCTTTAATATTTTTTTGTGGAATATACATGTCTATACCCTGGAATAATCTTTCATAAAAATGCTGACCATACGGTTTATATCAGTTTCTGAAGACAAGCAATACCAATCCAGTTGATTAAAATATTGATTTAGGTTATTCTAATCTTGGAAAAACTGATAAACCTTTAGTTCGGATTTATTTTCGAGATATGTAATACAACGGATGTCATAATTTATTTCAAGTGCAGGATGATAAACGTAGATATTTGTTAGAGGAAAAGAACTGGACGAAACTGAGACCCCAGGAGATGGTTCCGTAAAGATAAAATCCAAAATTCTGTTTAGACTATTTTTCACTCCATTTATTTGCTGAACTTCCAAGAAGTACATTGAGTCAAGCAGAGTTTCTGCACAAGGCGATGTAAATTTTAGAGGACCAAATGTGTCATCCTCCAGCTCCCATTCAACAGACGGAAGATAGAAATCAACCAAAGATTCGAAATTTAGAGTTATCATACCACTATCTCAGTGATTCACAGGTATCACAAAATGAGGCATAGAACTGAATGGTGGAGAATGGTGGAATGGTGGAAAATAGACACAACCAATAATAAAGTTCGCGTTATCAAATTTTGCTTGAATCCAAACAACCTCATAATGGACATGAGCTGAATTTTCCACTAATGAAGCATAATAAGGTTTTTTAACTGTAACTAGGACGCCTCCACCACGTTTGCTGTTCAGTTCGGCATATCTTCTGTCATAGCGGAAGACAGTATAACTGTCGTCAAATACCCCAGATGAGTGAATATCGCAATTGAGCCATGTTTCACACAATGCTACAATTTCAAAATCGCATGACCGGGCATTCCTAAGAAATTCGTCCAGCTTGGTCCGAAGCCCTCTAACATTTTGGAAGTAAGCAGTTATATTATTTATGGAGACCTCTGGGTACCTCGGAGAAGGCAAAAATTTTGGGTCGGGTCAGATATGTCGACCTGATTAGTAGTGTTATATATTACTGTTGTTTTTGGGACTTTCCATTTTTCAGCATTAATGTTGTCAGTACTGGCCGGAAACCCACTGTCCTGGACCACCCCCTCAGTCAGAGTTTCTGCAAAATTGTTATTTTCTAGACGAAGGCCAGTATCAGTTTCCATATTTGTTGATTTAATCCTTACGTACTTGCCAATATGACGATTCAACATAGTAACCATGACTCTTCTATCAATATAACTCGTACTTGCTGCGTCAGCATTGCAATCAAGCATGGTGTGCAAAACAATCCTGTGTAGGTGTAATGCTTTATAAAGGGATAAGTTACTATTATAAATGATAGAATAATTCCCTTCAATGTAAGGACTTGTTGCAATAATGGGGTTGGTATTAGAGTATTTTAAAATAAACTCACTTGCAATGCAGTCCGAGCCTGCTCCAGGTTTGAGGCACCCGACTTTAGGAAACATTGGGAACTGTATTTGGAACTAAACTGCTCGATCAAAAAATGGAATAATCCTCTACCATGGCTACTCGCAACAAATAGAAATTTAGGCCTGGTATCGTGGTATCATTTCTTCATAGGTGAATCGCCACCAGTTCGTAGGCAAGTGCCATAAGTGGGGTTGTTGTTTCTCAGACTGGACAACTGGTTCCGAACCGCAGTGTTATCCATCTCAAGAGTTCTTGTAGCTTGAATCATTTCTCTGTTGACGATGTTAAGGTCTTCCAAATCTGTGTGCAATTTCCTGTTGCTAGCAGTACTCAGGTCTATTACATCTTGCAAATATTTATTTTGCTCTAGTAATTTTGCGGACTCGAGGTTTATCTTGACTATAGTATAATTTTTTTCTTGAATTAAATTGATGTTGAAGTTATCATGATTCATATCATCCGTCTGAGTTAAAACATTCGTTTGTGTAATTAGGTTTGTTTGGGTCAATTTACACACAAATTCTGGGTGAATTACAATTTCAGATTTCTCGTAATCTGCCAATTTCTGTCTTAACCTGGTAGTTGTCTCTCTTAAATTTTTGATCTCGTTCACATATTTATCCTCAAGTTCACGAGCATCGTTCTCAAATGCAGTTGATCTTTTTTTGTCTCTTAATGTGCTCATTTTTAAGATAAACTTCTTCTCTAAGTTCAGCTGCCAACCTCTGCAAAACGCCAAACTCAGTGGACGCATCAGCACTGTTGCTCCCGGAAGAATGTTCGGCGCATTCTTGGGAACACTCCAGCCCTTTTTCCGTTCCCAGCAACTAGGATGAAACAAATTAAAGCATACAATGCAAAACCAGTTCCTTTGCTGTTTAATAAAACAAAAAAAAAAGAGGAAAACAAGATATATGGATATAATATATGTTGGCTATAACAAATTAAGACGGGGACACACGTTTCACGACCTGGGATCCGTCAGGTCGACTTTCTAAGTAAACATTTTTTAATATTTTGACGATGTAAAATTTGTTTAGAAAAAATAATAAATAAAATACCTAAACGTGTTAATTTTTTCCCAGGGTGTGCCAGTTTCTACACGATTCTTACGCAGATAGAGGCAATATAAAACTCTGGACCTCTGATTCCCTTGTCAAATGATACGTAAAACTCCATCCCTTGACTCCTAGACATTTTCTTGTCGGAGACGGTAGCAGTTCCCCAAGAAAACGTAGCCGAGCTTTCTACCAATCGACTGTCCACCTACAAAAAATTGCAGCAAATGGTTCAGCTTTTTTGGACTAGATAATCAAATGACTACCTACATACTCTCCAGCAGCGTTCCAAGTGGCGCCAAGACTCCTCAAACATTGTTGTTGAAAGCCTGGTGCTCCTGAAAGATGACAGCCTTCCTCCTATAAACTGGCAACTAGCACGGGTCATAGAAGTACATCCTGGACAGGATAGCAAAGTGCGTGTTGTGTTTGTGCGCATAAATAAAAAAAAGTGTGTCAGCTTCCCCAAGCTTAATTTGAACTGTCCACAACGAGTGAAGAAAACTAATATATAGACTTCCCATAGGTGTTTTATATGTTTTTGAACTAAGAGTTTCTTTTTATATGTTGAAATAATAAACCATTTCAAGGCGAGCGCCATGTTCGGTCTCTGTATTTTGTATAGATTGCAATACTGCATAATATGGAAGGTGGTAGAGGAATTCTTCCTCGGCCGAGGTGGTACCACCCCACACATCCTCTTAAAGGGCTGGTGAAATCCCTACGGATGTTTCCAGCTCTGGATGTGTGAGTCGATTCCCCAGTACACCCACGGTACATAGTACTTAGACTTCGGTCTTCGTGGGCTGTCAGAAGATAAAAAAAATATATATCAGCCACCAAAATAAATTTGGCAACTCTCTTTTTTTCTCTCTCTCTCTCTCTCTCTCTCTCTCTCAAAACTAGCATGGGCGACGTGAGATATTTTTGAAAGGTTGCTCCGTAAATAAAGTAAAATTTTAAATACAAGTATACGCTTTTATTTAAAAATACAGTCCACAAGTGCATTAAACATTAATACAACAATATTCACCTTCTATATCGCGAATGTCGAATTTTGCAATCCAGCTGATGTCATTGTTGTGCGAGAGAGATAGCTTTAGTGTGCGCAAGAGCGCACTTCGTAAGTTTATGTATACTGCGGGTAAAAGCCGATAGGGTTGGGCCGCTGTCGAGATTTTAATTAAAATAACGTCGGTTAAGCTAGTACATCAGGGGCCTGAAGCTTTTAATTGGCGTAGGCACAACACCGACGAGAGCGGGTCACATAGTGAAGCAAGACGAAGTACAGATTGTCATTGTTGTCGTTTATGCCGTCAGGTTATTTAATAGTTCTAATCGTTTAACTACTACCTACTACTCAGATCAGATGTAAATAAGCTATTTCTTTGTAACCTACGAGAAAGGCCAATGGCTAACGCATTTTAAATTGCTGCAAACGTTGCGCTTAAAGTAACATGAATATTTTCTGTTCTCTTGGTCCTGTCGACAGCTTTCTATTAATACAGGCAATAATTAGATTATTACTTCATACTTCAGGGTGTTAGGGAAATAACTTTCGTAAAGTTAATCAACGATTCTGCACATCATTTAAACACTTTGTTGGACACAGATAAAATCCGTGTTAGGTCTAAATTGACACACAACATTTTTTTGACACCAATGTAATTTACGCTTTTAAAATTATGTTAGGGTATTTAATATTTAATAAAATGGTCTTTTTACAAAAAATTAAGGTGGCTTAGTAAAAACGGTCCGAACCGTCCTGTCACAACACATTCTTAAACTCTCTGAGATATGACAGAGCGGATATAGACGTCGGACCGCCGTTATGTCACAATTAAGAATCCTAGTTGGCGTAAGGTGACATGACGTCTGTAACCGTCTTAAAAAAACAATGTTTTATACTAGCTATTTATTATTAACTGACAAAATATAAAGAGGATACATGCTTCTATCAACAAAAAAATATAGAACTAAATAGGCAAATCAATATTCACTCAGTATTACTATTCCATTCCTCAAAGCATTCTGGACAAAGAGGAGGTTTATTAGCACATCCTTTGCATCTATAACTTGTTTCTTTGCACTTGTCCTTTTTTGTACATACTCGATACCGCAAAAAATGATTTTTCCTATTTGAGCCAACCTGAATTGGAATTTTCTCTGGAAAGTGCCCCAGGGTAGAAGGGTTGGTGGAAGAATCAGCCTGATTGGTGGAAGAACCAGCCTGATCGGTTGCAGGACCAGGTTGTGTGACGGTTGCAGGACCAGGATGTGTGACTTTATTTTTTCCTAAAAGGTTGTAATGAATATCACGATTGCTCATTAAATCCTTTGCGGAGAGTTGTTCATCCACCCCAATTAGGTGTCTGATTAGTTTGTCACGAAACTCTAAAATTCTGATGTTTTTACATTTTTTTCTGTATATGTAAAATGAATTCCATACTGAAATATCAAGGAAACGAAAAATTACTTTTTTATTCCATTTCATTGTTTTTCTGGGGGAAGAATAATAGGACACCATGTGGTCACATCGGTCAATGCCAGACATATAGTCATTATATGTAGCGACTTCGCGAGGTTTCATTCTCTTCTGTACGTAGCGGTCGCTTACTTCAATCAACTCGGGGTGATTAGCTGTGGTGATACATAAAACGTCGCGTTTGTCCTTCCATTTGGTAACATACACTTTTCCACGCCTCTGCCATGTGTAAGTCCCCTTTTTAGTTTTCTTTCCTACGACTTCTTTACGATTCAGTTTTCCTTTACTCCGAAGAGTTCCAGTGGTGTGAGTTTTTTGCTGCAGAAGTCTATTCGATAAAGACACACTATTATAATAGTTACCCATAAATAAGTGGTGTCTTTTATTCAAATATGGTTTCATAAGTCGAATAACTAGGTCTTCAATTTTTGAATTGATTACTTCTTCTTTTTTTGCAGAATATAGTTCTATGTTGAGTACAAAACCATCAGCGGAAGTCCATTCGTAAAACTTAATGCCGTATTTGGCTTTTTTCCCTTCATGTATGTACGGAAGCTGAGTCTTCCCCTATGTAACAACAAAGATTCATCAAGCGATAGTTGCTTTTGAGGAGAATAACAAGACTGAAACCTGCTGATTAGCATGTTCAGTAAAGGATCTACCTTATCCATTCCCTTGGCACCTTTAGCCGCACATGACAGACACTGTAAAATCTGCTCGAACCTTCGTCCGGACATAATATAAAGAAAAATTGGGTGATAGTACAGAGGATCGGTAGCAAATAGACGTCACCTATGCGGCATTGAAACTGGTGTTTGTAGAAGACATAAACCTAAGAATTTTTTCATTTCTTGGGCGTCAGTGTCTTTAAAAACTCGGTTACGACGGGAACGTGTTGACGGCCGATTTGCCAAGCTGATAGCTTTTCCATATTCATTGGTCCAATGAACAAGAAGATCCAAAATCTCTGGAGTAAAAACTAACTGAAAAACTTCTAAAGTAGTCATTGACTGCTTGACGTTTACCCCAACATCATTTTCACTAAAGTCAAACACTGGTATTTCTTTTATATCTGACTCCCACGTTTCGTTATCTGAGTGTCGAGAAGAAGAAGCGGTTTCAGGTTCCTCAACAATATCTTCTTATGAGCTTGATGACTCTTGGGGAACTTTTTTATTTGACGGACCTGGTACATCAGAAAGCGTGGAACTATTTGAATCACTGTCCTCTTGGTCGGGGTCGAAATTGGGATCTGAGGCATATTCTCCGTCATCACTATACGGATCATGAATGGATTCATCATTTTCCTCATCAGACGGTACTTCTTCAAATTAATAATCTTTATAGGCGTTTCTGTTCCTGCTCATACGAACCCATCTGGAAAGAGCGACATATTATAGAAGTACCTGTAAAATTTACTCCAACTTACTATATGTTACAAATCAAACAGCCTACTTACCGATTACGGATAAAACTGTAAGAATAATCAACAATCTAGCAAATTCCGGTAACAAAGTGTCACACACTTGACCTCTAATACGGTTACAAGGTAACTGAGACGTCTAGAGCCGTTGTGTTGTTTTCGCGGGTATACTCTTCCTGTGGTGGGGATATATGTCGCCCTGTGAATATACCGGTAATAATGAGGCATATTCTCCGTCATCACTATACGGATCATGAATGGATTCATCATTTTCCTCATCAGACGGTACTTCTTCAAATAATCTTTATAGGCGTTTCTGTTCCTGCTCATACGAACCCATCTGGAAAGAGCGACATATTATAGAAGTACCTGTAAAATTTACTCCAACTTACTATATGTTACAAATCAAACAGCCTACTTACCGATTACGGATAAAACTGTAAGAATAATCAACAATCTAGCAAATTCCGATAACAAAGTGTCACACACTTGACCTCTAATACGGTTACAAGGTAACTGAGACGTCTAGAGCCGTTGTGTTGTTTTCGCGGGTATACTCTTCCTGTGGTGGGGATATATGTCGCCCTGTGAATATACCGGTAATAATGTGACACCTTCAGGTTTCTTGTGTTGTATGCTGTGACACATATACTTTTTTGTATTGTAATAATATGCAGTAGTGGACGTTCGCAGCCGTCGCGTTGTGTCGAAAGAAAGGCGAAACTTGCAGACGGTTATAGCCGCCGTGTCATATTTAAACTAGTAGATAACGACGGTTATAGTCGTGGTGTCCAACAATGTGTTAAAGAAAAGAGTTCCTTACAACAAAGGTCTAAAACCTAACGGTTGTCGTAAAATTGAATTGCAAAAATATTAAATACGCAATTGAGAAACTATGATAAGAATTCATATTTTAAGCAAATATGTCTAAAGGCGTATGTGACAAATATTAGTTAGTTGTTATTTAACGAATAAACTACAAATAAACTAATTAACATTGTTAAAGACAATTTTTTAAAATTAGAAAACACGCCATACATCAACCGAAATGGATATGACAACGTCGCGAGAATTTTAAATACTCGTACTGCGAAAATAAATTGTTTTTATCTCAATATTTTTTTGCTGCAGTTTATTTTTTTTAAAACGATAGATACGACAAAGGATGTTTAAAATTGCAGTATTACAGCTTCGGCCGGTCAGTGCATATCACGAGATATGCTTCTTATTTACGGAGAAGCTCTCCAAAATTCAAAAGGGGGTAAGCGTATTTACGGTCAACGATACCCTGAAAGGCCGCTTCTAGCTTGGCAAACATTTGTCCAAGTTTCTCAAAGACTTTTGGATACCGGGTAGTGTGGTTTAAAAATTTCAACAGCGAAGGCGACATCGGCAGCGAGAAATCAGTCCTGAAGTATTCGTAATATTATTGTAGACCTGCATGTTTTCACAAACATTTACAACTTCGTCTATAATCTCAACTTTACTAGGTTGTCATTTTGTTTTTTAAGCTGTATAAATATACAAGGTTCTTTTATTTAAACTTGTTTTTGTACATTAATGTAATGGTAGCTTTTTTAAAACTTGCTTATTTTATTTAAGGAACTGTTAAGGTTAGTTTAAGAACAAAATTGTTAAAACAGATATGGGGTCTCGAAATCTGCATGTACAATACGCCTAAGCAAAAAATTTTTCCAACTTTTACGTTTGCGATAATCATTTTTCCATTTATGGTTTTAATAACCCTGATGCCCCTTCTACATTAAAGTTGGGTTATTTTCCAAGGTCACCTTTAAAATACGAACTTGAGATGGTTGGAGATTGAATGTTTCGTTAACTTAATTTCCAATGAAGCTCAACACAACCCAAGCTTCAATATTAATCCTAAGCTTTCAAATGATAGTGACCGTTCGAATAACATAACCAGTATTCAAAATGAAGCTGTTGCTGGACCATCAACTGATGAGTTTAGTAGTAACTCCTCTTGCCATGAAACTAGTGTAAAGACAAAAAATAGTTCAAGTTGCTCTAAAATTGTGGAGCTTTGGAGCAAAACCGAATAAATCCACTTTATATGAAAAATTAAGTTAGCTGCGGATATCGATTCAGTTTGTCAAAATACATTGTATAAACTACCTAGTTCCGAACAAAACAGAATAATTCCTCCTGGAATTTAGGGACAAAATCAATGATTTGGTGCAAAATCGAATAAATCCGATTTTGGTTCAAAACAGAATAAATCCAAAAAATTGTGATTTTGTAAACTTTTTACATTTGAACAGAAAACCAGGCTGGGAGGGGCGCTACAGAAGTTGGATCCGCAGTGTTTGATTATCTGAAATCTTTGGACCTGGCTAACAAAACTCAGATTAGATTGTTCTGCGACGGATGTGGGGGCCAAAACAAGAATTCCCATGTCACCCATATCTTATTGTTTTGGCTCCTAAAGTATTCTCCTGACAATATTACTAAAGTTGTTATCACTTACCCTGTAAGAGGTCATAGTTTTATGCCAGCGGACAGAGTATTTGGGCGTGCAGAAAAGATATTTAGAAAAAACTCAACCATTGTTTCTAAAGAAGAGTATATTGGTTATTATTCACAAGTAGGCGGTGTAAAGGTTTTAGGACAAGACTGGAAAATTGTTGATATTAAAGAGTTACAAAATTACCTTAATAAGATTGTTGGAATATCCGACTTAAAACGAATCTCCCTACAAGAAACACAGGTTCAAAAAACTGGAGCAAACATCATTTCAATTGCGTGCTTGCAACACTACCGATTTGAAGCTAATTCGGAAGTAAGCAAATCTGTGTATAAGAAAGGAAGGACTTTAAAGAATTTTTCGCTGTCCGAGGTCAACTTGCGAGATGGCATCCCACAAAAAAGATAAAAAGTCTAAAACAGCTTATGGAAAAACAATTTGGGAGAGACTGGGAGAGAGACGAAAATTTTGCATTTTACAGAAAACTGTTATGTGAAAATCGAGGTGCGAATATTGAGGAAATGACTCAGGAAGAAGATTTAACTAATGAGTGCGACTGCTTAGAGGAGGAATCTGCACTTCATATTTAACTTTTTTTGTTTGGTAATTTTAACAGAGCCAGCTGTTTCTATTATTTAGTTTTTTGTTAAAAACATTTTTTGTTGCCAAAGAATATAATTTTTTTTATCTGTAAAGTACAGATTTTTGAGAAATAAATGTAAAAGTTAACAACAGGTTCCTGTTTTTATTTTGGTGTTTTGTAAGTAAAACACATTATTTTTATATTTGTACTAGTTTCAAGAATGACTTTATTAATGTTTGGTAATAACGTTTCGAGCAAAACCAATAAATCCAGTCGTTTCGACCAAAACCGAATAAATCCATTTTTGTTTTTGTTATATTTTTTACAGTTATCATTTTTTCGAATTTCTACTGTTGGTGAAGTTATATTATGATATTCCCAATACTATTTACTTACCAAACAAACGAGAAAGCGAGTACTTTTTGCGCTACAGAAAAATCGTCTTTTCCCAAAAATCGTTTATAGTGGATTTATTCGGTTTTGCTCCAAAGCTCCTCAGTTGATACAAATTATTTTCATGATTATGCTTTTTTAATGGACCAACCTCGTATCAAACGCACGGGGTTTCTTACCGACGCTGTACTTTCAAGTACTGATTTAACACCCGAGGAACGAATAATGCATCAAGTGCATAAAATACATTATCAAAATTGTCTCGTTTAAGAAAGAAGTTAAAAAAAGAGTGCTGACCTTTGTGCTATTAAACATGTATATAATGATGGTAAATTTCAGTTTATTGAAAAAACGTTAAATACTTTTACCACAGGATTTATTAATGCTCAAATAAGAAATGCTGATATATTCCGCCCAGTGCTAGGCGTTGGTCTATTAAAGAGTAAAGACAAAACTTTTGCTTTATCAATTTATAAATATCTAAGATTCTTTTTTCAGTTGCCTTCACCTTGTCCTCTGCAATATATCTTATCTTCAATTCCTTTTAACAGTGGACCCATTACCCCCATTTTAGAGCACATGAAACTACAATTTGACAAGATGGATGAACTTGATCGTTGTTGTGCCTTATTGTTTTTGGTGAAATGTCTCTAAGTTCTGTGCTATATTAAAAACAACATACACAAGAGCTTTATGGATACGAAGATCTAGGTCCAATGGGTACAACTTCGGCCAGGGCAAACCATGCATTAGTATTTATGATACGGGGCGTCCGTAAAAATTATAAAATTCAGTGGCTTTCTTTTTTACAAATTCTTCTAGCAGCCAGAAACTTTAAAATACTCTTAATACTTCTTGTTATTAATCAGTTGCAAAGGATAGGCTCTATAGTTATAGCAACAGTGTGTGATCAGGCTACCACTAATCCAGCCGCCTTGGATGTGCTCACAAAATCATGTTGAAGACCGGCCTACTTCATAATTTGTTGTAAATAACCAACCTATTGTAACAATATTTGACGTTCCTTATATTCTAAAGTGCACCAGAAATTGTCTTATTAACTGCAATATTGAATTTGTGCCAGGGAAATTTGCTAAAATGATTTATAGTAAAGATGCTTTCGAGGCAGATATTACAAAACGTCCTTACAGGAGTTTACCGAAACTTAAACAAAGCAACTTTAATTTCGGGGATACCTTTATAAAAATTAGAGTCAAGTTAGTAGCTTGGCAGTTAAGTCATACTGTGGCAGCTGCGATTGAGACCTTTTATACAACCGGTATAATGCAAAAATCTGAATCGCAACATACTGCTGAGTTTATTGAGCTTATAGATAATCTTGTTGATTCGCTTAACGGGGCATGCCTTCAAAATAAAAAAGTATTGGCCCCAAAAGGTACCAAACATGTTAACGAAATTGATTGTGAACACACCAAATCAAATATCACTGTAATGTTCAACTTTAGGGCATCAGGAATATATGTATTACAATAATCTCCATTAACTGTTTACCCCTATAAGAGGTTACCTGCAGAAGTAGGTAGTTCCGTCCCAAAAGGATTTAGCATAGTATGTAGTGACTCAGGCTGGATGAAAACGAAGATTTTTTATGAGTATATTGGAAACACCTTTTAGAAAAACCTAAAGTCTTTAAACATATTATTTCCCGTTATATTTTTTGTAGATGGACATAAGACCTATCTTGACAGAAAACTAAGTGATCTATGTACATCTTTACAAATTATACTTATAGCTTTATACCCCAATGCAACTAGAATATTGCAGCCCGCAGATGTCTCCACATTTAAGCCCCTTAAGGACGGTTGGAGAAAAGATGTTGTTGAGTGGCGGCAAAGTCACCCAACTGAAGATATTACCAAAAAGGTATTTGCTTTCGTGTTAAAAATCGTTATACGAGTAGATCATTCAATTCGTCCTGAAATTGCAATAAATGGATTTAGAGCTTGTGGTTTGTTCCCTTGGAATCCCGAAGCTATTGATTTTAGCAAATGTGTAGGCTAAAATATAGTTAAAACAACTGCGACCAAGAAAAAAGACAAGCATTTAGCATATAGCAATTACTTTTGAGAAGTTCCATGAAATTGCGGGAACACTTTACTGAAAAAATTTGAAAATTTTGAGTCCACATGATACTAATAAAGTTAATAATCTATACAAATTGTGGTTATAATTTGGCACACATATCCAAAAAGAAGAAGAAAGTGCAATAGAAACCGACATCGAAACTGAAGTTGTAGATATTGATATTACTGAAGTAGATCGCGAAGAAGAGCAATCATAAAATGCATCTACAAATTCATTTAAAGAAGATTTACAACCTTTAAAGTGCAGCACAAAAAATTAATCGCTTGTTGAATTGCCAAATAAAAATATTGAAAACACTTTTAATATTTTTACAGGCAGACCTTTAGACAATTTTTCCCAATTAAACAACGAACAATTAGTGCCTGATAAAAATATAACTATTTTAAATGTGGAATTTATTCTCGAAGAGAATGGAAACTTAATTGAAATGCTCGAATTGTCAAAACAGGTGGTAGAAATAAAACGGAATACTCTTGACGAGCACTGATATTGCCCTAAAACCCCAGAAAGAAGAGGTGTTAAAAACACTGAGAGAGTTTCTTTTGTTATATCTTCCAGCTCACGGAAACAAATGGAGGATAAGCAAGAAAAAGAGAAGCAGCTAGATAAACACGGAAAGAAAAATAAAAAGAGAGAAATTAAAAAGCCTGTTGGAGAACTCTCCAACTAGATTTACGTTTTTCTCAAATATTTGGACCACTCGGTATAAAAATAAAATAAGATTCTCCTTCATAAAAATTCGATCTCTAAAAGCATAAAAATGTTTTATTCTGCAACAGAAATTTCCCTTAATATTCGCATTACAACGCGTAGCGACTAGTCAAAATGCTAAAAATAGACATTTTATTGCCTCAAAACTCAGTTAAACAGATAGCATAAATTCTTAGAATCCTTTGAGATCTACCGCGGACCAACGCAGTCAGCCGTGAGCCGTTTTCTGACGCGACCTAGTTGAGCCAATGAAATGCATGACTTTTACCCTCGTGACCCGACTCAAGAAGGCTTGTTGGAAAGACAACGTAAAACGCCCGTAGCACTCGCTCTCCAGTCGTACAGCCAGCAAGTCGCTGCGCTCTCTCTCTGTAAACCGCGTATTTTTCTCGCGGACTCTAGTAAATTGCTCTACGTTCAACCAGCAGCAAAGTTGCTGCAAGTTTCTCTGAAAGTTCTCTCTTTTGATTCGTTTACGCTCTAACGATCAAACTCAAGTAAAATTAGTGAAAGTTCTCTCTTTTGATTCGTTTATTCTCTAACGATCAAACTCCCGGAAAATCAGTGAAAAGCACTCTCTCTCAAGTCGTAAAGGCAGCCAGTTGCTGCAGCTCTCTCTGTAAAATCACGCGGCCCGCTTACGCTCTAGCTGGGTCGCTTCTCTGTTCTCTGAAAGTGAAAAACTCTCACTACAAAAGCCGTAAATGCAGCAAGTTGCTTTACGGGCTTTCTATGATTGAAATTTTACCGTTGTTTTTATTCGTGTTGAATACTCGTGTTTGTACTCACATTTTTTTACTCTTGTTTGAAACTCATATTGAATTCCGTTTATTCTCTAACGGTATTAGTCGCATACTCTATTGTCACAACCCAAGTTAAATTAACTGCTTCACTCTAGCAGTTAAGCAAAAGCTAATTCAACAGTGCAACGGTGAACTACGAAAGTTATTATTCTCTGAAGTCTCTAATCCGCCTATGTTCTGGCAGTCCTCAAGTGTTAAGTAATGGAAAATAGTTGTGATTTCCTCTGAAGGCCTTAAAGAAAAGACACCACCAGTTGGCTGAAATTAAGGTAGGATAAACCCAGTTATAATGTGCAGAAAGTTTATGCAAGTAACTTCTCTTATGTAAAAACATTTTTTACTCTTGTGTTTGAGCAAACAAATCAAACTGCTTCTCTTTTTTTAATATAAAAAATGGTCCTTCGAACCCAACACAGACTAGTGATTAAAAGTTGAAATATCAACATAACTCATTTGATTCAAATTGAAGTTGAATTAAATAAACACCCACTGACTTACAACCAGTGCAGTGCGCTTAAAATTGTCAACCGTTTTGAATTATTTCCGCAAATTAAAAACATTGCTACGAATTTTTGACTGATTTATTACAGTGCGTCCGCTTTTTTATTATTGTCGGGCAAGGTACTTAGGTACTTGTATTTTCTTTTATTTGGTAATATTTGTGCAACATGTTTAATGTAGTAGTTAGATACTAACCCACAGTAATCATTTTAATTTATTTATATATTTAAAGGTAAATATTTTCTTTGTTTTTTAAAGTATAATAAAGATACTTTATATTGTTGTTTTGTTAGAAAACATACTTGTATTTTTGAACCACCCTCATACAGTCTAAATTCCCGGTTGCTTATTCAAATAAGTAACCACCCCAAATTTGTGTTTGTGAAGTCTTCATAGGTTTCTCAAATATAAAAATGGTCCTTCGAGCCGGATCCAAAATGGCGGCCAATAATTGCCATTTTTTGTAAAATTTTGATGTAAAAATTTCTCTCTGTTTTTTGTGTGGGTGTGCACAAACATTTTGTCTCGCTGAATAAGCTCTCTAATAATTGATAGATCCCTTCTCTGTTGCAAAAGCTGCTTGCATAAACACTTGTGTTTCTTTTAAAGAAAAATTTCTCACAAATTTGTTGAATTTTGATATTTTTATTTAATTTAAAATGACTGAAAAAGAGGAACTTGTTCGCCAACGCGGTGGTTATAAAGGCATTATAACCAGAGTCAGCAACTGGTTTGATTCTAACCAAAACACGGAAGAAAATGATTGTCAATTTGAAGTTAGATTTGAAATGTTAGCAAAAGCTTTTTCAGATTATGAAAGGGTACAGGGTGAAATCGAAAAGTTTGATCCGAGTGACGATGATCGACAAACGGTCGAAGATAAATATTGTACTTTATATGCAAATTTAAAACGCAAAATTAGGTCTCTCTTGGAAGTACAGAATGCACGCCCAGTGAGCCCTACATCTAGTGTACGGTCTCTCTCTCCGCCTAACGTAAGGCTACCTGAATTAAATATAAAACATTTTAAGGGTGATATCACAGAATGGGTATCATTTTATCAGTTATTCTCAGCTCTTGTAATAGACAACTCTTCTCTAAGCGATATTCAAAAGTTCATGTATTTAAAGTCGTTCTTAAAAGACGAGCCCTTAAAATTAATTGACACTCTCTCGGTAACAAATGAAAATTTCTCCACTGCTATAAACATTTTAAAAGAAAGGTATGAAAATAAAGTCTCTATAATAAATAATCTCTTAGTCGGTTTGGTAGATTCGCCTCCACTTACAAAAGGTAATGTTCAAAATTTACGTGACTTTGTAACAAACTGTAAAAGAAATTTAGAATCGCTGAAAAATTTAAATTTAACTTTTGAAGACCTCTGGAATATTTTGATCATTTATTTACTAGAGAAAAAATTGGATTTTGTAGCTCGAAAAGCATTTGAATCTGAGCGTGATTTAAACACAATTCCGACTGTAGAAAACTTCTTAAAATTTTTGGACAAACGATGTCTAGTGTTAGAAAACTTGTCTAGTTTAGAAGGTGCCGCGCCAAAGACAACCCAAAGGACACAATGCCATTTAAATAATAATAATAATAACTTTGGTAGCGATCATTGCACATTTTGTAACGAATCTCACAAAATTTATAGTTGTGATAAATTTAAAAATTTAAAATTCTTTGAAAAGCAAAATTTTGTTAAGTCAAAAAGATTGTGTTATAATTGCTTAGGTTCGCACCATAGTGTCGCTCAGTGTTCATCGACTAGAACATGCTCTGTCTGTGCTCAAAGACATCATACGCTCTTACATGCTCCTAGTAATAATAATAATAATTCTCAACAACACACTTTCTCGCCTAACCAAAATAGGCAAAATAATCAAAATAATTTTTCTCGCTCAAATGAAACCTCGCCGCCCCAAAGAGGCAATACTTTCCATGCACAGAATAGCGCTCAAAATTCTGGAAACGCGTCAAACCCAAATTCTAGAACATTTCATAATAATAATGGACAGGGCCGCACTCAGCCCCAAAACTCACCCACAAATTCAGGTCAGCATAGTTCGCAAAATAATAGTCAACAAAGAAATGCGCAAACGGGTGCACACGTCACTCATTCTCTTTCTGCTGTGTCTGTCAATTCCCATGTTCTCTTAGCCACTGCTCAAGTTTTTATTTATAGTGCTCAAGGTCTCCGCGTCTCTGCTCGCGTTTTGCTTGACAGTGGATCACAAAACTCTTTTATAACTCAAAATCTTGTGGACAAGCTCCAAGCTCACACTTATGATAGAAATCTCAACATTTCGGGAATCTCCCAGACAGGATCCACTACAAATAAAATGATTGATTTTACTCTTCACTCTTATGTCCATCCTCAGAAAAAATTCCGATTATCTTGCGCTGTACTCCCCAATATCACATGTAAGCTTCCCCAAATTGGCATAAATGCTGCCAGACTTAACATTCCCCGACACATGCAGTTAGCAGACCCTAATTTTTCTCAACCCTTGGACATCGACATCTTAATAGGTGCTGACTTGTACTATGACCTTTTGCTACAAGGTATGTTCCGCTTAGGAAAAAATCTCCCCGTTCTTCAAGAAACTCACTTAGGTTGGGTAATTGCTGGTTGCATACCCTCTCGTATGACCGTTGCTCGCCGTAGCACTCAGCTGTGTACTACGTCACCTCTCTCTTACCCCGCACTTCACAATGTGCAAGAAAATGTCTCTCTCTTTTTGCAAACGGAAAACTCTGACTCTAGTTTGAATAATTTAGTTGAAAAATTTTGGACAGTCGAGGAACTGCCGCAAAAGACACCTCTTAGCCCTGAAGATGAACAGATTGAACATCTCTTTGTAAGCACTACAAAAGTTTTGCCCGATGGTACATATCAAGTAGATATGCCATTAAAATCTCCCAAAGAAAATGAAAAATTAGGTGACTTATTCTACATAGCGAAGGAACGATTTTTGAATCTCGAAAATAAACTCAAAAATAACCCCATTTTGAAAAAAGATTATACGAAATTTATCGACGACTACACAGATCTAAATCACGGCAAATATGTACCTCTCTCTCTACATAAGGACACTACAGAAAACAAACAAGTTAATAAATATTTTTTACCTCATCACGCAGTCCTCCGCGAAAATAGTATAAGTACAAAAATTCGAGTAGTGTTTGATGCCAGCTGCAAAACAAGTTCTGGCAACTCTCTTAATGACGTAACCCTCAAAGGTTTTCAGGTGCAGCCTGACCTATATGACATTTTGTGTAGATTTCGCTCCTTTAATTTTGTGTTAACGTCAGACATAGAAAAAATGTACCGCCAGATAAAAATTAACCCCGAACATCGGTTTTTACTAAATATTCTCTGGAGAAGTAACCCTGATGAAGAACTTAAGTGTATCGAGCTCTCTACCGTTACTTATGGTACCAACTGTGCCCCTTATTTAGCCACGCGCGTGTTAAATGACTTGGCAATGAAAAATCGTGAAAACTTTCCCTTGGCATCCGATGCTCTATTAACGCAAACTTATGTCGATGACGTAATTTGTGGTTGTGACAATATTGAAGATTTAAATAAGTTATATCTCGAACTCAATAAGCTTGTAAACTCTGCCGGTTTTCATTTACACAAGTGGTGTTCCAACTCTCAGAATTTTTTGGAAAAAATTTCACAAGAAAAAATAATTGAATATGATTTAAATTTTGACGAATCCCCAAGCTCGGTTTTAGGTTTAAAGTGGAACCCTATTTCAGATAATTTTATTTTTTCTGCCCCTGATAGCTTAAGTGAAACCTCTCTAACAAAACGAAAGATTTTGTCTCTTATCGCGAAAATGTATGACCCCCTTGGCTTAGTTTCATGCGTGGTAGTGGTAGGAAAGTTAATCATGCAAAAATTATGGCTCCTAAAAATAGATTGGGACACAGAAATCACAGACCCTCAGATTATCACACTTTGGAAAAATTTTATAAACAATATTAATAATTTGTCTCAAATCAAATTTTCTAGAAATTTATTCTTTAATAAAAGTAAAGTTAAAATTCAATTACATGGATTCGCTGATGCTAGTATGTCCGCATATGCCGCATGCGCATATCGTCGCACTCTTTATTCTGATGGAACCATCTCAGTTAATTTAATCTCATCTAAGTCTCGTGTCGCACCGCTTAAAACAATATCTCTTCCCCGATTGGACTTATGTGCCATGGTTTTGGTGTCAAAACTTATTCAAAATTTACTCTCAATTTATGAAGCAAGAATAGTAGAAACAACCCCCGGACGTGACGGAAAAGTAAGAATGGTAACCGTTAAAACTCTTGATGGGATTTATAAAAGATCTATTGCTAAAATTTGCCCCTTACCCAAAAATGTTAACTTTTGTTAAACTCTCTTATTCTTTTTATAGTTAGTATAGGTATTAGATTCCCTGTTAAAACCATTGTTTAATAAGCTTCGCTTTCCCTCCTTGTAAATTGTAGTAGCAAAAACTCACACTTAGTAATTTCTCTTGTCAAGGTCATTACAATGACTTCTCTTCTCTTGGTTTATTTTTTGAAGTTAGGTAACTTCAAGGGGGGGAATATGTTGGAGAACTCTCCAACTAGATTTACGTTTTTCTCAAATATTTGGACCACTCGGTATAAAAATAAAATAAGATTCTCCTTCATAAAAATTCGATCTCTAAAAGCATAAAAATGTTTTATTCTGCAACAGAAATTTCCCTTAATATTCGCATTACAACGCGTAGCGACTAGTCAAAATGCTAAAAATAGACATTTTATTGCCTCAAAACTCAGTTAAACAGATAGCATAAATTCTTAGAATCCTTTGAGATCTACCGCGGACCAACGCAGTCAGCCGTGAGCCGTTTTCTGACGCGACCTAGTTGAGCCAATGAAATGCATGACTTTTACCCTCGTGACCCGACTCAAGAAGGCTTGTTGGAAAGACAACGTAAAACGCCCGTAGCACTCGCTCTCCAGTCGTACAGCCAGCAAGTCGCTGCGCTCTCTCTCTGTAAACCGCGTATTTTTCTCGCGGACTCTAGTAAATTGCTCTACGTTCAACCAGCAGCAAAGTTGCTGCAAGTTTCTCTGAAAGTTCTCTCTTTTGATTCGTTTACGCTCTAACGATCAAACTCAAGTAAAATTAGTGAAAGTTCTCTCTTTTGATTCGTTTATTCTCTAACGATCAAACTCCCGGAAAATCAGTGAAAAGCACTCTCTCTCAAGTCGTAAAGGCAGCCAGTTGCTGCAGCTCTCTCTGTAAAATCACGCGGCCCGCTTACGCTCTAGCTGGGTCGCTTCTCTGTTCTCTGAAAGTGAAAAACTCTCACTACAAAAGCCGTAAATGCAGCAAGTTGCTTTACGGGCTTTCTATGATTGAAATTTTACCGTTGTTTTTATTCGTGTTGAATACTCGTGTTTGTACTCACATTTTTTTACTCTTGTTTGAAACTCATATTGAATTCCGTTTATTCTCTAACGGTATTAGTCGCATACTCTATTGTCACAACCCAAGTTAAATTAACTGCTTCACTCTAGCAGTTAAGCAAAAGCTAATTCAACAGTGCAACGGTGAACTACGAAAGTTATTATTCTCTGAAGTCTCTAATCCGCCTATGTTCTGGCAGTCCTCAAGTGTTAAGTAATGGAAAATAGTTGTGATTTCCTCTGAAGGCCTTAAAGAAAAGACACCACCAGTTGGCTGAAATTAAGGTAGGATAAACCCAGTTATAATGTGCAGAAAGTTTATGCAAGTAACTTCTCTTATGTAAAAACATTTTTTACTCTTGTGTTTGAGCAAACAAATCAAACTGCTTCTCTTTTTTTAATATAAAAAATGGTCCTTCGAACCCAACACAGACTAGTGATTAAAAGTTGAAATATCAACATAACTCATTTGATTCAAATTGAAGTTGAATTAAATAAACACCCACTGACTTACAACCAGTGCAGTGCGCTTAAAATTGTCAACCGTTTTGAATTATTTCCGCAAATTAAAAACATTGCTACGAATTTTTGACTGATTTATTACAGTGCGTCCGCTTTTTTATTATTGTCGGGCAAGGTACTTAGGTACTTGTATTTTCTTTTATTTGGTAATATTTGTGCAACATGTTTACTGTAGTAGTTAGATACTAACCCACAGTAATCATTTTAATTTATTTATATATTTAAAGGTAAATATTTTCTTTGTTTTTTAAAGTATAATAAAGATACTTTATATTGTTGTTTTGTTAGAAAACATACTTGTATTTTTGAACCACCCTCATACAGTCTAAATTCCCGGTTGCTTATTCAAATAAGTAACCACCCCAAATTTGTGTTTGTGAAGTCTTCATAGGTTTCTCAAATAAAGCCAACAAACTAAAAGAAATGAATGAAAGGAAAGATAAGAGAAAATCTAACCACCTTAAAAAACGACAATTAAAAAAAACAGAAACTGGAAGTTTCAGAATTGAACACCGAAAAACATTGTCTAATATTGAGACAGATTTAAATACCATTGAAAAATCCGAACCGAAGATAAAAATAATTTCTCAAATTATTACTAAGCTATTAATAACAGTAACTGGTAATGACGAAAAATTGTTAAAAGTTAGAAAAGACATTTCGTCTGACAGATTTGGAATCAAATAACAATAATAATAATAATAATAATAATAATAATAATAATAATAACAATAATAATGAAAACCAAACTGAACAAAATACAATAGAAAATATGTTTTCACAGATTTATACTAAGCCATATATAACTAGTGATGAAGAAAAACTTTTAAAATTTAAAAGAAACATGTCATTTGACTTAGATTTAGAAACAAATAACAAAATTATTGATGGCATTAATCAAACTGAATTCAATACATTTACTAACAAAGATCTTTCAAGCTGTTTATGCTTTGTATGCTGGCATAACATGTCAAGCAAACATATAGGAATTATTAAATATGACCAGTGTATGAGAAGCTACCATCTAAAGTGCCCTGAACAACATAAAATGCATAAATCCAATTCTAGAACATTTACATATTATTATTCAGTCTGTTTAAAAAAAAAACAATAATTGGGATTTGTAGTTAATGTATGGTTTCTGAATATTAGTTTTTAGATGTTTATTTGTATACTCGTACATGCAAAAATAAAATAGTTATTTATTATACTAGGAAAAAAGTATTAGATTTCAGCTCGAGGTTGTGTTGTTGTGATAAAAAATCGAGAGCTAAAATCTAATATTTTTCCCGTGTATAATATACTATTTTTTTCTGTGACGGGAAAAACGACGATTTAATATTGAAAAAACATATTATTACAATATATTAAAGTTAGAAAATTATCGATGTGAAATTTGAATTTTTAAACTGGTAGGCTGTTGTATTTATAGCGACAATTAGACCTTTTTTTTATTTAAGACATCCCACGTAGACTTCAAGCCTAAGTACTAACGTACCGTGGATGTCTGTAGAGAAGGGAAATGTAGTCTATTGACACGGGATTTGAAGGATTGGAGGTTGGGACGGGAAGGGAAGACATCTGCAGGCAATTTGTTCCATAATCTGGAAACCCTAGGTATGAATGAGCGAGAGAAGTGGTCTGTTCTAGGCTTTTGTAGCTGGACAGTAAAGGGATGCATACGTAACGCGCCTCTGGTTGTTCTGTTAGGGACATTCAGGAGGGGAATAATTCCGGCTAGTTCTACAGAGCAAAATCCGTGGAAGTAGCGGTAGAGCAGGGATAAATCCCCCACAGCGCGGCGATGAGCGAGAGAAGGGAGTTTTCTCGTGAGGGCTGGGTCATTGCTAAGTCGAATGGCTCTCTTTTGGATAGAATCAAGGATCTTGAGTGTCGAAGGTGATGCCGCTCCCCAGATGTGGGAGCAGTACTCTAGGTTAGGTCTTATTTGGGAAACATAGAGAGTGTATGAGTTGGAAGGGGAGAAGTATTTTCTGGCTCGAAAGAGAAAACCAAGCTTTTTAGCTGCCGATGTGACTACTGAAGTAATTTGTTTGTGCCAGGTGAGATCATGTTCGAAAGCGACGCCAACGAGATCGAATGTTTCGTTGTTTTGTAGAGCTTGGCCATTTATGTGGATGGGGTGGGCGTTGCCAGATTTTTTGCGTGAGAGGGAGCATGACTGGGTTTTGGAGGCGTTGAACTGAACAAGGTTCTTGGCACCCCAGTCTAAGATTAATTGAAGATCTTGGGAAAGGGATAGGTACATAGATCTGCGTCCGCTATCCAACTCCTGATTCGAAACTTGTCTGGAAAAATGAATATTGGAGTGAAGAGTACTATCGTCAGCATAACTGTGGATGGGATTAGTAGTTGAAGAGAGCAGGCCATTAATGTGAAGGAGAAATAGGGTTGGTGCCAGGACTGAACCTTGGGGGGCACCAGCATTGATAGGATGGAAGTTAGATGAGTGACCGTCAACCACAACAGATATGCGCCGATTAGAGAGGAAGCTGCTGATCCAGGTACATAGTTTGGTAGGAAGACCGTAAGAAGGTAGTTTGTTGATTAGTGCGGCATGCCATACTTGGTCAAAGGCCTTGGAAATATCGAGAGCAACAATCTGAGATTCGCCATGAAATTCAAGAGACTTGTTCCAGTTATGTGTGACAAAGCTAAGAAGATCAGCTGTGGACCTTTGATGCCGAAATCCATACTGTCTATCATGGATGATTTTGTGTTTTTCTAGATATTTTAGAAGTTGAAAGTTGATTACTTTCTCCATAACTTTGCTGACAACGGGGAGAAGGGAGATAGGTCTATAATTGGATGGAAGGGACTTGGAACCTTTCTTCGAGACAGGCTGCACACGAGCAGTCTTCCAGCCATCTGGGAAGACACCCCTGTCATAAGAGATCTGGAAAAGACGAGTTAAGATGGGTGCAAGTTCTGGAGCGCATTTTTTTAGAACTATTGCTGGTATGCCATCCAGACCAGAGGACTTTTTGGTGTCAAGGGATAGAAGAATTGTTTGTACTTGTTTGACCTTAAGTATTATATCGGGCATTTTGTGGTGTTCAGACTTTGCGGTTGGAAGAGCGAAATTGGGGGGAGGGATCAGGGTGGAATTGGCAGCAAGTTGTTTGGCGAATAGTTCTGCTTTCCCTTTAGAGGTGGAGATAACTTCGTTGTCAGAGGTCAGGGGAGGAAAAGTGCTTCTACAGAAGTTCTGACTAATGTTTTTGGCAAGTGACCAGAAAGATTTGCAGCCGTTGGGACAGGAAAGCACTTTATCTTTTATGCGGTTGCTAAAAGCATTTTTGGACTCTAAGATAGTTTGGTTGTATTGATTTCTGGCCTCGGTGAAAATTCGACGATTTTCGGGTGTAGGATTTTGAAGAAACCTTTTGTGAGCTTGGGCTTTTTTGAGCCTGGCTTTGTCACAGTCATTGGAGAACCATGACTTGAGTTTGACATGAGTTTCGGAGGGATCGGGAGTGGAAAAACAAACAGGGTTCCAAGGGAAAGCAGAGCAGAAGTTTCGAAGACCATCCCAGTCGGCAGAATTGTAGTGCCAGATCGTGCGTTCTGGCATGATTTCAGCAAACTCGGGATGTATGGGACAAGAGACGGTAATGAGGCCATGATCTGAACGACCAAGGGGAGCGCATACAGATGTTAAGTAAGGCTCAGGATGGGTGGTAAGAAAAAGATCTAGTGGATTTGCATTATGGGTAGAAACTCGGGGAAAGTATGTTGGTTCTCTGATCAAATTGGTGAGCGAGTTGCTGATTGCGAAGTTTTCTGCTACTCTGCCTTCTGGGTCAGTTTTTGTGGATCCTAACCATTCCTTGCTATGGACGTCGCCTTAGAACTGAAGTCGCCTAGGACGATAACTTCAGCGGAGGGAAATTCGGAGATGAGATGGTCGATTTTGACCTGCGTTGCTAAGGAAACCTTTAAAGTAATCAAACATCTGTCATTTTAATTCTGTGATTTGATTTAACAATTGCGAACTTAGTGGTTGTTTAGTAGTTATTGTGAATAATATAAAGTTAAAAAATGTCTGATTCCGAGTTTTCTCTGACTCCACCGGAGTTAATAGAAGCAGCGAACGTAGCGTCACAAAAATTATTGCCAGCTAAATCGCGGAAAATTTACGAAACCGCGTATTCAAGATTTATGGAATTCTACCTTTACTTATGTGTATATATATCTTAGAAAAAAGTACTCACTTTCTTCCCGGGGAAAAAAGTAATTTCATAAAAAGTGACATTTTGTTACCTGTCAACAGAGATAAAATGTTAAAGGTTTTTCCCGTCACGCAAAAAAAATCTTTTATTTCTTTCAGTGTGTATTTTGTAGAAATACCTCGATTTATATACTTATTATTAATACCTGTGCCAATAGCTGTAACCTCTTGAGCCCAATAACTATAATTTTTGTAATTCGGAAATATATTATTACTTAAAAGAAACTAATTTATAAACTAAAGATTAATAAGATCTGCAAATTATTTAAGAAAAAAATAGCTTGACAAAAATCTAACCTAATTATCTCTAACTCTGAAATAGGCTGCAAAAATCCTTAACCTCCTGAGTCCCGGAATATTTTTTTTTGATTATTTTTATTTTTTTGGGCTTTTGCGTAATTATATCACTTTTGCTTACAGTAAAAAATAATTTAAAAAAATAATGCATGGAAAATCTGCATTTTCTCAATGTCGTATATATATGACATCTGGTCTTTGTTCCAAGAACAAATCTAAATATTACAAAGAAATAAGAGCAATAAAATACTTATCATTTAAGAATCTTTAATATTTATAACTACATATGAATATTTTAGATCTAACTGAAACATAAACTTGGGCTAAATTGCTGAAAATCAAATAAAAAAATCATTCAAGGTCTAGTATGAAACTGTAGAAAACAATTTCGTTTTTGTGTGCTGCATAAAAATATCTCGCTTTTGTTGCAAAATGCGGTCGTAGTATGTTTACAGTTAACTTTTCTGCATCTTTGTTGCTTCTCAGCATAGTCGACTAGATGTTCAGCCTTGTGATAATGTAAAACTTCGGCAGGTATAGGTTTGATTTCAACCCTTCGTTTTTTATGTTTCGGTTCTAATTCTTCATAGTCACTGCAGCTCTCAGAGTCAGAAGACAGAGTGTTATCTGATATAAATTGTTCTCCCAATGCCAATTTGAAGAACCTTAACTGGAGAATGTGTTTGGCCGGTATGTTTTTTTCCGATTGGGTTTCTCTGTATTGAAACCACGAATTACAAACTGCCAAATCTAACATGTGGCTAATAAAACGAATTGTCCACTTTCTGGTGCGTGATCGAGAAGGACAGACTGCCAACATTCTGTCAGCAAGATCTACACCGCCCATAAATTGATTGTAATTCTTAATAACCTCTGGCCTGCTAACCATTTCGTATTCCTTTTTACGCTTAGACCATCTCCTGCATTGATCCGGATTGTTGGCAGCATGAAATGTCGAGAGAATAGTAACAGGTTTATTGTCTAGCCATCGATGTATGGCAATGATTCCATCACCTCGAACCTTTGTTTCGGCTGTACCTCTTGGATTTTTCACAAACAATTTCTCTGGCGAAAAAATACAATTACGAGGAATTCTGTTTTTCATAATCGTACCTGTTGCATGAAAACCTCTTTCAAGTAAAACATCGGCGAGTTTTATTGTGGTAAAATAACGATCAAAGTAAAGATGGTGGCCGGGAACAAGAGTGTCACATAAACTCATGATTGCCGATTCACCCAAGGTAAACTTTTGTTCAGTAAGATCTGCAGGGAATGTTGAATCGCCCTGATATACTGTCATATCGCATACTACTCCATTAGGATTAGCAAGCACAAAAATCTTAATACCCACAGGATTTGGTTTACCTGGGCAGAACTGACGAATTCCGCAATGACCAGTGAAGGGTATTATCATTTCAACAATACTGATGTTATCAGTTCTTATCTGACCTTGACAGCCACGTAATATACTTCTAAATAGAGGCATTACTTTCCAGATTTTGTTTACTTTTTCTGCGTCACTGACTTCAGGGTCATAAACGACTTTTAGAGATGTTCTTATATTAAAAAATCGGGTTCTTGTCATAGCATTTTTGATTATTGGAACTCCATATTTTTCGACCAAAACATTCTAATTTGAGGTAAATCTATAGTACTCATAACGAACAGAACACCAATAAATACCTTTAACTCTTTAGTTGTCAACCTGAGCTCTGAGCCTTTCCTTTCCATATATGTTCTATTTGAGGCTACAACCATAATTTCCAGCATTTCGTCATTGATGTATTGCTTAAAAAAATCTTCAGGTGTCCACAACTGACAGTCCTCCTTTTTATACCTTGGCTGATAAAGGGGCTTTCCCATGGGTGTGAAATTACCTGTCCATTCATCATTTACTAGGTGTTCTGGAGTACTACTACTACGAACTGAAGTATTTCTTACTCTTGTTGCAGCACGACGACCACGACGTCAATGACCACCTCTAGTAGGTCTAATTGATCGGGGTATAAGGGATGAAGAGAGTGATATTTCAGAAACTGGGCGATCCCTTTCAATGTGTTCTGTGTGTTCTGAATCTGAGGAATCTGAGGAGGCATCATTATGGTCACTTTCTAAGTTTGGCTGTATATACTGAGGATCATCTGCATCAGAAAGACTGATATCAGATTCGTAAAGAGCTTCCTCAAGTTCCTTTTGGGTTAGTGCTGTAACAAAAAATGAAATCCCAGATGCAATATCATCGCAAGACTAGGACCTCATGTAATACTAATATGACATAATACTCCTAAGACTAAGAACTCATGTAATACTAATATGACATAAAACTATTAGCTTTTATCTTCGGATTATGCATTGGTAGATTCAAAAAATACACATTTAGTAGCATATTCTGTTCCTCAAGCTACATTACAATTATCAAAATTTAAACAAAAAACCTAAGATGTTCTTTATATTTTAAGATTACTTACGACGTGAGCGGGAGCGGTCGGCCATGTTCTCACACTATGTCATTGCATACTAACCCCTTTTGCACTAATCTCTGTTGCCACCGAAATATAGAAAGTAAAATAGTTTTCCTATCATACCGATATAGTAATTCGAGTTCATTATATAAGATGGCGCTGTCAGGAAGGAAGGTGTTTTATGTTGTACATATATGACACCAGGCCTCAGGAGGATCAAGATCCGGTTGAAAATTCCTTGTGGCAAATAAGACAACATGGGGTTTGTAACACATGTCATCAGTTTATAGCCGCCCTTAAAACTTTATGTATCAATAACTTAAGTGCACCAATTTCTAGCAAAACTTATTGCGAAGAAGATTTATGTAAAGTTCTGGGAGATTTTGGAAATTTTGTACAAAAATATAGTACAGATATATTAAATGTTTCATATAAAGACTTAGAACTAAATAATGACCTTGATAATCCTAATGTGGAAAATTTTTCTTTAAGAAGCAATTATGCTACAGCCTATGTGGCTGGATATGTATTAAAAAACTGGATCTGCATGGATGTGAAACATGCCATTCAAATTTGTTTTCCAAAGATATAACAGAAAAACCCCTGTTTGTTACGTTTAACGAAAACGATGAAAAGGAAAGATTAAAGTAAGCCAGTAATGTGCTACTGTCTCCACCGGACTTGATTCACCACTAACTCTTTCCTTTTCTGGAGAGTAATGGACATAAAGTAGGAATAAAAGATAAATTTAAACAATTATTATGTCTTGACAAATACAATAAATCTCAGTTTTGTAGTGAGCACAACTGTGTTGAGGCTAACCTTGATATATTTTTGCCTTTAGCGATTTATAAATATTTAAAAGATATAAATATAGCTAAAAGTAAAAGTACCTAGTGGTCATTATAAAAAAAATTAAGCTTTTTAGCGAGGGTGGTCCACCTGCTAAAAAAATTAAAATCGAAAATTAATCTTTTAATTTTAAATAAATTTCATCTTGCCGGCATCCGTTTATATCCCATTAGATGCATACAGTCTGCATAATCCTACAATAAAATTTTTTATGTTTATCTTTAAATAAATGTTCTATTGTTTAGTTTCATTTCATGTAGTTACAAATCAAAAAATTCCAAAATTGGATTTTATTGAGTTTGTTGAATGATTGCTGAAATACATTATATTGAACTAATTATGTTCTTTTGACCAGATTGGGACTAACATACTATAACTTTTGTACATGACAGTGACCTTAGCATCAGAATATGATCAGTGGTGGGATTTTATAGTAGCATCACAGATTACTCCTACCAGATGCGAATCTCTTAATAACTTTCCTATATCAGGATTCCGCGGTCTTGGCGCTACGGACAGAGCGGCCCGGTCGTTCCAGCGTCGATGCCGTGAATGGAATTTTCCACGCGTTTGGTAGGTTTTAATTCAGAGAAATTATGGATTATATTTTAAAATATTAAAACATGATATTGTGTGGCATTTTATATAACATTATATCATTAACAAATACAAAAACGTATCTCCTTTATTAAAATTACACTACAACCTAGTACAACCACAATTTAAACCATAAAATCAACGCAACAAAACTGATGTAATAACATTAGCCTGCTCTCTATTCCACCGAAACGCTCGCACACGCTAACAGCGAGGAATTCACCGTTCGGCGACGGACTAAATAATAAGGCTCATCGCCACCTTATAATTTCTCTAAATTGAGCCACCGTCGAAAGCGTAAGATTCGCATCTGGTAGGAGTAATCTGTGGTAGCATAGCGAAAGCGATTTCGATCGACATTGAACGCTTTTATGAACTTCGTATTCTGTAAGCGGCTTCGATAAAGATCGGAGATGCCGAAGCGACTGGGTTTTGCTTCGCGCTTTCATAGTTTTAGGACTTTTAATTTACGTTTTTATTTCAACCGCTAGTTCTTAAATTTTGACTTTTTCATACACATATTTTTCGATTTAAAACATTATATTGATATAAATTAAAATGAATAAAAGGTTGAAAACCTATCCTGTACAATGGACAGCGTTTTTGGACTTTGCTGAAGAAAATCCAGTTATTTTAAGACGGGAATTTGGTCGCTCAAAATCTGACTAAAATTAACGGTCAAAAATAAGTGACAATTACTCCCTTATATAGTTTGTAGATGGCACCTACAATATTATTTTATAAAATTATTTGGAAAATGAATTTTACAGGTATTTTATGGCTACTTTGTCCATTGATTGACAGATGGCGCTCGGTTCGTTCATGCAAAGTAATAGTAATAAATTTGGAATCACATTATTATACCGTGTATGTACCAAATAAAATACGAGTGTGATTCAAGGTTTTCATTTTCTATAAATAATAATATGATCAGAAATTAGTTTTTAGTGTACTTTTTCAACCAAGTCCAAATAATATTTTGGTAGGAATCGTTCATTTACTATTACTACTGATTATCTTTTTGTACGCATTATTTCTGAGATTATTTCATTTCGTGCACGAAAAGAAATATACATTATGTAGGTATAAGGGTTATTCCAAGCAAAACAATAAATTTTGTGTTGTGGGGTCATATAATCGGTTAATTTTGGCCGCCGTTAATTATGTCGACAAATAAATAATTTTTATATTTAGCAGAACTCATCAGTAAAGCTTTGCAAACGAGGGGGATTCCAGGGACGGCTCTAACCTAGCTATAAATAAATTTAGGATCCGATTTGAAAATAAAATACAAATATTTATTTACTCACATTGTGTAATTTGAAAATGCGAAATACGAAAATACTTTGGTTAAAGCAGATAACATACAGGGTGTCTAAAAGTCTTAGTATGGGTAAATATCTTTGCTATTAATAAAGATAGAGACTCCAAATTTTAGTTGTATCTTATTGGTTAATAAATCCTTTTCTACGTAATTTTACTTTTTCGATCCCCTTAGGAGGGGGGGGGGGGGCGCTAGGGAGTTGAGGTCAAAAATGTCGAATGCAAACCTATGCCGTGTGGTCCCTTCTTTTAAAAGTCTTCAAAAAATAAATATTTTACCGCAAACCCCGTATTTTAATTCATTTTTAAATGGCAAGCCTATCAAAATTATAAATCGTAAATCGTATAATCGGGCGGGGCATAAGTCGACCGTTAGTCGACCTCTTGTGCCATACAGTACCAGTCCGCGCGCACATTTATTTTTTGTTTTGTAGGGCACTCTTTTTCTAACTTTTTTCTGACTTCTTCGACTTCATGTGTCGTTTGTATATTTTTCGTTTTTTGACATCTGCGCAGTAGACCCTAAATGCGTACCACGCGCAAACCGAGCGAGCTAGACATGCGCACGGAATTTCAGGAGATGGACTTTGGTGTCTACATTTGAACCCATTCACTTTTAAGAATATATTATCTCCAATAGTCAAGGTACCACCACGTATTTAAATTTATTACTTCTTCTCAAGTATTTTTGACTTTATTTTTCGTTTTGTGCCATCTGTGCAGTAGACCAAAATGCGTACCACGCGCAAACCGAGCATGCTAGACCTGCGCACGGGATTTCAAAAGATGGACTTTGGTGTCTACATTTGAACCCATTCACTTTTAAGAATATATCTCCAATAGTCAAGGTACCACGACATTTTTAACTTTATAACTTATTTCCCAAGTTTTTTTCGACTTAATTTTTCGGTTTTTTGCCATCTGCGCAGTAGACCAAAATGCGTACCACGCGCAAACCAAGAGGGCTAGACATGCGCACGAAATTTCAAGGGATGTACGTTGGTGTCAACATTCAAATCTACCCACTTTCAAGAATAAATTACCAATAGTAAAACTACAACTACGTATTTAACATATTTTTACGATTTTATGACGTCTTACTTTCTTGAACATTCTTAACTATGTGACATTGTGACCAATCGTGCCAGCCTTACTAATCAGTTATATTACGCACTGACTTGTTTCCGGCTCTTCTTATTTATTCAAGCATTAGCCTGACCATAGTTAGTGAGACTTTTGCGTCCTGTGAGAAATTCACAATATTGTATGTCTCACGGAAGCCTCTATGCGCGAGTCGAACTTGCACTCAACCGTTTTTTTTTATTTCACACAATCACGGCAACGCCCATTAATTAAATTATTTCTGTCAAATACCGTACACTGAAAAAAAATTTCTAGCAAAAGAACTTAGTCTTCGTGGAAATACGTAATCCACTGATATCTTAGCGATCCTTTGGCGAAATCATTTTTTTCTTTCGCCAACCCTTTTAAAATACTCCCCGCTACCCTAATCCACTAGTATTTTTAGTGCCCCTTTGACGAAAGCGCAAATATGCCTTTTGGACACTCACCCTTCTAATCCACTGATATCTTAGCGATCCTTTGGCGAAAGCGCTTTTTTCTTTCTCCATCCCTGTTAAAATACTCCCCTCTACCCTAATCCACTAGTATTTTTAGTGCCCCTTTGACGAAAGCGCAAATTTGCCGTTGGACACTCACCCTTCTAATCCACTGATATCTTAGCGATCCTTTGGCGAAAGCGCTTTTTTCTTTCGCCATCCCTTTTAAAATACTCCCCTCTACCCTAATCCACTAGTATTTTTAGTGCCCCTTTGGCGAAAGGGCAAATATGCCTTTTGGACACTCACTTATGCAATATAGGGGAAGGATGCATTGACACTATATATGACCTTCTTACACCACCTTACACAATTCCCCTAATACACACACACCCCATCAGTGCCTTTCTGACACCTTGACCATACTCAATATACGTCACTGATAAATAGTTCTACTTCTCCGTGTGTGTATTCACTTCAACACCGGAGTTAAGTTAAGAAAAAGTTGAAATAAGGATTACTATACTTGGGTTGAGGTTACCTACTTTTACATTACGACCGTATTGCAGTTCGTTTAAGAATTGCTATACTGATTTCAAGTTTATTTGCTTTTCTCTCAAGCTAAGAAAGTTCTTGTTTCAAACATTACAATACGTAGTTTACTCGTATTTAGTATTGAAAGAAGTATAGATGTGCGTATTGTTTTAAGAATAACATACCTTTTTGAAGGACTATACTATACTTGCTCTTGCGGATATACAAGACTAAGCTATCCTTCACTTAAGACTATTACTCTTGACTCTAGTATGGCTTTTTTTCAGTTTATGTACTTATTTTCGGCATCGACGCCTCTGGTAACAGACCAATAGTGACTGCCTTACTTATTACGTTAAAAGTTGTTTAGAATGGCCACCATGAACTTCTTGGCAGTAATAAAGTCCGTTTTGGAACTCTGCCAAGAAGTAACATCTGAGAAAAGACCTATAAAATGAGGTACCTTCCACACGGCATAGGGTTGCATTTAAAATTTTTGACCGCAACTCCCTAGCGTAACCCCCCAAGGGGATTGTAAAAGTCAAATTACATAAACAAGTAGTTGTATTAACCAATAAGATAAAACTAAAATTTTGTGTCTCTATCTTTATTAATAGTAAAGATATTTGCCCATGCTAAGACTTTTCAGACACCCTGTATAGTATTTTCGTATTTCGCACTTTCACATAACACAATGTGGGTAAATAAATATTTGTATTTTATTTTCACATCGAATCCTAATTTTATTTCCAACTAGGTTAGAGCCGTCTCTGGAATTACCCCCAGTTGCAAAACTTTACTCATCATATTCATTTATAAAAAAGTAATGCACCGCATGCTAGAAGACCTTTAAAGACATCTTTCTCCCAAAGACCATCCAAAATCCACTCATATATTTCCAATCCTTTGGCGAAAACGCTGTTTTCTTTCACCCCTGCTGTTGTGACACTACCCCACACCCCTTACCCTACGACGTTTCCACCCTCACACTTTAATGCCCCTTCGGCACACCCTCATACACTCTACTCCTTTTTGGGAAGGAGACATTTCTATACATCCATCATCCACCATTCTGACACTCAAATCTTCACCCTTTGGCGAAAGCGCACTTACTGCCTTCCTGACATTCCACCCTCACACCCACATCCCACATCATCACTGATAAGAGATTTTCTCATCTTGTCCTGTTCTTGTCGTGCTCCTCAATTCCTCTTCCGAGCCACTCGATCATCTGCATCTCACTCCAAACAGTCTCGCTCATACACATTACACATGGTTGCTATGTACGTTTCGCTGGTTGATAGGCAGCAGAGCACTGTTTTACCTACATGACGTCATCCCATAAGAGATGCATGTAAATTTGAATTTCGCGGGCTGATAAAGTTGTTTACTATCGGTATGTCCGTTTTGTACGTCTGGCGTCTTTAACAATACATACAAATACAATACAAATACTCCTAACCTAAAGAAGCACACCATTTTGCCGTAACATATTTCTAACAATGTGTTTTCCATTTTTTTTTCGGTTACTTCTAACTTCTTCAATATATACCTACCGTACTACTGCCAGAACGAATTATTTTTTCAGAAAATATATTATTCCCTTTAGATTCATAATTTATATCTGTTATCAAAAAATTTACTCCAATTTTATAAACTTTACCATCAGAAATCAGAAATTATTTTATTTGGTACACTATAAGGGTTTTCCAATAAGAGGTGTTATTTTGAATAGCCCGCTATTTCGGTAGATGTCACTTTTGGAGCTGTAATTTTTTGACATTTGACAAGTAGAAACTACGCCATTAATAAAAATGGAACGATACACGCTTCAACAACGCATTGAAATTATTAAAATTCACTATAAAAATGGTGAAAATTTGGCAGAGACGGTTCGTAAAACTCGAACATTTTTGGGTCGTCGTGAAGCACCTTGTCGGACCGCAATACAGAAGTTGCTGGGAAAATTCGAGCTGTTGGGACAAGTTAGTGATGTGAAGAATAAAACCCGTGCACGTCGCTCAAGAACAGCTGAGAATATTGCTGCTGTATCCGAACATGTTGAAGAAAACCCAGGTTTGTCCATTCCTCGTCGTTCTTTGGAATTAAACATTCCACACATTCGTTTTGCATAAAGATTTGGGTCTTAAGGCTTATAAAGTTCAGTTAACACAAGAACTCAAGCCGGCCGATCATCAACAACGGCGGGTCTTTGCCGATTGGGTCCGTGAAATGCATGAAAATGATCCGGAATTCCATCGAAAAATCATCTTGACTGATGAGGCCCATTTCCACCTCGGTGGCTTCGTCAACAAACAAAATTGTCGCATCTGGGGCTCGGAAAACCCAAGAGTTATTGTTGAAAAGCCTCTCTATCCTCAACGTGTGACTGTTTGGTGCGGTTTATGGTCCGGCGGGGTCATTGGACCTTACTTTTTTGAAAATGAGGCTGGAGCACCAGTTACGGTGAATGGATTGCGCTATCGACAGATGATTAATGATTTTTATGGCCGGAATTGGATGGTATTGATCTGGACAACGTTTACTTTCAACAAGACGGCGCTACGTGCCACACAAGCAACGAAACCATTGATCTTTTACGGGAAAAGTTTCCGGACCGTGTTATCTCTCGAAGAGGTGATCACAATTGGCCACCGAGATCTTGTGACTTAACACCTTGCGACTTCTTCCTTTGGGGCCACGTGAAAGAGAAGGTCTACGCCAACAGCCCAGCGTCGATCCAAGACCTCAAAGATGGAATTCGTGAGGCTATCGAGGACATAGGGCAGCCACTTTGCGATTTGGTTATGGAAAATTTCATGAAAAGGATATGGTCCTGTAGGCGTGGTCGTGGTGGTCATTTGGCAGATGTTATTTTCCATTATTAACGGCATACCTTCCTCTTTATAATGAAATAAACATACGATCATTTATCTCAAAAAATGGCATTTTCCTTTGAATATCAAAATAACACCTCTTATTGGAAAACCCTTTATTACTCATATTAAATATATTAAACACAAATACATCTTTCTCCCAAATCTTATAGAAAACTGTAAACAAACTATTGACTCGCCCTCTTTATAACAGGGGCTGAACTTTTGCCTGGTTCTTGTCTAAGTAACCACCAGTCCGTGAAATTAAATATGGCGGAAAAATATCGACCATATGATATAATATTTAGTTTTCAATGGACATTGGCCGAATAAATGCATTTTTTCGGTTGAAACTTTCTAAAAACACTTCTCGTAATTTAATCTCGGATCTAACCCATTTTTGTTAGATTCTGTGCCAAAAGTTTTTAAATTGTTATTATTTTTGTTTGTTGATTACGTGACAATGAGGCCAAAGTTTCTAATAAAAAATATGTTAGATCGGAGCTTATCATTTTAGCTTTCAATACATGTCTCTAAATTGTTCTAAAATTGCGTAGTTTTTAAAAAGGCCATTCTGAAACGAGGCTCTGCAAAGGCAGATTTTTCCAGATTCTACTATTAACCAAAAGGATTAATTCTGTATCCAGCAAAAAGAAACATGACCTATTGTGGAACGAAATAACAGAAATATTGAATAGTATGGGTTATAATAAAAAATACAGATAAATGGCAAAAGGTAATGTTGGTCGAATTGTCAGATATATATTATTTTATAATAAATATCATTTCTTTTTATGATAAGTGTTGTCTATTTTTCTGATGTTTGAGCATCTTTATAAAGCCACGTACAAAAAATTCAATTAGGATGAGGAATATCATTTAAACCCAGTCTTAACTCGATGCAACCGGCAACCAATTTCATTTCTGCAGCCTGCATGTTTATTTTATGAAGAAGTTTTTAACATGATTTTTTTAGTGTTCCGCGCTAGAATGAGCAAAACGGAATCACTTCAGTGTCCGTCCATCCGTTCGTCTGTCACAGGTGAATTTCTCTGAAAGTATTCGACGTAAAAAATTGAAATTTAGCACAGAGATAGAGTGCGGTGGCCCAATTATAGACGTGAAGTATAAAAAGTTGAATTTTGATTCTGGGGGTTAATTTAAGGGGGTACTTAAATTGGGAAATGGAAAAAATTTCAAGGGCATCGTGTAGAGTGTCAAATGAAAGCTTATTGGAGCACGAATTCAACAATATATAGGATATAATATATTCTTTGATGCATTTTTTTGAACATTTTTAAATTGCTGTCCCTCACCATCATTACTAAAAGAATCGCCCAGAAAAATCTCAACAAAATCATGAACATTGAGAATTAGGTGTAGATTGAGCCAAAATTACCAGGATTGAAAAATTCTTGCGCGATCAATTGGTATAAACAATTTAATTGATTATTTCCTTATAACTGCTGAACCGTTGGTTTTAGAGAAAAAGGTTTAAAAAAATTTTCTTACGATGTAAGGAACAACTTTTGTACTTACACATTTTTCAAAATTTTTAATTTGGCTCAGTCGAAACGCTCCCCACTCAGCTCCGCGCATACGCGATGTGATACGGCGTTGGTGCCGTCGGCGGCGGATAGCGCAGCAGATGGGCGTAGATCAGATGGCCGAGGTTTGCTCAGCTTAAGTGCTGATGGCACGGAACACCAATTTTGCAAGTATAGCTTGCACCGAATTTTTTCTGTTTTTTAAAAATATATTAATTTTTTATTTGGCCCCAATCCTGAGAAAAAAAGTCTGCGGGCGCCCATGGTTACAACAAAAATATTCTAAATAAATGTTTCTATGTGCATACTTTTAGGCTGTAGACGACTGGAAATATAAAGTTAAAAGCAAAGGTATATTAAGTTGGAGTTCTGTAATGGGTATAGATATTCCTGAATTAGGTTTTGTAAGTACCTACAACATTGTGTCATTTTTTACAAATAATCTTTATATAGGTATATGCAGATGTATCTTTATATATATATATATATATATATATATATATATATATATATATATATATATTTACATATATTTATATATATATATATATATATATATATATATATATATATATATATATATATATATATACAATAATATAATTATATATTTAGTTATTCATGAAGGTTAATATGAATAAATTCTACTTTTTTAGGACACTATAACAGCATCTGGAATACGACCAATAATTACACCAGAACAAAATGTTGAAACTGAGATTAAAATTATAAATAACTTGGAAAATACAGTGGAGCATAGTTATGATCAATGTACGGCAGAAAATATTAGGCTTTCTCCACCTCAGCTGTCCTTTATAAATCAAAGTTATAAAAAATTAGCAGATGGTACAAATAACAATGAAACAGATAAAAACAAAACTCCACAGGTTACAAAAAATTCTTTAGAAGCACGTAAAATTGGTCTAAACATGGCAAATGAAGAAGATTTATCAAGCAAGTCCATCTAGTCATTCGTTAACTCCTCGACATAGGTTTACAAAAAATATTGCTATAAAAATCATGCAAGATATGCATAATGAAACCATTGGTGTTGTAAAAGATATAAATGCAAATTTAGAAAAAATGGCTATACACATCAAAAAATGTATACTTAGTATATTAGAAAAAGTATTGTCCAATAGTAAATCTTCTTCCATCATCATTTTATTTTTAAATACCTACTTCTTCATATTTTTACCTTAATAAAAATACGTATATATAACGTCCAGAGCAAAGAGAAAAGTAATATATGTACATTAATAAAGATGTAAAAAGAAATATGGTATCATTAACAAAAAATGCTATATATTTTCTTACATGTGTATTAATGCATGTATTGTTATTTTTCTGTCACTAAAATAGGGGCAATATGATTCCTTATGACGCCATAAAGGCTTATTTTGAGCATGACACAAATTTAAATTAATATTAGTCAAAAAATAAAATGGCGAAGACGTCTGTTCAGTTTTAACAAATCTTTCCAAAATAAATATATGATCCATGACTTATTTAATGAATATTGTACATTCTTCTAATGCCTTCAAATTTTAAGAACTTCATACTGCCATATTGTTTCCTTTTAGTTTTAAGTTGTCAGAATATTGTTTCTATACCATTATAACTTAGCTTTAAATTGTTGTTGGGAATATTACGAATTCCCTATTGATCTTGATTGTAAATAAAATGTACTGCATGCTGCTGACCCCTTTTTGTTACAGATACATAGTTTGTATGTATAATGATGTACAGGAAGTCCTAAAAATGGTAAAATGCAATTTTAAAAAACTGCAGGTTTCAATTTTTTGACACATGCAAATTAAAGCCATCAATAGAAACTATTAATATTCTGAAGTTTTTTTTTTGTTTAGGAAATATTTTAATTTGTATGTTCCGAAATGTTTTAATTTCTTAAAATTACTTTTGCTACCTGTAAGGCACACTTTATACAGTGACCGGTAAAATGTTGGCTACATATGGAAAACTTTTTATTACTTACTGATTTCTCACAAAATTTTATGTTTAATGAAAGTTAATGCATCAAGAACAATTAGTTTTGGCAATAGCAAAATTCAACTAAATCATACAGTGTGCGCAAAAACTTTTAAAATCTGACATTGCAAAATAAAAAATATCTTAATTTAGAGTTTTTTTTATTTTGGAATCTGAAGTTTGCGATTTTTTTGCGCCCCCTGTATACTTTAATTGCAGTTTTAGTTTGGCAAAAGAAATTTTTCTTTAAGCACAAACTTCTTTTATTAAGAATGAGATTTTTTGAGAAATCAGTAATAAAAAATGTTCCCATATGTATGGCGCACACTGTATAATACATACATATATGTAGGGTAAATCGAGGAGAGATGGATGACCTTTTGAAAAACTTACAATAAGTTCTTTATTTATATAAATTAACCTCTGCAGAAATGTACAATGTCAACATAAACTTTGGTGATCTATTTGACACAGTTTAAACATTAATGCAACTTAACAAATAATTATACAATACAAAAAACTGAAAACATAAATTGGCCCATCTCTCCTAGCCGGTATAGGAGAGATGGACCACCGGCTATAGGGCAGATGGGTCATACACTAATTTAGTTTTTTCTTGCCGTTTTTCATAATGGGGGGGCGGCACCGCAGAGTTGCCATGTGTTGGTGTAGGATGTTCGTGCAACCATCTAGAACAGAGAATGCATCTTAACCAGTCCTCTTTTTTCGTTTTAAGGCGATAGTCTTCGAGACACCCGACGCACTGATTTTCGAGGTCATCCAAGATTTCTTCCCCATTAGACGAATCATCCCAGACTACGTCTCCATCAGATTCTGAAGAGGTAGACTCGTGCATGCGTTTTTTTGCAACACTTTTTCAGTAGATTTTGGTGATTTCTTTTTAAAAGGCCTTTTTTTTATTCTGCCTTTTTAGTTCAGGTGTTTATTTTTGTCTCTGCTTCTTCTCGCGAATACGAGTCATGTAACTTGGTGAAGTTAAGTTACCCATTAGGTTAGCACGAGCCTTTTTCATCGCTGGTGTTATATGGGGCACAGGCGAAATCTCCTGAAGTAGTTTCCCAGGTGTTACATCTTCTACACTTTCCAGTTGCCTTCCGGAAGGGCCTGGTTGAGGTGAGTCACATTCGCGAGAAAGGGTTTCAGTACGTTTTACCACACTTTCCAGCTGCATTCCGGAAGGGCCTGGTTGAGGTGAGTCACTTTCGCGAGGAAAGGTTTGGGAACGAATTTCTTGCAAAGCAGTTTTTGTTGATACTTTTGTGAGGCCACCTTGTTCCTCAAACTCATCTCTTGCAGCCTCATTTGGTGGGTCCATTAGAAAAGCGTGATCAGGTATTTCATTTGGATTTTAAGGCCAAATTCCTGTTGCCCGGAAGGCCGATACGGCATTGCTGACTTTAGCCGATTTGCCCCAGGCCTCCCCTAAAAGTTTGCCGAATTGCAACCGATTTAACTTCCTAGTGGGGCTGCATTTAATCATCCTCCTGCACGAATCGTAAAAATGCCCCTTAAGGCTCTTAAAGAAGGCCCGATCAAGCGGTTGCAAGTAATGCGTCGTGTGACTTGGCAAACAAATAAAATAATGTCGTTGTCCTCAGCAAATTCTAATGTCTCAAGATTAGTCGTGTGAGAAGTGTGTCAGTCTACTATTAACAAAACCTTTCCGGGTGCTTTTCTGGGGTAAAAGTGATTTTGTAGCCAATCCAGGAATATTGGTGATGTCACGTACGCCGACTTCTCTGTCATGCGTACACGTGAGCCGGGTGGCATTCCACCAGCCCATTCCGCTTTAGCATTTCCCCCCTTAAACACGCAGTAAGGAGGCAAATGTACTCCTTCTGCGTTACAGCAGGCCACTACTGTAATCGTTTCACCCTTTTCGCACGGGCTAATTGAAGGTACACTTTTAGATCCTTTCTTAGCCAGCACCTGCCCAGCTCGCGTGTTCAATTGTAGGCCTGTGTCGTCTGTATTATAAATGTTACCAGGCTTGCCATACAAACCATTCTCAGAGAGGACCTAATCAAGTTCTTTAAAATAGTTGTCTACAACATTTTTAGACATTCAAAACGCTCGGCCTATTGAGGTATTTTCAGCTTTGCGAACCTTAATGTCTGAATTCCGTCTTAAAAATTGGAGCAGCCATACGTTACCAGCTTTACCTAAAGATTCAGACAACAATTTGCTACAAAGTCTTTAACTATGAAGTGTTCATCTACTCACCATCTTCCCGATTAAATTTATGTTGAATTCCAAGACGTTCGGCTAAATTATAGGCCATTATGCGTACTTCCTTTCTAGTCGGTGCAAAGCCTCTTTTCTGTAATTTTTTGATGTGGGTAGAAAGCTTCGCTTCTACTTCTCTAACAAGCACGCTGCCAGGGCCCAAACAATCGGTTTTATTCAGAATGCTAGCTTCAAGTCTGCGTTTAAAAGTTGTTTTTGGAATGCCGAATGCTTTTTCTGCTTCGTTCACACCCATTTTGGCAAACACTACTGCATTAATGGCAGAAGATAAATCCTCTGCGGACCAACAACCCCTTTTGGCAACATTTTGCTTGCGGATGAACTGATTGGGCATTATCCTGAAACAACAAGACATAGGTCCATATCTCCTATACCCTACTGGTCCGTCTCTCCTAAAAGTGGAGGATACATGGACCAGTTAATCCGCAAGCCGTTAAACACGTGAACGCTACGTTTTTGAGGTTAAGTGCATGCCCGAATACATATCTGCCTATAAAATGTCTAAACTTTTACCTAAAACTTACCTCAAGTGAAGTAACTGTTCAAAGAGAAACACCATGCAAAATTTCGATGACGATTCAAAACAGAATTTCTTATTAATTTTGAAAAAACGGCACACACACGCGAGTAAATATATCTACTCCCGATCATCAACTAACGCTGTTGCATGATTCTACACCGGCGTGGCAAGTATTGTTGCCACACTAAGCGAGAAATCTCGAGTGGTCCGTCTCTCCCACTGGTCCATCTTACCCTAAAATGTCTCTGTGGCAAAGGAAATTTAGCAGTATGCAGTATCTTTCACCGGCATTTTTTTGCGAATAATTAAGATATGTTACCTTTTTAGGTCACGCGCTGTACCTAAATATTTTTTAAAGTTTTGACTCAATAAATGTTTTTGTTTTAAAATATTTGTATTATTTTCATTGTAGTTGTGTCCAAGAGTCCAAAGGACTAAAGTGACTTATAGGTGTAGTTTAATAATAATAAACAAGTTACAAAAATTCAAATACCTAAATGTTTATCTATCAAATAAAAATGGTATGGATAAATAAAAGAAAATTATCCCTTAAAGTAATACACATAAAAAAATATTTCCAATACAAAAAATAAAAAACATACCTAATTTCCAAAAAAAATATGTTTATTAAATTTTCCCTTAGTTGCCTTCCCCTGTCCACATCAGCAAAATCTTCATCTGGAATATTTTCTATAGGCTCTTGTACTACAATAGGTCCAAAGGAATCCTTGCCCTCAAACACATATTGTGTAAAATGCAGCAAGTATTTGTAATGGTGCCAGATTTAGTTGGGCTATATCTTAACACTCTTTCTCCTAGTAAGCATCGAAACCTTGTTTTAATACCTCATCTGTCCTTTGAATGTGATTTCTTTCGAGAATGTGTGCTCTATTGTAGTGGTCCTCTGGAGTATTAGGTAAAGCTCCTGGAACAGGAATGATTAGCCATGGTTGTTGGGGATAACCTGAGTCACCCAGCAGCCATGTATTGCTATCACCATTTTCGTAGTTAGTTCTTAAAAATAAAATAAAAGAATCACGATTTCCACCAGGAAACCTTGCATTTACATTTGTAATAAATAAATCAGCATTACAAATTAATTTAACATTGATGGAGTGATAACTTTTTCTGTTTACATAATTGTGCTCTTAGTTAAGACTAAAATGTTCTACAATAACTTATGATATTTCTGCCACACACCTCACCATTGGTTGACTAATAGCTAGTAAGTATTCCCCGTTGGTAATCTCCAGTTGCAAAAACCGTAATACCGCAAGTATTCGCCATTGGTATGATACTCTACGAGCGTTATCCCTAAGTGGTTGAAGTTCTTCAAATAAAAAACGCACAAGATCTTTATTTAAACGAAAAATTTCCACAAATCTTTTATCTGTAAGATGAAAGGGATCACTTCTGTCTCGCAAGAATCGGGCCTCGTTCCGGTTAATTCCTATTTGCTGTCTTCTTTCTAGTTCAATAATTATAAACAGGTTTATTGGAAGAATTTTTTAATTAGAAAAATTGGTCTCCGGTGGCAGAGTTGGTACGGCGCCAGCTTTGGAACCGAGAGGCGTGGGTTCGAATGCGCTTCGACCATGTATATTTTGTGACTGTTAATATTGGAAGGTGGTAGTGGATTTCTTCCTCGACCGAGGATGTACCATCCCACACATCCTCTTACGCCCGTATGCAGCGTTGGGTTAATCTAGATCGGTGGCTTGATGTCGATCATGGATTAATATTTTTATGCACCGTAAAAACAAAAAGCATCTTATATCGCGATTAATTTGATCCCATCAAAATGATGGTTTCAACGTAATTTCTCAACCTTACATTTGGATCTGTCCGTCAGGTGTTGGTGGATGTGTAGGCTATTTCAAAACTAGTCCTGTGCTTTATGAAATTTTTAAAAATAGAATGGATACAGAAGATGAAATTTTCTTAGATGATGATCAGGAAATTTTAGATATAATAAATTTTGGTTTTCCAAGACGCAGGTATGAGAGAAGTAAATATTTTGATGAAATGGACAACGCATCTTTCTATCGGAGATTTCGACTTACCAAAGGAACTACCCTAAATATCCTCCAGCAAATCGAACAAGAATTGGAGTTTAATAATAATTTGTACGTATATCGTTATAAATAAAAGAAGTAATTATTTTTAACATTTTTAATTATTTTATTTTTTTAGGAATAATAAATCTATCTCCGATAAACAACCTGTTAACAACTTTACTGTTCTCTGCTTGTGCTGGGCATCAAAACAGTATCGGAGATTTTATAGGTGTTCATCAAACCACAGTTTCTAGAGCGGTTGAGAAAGTGACAGATGCTATTGTACGATTGAGGCCAAATTATATAAATATGCCCACACTGCATGAAGTTACTCAAGTTGGAAATGAATTCTATAATATTGCTAGATTTCTCCGGGTACTCGGCTGTGTGGATGGAACTCACATCAAAATTCAATCTCCAGGTAAATAAACTTGTTAAGGTATTAAAAGTAAATAAACATAATGGGTATATTCATGTATATACAGCAGAAATATACAAATCGACGCTAGCAAATAAGAACATCGTATCTCGATTTTTGGCAAAAATGAGTTAAGATCACTTCGCTATATAAAAATGTTGGGTCTTCCAATTAAAACAACATTTTTAAAAATATTTTGGAAAAATATGCACTTTTTGAAAAAAGTATTTTTATCGTATCTAATCCTCATAGAAAACTGGCACAAATATTATCGTAACAACGGTTACAACTTCACTAAACAGTATATAAAGTAAATCATTTGATCGTATCTAGAGAGCTGCAACGAATATTATTTAAAACAAGCATCGTATATCTACTTACGATAATATCAGGGGTATAAAAATTATACCGTTTTATCCTAAGTAAACTTAAGATGTTCATATTTTTTTCACAACAGGTAGTGTTTTATCTGAACTTAACATACGATGTTATTACTCTTACACTACCGCGTGTGATGCATCGTTATGATAACAATGATAACATCTCTATACGAGTTATGATGTTGCTACGCGTCAGTTACGATTATATTAGTATTTGTTTACAACCGGTAGAGAGGAGATCATTTACATTGTTTGGTATTATAATATTATTATTTTCACTAAATTTAAGTAAAAATTTCAAGTTATAATAGAAATTATGACTTCAAGAGGAAAGCTTTTAGTAAAGCTTGCAACAGGTATGTGATATAGTAATAATTTTAACTGATAATATTGATCATTTGATTTATATCGATAACCGGCATTCAGTGTTTAAAATTGTATTTACCTAACAGTGTTTTTAACTTTTAGATGAAAAATGCAGCAATAATAATGATGAAGCCAGCTTATTACAAGCATTAAACTTTCCAATTTGTATTGAATATGATGAGGAAAATGACGTTGGTCCAGGATACGAAGAGGTAGAGCCTAGTATATTATGGTCTGCTGATAACAACATAATAGTTACAGACCATGAAGAAGAAGTAGTTGGTAGTTCTATCAGTGCTCAGAATATAGAAAACACAGATGGGGATATTATGACTGTTCAGGATATATCCAAGGTAATAAAATGATGTTTATTTAATTTAAACTAATATAATACAATAATATAATACTAACAGCGGGTTGCACAAAACTTTTAATCAAGCGTTAAATCCTAATTCAGTGTTAAAAACAAAAGATATTCCGTTTAACACAGCGTTAATTTTTTTTTCTTTCTGCAACAGCCCAAATTTTGAGCTAATCCGTGATTAAACAGACAAATGCCACTAAAAACCAAGGTGTTGTTTACTTTTTCATTTGTTTTTAACGAAGAGAGCACTTAACTCTGAATTAAACTAATTCCACAATATGGTGGGATTAAAGTCATGTTTTTTTAACATTTTTGATAAAATATTGGTTACTTTGGCAAAAGTTTATGTTCTAGTACAAGAAATTAAAAGACAACTCCTTCCTTCAATATTTTAAAATACAACTATATACACTTTTATTGCACATGGGCATCTAATTTATCATAAACCCCACCTAAGCAGGTACCTACCTTCACACACTAACAAAAAATGTAGGAAACATAAAGTTCATCATTTAGGTATAAGTGAATTTTACCAAACACCTTTCATCTTCAATAACATACCAAAATTACTCTGTATACCACTATTTTCTTGTTAGATTTGTGCAAAAATAATATTCTATTTCTGGAATTCTTCTTGGTTTTAAACCATTCATTATAATATTGTACTTAATTAAAACAATTTTCCTTCTATAAAAATATAGATATTCTGCTAAATTTCATTCTTCAACACTTCCGAATTGGCAACAAAGTTTTCCTTGTATCTCTTTATTTATCTAGAGAGGTAGTTATTTTTTTCAATTATTTTTGTCATAACAAATCAAAAAGAAAATTACTATATTATAAAAGTAAAAACATTGGAATACAAGCAATTTTTATATGAATCACTTTATTTGTTTTGGTCCGCGGCCCCCTATACAATAAGGCATAACCTGCTAACTATAAACCATAGAAAAATAAAGGGCTTGTTAGAGAAAACTAGTTTTTTTTTTAAATATAAACAAAATAAGATCATACCATACATAACCTACAGATTTCAAAGATGTCTTTGATGTAACCTAAAATATTTCCCTCTTCGTCTTCCAGTTATTGCTGGCCCGCGTCAATGGAACAGGTCAGCCAGCACACCTCCCGGTCTCGCGCTTAGACCAGAGCTCTTGCAACCCGCAGGGACTGTGTACACATTACTCCTTTATTTTTCTGTGGTTTTGAATTTTGACATAATAGGCGTTTTTCAGAGTTTACCGGTTGACAAACCGGTTACAATCGGAAAACGCTCTAGCACAACCGCCATTACCTAAGACGCTTGTGGTCTGGGGCGTATTCGATTGACGAAAATTGAATCGATTCGGATAGGTTTAGGAATTTCGAGTGAAATACATAATTAAATAAAGGCAGTAGAAAGAGATAAAATACCATTAAAGTGTCATAAAATAATCCGGATCGATCCAGTGAATTGAATAAGCGACATGGCCCATACTCCGGGAGGTTATAGTTTTCTATAATCGACACAAAGCGATCGTGTTGTTTTTGTCTGCCGATCATTTGATAGCGAACGTAAAACAGAGCGAAAAAATATCGCTTTGCCCCTACAAATAGATTTCTAAGATCTCGCGGAGTCCCACTGCCGAGGCGTATTAATAGGTCTGTTCATTTGTGGTGCACGAAACTGCACTAACACACCCTTCTTTTTTGTTTGTGAAGACACCCATTAAAAACAATCAATTTACGTTAATGCAATTTTGTGCAACACAAACGAAAAGCGACCAGGTTCACTTCAATTTTTGTAAATCCAAAAAAGGTCTGTTCGTTAGTGTGGCACGAAACTGCACTAACCTACACTTTTAGGTTTGTTCTTTTATGTTGCATGAACCTGAACTGATTTTTTGCTAATGGGTATCCCCCACAAGTAAATAAAAAGTGCAGGTTAGTGCAACACAAAAGAACAAACCTTTTGTGTTGCACAAAACTGCACTAACCTAGTTTTTTTTGTTTGTGGAGACACCCATTGGAGAAAAATCAGTGCAGGTTGGTGCAAATTGTGTAATACAAAAGAACAAACCTTTTGTGTTGAAACTGCAGATACTTGCACAGATTTCTTCTAATTGATATCTTCTTACATAAAACAAAGTGTAGGTTAGTGCAGTTTCCTGCAACACAAATGAACAGATCTTGTTGCCCTCGACTTTTGTAAATTTAAAAAGTAGATTAATGCCACAAAACAAATTTTAAAAAAATTATTGTTTACCCCTCTAATTTTCTTTATGGAACTTTTCTAGTTTTATAAATTATCAGGAAATAAAAATGAACAAAAGTATTGATATAAATTAACGTAAACTTATATTTTAAAAAATCCTAGAACATATGTAAAAGTAACAAATTTCTATTTATAAAATATTTCAACATCTATGTCATTAGTAGGAAGGTAGTAAGGTACCTATATTATTTTGAGCCAGTCTTCACATTACATCTTTGATATATTCTGTGACTTATCTATAACCTGTAACAAAATAAAATGGAACACATAATAACATGTAAAAGTCTACGTACATGATTACATAGTAATCTGAATAAAACCAATATGCAAAACAACCCAAGTAAATAACTTGTTTATAGATATCTTATTCTAAATAGTTACGTGTATGGGGATATGGGTTTTATATTCACATGATAAAAATGGTAGTTAAGTAAACGTGCCACAAAAAAAATTAGAGTTAATGAATCATGAGCAAAAAGTTTATTAAAGGAGAAAGAGCAAAATTTTACTTCAATGAAGTTGAGGTGGATTAAATAAATATTCTACAGTTTGCTTGAGTTTGAGCGTGACACATGGTTAAAAAAATTATAATCGTTATACTACCAGCAATTAGGTTTAAAAATTGACCAGTATACCCACCCAGACAAAGATGTTTTGTTAGCTTAACTGGACAAAAGCTATATAGTATGCTATTACGGGTATAAACACAGAACTTGAGGTAAAAATAAGAAACAAAATTGTATTCAAAAATTTTGTAACGTGGGTAGTGATAGCTACATATTTAACTAATATATTAATATTGATGACAATATTTTACCTTATCAAGAAAATAACAACAAAGGTTTCGTTTCCAAATTTTTTCCTTGGCAGTAAGGTATTTCGCCGAATATTGATTGTGTCTAGGATAACCTCTCAAATAACATTCATTTAGAACTCCATTCCTCACATGTAGGTTTATCAGGAAGTATGTATTTGTGCTTTATCTTCCATCACAAGTTCGATTTTTAGGGTTAGGAATTCTCATTCTTTAGAAATATTAAAATCTTTTGAATGCACCTAAAACAAACACATAAATGGATAATAATGACAAGAGGATAGTAGTTAAGGAAGCTGAAAAGCAGCTAATTTTTTATGTATAGCATTTTTAACGCAAATTTTAAAAATTAACAGAAAAAATACACAAATTTGCCTAGTATCTGTACAGTATTTTATGAGTCAATGGTTTCATACAACTTACCTTAGAAATACATATACATATGTTCAGAAGTTTATTTTCTTCTATATTTGTGTAATTTTTCTATTTGCTTTGCCTATTTTCCCAAAAATATTTTTTTTTCTTCAAAATAACTTCGCTTTACAAGAAATACAAAACGCTTTGTTGACATTAAAATCTGACGTTTATCGTTCGAGTTTTCCCGAAACTGCGACCGCTTCCAAATCTACAAGCCGATGTTAAGCGATTGCTGTTTCAAGTGGGCCTGGGCCGGCTTTGATTAAATCTTGGGCAACTTGACCAAAATTTAACAACGTGTTAAAATTTAACACGGTGTTAGTTAATCATCCTTTCTGCAACCCGCCGTTAGTGTCTTACTTCTATGTATGAAGTATTTATTACTATAATTTTTTTTCAAGTGATTTAAAAGCTTTTATGTCCTAACGGGACAGAGATAAAAATAAGAGAAAATATGTGTTAAATCAGATAAAATTTATGACTAACAATTTTTTTTTGTTTCAGTGTCAAAAAGATATCCAACACATGGGCTCATTAGAAGATGTTGCAAATGAAAAGGAAAATACCAATTTGTTTTTGAACTTGGATCTATCGAGAACAGTGGAAAGTGATACTATTTCTGACCGAGCCCAAACGGATGTAGAAAAAAATATATAATAATAATAATAATAATAATAAAGATGTTTATTTATGCCAATAAAACAATTAAAAATATAAATATAAAAATGATAAACTAAAAAAGAAAACCAAAAAATGACAGTAGTATACTAGTTGGCATAAATAGGTAGGGTTTTGATTTATAAAAAATCATTCTTCCAATCCTACCCTTACTAAATAATTTTTTATATTTTTTTTGAAAGTTATATAGCTTAAGCCCCTCAGACTAGAAGGAATATTATTATAAATTACAGAAGAGGTATATTTAAACGAAGACTTATATTTTTCAGTATGATGTTTAGGTATTCTGATTTTCTAGTATTAACATTATGAATATTATTCCTGAATTCAATTTTTTCAAATAAATATCTTGGTTTCTGAGTTAAAATTATTTTATAAATAAAACAGGATATGTGGATTTCGCGTCTTTTTCTAATTTAATTAAATTATGTTGGTCAAAACTAGGTGATACGTGATCATACTTTTTTAGCCCTATTGAAAAACGAACACAGTTATTTTGAAGAATTTGTAATTTCTGTTTATCTTCGTTACTGATATTTTTGTGATAAATGATATCACAGTAATCTAATCCACTTAGAATAATTGAATCAGCCAGTCTAAGTTTAGTATCGGTATTTAAGTAGTCCTTAAAGTTATATAAAATTCTTAGTTTGTAGTATGCTTTTTTAATTATATTTTTTATATGTTCATGAAAATTAAGATGCTGATCAAAAATTACTCCAAGATTTTTGCCAAATTCGATTGACGGTATCTTAAAACTATTGTTAAGAACAATTTTGAAATCAGAATTATTTTTTATTTTAGTGATTAGTGTTTTAGGACCAGTTAAAATTAAGTTATATCACCAGGTAGAAAAAGGTACAGAAAACCGCAAAACTGGAAAGTCCAGGAAGCGAAAAGAAAAAGAAATACAGGACAGGAGTATATATCATATTCTACAAAAAAAAACCGTTAAAGCTAGGGAAATGAAAGAAAGTTGTAAAAACAAAAATGTTACACAAAAATTCTAGAAGATCAAAGAAGAGTAATTTTTCAGAAGTTTTGGAAATTGGGTGATCACAATAAGCACATGGACTTTTTGTCAAAACATGTGAGAAAGGAACAGAAGAAAACAGAAACTGTAAGAGATAGAAATTCTCGTCGTCAGATTACAATGAATTATTATCTTACAGTCGAAGAATTCACCATTAAAGTTTGCAAAACATTTTTTAAAACACTCTCAATATTACTGACATCTGGATAAGAACTGTCATGCTTAAACTGGATAAAAATCAAATTGGAATAGGTAGTCCCGATAATAGAGGTAAAGCTACTAGTAAAGATCCTAAAATAGAAAAGACCAGACAATTTATAAGAGAACACATAGAGAGTCTTCCCACAACTGAGTCGCACTATATTCGAAGAGACTCAAAACGTCAATATCTCCAAGTTGATATACAGTCATTAGCCCAGATGTATAGGTTGTACATCGACTGGGTCAAAGAAAGAAAAATTCCAGTTGCCACATGCAGGCAGTACCGGTATGTTTTTGAGCATGAGTATAATATAGGATTTTTTCTACCTAAGAAAGACCAGTGTGAGCTTTGCGACAAGTACTTGCTGGCAGGCGAAAACACAAAAATAGAATTAGAGACTGAAAAAACGAAACACCAATATAATAAAGAAGCTGTAAGAAAATTAAAAGAAAGTGACAAGCAGCAGGCAAAAGACGACAAAACATTCAACGTCGCTTGTTATGATTTACAGAAGATATTAGTGACCCCCTACAAATATGTTAGTATTTTTTATTACAAATTAAAATATAGTACATACAATCTAACTGTATTTGACATTGGTAATAATAAAGCCTACTGTTATGTCTGGCACGAGACTATTGCAAAAAGAGGAGCCAATGAAATTGGAAGTTTTGTCCTGGATTATATAAAAAATCAAAAACAGAATGGCGTCGATACCTTTGTATTTTATACAGATAACTGTGCCGGTCAGAATCGGAATCGGTTTGTCTTTGCAATGTATGTGTACACTGCTGAAAAATACAAAGTTTCAATTACACATCGTTTTCTAGAGAAAGGGCATACTCAAAATGAAGGGGATAGTGTACATGCCCTCATAGAGCGACAGAAAAAAGGCAAATGGATTATGCTTATTAAGATGGCAAAAGTCACCGGTGAACCATATGAAGTAATAGAAGTTAGCCAAGACATTGTTTACGATTTAAAGCAGTTAGTGGGAAATGATAGAAATTGGAAGATTGATGAAAACGGAAAAAATATTAGATGGAACGATATACAAGAAATCCAGGTATTTTGGGATGAACCACGTAAATTTAATATAAAGTATGACTTCCTAGATGAAAATGAAACATGTTTGCTGGACTTAAATAAGAAAAATAAAAAAAAAATAAAAATTAAGCCTACTTGTGTAAATAAAGATTTAGTAAAAGCATATAAAAACCTTATTCCAATTTCAAACAAAAAATACGAGCACCTTCAATTCCTATGCAAGAACGGAGTACCTGAAATGTATCACGATTTCTTTAATAACCTTCCCCATGAAGAAGAGGTTGAGGCAGAAGATGACGAAGAACAAGATAATTTGTAGTTTTACTAAGTTAGCTTGTAGTTTTAGTTAGATTCTGAAATAAAATATTTTTTAATTATTCTTAACCCTTACTGTTTCATTTACCTACTCACCTATTTGTTCCTACACTGAGAAAAAGATTGTATTGGGATAACCTGAAACGAATTCGTTCAATAAAAATATTTAATTGAAAACGAGCAACAAAATACTTTATTCGCCGAATTAAATTATTTTAGTGCGGAATGTAATTAAAGTTTATTTGGAGAATTACATCAACTTTTTATGTATTTTAGTCTAATCTAATTGCCCGAATTAAAGTTTATTTCTAGGAAACATGTAAGTTTACTTTATTAGGACTAACATTTAATTCGAGTAAATTCACTAATGATTCCGTCACTCAAATGTTTCTTCACTTAAAGATTTAAAAACTATTTTGTGAATTAAATTACACTTGCCTATTCCATTTGACCTTTATAGAGTGTATAAAGGTTTTCTTGTTAATATATTTTTTGAAGGGTTACCACAATAAAATGTTACTTGTGAATACTTAAAATTTTTTGGGTAAATAAAATTTGAATTGCTAATTTAGTACAGGCCTTATGACCATGCATAATTATATTCTTATGATAGGTTTAAAATACTGGAACGAGTATATATACGATATTCAGCCATCATTCAAATATATGCCACTTTCTTTTTGTTTACAATATCAATTTTGTTGTAACCATAGCACTTTTTTACTTTAGGTATTTATTTAATGTTTGGTTGATATGTTTTAGAATTTAGATAGAATAAAACAACAAATAATGAATATTTTAAATAACAAAGAAAATGGTAATATATATGAAACCGTATAATGAATATCATACTTACTTGGTTAAGTAGTTTAACCTGCTATACGAATATAATTCGAGTCATAAGACCTGGTAAGATGCAAGTTTGTCAGTCAAGCGTATATATTCGTCGACTCTTATGGCTATATAGGGTGTAGGGTAAAAATAATTATACTAGTATTTATACAAACATTATAAAGTATTTTAATAACTTTGTTAACTCAAAACTCCAAATCAAAACTCGAGCAATAAACATTAAAACAGTTTAACGTATGTACGTAACATAACATGGCCTTCGCAAGACATACAACATAATATTTATTTCAAGACAACATAATATCTATTTTAAAATCATGTTCTGAGATCAATAATCAGTTTTCCTAGACCCGATCATCATCATCATCATCATCATCATCATCAAAAAATATCTTGTCGGCAATATATCTCGATTGATATAACATAGGTTGTATTGTCACAATTAATAAAAAACCAATTAAACATTTTAATTCACACAACAAAAATTTTTTCCTCAGTGTATGTGTATCTCTAGATAAGATATTAGTTATTCTAGAAATAGCAAATAGTTACATCGTATCTTAACATAAGATATTAGATACTTAAAAATAGTAGATAGTTACTTCGTATCTTGAGATGCGATTTGAGCTACTTTAAAAATAGCAGATAGTTACATCGTATCATTTTAAAGTTGAATTTTCTAAGTCTATAGGCATTTTTTTAACTATATATTTCAAAAAACGACTTCCTTAACCACATCTTAAGACTCTACCCAAATTTCATATTTTAAATTTCAAAGCTCTTGCTGCAAATAAAAGAAAGCACCTGCAACTTTAAACCGATTTCCTGAAAACCTATCTTTATTGAGTTACGATGTTCTTATTTGCGAGCGTCGAAATGTATTTGAAGTCGAGAACTATCAGATAAGAAAAAATTCGTGTTTAAATGGTATGCGATAATGTTTTATAAAAATAAAAATTGTATTGACCAATAGTTTAAGAAATAATATTTTTTTTTAGGTGGAGAGGATACAGAAGTTTTTCGAAACCGAAAATCTTATTTCTGCATTAATACTCAAGTTATTTGTGATGCTCATTTAAAAATTAGGAATGTAGTTGCAAGATGGCTAGGATGTGTACATGATCAAACCATGTTTAATAACAGTAGAATAAGAGCAAGGTTGGAACAATTGGAATTCGAAAATGCAGTTTTGTTAGGTTTGCTTAGGTAGTCACAGTATTTAATTTACCCTATTTTGAATGTTTGTATTATTTGTAGGTGATAGTGGATATGCCAATCGACCGTATTTGTTGGTTCCAGTGCAAAATTCTACAACAAGAAGAGAACAACTTTACAACGAATCCCATATTAGGACACGTAATACAGTAGAGAGGCAAATTGGAGTATGGAAACGACGTTTTCCTGTCCTTGCATATGGGTTGAGATGCAAGCTGGATACTTGTTTTTCTATTATTGTTGCAACAGCAATACTGCACAACATTGCAGTAGATATGAATGAAGGTGTTCCTCCCTTGCCAGAGGAAATAAATCAAAATCAGCGCGAGTATTTAATTAATCAAGGAAATATACCAAATGTAGCTGATAATCACAATATTAGAAGTGTTAGACTGTTTTTCAACTACAGGCAAAATTTAATTAATCAGTATTTTGCTCAGTTGTAAAGAGGTAGCTTTTGTATCTAAATTTACTGCATGTAATGGACAAATTACGTTTATTTATAGAACGAACCATTTATGTCAGATTTTATAGAAGTTTTGTACAAAAGCTTGTGATGAAGATAACCATATTTTTTTAAATATTACCATATTATTTGCTACTTACTTTAAATACACACATAAATGCTTTCAATCACATTTAATTTATTTTTAAATTCCACACAAAATTTATATGTGTTCTAAAAGTATTTCTCCAAGATTGAGATCAGGAATAATCTACAGGTCATCAAAATGCTATACAAATGTAATTTTTTAATATCTTAAAAACTACTGAATTTAGAATAGAACAAAAATAATATACAGGGTATCATAAGCAACATTTTATGAATCACTCTATAAGAGCCACAAATATAGCAATATTTAAAAATCCTAGGTCAATATAATTCCTGTTTTTTTTTGTAAAACTAACATTTTCTTTGTACTTCAATAATGGAAGAAAAATAGTTTTATTTAAATAACATTAATAAACCATAGGAACAAAGAATAAACATTTCTGTTTTGCTTTGGTTACAGGGTATGGTCCAAAAGTAACCAACCGCTGTCATTAGTGCCATTAATGCCAGATATCATGTGAATAGTGAATACCACTACAAATTATAATAAAAAAACATGATGTACTAACCATGGTGACGGCTGGTTATTTTCGGACCATACCGTATTACGGTTGACGAATAAACAATGGAATAAATGTCATTTGTCACCAATTTGGTTGACACGTGAAGTTTAATTTATTGTTTAACTGCCAAACGCAATTGTAACCCAAGCGAAATGAAAATAACTAAACTAAACTCTAAAAGTAATGAAGTTTATAATAGAAGAAAAATGCAGTATATCATTTTTTGTATGGGAGAGCCTAATAAATGTCTATTTTCACACACATCTACATTTTCATTTTTGTAAACAAATTCATTAAAATAAAATAGTTATGCGTTTATAAAGGCATTCCTTTGCAGACCTGGTATTTTCTTAATAATTTTTTGAAGATTGTAGCATTTCAAATGCTACATTGTTTTTGAAATTACTTTTTAGTGCATTTGGTTTTCATGACAAGATGGTGAAGATGATTTTGTAGAAAATTTTGACATTACTTTAAGGCAAACACTAAATATCTCATAAAATCTTATTTTATTAAATTATTAATTTCTTACACAAATAACAAGCATTTATGTTTTACAAGGATGTAGGTTATGCAACTTGGCATCCTATTTTATTCTATATAGTTCAACCACGCAATGTTGTGCGAGTCCAGAATGTCTTAATTTTATTTCTGCACTTGAGTTGATTCACCCTAAAAGATCAATTTACAGTATTGTATTCATTGTTTAATTTAGCATTTCCTAAGAATATTACCTATATCATTGCGTGTACTTTAAGAACTACGTAACAACTGCTCTAAAAAAAAATCCTTTTCTTGTAGCACGTTTCTCCCATTTTAATTGTATATAGTATATTTTGATTAATTGTAAGCTAAAATAAAATACTAATTAATAACTGATTACTAATTCTAATTAACGAAGTGAATACTTTGTTTTTCTAAGGCTACAGTGTCTGCAAGTCCAGAGAATCTTCCGTTTCTTTTCTTCTTATTTCCTAATATGATTGCCATTTCAAAACATCGTGTTTACTTTTGGGAACAACCAAAATATAATTATGTAGAGGCCGAGTTTTGAACGGCGCACATTCGGGCTGACGTCGAATGCTTTGATTGGTCCAATGTGACACATGGAGTTCCAATTGTGAGGGGCAAGAAATTGATGTCGTGGGAGGTTTTTGGGGTGAATTTAAGGAAGGACAAGGTGGTCGTGAGGGACAATCTTGGCCAAACAGTCTTGGCAAGAGAGGGCCGTTAGTTATAACCCTCGTTTTATAAGTTGAACCTACTAGTTTGTGATTGTGGCAAAAGTCACAATGTGGCCGATGGTAGTTTTTTCGTTTTGGTAACCCTCCAATAGGGATGAGGTAAGCAAAGCTTTTATTCTCCCCGAATTTCTTGGAGTGATTTGTACTGTTGTATTACAGGGTTTTTTCCGGGTAAAGGAATAATTCTCGACAGTTGAAAGGATGTTTCATGGTGGATGCAACCCCCGGTCCATGGTTTTCTGTCCCTCCTTTTAAAGAAATGTTGTGAGACGGATGCAATTCCCCGTACCTGTTTTTCCCGCTACTCCTTGCGAAGAGATGTCCCGAGATGGATGCAACCCTAGGTGGTCCAGCCGCATCACCTCGATACAACCTTGGGACCATGCCGATCCACGTCTAGAAGGGTAGCTTTTCAGAGCTTTCCTCCTCCGTCAGGATAGTCACCCTAAGCACTCAGTTCCGCGTGCTACGGTGGATTGTACTCCATTTTGTCTCTGGGTAAGGCCTGTACGCCGATTTTTGGTTATAACTGCATATATAAAATGTTAATTTATGAATTTATTATTATTACATAATCCCTTTTATTTAAAGCATCGCAGTATAAAGTCTCCTGTGGACTAATGTAAATTTTGTAAAAATAAGTATTTAGAGGTAATATTATTACGTAATTACCCCTATTTTAAATCTGCCGTATTATGTTTTTGATTACAGATGAATATAAAATTGTATATATATTTTTTTGGTACCATGCGGCTTATCAAGTGAATATTGACTTAATAGAGTGTATAAAACTGTTTTGGTAAGTTTTGTATCATTTTCTTTAGGGCGTAGCGAAAAGAATCATGATTTTTTTTTGGTATCTACCCTCGTTGCGTTACCTGATGGTTTAACTTATCTGTTTTATTAGGCTGTTTGTAGCAGGGTGTATATTTTATATTTACTAAACTATACTTGCCAAAATGGTACTAAAAATATTTGATAACCTTTTACACTGTAATTTAATTTAAGTATCTACTACCCATATGTTCAAGTAGGTATTATTTTATTAATGACCAAATCCTTTTAGCTGTCGACAAGCTTTTCTAAAATAAGAATAAATATATTTTATTTTGGGGAATGGTTTGTTTTATTGCCTGCTAAAATACATGCAAAGAATTTTGTAACATTTTTTTTTTAAATCAAATATCAGCTTAAGTTCTGAGTTTATTAAGCTGTAAGGGTATTTTTTTCTTTAACAAAACTCAGTGGCGCCCTAGTGCCTTGGAAAACCTAAACAAAGAAGAGGAAAAGGGAAAATTAAAAAACCTACGGCCCATAAATGCTCCTGGAGAAAAGCTGCCGCGCACTTGTAGCACTTCTGGGTAGTTAAATCTATCAATTTAGCCCCAGAACGCTGCAAGATCTGACTTAGTTTTTGAGCTATTTTAACTTTCAATAAGCCCTTTACCAAGAATCACCCTGCTTATGAAGCATTAGAAGTGTCAAGGTTTATTCCTTCAAACAAAAATTTAATATTTGCAAGTAAAGCCTTCTTATAGGCAATATCTGACTTCAATAGTTCAACTTTAAGAGATATTTCCTCTTTTTGTAAGCCTTGAGTTTCTTTTTAATTTTTGAGAGTGCTCAGTTTTAATTTATGTTCCTCCCTCTGAAAATTCTGCTGTTCTGTAGCTTGCTCCATCTGTTTCGCTATAAGAACAAGTCTTGTATCCAAGAGGCTGTTGTATTTTTGCGCAACATCTGAGGAAGTAAGAACTCTGACTGAATTTGTTGATCTCCTTCGACTTGAACTAACAGGAGGTCTATCAGTGTGGGATTCTTGAAGTTTTAGGTTCAAGGGTGACTGAAGGTCGGTTGTTTTATATTTTTGCCAACTTCTTGGTGACTGATCGCTCACAACTGCCATTTTATCCTTAGGTATTTGACCATTTTCCTAAAAGAAGTAATGTAGAAAACAGGATGTCATTCAGAAAGCTAGCTTCTACCTTTCAAACTACCCTAATACCTTTCATTGCTCAAAATTTTTAATCAAGTAGTAAAATTTAATCGACATTTACAATTATCTTTGGCGATGACATTAATTGGTACACTACAAGTGTCCAATTATTTAAATTCTTGATTAGACGTGTGATAATTTGTGACTATTATGTGTGTACTCAGAGGGATTATATTAAGTTTTGGGTTAACAAAGGTAACATTTTAAAAGCACAAAAAAACTGACAAGGTAAATGGATTTTATCTATAAGCGTTCGGTAAGTAACTACTTACCGCACTGATTCGAGTGCGGTAAGTATCAGTTTACCGCACTAGTGCTGTAAGTAATTACATACTATAAAAACAAGTTTTTATATTATTCAAGTGTATTTTTTATTTTTGACAGAAACTCTATTAAACGTTATATGTATAAGAAATACTTACGTATTTAAATTTCTAAACTAATCCAAACTTATTAATTAAGAAGTATTAATATTAATTGTAGAATTTGTAACATTTCCAAACCATATCGATGAAGGAAGTGTTTTACTATCCGATGGGACACAAGAATTGAAAGTTACAGATTTACTAAAACAGGAGGTTCTCTCTGCATATTCTTCTACACCATTTATTTGCTTTGCAATTCCTATTTTATTTTGCACCGAATTTTCAATATTCAATTTCATGATATCCCCGCCAGCATCTACTAATAATGTAGCTGACGTCCTTCGATAACAATGTCCCGTATATTCTTTGGGACTGGACACCTTTAAATATGATGCAATTTGAGAAGGTATTTTTGCAAAAGTATTTGGCTAATTCTCAAAAAAAGTCGAAAATGGCTTTATCGTTGATCAATTTTTTTTTAACTCATTATCGAATTTTTTTTTGCTGAAGTCATAGTTTATATCTTGTTTGATGAAAATAATATAGTGGTCCCCAACTTTTTTGAGTTTGAATTGAATATAAAGATAAAAAAATTCCAAAATGAGGGAATGACAAATACGTGAGAGAATGATGTTTAATATGATTCTACAATAATTAAAAACTCTATAAGGCATCAATTATTGATTTTTATTGCAAAACTATAATAATTAAATTACGAACAAAACACATTAACTTCTAAAAGTAATCTTAAATATTAATTAGTTAAAATAATTTAAATAACCAAGTTACAAAGTACACTATAAACTCAGTCTAACATTTTACTTATGTTTTTATCATAGTAAAGATAATATATACTTTCATATTAAATATTTAAAATGTACAAGAATAATGAAAAGAGAAGAACATAACTTGCAATTTTACTAATCTCTATGCAATCTAGTCGCAGTTGGCTCCAGTTATTTTCAGCTTCTCAAAGTTGTAATTTTTTCTCATCGACTTCTTTAACGAAATAACAACCTCTCCTGAGTAACTTAGGGGGTTGAATAACTTGAAGAACGTCTGGCCAAGGGTAAAGTGCTTCATCTTTAACTGTCGGCCATTTCCAGCATTTTGATCCTTTCTGCATACACCGTACTAAAGCCCCGTCATCAGATAAGGAAAGAATTTTACCAGGATAGATCTCATTATTCCATGATATCAGGACGTGGTCACCAACTTTATATTCATAGGTACATTTTTCTGAAGGAATAGTTTTCGAAATTTTCACCTCGCTTTCTACTTTAACATTTTTTCTTTTACGTCGCGTTGATACTGCAAGTGTGTCCTTATCCGATATATCAGAAGTTTTGTAGTAACCAAGATGAAAATGTTGGCATTTTCCAACGCAATCAAAACAAGAAAGAGTTCTAAATTCAAGCACATGATTTGAGAACACAAATTGTCTTATTTTTTGAGTGCCAGGAAAAGTTGAAATAGAGCTAGATTTTTTGATCAAATTATCCGTGTTATTGATTTCCGGTGTACTTAACTCAACAAGGATTATTGAGGGACATTTTGAACTTAGAACATCTTTCAACACATTTAAATCTGTCACATCTTTCCCTTCAGTCACGACGTGGTCAGCAGATCTCTTTAAGGTGCCACCAACACCATCTGGTGCTCCTTTGCCATGACCAGGTTCAGAATAGTTCCAAGTAACATTATTTATACCTGGCAAAAAATATTTTAAATGGTGAGAAACAATGTGGAAAATAACTTTGTTTTTGTACTGGTTAACTGGGCTGTCACTTAGAAAGTGTACAGTATGTATGTTCGGTCTTTGATTTTTAAGCCAATCGAATATTGGCTTAAGATGAGCCCATACGGCTATTGAGTCATGTCGATTATTATTGGAGAGAGTACAGAAAGATTGCACTTTAACAGTATTATCAGAGTTTTTCAAATATAACACGCCAGTATGGAGCGTAACTTGCTGCCGACCACCACCAAAGTGAACTGCTTGAATTTCTTCCCTGTATTTGCAACAATAATTTTCACTAAAATCAATGTGGATGAGCACTTCATTTGTTGACAGATTTTTTTTAACTGTGTCATCACTTGATACTGGTGTGCAATATTTCCTGCATGTATCAAAAATGATTTTAAAGTCTCTTCTAATACTAAAACTAGTTCTTTCAAAGTAACAGTTATTTCTTTCTTCAAAGGTTTACGCACTGTTTTCATTTCCCCATTTTTTTCATATGTTGAGTTTTCGTACATCCATTGTCGATAAGTAATAGTTTTAGTAGCTTGGGGAAGGTTGTATTCTAGGGCCTTGTCTTTACAATTTATACATTCTCTAAATAAACATTTAGTAGAGTATATATCTCATGTTCTCTCTGATAACAAACTTGGCATATTATTATGTGAGATGACTTTATTTTCATGTAATTTTGAAATGATTAGTTCCATGTTTGCGTGAACGACGCATTTACAGGTGTCTCGTTCTTTAAGATTTGCCCAAGTTACCCAAAAAGGCCTGAACTTGCAAAATGTTGATAAACTCATTTTGTAAGTAATAGAGTTTAAAAAAATTTTATGCAAATTACGCATATTATCAGTTAACAGACGCTTTTGTTTAACTAATTTTCCTGATCTAACAAAATCCCTCTTTCCTGGATACATTCGAGAGTTTTCATCTTTCTCCAAGAAATCAATAATATCTTGTTTTACTTTTAAAACTTGTGATTTAAGTTTTCTATTTTTACGTGTTTTGTAATTTTGATTTTTGAAAAAGGTTTTAGAATAATGCATAAGTTTGTGTTTTTTTTAAGGATCTAAATTAAAATTTTTATAGTATGCTTGTTTATCTCTCTGCGTCTTTAGCTTGGCATAAGATTGTGGTAATTGTTTAGTGGTGATTTCAGAAAATATTAGTTTCTTTTTAATTGTTTCCGGTACCTTAGTATTCTTATCAGGGTTTTAACTTTTGCCTCAGGTGAAGATGTTTTTATTCGGTCATGTAACCGCGTGTACTTTTGTCGATATCTTTCACTCTTCCTAACCTCTTCTTTTAAATTTTGTTCTAATTTTGCTATTCTTCCATACAATATTGCTCGTCGATTTCTTAGTTGTCGCCTTCGTTGTAAAGCAACAGTGTCGTTTTTACCCGCATTTACTCGCAAACCAAGTTCTGCCGGTGGAACTGAGCTGGCAGGTGGTGTATCATCCATCAATCTTGCTAGATTTTTACGCACATTTTGATTCTTCTCCCTGTATTTTGAACTGTTTAATCGCCACTGTTTCCGTTTATGCCTTCTTACTCGTGAACTCATAGCACTGACAGACTTGACCTGACCTTTTTCTTTCTTCTTTAAATACTTGAGTCTTTCTTGTTCTTTAAGTTTCTCCAAACTTTCAGGACAATTTTTTAATTTTTCACGCCGCTTCCTGCCATACTACTTTTTCTTCAGTTTTGCTTCTGCAGCGGTTAATTTTCTACTTCTCGACATTATAGACTTTCAGTGTACTGAAACCAATCAAACAAACATAAATATTTTATACTTATTAGAAAATACATCATTCCCTCACAAGGATCATTCCCTCACCACAAAATTTTACGAGGGAATGATGATAAGGGAATGACGAAACGAAACAAACTTGCCACAAACTCAGAAACATAACCTTACTTTCTTATTAACTGTGAACAGTACTTTATTACTACCGGAAACATATAAAAATATGCTATTATTATTAATTAAAGAAGTGCTTACCTTGTGATAACATTACATGAGGGAATGACATTAAAAAATGTAATATTTAAAAAACTTGTTGTCAAATTAGTTTTAACAAAACATCTTTTCTTCAACCGTCCGCTCCAGGATATGTTATCGAGGCCAATGTTGCCAACTACAAAACAAATTGAAGTGGGGCTTGGTAGGCCTTGTAATTTCGCTCCAATCACACTGTTTCAAAACGGTGAGGGAATGATAGATTTTTCAAGGACAAATTTTGAATTATATTTAAAAATATTTCCATTCGCATTTTTTAAACTATGAACTCATGTAGGTACAGTCAGTACTATCCTATATAAATAAAAAATAAGATAACAAACAATTAGTAAGGAATTGTACGTTATAAGTTAATAATTATCTTCGAATTTAGCAGGTGGGACATAGTGAGGGAATGATTTTCAGGGTACTTTCTTGGAGATATCTTTTGGATTTATCATACAGGAAATAAATTTGTTTCATAAATTCGTACACCTAGTACAGCAGTTTTATTAAAAAAAACTTTTCCTAATTGACGACCCTGGTTTATAGAAATCATTAAGGACATCCATTTCGATTTTTTTTAAGAATCAGCCATTTATACCTAGTGGTTGGATAGTGCATCTTCCTTTTTTATATGCAATAAATAACCGTGTATGGGCAGTATGATCGGGTCTAAGGGCTCTATACTTCTTCAAAATTGAAATATTATTAATTTCTGATGAAAATCCTTCCACGTAAACCACGAACTGTCGATCTACATGTGTCTTTGTATCCGGGACAGTTACAACAAGGTGGGTTTCAAATTCCTTAATATCTTCAATTTTCATTTTACATAACTCCACTCGGCGACATGCCCCAGCGATGCCCACAATGAGTACCACCTGAAACAAGCAAATAAGTTGTTATTTAAAAGTAGATTTAAAAAAAATCGCAATTAAGTACCTTCATTAACAAAAACTCCTCATCTGGTGCCGTAACAAGGAATTTTACAACCTCATTCTTTGAGAATGCCTTTGATTTCTTAGCTTTGTATCCCACAGACTTCTTTTTAAATATGCCATCAGTTTTGCATACCTGCTTATGTCGACATTATTTTTGATACTTATAGTAGATCTGAGCATTGAGTAATAACTCCATAAAGAGGATGATTTACTGTCCTAAAATTTATCCACAAAATAGGCAAGCATCACATCTTCACTAATTGCTTTAACTTTCTTTGATGAACACCAGTCCATGAAGAGCCCATATTCCTTCTCATATCTATGCCGTGATTTATCCGTCAATAAATTAAGGGTAGCTGCTTTAGCAATGTCCAGAACTTCTTTCGGAATTTCATCATCACAGCATCACTTCCATTTAAGGGACGTATGTAAAACACACTTTCACGAAATTGTTACAAATATAATTATCGTTTATTCCTTGTCAAGTTTTACATCTGTCATATAAAAACCAACTATTAAATTTCTATAATTTATTTCCCTAGCAACCTGATATTAATGCATTGTTGATAACGACTTACGAGGCACCTACGGGGTAAATTAAAACAGTGCTTTTTTAGTTTTTAATATTGTTGCCCTAAAACATGCTTGTAGATAAAATATCGTACAATACACTTACGGTAGGTGTCTTTACCGCATTTGCGTGATTTACCAAACTCGCCTTCGGCTCGTCTTGTTAAACATCACGCACATGCGGTAAATACTTGCCTACCGTACTTGTATCGTAATATACTGTTACAAAAGTGAACTTTATTATAGTAGAAAACAACAATTTCTTACTTTCACCGACTCCAAGTTCTGAATATCTTTAGCATTGCTAACCATAGTAAAAGTAAGTTCTGAATCTGGATTCAAATGGGTTTTTTCTTTATTGAAGGCTCATAATCAGCATCACTATCACATGTAACATCAAAACCTTTAATGGTTTTTTCATTAACTATGGAGAGGAGAATTTCATCCGTGTCATCCAATTTACATACTGGTGCGGGGCCTCCCCCTGTGAGAAACCGTGATTTTCTATCTTCTGCCATTCTTCGTCTTAATTCTTTTTGTTTTTTGGTAGACCCTTTTCAAAGTTTCTGCACTTCTGTAAATAGTAATTGGAGCATTTGCATTAAATTCATTCTCTATTTTTTTCCAAACACAATTTTTTTCTTCAAGACTAACTCGATTGTTTTTTTGTATCTTCAATAATGTGGGCGTATTTATTGGACATTAAATTTAAAAGAAACTGCTTCTCTGCTGGACTGAAATTGGGCACTCTTTTTCCATTATTGGCATCTAAATTCATTTTTGTCAATTTAAAGCACAGGAAAATGTTTTATTCTTGGATGAATAAAGATTATCCACCCAACGTTTTGTTAGAAGTCGTCAAATTTAAAAACATAAATATTTTAAGGTTATATTTTATATTGTGTTTTCTTCTTTTTGTGATTTAGGCCACTTTGTTTTTGTCGAAGTTCCGATGTTGCCATATTTCTTATGAGATTTACTAATCTGGCGACGGTGCTCGGTGCTTAAGAACTAGGTAAACCGGATTATTAAAACGAGATTAATCTTTAAAACGGTGCATACGGGGGTTGAAGGGCTGGTGAAGTCCGTACGGATGTTTCCAGCTCTGGGTGTGTGAGTCGGATTTCCCCAGTACACCCACGGTACATAGTACTTAGACTTTGGCCTTCGTGGGCTGGCAGAATATAAAAAAAATCAATACAAAAACTCCTGAGAAAGCAGGTTATGTTTTAAGTCAATATCTTCGTCTTTTTTTGAATTCTTATGGCATTAGGGAATTTGCGATATTACCACTACGAAACCAATCTCCAATCGTATTTATTCGTGATTCGTCGTTATCAAGATCAAAAGCGCAACGAAAGCAGAAATATCCGTTACAGAATAGCTTTAATAATTGCTATCGTGATCGCTTAGCTTCGCTTTCTCTTATCATCGACAACATGACGAAAATTATAGAATCCCACCACTGATTTTGACTATTATACCCAATTATGACTTATAATAAACCTGATTATGTGACATGCCCACCCAATTTAGAATTCATAATGTTTTTATCCTTCCTGTCAGCTTTCTGCCTTAATTTTTTTTATATTAACATATGTACATTGGCATTAGGGCTGTTTTGTAAATAGTTATTTTATTGAGAATATTTGTTTTATTTATTACTGAATACATTATTTACAAAAGTTTTGTTTGTTTTTAGAATCAAATATTTTGTTATCGATTTTGTTTTAAAAGTTTATAGTTTGTTTTTTTTATTTCGTGTATTATACACTACGTTTCTGTTGATGTTTTTTAAAGAATCAAGTATTTTGTGTTAATATTATTTTAAATATTTATAGTTTTTGGTTTTTTAATATTTATTACAATTTTTCCAGAACATCTTCTTATTTGTATTATTTGTAAAGTTAAGTAATTATTACTTTTTATTTTTTGTCAAGACTACCTATTTGAGAGTTTATAGTTTTTTTACTGAACTCTTTTTTTTTAGAGAGTTGTTTCAGTTCGGATTTGTGTAGGTAGTATATGGACTGTTATGGACATAATAAAGTCAGAGCAAAGCTGTATTTTCATTGGCTTTGCCCTGAGATCTGCCAATTTCTATATTGCATAAGCTGCAAGGTTTTCAAGAAATTTTAAGTAGAGGGCAATTCTTTTAATACAGTAGAGGCATTAAGAAGATAGGACCAAAATTCGATCAGCTTTGCTTTAGTTAAACATGTTTATTTATTGCATACTGTGTGCTTACAAATTAGTGACATCATGTGATATTAACTTAGAACAGTTTAAAGTGCCGGCACCGGTCTCGGCAGGGCAAGTGCCGAGCAAGCCCGCAACAGAAGTCAACCACCGTACCAAAGAAGAAACACAAACTAAGAAGAATATGAAGTTGAGTATCCCCCTCTACGAAGAGCAATGGTAACGGGAGGAGGTCAAAGTGTCGAAACGTCGGATACTAACCAGATTGGTGAGTTTGTACAAACTGTAAAAGAGCTGCAAGAGTTTAATATGTCTGAAGTAACGAGAATGTTACGAAATTTAATCCATATTTTAAAAATTCAGGATATAAAAGCAAAATGTCTAGAAATCATAAACTTTATACAATCATTTAAAAGTTGTAATATATAAACAAATAAAAATCATTAATTTGAATGCAAATGGCATAAAAACAAAAATAGGTGAACTAATACACTTTTTGGGGCTTCATAATGTTGATGTAATGGTTATTATGGAAACGAAAATCGTACAAGAAATAAAAATCAAAATCCGAAAATATATAATCTATCGCACAGACAGAAACATAAGAGGGGGCGGCGTGGCCATAATCATAAAACAACATTCCACACAGTTACATAATTTTCAAACAAGAATTGAAAACGTAGCGATTCAACTAAAAAATGGAATTGTGATTTGTGCTGGGTACGCCCGCCCCTATCTTCCGATAAATAATAGAGATTTTGACCCAATATTTGACAGACATAATCAAGTTATGTTAATTGGAGATTTAAATGCAAGACATGCTCTGTGGCGTAATCACTTAAATAATAGGCATGGAAACCTTTTGAGGGATTACGTCACAGATAATGACTTACAAATCATTTCGACACCGACTCCCACTACCCTAGTAACAGAATGTGGCCTACGTATATATAGATTTAATAATAAACAAAAACGTAACAGATCTATCAGATGCAAAAATAATAAACGAATTGTCGTCAGATCATCTTCCCGTTGAGGTAATCTGGAAAACAGGAACACAGCGGGAGGATGAGATGACGACAATAATATACAAAAATTCAGATTGGGAGAGGTTTAGGAGAATTCTGAATGGAAATGTCACTATAAACAATAATATACAATCGATTGACCAACTTTAACAAGAAACAGACAAACTGACAAAAAACATACAAGACGCAAGAGACATTATAGGGAAGAAAATTAAGTTAAAACACAAGGAAGATCGTCTGCCAGACGGGATTGTAAATTTGATAAAAAATAAAAATAAAGTTAGAAGACAGTGGCAGAGGTACAGGCGGGTACAAGACAGAGAAAAGATGGGACATCTACAAAATACAATAAGAATAAAAATAAACCAACACAAAAATGAAGCCTGGCGAGATGTCCTGAGAGGGTTGTCCACGCAGGACAACTCTCTCTGGAAGCTCACCAGGAGATTGAAGAAAAAATTTAACAAAATCCCATCCTTCACAAATAACATGGTGCAAAATAACAAACAAAAAGGTAGCACACTAGTGGACACACTAGCAGACATTTGTACAAACAGCCCAGACACGACAGACATACAGAGACAGATAACAACAGAAATAAACAATATAACCAGTCAGAAATATCCTATACCACCAACGAAACTTGCAAAAATAATACTTAAACCAAAAGAAATTTTTAAAATAAATAATTAAAAGAACAACTAATAATAAGGCCCCTGGGTTGGATGGCATCGGAAACATACTACTCAAAAATTTAAGCAAAAAAGAGGTGGTGCAATTAACACACGTAATTAATAACGTAATACTATTACAGCACTTTCAGCACAATGGAAAGAGGCTGTAATTAAAAGTGGTGTGGGGAAAAGCTGCACTGAGAAAAAGGTTTATTCACAATAAACAAAATTTATTAACTGTTAATAAATTTCATGTTTAAATATCAGTTATCAAATATTACTTCATGGTTAAAAAATAATTTGTTGGGTTTTAGCGAATAAATATTATTTTAATATTAAAAAATGTATTTTTGTAATTCATAATGTTTAGTTAACATTTATTAAAAAAACTTATTTGTATTTAATATTATTTACTAATAGTTAAAGTATAAATTACATTTACTGAATAAATGTAATTTAACTACATATTAAGAAATGTATATTTCTCATACATCTGTCCAGTTAAAGGTAACCAACACAACTTATTTATATTTAATATTATTTGATTATTGTTAACATATAGACAATTTTGTCTAAATAAACGTTATTGTGAAATTAACAAATATTTGTTGGTTATAACTCGTAATGTTGCCATGTAAAAAAGCAAATAATTTATTTTTAGTAGTATCTAATAGGTATTAACATATCAATTATTTTGGTAAATAAATATTATATAACTATTAACAACTGAATATTTGTCACAAATCCGTTCAGTTAATAGTTATTGAAGAAATGTATTTATATTTATAGATATTTATTTATTGTTAACATACAGACTACTTTAATTAAATGAATGTTATTTCAAAATTAACCAACAATAATTGTCATCATATATATATATATATATATATATATATATATATATATATATATATATATATATATATATATATATATATATATATATATATATATATATATATATATATATATTATTTAAACATTTTATCATTGTTTATTGTGCCATTGGCCTAAAAAGAAACTCCATGTATTGAAAACGAAGCCCCGTTTAGGACCTCTGGTTACCCATAAAATGTAAAAAGTAGGAGAAATCATAGTTCTTGGGATCAGACTGTGTCAAAATTAAATCATTTTCCGATGTTTCGCCGAAGATTGCACCTAGCATCTTAAGGGACCTTCACTCTAGGGAATTAGTACACATTAGAATATTTAGGTTCCTGAACATTCCTCGTGCAAACGTAGGCGAAACGTCGGAAAGTAATTCCACGTTGACACGGTCTATTCCTAAGAACTAAGAATTCTCCTCTATCAAAGCCGTGAAAGCTTCCGTTCTATGGTAATGTAAAAACTATATGAAAGCAACCAAGTACTAAAAAAAGCTGTATATTAGGGTTCTATAGGAATATGAACTTTAAATAAAACATTATAATTATAAAAGTTGTTTTTATTATGAAATTAAAATATTATTTATAACGTTAACAAAAATTCGATCTTATAATAGACATTTTTATAATAAAATAAAAGTGATATTCTTAACCGTATTTGTTAATAAATTTTAATTCAATAAATATTTTACCACTTTTGCTGGAATATCACTAAAATAAACCACTATGGATCAAAAGTTGCCCAATTTTCTTGAAATCTCCAAATATTTAACTGTAAAATCAAGGAAAAAACTCAAATAAACAAAAATTACAACTACCGCCATCTCCACCATACTTGAGAAATTGACAGTTGTCATTTTAAATTTTCGGCGCTGTTGCCAACCCTTGTAGCATGCTGCGGACAAGAGAAATTTTTTAAAGAAAAATTAGTAAGTTCGGGGCAAAGGTTAATTCACGTTAGTTCAGGTTAGTTTTCCTTCTTTTTTTTTTAAATATTTTCTTTAAATTTCGATCAAGAACTCAATAGCACAAGCGTAAACGATATGCGTCAGGGTGTCTTTGAGAGATCATTTTCTATTTATCTATAATATATTGTTAAAATATACTTAATACGAATAGTCCTGAACTAACCTGACCTAACCTGTTTTAATTAGATACTTTTGAAAATGTTGGTGACGTTGGATAGATAAATTATTGTTTCTTGGTTTTTTAAAAAGAATTGGCAACGCTGTAAAGGGTTGAAAAATGACAGTATAAAGTTGATATCAAAATTTTTTTTCTGAAAATGCAGTGTTTTATTGTTTTTCCAATTTAATTTCTCTACTAATGTTGAAAATATTGTGTATATTTATAATAAATAACTATATTATAGTAAACATGGTGGCAAACTAGTGAAAAAATGGTAAAAAAAGAAGGTACAATAGGAGTAAAATATAAATATTTTTTTTTGGAAAAAATACCTCTCCAGTCGGGAAAAAAACATCAGATTCGTAATTTTCAGGTCAAAATTAGTCGGTTTAAAAAAAAAAATCGTAAAAATTGCGGGTTTCCTACAATCCGAATAATTACCAAAATGTCTTTACTTTCTGAAACCGATAAAATCTCAACATACCTCGGATGCAATGATCTCATAACGGCCTTAGATGTCTTAAAACCCTCGTTATCGCTCGGACAGGTAGGTTAATAATAAGTACCTTATTAATACAGTTTTTAAAATGAAATGAATGGTGTATGTGGGATCTAGCTCTCCTTATATGCGTTATATATATATATATATATATATATATATATATATATATATATATATATATATATATATATATATATATATATATATATATATATAGCGTAGGTAAAGCGTTGCTGTTTGGTAGCCATTTCTAGCAAAATTATAAATAAATATCTACTTACAATTAGAAATTTCGTTCGTTTTAAATATGTTGTCTTACAGGGGAACATTTGCTCAATACTTGTAAATTTGCTTTGTTGGTAATAAGATAATAACTTTGAAATAAATACTATATATTAACAGTTAAGAAATAAATTTTAGTCTGAAACTCGATGGTCGAACACATGAGAAAAGCTGGAAATTATATAAAGAGGTTTTAATAGATAAAAACTAACCTTGAAGCATAATTTGTATTTATAAAAAAAATTATATACCTGCAAAAATGCTGGAGAACTCCTCCAAACCCGTTTTCTGTAAGATTTCTTTTCCTGATACAATGCAGAAAGAAGAAGCATTATTAATTAAACTGTACTTAAACAACCCCAAACTCAATTGTAATTTAAATTAACAATACTTAATAATAATAATAATAGGTACTTACCAGGACAGTAATTTTAGTTCTTACTTTTACTCACATAAGGAAAAAATACACCTAACACTGCCGTATCAACTCAATCACTTTGATGATGAACAGACAGAACAGAAGACAGAACTGATGGAACTAACTGGACAGGATGGAAACTGGGAGTGGGAGTGCATGCGCAGTCAGAACCTGATTTGGCGGCTGGCCGTAATGCATCGTGGACGCATGGTCAGCGTTTCTTATCTGTTACCGCGATAAATTAAATAGAAAAATAAATGTTTTGAGAAAGATTATTTTATTTAATGTTAAAATATTTTCCAAAATTTACCTAACAAATAATTTGTTTAATATTAAAAAACAGGTATCTTAATAGACAAGAAAAAATGGTATATACTGAATGAGCGTGATTCACATAAATAAATCCAGCCCTAATAAATTCGTTTGTTAACTGTTAGTTGACCTTTCCCTCAGTGTGGTAGGAGGAATGGTTTTGAAAGCTCATTTGGAAGCTCCTTTGAAATGGATTTGATGGAATTTCCTGGAATTGAATGCAGTATATCCATATATATCCATGTAAAGTAGATATATATCCTTGTATATCCCATATTTGAAACCGGTGAATCCTACCTACTATGCAAACTTGAACATTATCGTACAAAGTGCGTTCGATAGTCATCTGTAATCGTTTATCGTACGTGCTCTAAAATGATCGTACATGTACTATAATTATCGTACGTCTGGCAACCCTGATTGTGCAGTGCACGCCAGAACGCTAAAATTTGCATCATTTTGATACGACGATGTTTTGTCTCACGCGCCGGACTCCTCTTTCTCCAACACACGGTCTTTGGCGTTCAGTTCTGATATTGAATGCGCTAGAGGTCGTATTAATGTTAATGTTAGACGGTGAAAGAAAAGAGCTCGACTGTTATAAAAATACAAAAATCCATTATTCAGTAGTAAAAGTAAATGTAAAATTTGAAATTATAATAAAAAATTAAAACAAATTATGGTTGATGTGTAATAGTATACAGTAGAATCTCGCTAATCCGGCGCCTTCGATTGCAAGTAGTTGCCGGATTACGGAAAACCCCGGATTATTGGAAAATTTTATGAAATTATTAATACGTACATATTTTATATTGATGTACATACTTAATCTACTTTCATAAAATAAGACGTTATCTGTTTTTGTTTTTTTACAGTAAAGGATTTCCTAAAAACATGTTCACGAAGTTTTCGCAATGTCATTATATCTCCCGCGGAAACACTGTTTTCTTCAGCCCATTGAACATATGTATTAAAACTGTAGTCCTCACAAAGTTCTCGATTTTAAGGCGGTTTTGACGAATATCATGAATTGTAGCCCGTCCAATATTGTAGCACTTTGCAAGTTCACAAATCTGTTCGCCCTTATCAAGCGTATTCAATATTTCAGCTTTTACAGCTAAAGTTACGGTTTTATGTTTACGCTTTGACTGACTCGACATTGCGCGACCATACGACCGTATCAGACTGAAACAATAGAATGACAAACAACAAACGAGTACTATATTGAGCAATATATATTTTACAACATTACATCAGGTTACGCCAGTCAAACGTTTATTTGGAACCAAATGCCGGATTGTAGAATATTAAGACGTGGAAAACGCCGGACTATAGAGACTATAGACAGGGCTAGCCGGAATAATGAAAACTTGCATACATCAAATTATTTGCCGGGTTACTGGCAGTGCCGGACTACTACATGGCCGGATTAGCGAGATTCTACTGTAGTTATTGTGTTATTGTTTGCATGAACAATAAAAAGCCATGGGTCTTTATTAGGGATTGCAATCCGGGGATCCCGATCCCGAAAATTTCGGGATCCCGAACAAAATTTAGTGTCCGAAAATCCCGGGATTCTACAGTTCTAATCCCGGGAAAAAAGGGAATCACTAAAATTATTTTAACCCCGGGAATCCCTTGATCAATTAAATCTGCTGATCCCAAGAATAATTCTTAATCAATTACCTACTCTTTTAGATTTGCTAGTCGAAGGTATTAACCATCGCGTCTAGCGTCGCGCGTCGGCCAATAGGTTTTTTCCCTATAATATCTGTCGTGAATTCGGTGAATACCAGGCGCATATTTAATTACTATTATAGCCAGCCTGAGCAGTGATAGAGTGTGTTTTGTTGTACAGATTTTTAATAAATATGTAGTTATTTCCCAAATGAATATGGAGCAAAATACCCAAGGATGTAGCACAGGTATTGTTTTTTTTAATTTCAAATACTTTTAATTAAAAGAATTTTAATCTGAGTACATAATAATTCAATTCGTGGATATTTAACGTAACCTCAAACAATGTCTAAGTCTTAAAACTCTCGAAAAAATTGTATAATTTTCTTAATAAATTTGATGTTTTTTGTGTCGAAGAGCCGAGGCCCAATTTTTGGCTTAACTTATTTCTTTTATTTCTAGATCTGTCTACTTCTTCGATTTCATCAAGTTTGTCAGGCACTTCAGGTTCAGGCACACAAAAGTCACAAACAGCTTCAAATTATACAGCCCATAAAAGAAAAGCCAATGACGTACATTCGGTTTGGTTTCACTTTTTAATTTTTAGTGGAGAGTGTTAAAACAAAAAAGAAACCGCAAAATGTAATAGTATATTGTACAACGAGCATGGAATGACATGCATTTCCTACGAGTATGAGGTTTCTCATACTCGTAGGAAATGGTCATTCCATGCGAGTTTTACACTGTACTTTTTCTACGAATGTTACTGTTACATAATAATAATTGTCATTTACTTTTATTTGCATTGTCTGCGTTGCTATGTGATTACTATGGCGTGTTGACGCGGCGCCGGTCAACGCCACCTTTGTAAAAATATACCCGTGCACATCGGGAATTTTGTAGTTGAATCACAATGGTGATTGAAGCACAATGAAAATGTGTAAAAAACAATGCACTATGTTTCGAAATTACTATTGAACATACAATTAAAAGTTTTTATTGATATTCGTAGAAAAAATATGTTCTTCGATTCTAAAAATAAAGGGCGGTTCAACTAAGGGTTTAATTGTTCATTTACTAAAAGTACATAAAATCGATATAAAGGAAAAACGACAAGACCGAAGTGAGGAAAACAATACAATGTTTGATCAAAATACTGCTACTACTTCAAGTTCAAATAGAAATGAAACTATACCTCTACACAAACAAAGAAAACTTACCCAGTTTTATGTAGGAAAAAATTAAAAAATCCAGACGCGGTTCTGGCACGTATGATTTCGTTGGATGGTCTACCATTTTCAATTTTTATTACGTCTATGGATTTACGTGAATCCCTTAAAGCTCGAGGATTTACCTTACCAACTTCTGTAAACACCATTAGAAAAGCAGTTTTAGACTATAGCGATAAAATTCACTGACAAATAGTCCAAGAAATACTCAAAAAACAAAAAGAGGGGACAAAATTTAGCCTGACATTTGATGAATGGACATCCACTTCAAACAAACGCTTTATGAATATTAACGTACATGATTCAAAGGAATTTTGGAACATTGGTCTTATAAGAACAAAAAAATCATTTACTGCTGAAGTATGTGTGGAGTACCTGGAAAAACGGCTGAATGATTATGGTTTAAATTTATCAAACGATATAGTGTCAATTCCCACAGATGGAGCCAGTGTTATGGAAAAAGTTGGAAGCCTAATTTCTCCAGGTCATCAGTTATGCTTGGCCCATGGTTTGCAGCTAGCAATTGTCGATGTTTTATATAAAAAGCCACATGAGAATAAGAACCTCTGTTTTTTAGAAGGATCTGCTGACGATTCCGACATTTCCGACTCAGACGAAGACGAATTTGAAGAAAGTACAACCGATGTTGCTAATGCTGATATTATCTTTCAACAAATTAGCAAAAGTCATGTCGTTCAAATGACAGATACATTTATTCAGACAATTAATTCCAAAACTAGAAAAATAGTAAAAATTTTTAGAAAGTCACCTCTGAAAAATTATGTGAATCAAGATTACGGAAAAGAACTTAAATTAATTTTGGACTGTCAAACACGTTGGAGCAGCCTTTTTTTAATGCTGCAGCGTTTTATATTTTTAGAAAATTGCATTCGAAAAGCTATGGTTGATTTAAAAATTCCTTTTTTATCTGATACGGAATTTGATGTAATCAAACAATTAGCTCTAATATTAGAACCAGTAAAGTTAACTGTAGAAGCTCTATATCAGCGAGACATGAACCTTTATAAAGCAGATATCGCAATGCAATTTATGATGGAAGAAATAAAGAAAACTACATCGCCACATCCGTCATTAGGAAAAGCTTTAATAAACGCCCTTACAGTACGTATACAAAAACGCAGAACAAGTTTTTCAGGGATACTTAGCTGTTTAGAAGATCCGAAAAACCTAAGAACTGGAATATCGCTATTGTTTGATAAACCAGAAAAATTAGTATTAGTGGAAAAAATAGAAAAACTTATATTACGATTAAAGTCTAACGAAGGGGACAGAATTGATTTCGAAAATGACCAAGATGAGGATGATGATGTAACAATTGGCGAAATACAAAGGCAACAAATCCATCTGGAAAGAGTGGAAAGTCAGTCCTTTAAGGAAAAGCTTCAAAGTGCTTTAAGCCAAGTCGAGACACCGCAGTTTGCGCAGTTACAGCGTTTCAAAAAGCCAGTGTCAATAGAGAAACTTTCTAATATTATTTCTCAAGAAATAGACTTGTTGAATGAAGGTGGCAATCTTGGCATAAATCTTCAATAATTAGCCTCTGACTACTTAAAAACTACTCCGCCGACAAGCGTCGAATCTGAAAGATATTTTTCCTCAGCAGGTTAATTTGTTCGAAAATTAGATCTAAATTAGAAGACAATACAATTGACAAATAGATGTTTTTGCGACATTACTTTCGAAAATAAACGGTGTGCGTTTATTATATTATAATATTATAATTATACTTACGTTGTATTAATATAAATGTTTTTTGTTGTTTTGCTATAAGTTTAGAAACCAGTTTTATTTTATTTTTGTTTTTTTTGATTAAATTTATCCAAAAAAAAAGCATTTTATTTTGTTAAAATATTTCGGGATTTTCGGGATTAATCCCGGGATCCCGGGATTCAATATCTCGATCCCGTAATCCCGGGATAGTAAAAACCTTCCGGGATTGCAATCCCTAGTCTTTATAAACTGCTTATATTCAAGAAATATTAATCTACAAATTGTTGCAGACGCCGAGCTGTTTTACATCATCTCTATGTGTATCCCTGGTTGATAAGCAGCACTAATGATTGAACAGAGGGCGTCACTTACTTACATGGCTGCATCAATTAAGCCGGGTACACACTAATACTAGGCAAATTAGCATCTAATAAAACTAATATCTAATACATCTTTCCCCTTTTAGATTACAAATTCAATCTTTTTACAGGTTTAATCTGGCGACCTGATCTAGATGTAATAACTTTATTATTGAGCACAGATTCTTGACTGGATTTAAAACTAGAGTTTCTCGTATTTTCCGAATAACCTACACTTTGGTTACAAGGTGGGCTATCGCTAGACTTTCGAGTCTCTACCGGTTTTGACAAATAACATCAATAAAATCATCTTTAACACAAAGCTCATTTTTAGATTCTCTTAAATCTACACGATTTCGTCTGACAATTTCACCATTTGGGGTTTGTACAATATATGAACGGGAACTATCATGCTTTCTGAGGACTTGGCCAGGCTCCTAATGTTTCTTAACATGGTTGAAAGCCGTAACGTTTTGACCTGGGTCAAACTCGGACAATGGCCTAGCACTTTTATTAAAATATACCTCATTCCTATTTCATCTGACTTTTAACTTTTCTGTGATATTCTTGCAAAGAACAGGTTTTAGAAGATCGGCCGAAATAGGGACTTTAGTTTTGCAGATTCTACTCAGCATTAACTAAGATGGAGAATATTCAATAAATTTTACGGTATTGAAGCAACGCTTCAAATATGTCTTTTCCCTCCTCACGTGATTTTTTACAAGATTCTTGGCAATGCCAACACCTTTTTCGGCTAAACCGTTAGATTGGGGAAAATTTGGACTTCTTGGCACTATTTTGAAATTCCACTCCTTAGCAAACTTTTGCTTAGGTTGGGTTTGATTGGGTTTGATTGACTTTTGCGTAGAAAAGCTATTGAACGGAATATTGTCACAAATCATCACGTTAGGACATCCAAATTTAGCAAAAATGGATTTTAACATTAATATTACCTCAAAGCTGATTTAGTTTTCATAGTTACAAGCTCTAGCCAATTCGAGTAAGCATCATAAACCACTAAATAAATTGAATCTGCGTAAGAAAAAATATCAGCTGCGATTCTCTCCCAAGGCCTCTCAGGGGTATCATACGGTTTTAATGACTGTTTGATATTTTTTCTTGCGAACTTTTCACAGATTTCACTCTTCCTACTAAAATTCTCGATATCCTGACACATTAGGGACCAGTAAAATATCTGCCTAGCTCTTAATTGCACTTTGTCCATGCCGATATGACCTTCATGAAGTTTTTTAATCATAAGGTGACGACAATTTTGTGGAACAACCAGTTTGTTACCAAAAACTAAAAGGTCGTCACATATCAAAAGGTCACTTTTAATCTTGAAGAACTGACGCAGATGAGGTGGTATTTTATCTTTTTCAGGCCAACCAAAATTCACGTAATTTGTTACTGTGATTAAATCTGAGTCTTTTTGTGTATTAATTTTCAAAGATGTTTTTATTTCGTCAGAAATAGGCGGGTAGCTTACAAGTGCATGAATCGAAAATTCTAATTCCGGGTCATCAAAATCAGGAGTCGTTAAATAAGCTCTGGACAATGTGTCAGCAATATATAAATATTTGCCAGGCTTGTAAGTAACGTTAAGATCATATTTTAGCAATCTGAGTTGTAAGCGTTGTAATCTGGGTGTAACAAGGTACAAATCTGTTCTAAAAACTGACACAAGAGGTTTATGGTCACGACAAACTAAAATATTCTCTACACCGTATATCAAAAAATGAAATTTTTGACACGCAAAATCGATCGCCAACATTTCTTTCTCGATCTGCGCGTATTTAATTTCACTCTTTGTTAAACTTCTAGAACTAAAAGCTATAGGGTGTCCATTCTGCGATAGGGATGCGCCTAAGCCATCTTTGCTAGCATCAGTTTCTAATTGTATATCCATAGATGGGTTAAAAAATGCCAGAACAGGTTCATTGGCAAGTAGGTGCTTAAGCTGGGTAAGAGCGTTGTCGTGTTCCTCATTCCAAGCCCATTCTACATCTGCCCTTGTTATGTGGCGTAACGGAGCAGAAATTCTCGATAAGTTTGGCAAAAACTTACTCAAAAATTTAGCCATCCCCAGCAATCTTAAAATGTCACTTTTTTGCTCGGGTTTGGGCATTTCAATTATAGCTTTTACGTATGACTCACACGGCTCTATCCCACTTTTAAAGAAGAATTGACCATGAACCTAACTCGCCGCAATTTAAATTGAACTTTATTCTTGTTGAATTTAATATTCAATTTTTTAGCACGCTCAAGCACTAATCGAAAATTCGTATCATGCTCCTGCTCCGTTGAACCAGTGATAATAATATCATCAAAATAGATGCGAACGCCATCTATGTCACCAAAAATTTCGTAGTTTTCCGTTGAAAAACTTCTGGGGCCGATTTTATGCTAAAAGGTAAACGTAGAAACCGATACCTCCCAAAGGGCATTCCAAAACTACAATATTCTGAACTTTTATTTGTAATTTTTACTTGACAATAGCCATCTTTCATATCCAATACTGAAAAATATGATTTATTTGATAACTTACCTATTTCCTCAACAGTTGGGATAAGAAAGTGTTCCCTAGCTATAGCCTCATTGAGATACTCGGATCTAGACATAACCTCAAATCTTTATTTTTTTCTCAACTATCACAAGCGGATTTAGCCATTCCGTCGGTTTATCAATTTTAGCTATGATCCCCTCTTTTTCCAACTGATCAAGTTTGAGCTTTACTCTAGAATGCAATGCTTGTGGAATGCGTCTTATTGGCTGCACATGAGGAACTGCGTCCTTTTTTAAAACAATCTTGTGTGCACTAGGAAACTCTCCCAACCCTTCAAAAATCATAGGATAACTCTCAAAAATATCATTCAAGGTTTTGAATTTAGCTGAAGATAAAAAATCTACCCTTTTTACCAAGTTCAATTCAACACAACCCTTCAAACCCAATAAAGGTAATTGACCTTGACTATCAACAACAACAAAGTTCACCGTTGCCGATTTATCCGTGACCCTGCTTTCTAAAGTAATCTCCCCAAACTGGTTTTATCTTAAAACTATCACTTCCATAAGCCACTAGCGTAACATTAGATTTTTCCATTTTATGTTCATAATCAAAACTACTTAAGCAATAAAGCGGTAAAATACTTACTTCAGCGCCAGTGTCCAACTTAAACTAGATTTGCTCACCTTCAACATCTATGCTTTTTAGCCACATTTTTTCTCTGCTCTGCTCTGACTCACCGCTTTTTTTCAACACACCAATCTGCTTTGTGATTGCACTCACCTAAAACTCGTCATCAGGACTTTTTTCTTCTTCTTCTTCTTGGCCTAGCTCATGCACATTTATCTGCCTGACATCACTGTACGCCAGCGGCGTGCAGTGAAATTTCAAAGTTTTGTATCTCTGTTCCTACTTACAGGAACCGTACCAAATTTAGGGGTTTTAATAGTGAGCCCACTGGGAATGTTTTGGTAAAGAAAAAAAACATTTGGTGATTTGCGAAAAAAGTTGAATTTTTGCATTGCCTACCCTGGAAAAAAAAATGAACGCGTTTAGATATGTTATTTATTATTTTTTCTAAACAAATTTTACATCATTGTGTCGCCAATTTTTGAATTTTAAGAGAAACAAATGTGTTAGTGGAAAGTTATAGTCATTTGAATTTTTTTTTTAATTATATTTTAGGTTTATAAAAATTCAAATGACTATAACTTTCTACTAACACATTTTTTTCTCTTAAAATTTAAAAATTTTCGACAAAATGATGTAAAATTTGTTTAGAAAAAATAATAAATAACATACCTAAACGCGTTCATTTTTTTCCAGGGTAGGCAACGCAAAAATTCAACTTTTTTCGCAAATTACAAAATGTTTTTTGTTCTTTACCAAAACATTCCCAGTGGGCTCACTATTAAAACCCCCAAATTTGGTACGGTTCCTGTAAGTAGGAACAGAAATACACAACTTTGAAATTTCACTGCACGCCGCTGCTGTACGCACGAGATTTAGCACTTATCCAATTGTCCATTTTTGCACACTGTCGCGAAATGGTGTAGTCTTCTACATTTCTTGCACTTTTGACCATAGGCCGGATACTTTCCTTTTGCATGTTTCAAACCACAGTACACACACCCTTGCTTATTAGCCGGCAATTTTCCATCTAATTTCCTGCTAGACTGCCCTTTATTTCTAACTGCATTTACAGAAACTTATCCCTCATGCTGTAGGACGTTAGACTGTGATTTACTCACTTCCATAGCTCTGCAGAACGAAACTGCTTTGTTTAAAGTCAAATTAGACTCTCTAAGAAGCCTTTCTCGTAGTTCCTTGTTCGCTGCTCCAATCACAATTCTGTCGCGAATCATATCTTCAGAATCCTTGTAACCCGTGGTTTTTATTTCTTTACGCAATTCGGTCAGAAATGAATCAAAGGCTTGGCCTTCTTTCTGGACAATGCTATTAAACAGATACCTCTCAAAAATCACGTTTTTCTTATGTGCACAGTATCCTTCAAACTCCTTTAAGACCGTATTTAGCTCCTTTTCCTTGTCATCATCAAAGCTGTTAAATAAATCCATACCATCATCTCCTACTAGGTTAAGAAAAACAGCTATCTGCTTATCCTCGGATTTCTTGTCTAATTCAGTTGCCAATAAAAAATTCTCAAATTTTTGCTTGAAAAGCCGCCAGTTTTCTGCAATATTACCTTCCAAACTCAGCTGTTCGGGGAGCTTAAACAATGATAACATTAAATCCGCCATGTTGACTGCCTTTTTGTCGTACACGGACTCCACCACGGCGTAGTCGACACCAAAAACTCCGATTTTTCACGAGAATCAAGGATTACACGCGAAAAATTTATTAATCCAGCCAACCTGACACCATGTGTTATTGTTTTCATGAACAATAAAAAGCCATGGGTCTTTATAAACTGATTATATTCAAGAAATATTAATCTACAAATTGTTGTAGACGCCGAGTTGTTTTACAATATTTTACATTATCGCTAGGTGTATCACTGGTTGCTAAGCAGCACTAATGATTGAGAGGGCGTCACTTACTTATATGGCTGCATCAATTAAGCCGGGTACACACTAATACTAGGCAAATTAGCATCTAATAAAACTAATATCTAATACAGTTATGAGGTATAGAAAACCATCTTTTTGCGTAGACTTTTAGGGTTTTCACTGCGCAATTGGTCCTACACAAAAGCCGCCACTGTTTAGAACAGTACCTACTCAGTGCCCGTCAATTAAAAAAATATTTATTTTGTGGTCAATGCTAAATCATATATTTATCGACTTAAACCGAAATAAAAGCAAATTTTTACTAGACGGAAAATAAAACTAAGTATCCTGAAGTTATCGATGGACCTTAATGATTTAAGTGAATAAAAAAAGCTAAAAAATATTCTAATTTAAATCAAGAAAATTTTGAAAGTAAAAGTTGTAATAAAACTTTGGAATTATGTTTTTGTCAACAAGTTCTTTTAAGTCCTTTTTTATTGTGACTTACACTCTTAAAAATGAGTTGGCTTTCCTAACTTATTTTCATTTGTTGCAATACTTAAGTTGTTGGAAATAAGTATTTTTAGTTACAATAGCAAAAATGTTGGTTTTATAAGTTTTCCTTACATTTAAAAACAGTCACTACAACACAAGAAAATAAGTTGCATGATATTAGTTGGGACAAAATATTTATTTTGTTACTTGAGATTTAATTTTATTATCAACTTATTAAATAGTTATAACACCTTCGCTTATATTTCCATTAACTAAAAAAGAACATTCGTGATTACCTATGCGAAAAATTAGGGACGCTAAAACGATTTAGTTGTCACAACAAACTTCTTATCAGTATCGACTAATAATTTAACTTGGCAGCAATGCCTTCTTAGTTGTGAGCACATACATACGTGAGTGGTGGGGTGGCAGCATCAGTAAGTCAATTAGCGGGTTGAGCCGACATTTTTATTTTTGGCTGCTGCGATATTGCGCCGTGTTTTCCAAAGTACGGGCTTTAATGTTGATTTTATTCGTGATATTCGAGCTTAAAGGTAAGTAGTTATTTTTTCCACCCCATTAAAAACTATAACTTATTCATTTTATTGCATTATATTTTGAAAAAGTTTGCTTATGGCGCCCAAATGAATGCTCGATTAAGTAAAAGTTATATTGACTATAACTTTTTACTAACACATTTTTTTCTTCAAAATTTAAAAACTGTCGACAAAATGATGTAAACTTTGTTTAGAAAAAGTAATAAATAAAATACCTAGACCTGTTCATTTTTTTCTTAGGAGGGGCACACCAAAAATTCAACTTTTTTTCGCAAATTACACTTTTTTTGTTCTTTATCAAAACATTTCCAGTGGGCTCACTATTAAAACCAATAAATTTGGTACGGGTCCTGTAACTAGGAACAGAGATATACATTTTGGAATCCTTCAAATTTCTTACATTGTTGTTTTTCACAGGTAAAACACTTGGCCTGTGCCGACGACAAAAGCATGGTGTTTCGAGGGCGAAACAATGGCAGGATGGCCGAATGTTAGGAACGAATTGCTCCAGCTCTACATCAGATGCTTATGGTCATAAATTGAAGGCATAGTGGTGACCTGTGAGCCAAGTGCGACGAATGTTTACTTTTGGGGGCCTATAGGTTCAAGTGGAATTTAAGTTTAGTTCTGTATGAAAGCTCTTTTATGTAACATATATAATCTTTGAATATACTTTTATTTTAAAAGTACTGAGTTTTATTGGTCATACCAACCAAACTATTAGTTCATGCAACTAAAATTTAATGTTTCTTGAGTTAACTTATTTAGCAGTTTTAACTACATTTTTTAACTCTGCTTACTATAATAAAGTAGGTCATAACAACCTTCGTCTATGTTAGAAAAATTAATTTACATTAGAGTGACAACATAAATCTTAGTATCAATAACATATCTTTCAATTGGTTTGAACCCAACCGTTAGTTGGTGCGACTAAAATTAAATGCTTCTTTAGTTGACATATTTAGCTGTTTTAACTAGTACACCTGCAACTGTTTTGCATTAGTTAGGATGACTTAGATTTCGGTTGAGTCCGTTTTCACAAAAAGAAAAGGCTGTAGTGACTAAATTTTAGTTATCACTACCAACATATTTTTAAGAGTGTAGTTGTAATTTATTGACATAAGCCTGAACTACATGCATTTTAGATTCTTTTTTTATTTCAGTTTCTGTCGACCTGGTTTTCTTATATTTACCATCTAAAAAGTTCTATCTTCATACGCGACGTTTTGTAAAAAAACTTGTAGGGCTTTACTTCTCTACTTTAGGTATTTTTATAACATGCCACTTTCCTTTCAAATTTTCAGTGTTTGTTAAAAAATTGTTACCCATTTCTTCTTGTAGTGCTTTTAGATCATAGAAATCTTCAACTGTCATATCATGCAGGCGATAAAGAGGGCCATTTTTCTTTGCTGTTCGGATCAACGTAGCATATTGCTCTGGCACGTAAATTGGGTTTGATTTTAAATGTCGTTTTACCTGTTTTTCGATAATACTGTATACATTATCACCTTCGTTTTGAGAATGCCCGTGTATTAGAAATTTGAGATACAATCAATATTTAATGTTGTGACTGCGTATAGGTATTTAGCAAGTAAATACTTATTTTCCCGTGTCCGCAGCAATTGTCCGAATAAAAGACAATATCTAAAGTTGTGTCGGCGGTCTCCATCAAAGCTTGCAGGTGTTTAAGTTCACAACTTCCTATTTTTACTGCACCGCGCTTCCCTTCACTTTTATGTCAGAAATAACAGTAGACATTTTTAGCATTTAGGTCGCTTATGGTGAAGTTGTAACAGTTAAGTTTACTTCTGTAGTAAAACGACGACACTTGACCACTGGGAACAGGCATGCTGGCCTGTAAATAGTATACTGCAACGTGAGCACCATTCGCATTTATTTTATCGGCTTCCTTTTCTTTATGGGAAAGCTCTTTTTCTTTCAGGTGAAGGTTATACGCATCTACCAAATTCTCTTTACCCTGTTCATCTGCCTTTTTAAAAGGAGTCACAGAGATCGCATTAATCCTTCTTTGGGGAATAAAAGAAGATGTTAAACTCACCATTGAATATGCGATTGAACGTCACCGAATTCGCAAAGGGAAGTTGGCGCGTTTCACGATCTTCTATATAGTCACGGTACACATAGTCACTGTGAAACTTTTACCACCCTCAATATATTCACGGGTGGTTTAGGCACGTAAGAAATGCGATTCTATTCTTGGTATAGCATTGATAAAGTTTCTTATACTATCTTTGATTTCAGGATGAACCTTAGGTTGATTTCCATGTATATCAAAGTATCCAATGTATGTATATCCAAGAAGCCACTTTCAATTTTCTTTATTAAAGCTGTTCTAATGGGTCGATCATTTATTTATTTATTTATTTATTTTATTTATTTTGATACACTGTTTTACAGTTACCCAGTTACAAAACAGGTACAATCTGAAAGAACTATAAATACACAAGATTAAATATAATAACACAAGGTTATATAAAAAAAAAATTGAAATTACTTAAACTAACTTAACATTAACAATAAGACAAGACAATATAAATAATGCATCAGTGATAGAAGTGCCTCTTGATTGCTCCCAACTTACAATTAAAAACATCAAAGGAGTTACCATTAATATTATAACAGTTACACATCGCATTGATAGGTGCAAATTTAAAAACGTTTGTCCGATAGGGTGGTAAATAAAAAGTATTTAAACTTCGAGAGTTAAGGGAAGGGATTCTAAAATTAAGTTTCTCTAATATCTCCTCACACACAATGCTGTTATTAATAAGTTTGTGCAGGAAAAGTTGTGAATGACATTCACGTCTCTTATCCAAGCCTACCAGGGAGAATCTCCGCAGCAGCTGGTCGTGGGGAAAGCCTCTAACCGGATAAACACCGTCTGATCTGCACCATAGAGCCTTAGCAAATCTTCTCTGCACTGACTCAATAGCGTCCATGTGAGTCCTATAGTAAGGGGACCAAATAACTGAAGCGTACTCTAACTTTGATAAAACAAAAGAAAAGAACAGTGACTTGAAAATCACGAGCCGTTCTTATAACAAATCCCAGAATTTTATACGCCGCAGACACAGTGTGTTGTATATGGGGAACAAATGACAGTTCTTTATCAAAAATAACTCCCAGGTCTTTAAATACCTCATGGCGCGCAAGAGTATTACCATTAATAGCATAATTAAACAAAAAACTATTACTCTTATTAGTGAACGTCATGACATTACATTTAGAAATATTAAGGCTTAACCGATTTTCAACGCACCAGTCATTCAACAGGTCCAGATTATGCTGTAGAGCAATGCAGTCAGCAACACTAGAGATAGATGAAAATATTTTCAGGTCATCGGCATAAAGTAAACAATGAACAGAAAGTTTATCTACTATATCATTAATAAAAAGGGTAAAAAAGAGAGGCCCAAGGATTGAGCCTTGGGGCACGCCAGAGGTCGTCAAATAGTCAGATGACCTGTCCCCACCATACGCTACAAACTGACTATGGCCCACTAAATAGGACCTGAAAAACAAAAGTAATGATTCAGAAAATCCAAAAAGCTGTAGCTTCTGCAGCAAGATTTCATGGTCAAGCCGGTCAAACGCTTTAGAAAAATCTGTATATATTACATCGGTTTGGCGACGCTGATCGATCTCCTCAGCCAGGAATTGAGCAATGCACATTAAATTTGTGGTAGTAGATCGGCCTTTAACAAATCCATGCTGTTTAGGAGAAATAACATTTTTGACCTGAGAAAAAATTATATTGTGCAGCAGTAGTTCAAAAATTTTAGAGAAGTTACAAATTATCGAAATAGGTCTATAGTTTGTAATGTCCATTTTGTCATCTTTTTTATAAACCCGGCATACTTTTGAACACTTCCAGATGTTGGGCATTTGACATGCACTAAGACATTTGCTAAATATGAGGGATAGCGGACGTGCAAAAACCTCTGCGCAGTCTCTAATAATAAAAGCAGGAATCCTGTCTGGACCAGTGGTTAACTTAGGAATCAGCTTAATTGCCTCGAATACTTCAGTCTCGTTAAAACTGGAAACATTTATGTGGCAGGACAAAGAGGTAGGCTTCAATCTTGAGCATGAAACAGATGATGGAAGAAAAGAGCGACTAAAGAAGTCTGCAAAAGCATTAACAATATCACCGGAAGTAGAAAGAGTGGAGTCACCAACATGCATTCCGTGCAATAAACCATTTGTTCCCCGTTTGGAATTGACAAAAGTCCAAAACTTGTTAGGGTCCTGATTTATACCCTGCTCTATTCGCTGAATATATACTCTGTAAGATTCTTTAATATCAGTCTTTATTTGACGCCTCAATTGGGAGAAACTTTCATATGCTGACTGTTCGCCCGTGCGTTTATGTTTACGCCATTCAATGGCCTTAAGTCGTATATTGTGCTTAATGTTCATATCGAACCAAGGTGGGTAAGTGCGTCGATTGGATAAGCCAAATTTAGGAACGCATGTGTCAAATACAGAATAAATACGCGCATAAAATAAATCACAACACTCATCCACATCACTATAATGCTCAATAAATGACCAGTCGATATTTAGAAACATGTCATACATAACTGGGAAGTTAGCCCGCCGAAAGTTGTACTGATCAGTTCGTTTCTTGGGAATATGATTATTTAGATTAGTACTGACATTGTATGGAAATGAAATGGATAAGGCAGGGTGAGGATCATCAATTCTTGTAAGTATATTGTCGGAGTTAATCACATTGCAGTAACGGTTAAAAACAACTAGATCCAGCAACTTATTGTCTGTATTTACAACCAAATTATACTGTTCTAGGCCAGTTAGGTTTAAAAAATTAGTTAGCACATTTACATAACTATCAGGTCGAGCATTTCCCAGCACAAAGTCAGTATAATTAGTTATATTAAAATCACCAAGAATGAGAGCATAGGCACCCAATAAAAAATCCAAGGAGGATAAAAATTCAAAGAGGTTACGATATTCCTGAATTTTTAGGGTTGGCGGTATATAGAGTAACAAAACATATAAGCTTTTCCTATCAGAAAATTTAATTTTAACGCCTACAACATCAATCAACCTAGACACGTTTGCATTCACCAGGTGCAGATCAAGCGGTTCACACAGAAGTCGGTCGCTTACAGCAAGCATAACCCCACCCCCACGACTCCGACCCACAGCCGCAAAATCCCTGTCAGAACGAAATAAATTATAATTATTGGGACACACCTCAGCATCATAGACCGTAGAGTCTAGCCAAGTTTCGGTCAGAGCAACAATATCATATTCAAAGTAAGTTAAGCTGTTATATATCTCTGTAGTAAAACTTTTAATACTGCGAGTATTTTGATAATAAACACACATGCAATTGTCGCTCGACCCACCCGCTATCTCCGCAGACGCGCGAAGCGTCGGCTCAGACGACGAGACGGGAGGGACTGATTGCTATTGATCAGCAAGTACGTCCAACCTAAGTCGATCGCAAGCACGCTTGTACGCAGTACAATTCTTTAAATCCCAGGCGGCATGCCCTGCATCGACAGTTCCCGCAAGTTTTTCGTTAAGTTTAACGCAGTTACTACAAGTTAAGTTTTTACGAAAGATGGCCGACAATGAGGTTGTCACAGAAAATCTCTCCTCGAAATTACGCGAAAAACGCGAGGAAAAAAATAAAATAATATGTTTTCATTGTAATAAAAGTACTCTAAATGCAGTGCAGTGCGGGAAATGTGAAAAATGTTTTCACTCGTCCTGTTTAATTCAAGCAGCTACCCAAAAAACGGCACCATGCCGACATGTGCCAGCCTATGCCTGTGATGACTTCTGGGAGACAGAAAAAAGCCTCTACCAGATGATTATCAAACATCTAGAAGAAAAAAACCAAATTCTTATGGAAAACAATGCATTGCTAAAGGAAAATCAAGATATCCTCCGAGAAAAACTGGAAAATGCTGAAATTAAGGTTAGGTTATTATCAAAAATACCGCCAAAACCACAGGAGGTAACAGCAAACGAAGTTAGTTGCGGAAAAAATGATGGCTCTTCGAAACCGACGTCTCATTTACCCGAAAAACATGCCCAGAAAAAAGAAGCTGCTAGAATCATAACCTCAAATATTGTCGAAGAAAATAAAAATGAAACTGAAACAAGGCAGGATGACGATGCCGAAAACGAAGGCATCAATGCTGAAAACGAAGGCATCGATGCCGAAAAAAGCCAATGGACGAAAATTCAATACAAAAATAAAAAGCCGGCCGAAAATAAATTCAAAAATCGGTCCACTAGACGAGAACCCTTGAAGGGAATAAATGAAAATCCCACCAGCCTAAAGACGGCAACGAGGATGGAATTCCTATTTTTGTCTGGACTTGCTGCAGATGTAACGACAAAAGAGATCATGGATTATCTGCAAGAAAATAACTTAAATCGTGGTTGTAACTGCGAGAGAATGAAGACGAAGAATGAGAAGTTTTATAGTTCATTTAGATTAGCTGTCCCACAAAATGAAGTTGACCAATACCTGTGTGCAGACTTATGGCCCAAAGGAGTCATCATAAATTATTTTCAGAATCTTCAGCGCCAAAGCAAGGTAAAAATAAACCTCCAGAGGAAGAGTTGAAAGTTTTGCATATAAATGTACGATCCCTAAGGAAAAAGGTGGATGAAATAGAAGCATATATTATGGATAAGGATATCGACATATTGTGTGTAACAGAACATTGGTTGACAAAGGAAGAAATTGCAACAACTCAGATCCAGGGTTTCACTCTGAGAGGCTGTTCTTTTAGACAACAAGCAACAGGAGGTGGTACTGCTATATTTATTAAAGACACTTTTGATTCTGGTATGGTTGATTTTAAATGTGATTTTAACTGTAATGTTGATAAATGTTTTGAAAGTTGTTCTGTTTATATTAATGATTTTAATTTGTATATTTTAACAGTTTATAGGTCACCCTCGGGATGTATTGACACCTTCTTGGAACTAATAGAGGAAACACTAACTAAAATAGGATTAAACAAAAAAATTATACTGGCAGGCGACTTTAATGTCCATTTTAACAAGTCAGATACAGCCAGCTCTAAGGTATGTGATCTTTTATCAAGTTTTGACTTATCACGAGCGGTTTATGAGCCAACCCGGGGTTTGGCCTGTCTAGACAATGTATTTTTCACATCTACAATGAATATCTATGATGTAGATGTGGTAGAGTTGGGGGTCTCTGATCATAAGGGACAGATAGTTAAGTTCTACCTCGAAACAACAGGGCGTCTAAAGCATAATAAAAAAGTTTGTAGACCCATTACTCAAATGGGCTTATTTCAATTTCATAACAAAATTGCTGACTGTTGTTGGAAATTTATAGACTCTCCGAATCTAAATGCTGATGAAAAGGTCAGTATATTCAATAGCATTTTGGAAGACATTTACCATTCTTCATTCCCGGAGAGAAAATACAGTGTTCGACCAGGCTCTGTAAGAACTGTCTCATGGTTCAATGAAGAATTACGAGGCATGAGAGAACAGTTAATGTTGCTCAGGGATCTGAGCAGGCAGTATGGCTGGACAAATGAGTATAATAGATATAAAAAATTATATAAAAATAAAATAAAAGAGGCTAAAATTCAAGCTAATAATAATCTAATATATAGTTCTAATAACCCAGCAAAAAGCGTGTGGCAAATTATCAACGGTCAGAGAGGTAAGACCCAGGATATTACTGAGACTAACATATCAGCAAATGATTTCAATAATTATTTCTCGGGCATAGCAGAAAATATAGTGAGGAATATCCCGGTTGCGGACAGGGACCCTGCGGCTGGCTTGGGCCTCAATGCTGATGATCATAATAATGAGCAGTTTAACTTTGTAGAAGTCTCCTTTAATGAAATTCGTGATGTCATAGACAGCTTGAAAAATAAACCTAGCCGAGATATATTTGGCCTTAATGTAAAAGTAATAAAAACCATAAAAAATATAATATTAATTCCTTTAACTAAACTTATCAATCACTGCTTCCGGGAAAATATATTTCCACAAATATTAAAAAAAGCCCTAATAACACCTATTTTTAAAAAAGGTGATCCCAATTTACCTGAGAATTATAGACCTATATCACTATTGCCAGTCATTAGTAAAATTCTTGAAAAATGCATGGCCTTGGGGATAATAAAATTTTTTGAAAATAATGAGCTATTTACAAGCTGTCAGTTTGGATTCCGAAAGGGGAAAAACACTGTTATGGGGATTTTGGATCTTGTCTCTCGGATTACGGAGGCTTTTCATCATAAAAAGTATAGTACCGTTTTGTTCTGCGACCTTAGTAAGGCCTTCGACTGCGTGGACCATGGGATTCTTCTAAGTAAACTGCAGGCGTACAATTTTAGTCCCAGTAGCTTGAATTTGCTGGGTTCTTATCTCAGCAACAGGCAACAGACGGTGAGGGTTGAAGGGGTGGCATCGGCGGAGAGGTGTGTCAACATTGGGGTTCCGCAGGGATCCGTTTTAGGACCCATACTGTTTTTAATATATATCAATGACCTACCTGCGAGCAACCCCACGGCGCAATTTACCCTTTTTGCCGATGACACAACAATCTTTACCACTGATGATACCCTGAATGCCTCGAGAGAGATTTCCGTGGCTGCGCAGGCGGAGGCTGAGCTATGGTTTCGCTCGAACAGACTTCTTCTGAACAATGAGAAAACTAAAAGAATGGTATTTACGATGCGCACTCTGGAGGACACTACCGATACCTCAGGGGCTAGATTCCTGGGCGTGACTTTAGATGAGAGGCTACAATGGGACATGCACATTGAAGGAGTGGCTGGCAGGCTATCGAAGGGTGTATTTGTGATAAGAAATCTTTCAGCCTGTGTCTCCCGACAGATTTTGAGAACTGCATATTTCGCTGTATTCCATTCGCACCTTTCATATGCTGTGTTAGTTTGGGGTCATTCTGCTGGGGCCCGTAGACTGTTCGGATTGCAGAGGAGAGTGGTGAGAATAATGGCTAATCTCGGCTATAGAGATGATTGTAAAGGAGCATTCGCCTCCATGGAAATACTTACCTTGCCCTCGTTATACATATTAGAGAACCTACACTGAAAAAAGTCCAGGCAAAGATTTGCCTACAATTTTGTAGGACCCATTTTTCTCACAAATTGTCATATTGTCATCTACAACTGTAAGTATAATTACATGTCGGTGTTTTGTTCATACTTTACAAATTTGTAACAAAGATTTGTAGGGGTGGGTTGTTACCTCCGGTTACAGAATATTCTACATTGCTGTAGAATATACTTTATCAGTAACTTTGGACGTGGAATATACAAGTTGTAGAATCTAGTTGATATTTTTGCAAAGTATTTAACAGCAAAATGTAACTTTCTCTTCAACATTCCACCATGTAGAATACTTTGCAAATTGTTTGATTTTGTCCTACAGCACTTTGGGATAAAAAAAAGCCGTGTTGCGCACTTAACATTATTTTCTGGATATTGCCACATAATAAAATAACGTTAGCTATTTAAACTACATAAAATTATAATGGCCATTGAATTTTAGATAACAAATATATATTTATGCGATGCTTATTATTTTTCTCTATCGAACAAAACAGAAAATATAAGAAACGTACCCCTTTTCCCTTCTATTCCTACATCAATATAATCGCTAAGATATGATCTGACAATGGTGCAAGGAAAACCGCTCGTTGCGTCCGATGCTTTGTCGTAATTAGCCGAAACTATGGATTCGGTCGGAATCACTCAGCCCCATTTCTGCCTTTTCATCTTCCGTCTGCCGGTGTTTAAAAGACTAAAAGTGGTGCAATCCTTTTATTTTTGTAATAAATAATGTGTGAAACTACGGCAGAATTGTTGGAATCTTGGGGCTTCCCCCAACTGATTGAGATATTCAAAGGTAAGAAATTTAACTTAATATATCAAATAAAAGTAATGTAACGTAATAAATAATAATACAATCTTCTTGTGGTCGCCGTCTTTGTACGTTTCTTAATTTGCAATATGGCGGAACATCTTTACATGGAATTATGCAGAGAAATTAAATTATAATAAGCAAAATCTAAGAAATGAAGTGCAATTATATTATTACAGCATTTATGTTCAGAAATTAAGCGTGAAAGTAAATTAAACTAAGAGGGAACCAACTTTAATTGTTCTTAATTAATAGGTAATGTTAATTTTTAAGTTTTTGGGGCAACTTTTCGGTCACATTTTGACGCATGACTGTTATTAAATAACCTAAAAACGTTTTTATAATGTGTTTCGCCAATGTTATATTAATAATTTATTAAAAATCGGTCAAGTACAAGCTATACCTATTTGCACAATTAGTGTTCTGTGCCATCAGCCTCCCAATTAACCTGAGTAAACCTCGGCCGCCCGATCTCCGCGCTACATGCTGCCGACGGACGGCACCAACGCCGTATCACATCGCGTATGTGCGGAGCTGATTGGGCCAAATTAAAAATTTTGGAAAACGTTAAGGACAAAAATTGTTTCTTACATCGCGATTCATATTTTTTGTTAATAGACTTTTTCTCTAAAACCAATGGTTCAACAGTTATAAGAAAATAAACAATTAAATTGCTTATAACAATTGATCGCGCTAGAATTTTTCAATCTTGGCAATTTTCGCTCAATCTATACCCAATTATCAATGTTCATGATTTTTTTCAGATTTTTCTAAGTAATCCCTCTGGTGATAAGGGTGGGGGACAGCAATTTTTAACCATTTTTACCGAAAAATGTTTTAAAAAATATCATAAAAATACATCATATACATATGTCGTTGAATTCGTGCTTCAATATGCTTTCATTTAACACCCTACACGATGCCTTTAAAAAAATGGTAATTATTCGGATTAATGGAACCACCGAATTTTTTGATGAAATTTTGCACAGACCCTAATTTTGGGTCGTAGAACACGAATCCGAAGTCAGTTTTTGGCGGTCTCGTATGGTTTTTCAAAAAAAAAAAATTTTAACTTTTAGGTTACCTTTTTTTTATAGATTCCTTTAAGTTTCGACACTTTCACTTAAACCTATCTGTAAACTTATAATTTTTATTTTTTTTTCGTCACACAAAACACCACATTTAGGCAAAAATAGCTAAGAGAATTGCTTTTTCCTATAGAAAATTCCATTTTAATTCGCTACTAGCCGCCATTATTTTCCCATCTGTCAACAACATTCTTTTGTCCGGTGTTGCCAGGTTTACTCATTTTTCATGAAAAAGTTGTAAATTAAGAATAATAAAAAAGCTAACCATAACAAACTAAAGTTACTATTCTGTCCAACTTAGTCAACAACAGTTTTTAATTTTAACCTACATCTGACCCAAGCAAAATCCTATTGATCAGTAATCCAACACCTGCATGCTAATGCATGCAAACAAATCTGAACAAACCCAAGCAACCCTGAGCAAAAAGGTGGTCAGGTTTGCTCAGTTTTCATATATCGATGAAAACTGAGCAAACCTGACCACCTTTTTGCTCAGGTTTTCTTGGGTGTATACACCTAAAAAGGTGGTCAGGTTTGCTCAGTTTTCATCGATATGACCGGAAACCATTAAATTTTGTGGGAAAAACTATTTGTAAATTTGACAACAGCGCGTCTTTCCATCAGAAATTTCTAGTATGTGTTTATCGGGCTGCGTGTTTATTTTCTTTTAGTTTTTTGATATTTTCTCTGTTTTTTAATGTGTTTTTACATAAATTTCCCTAAATATGGTTCAGAAAAATAGTGTGTAATGACTTGTATAGATGTGTATAAGTAAAAGTGCCGAAATTTAAAGAAATTCATTGAAAAAGCTAACCTAAAAGTTACTTTTTTTTGGAAAAACCATACGAGACCGCCAAAAACTGACTTCGGATTCGTGTTCTACGACCCAAAATTAGGATCTGTGCAAAATTTCATCAAAAAATTCGGTGGTTCCATTAATCCCAATAATTACCAAAAAAATTTCCTTTGCCCAATTTCCTCCCCGAAATCAACCTCCAGAATCATAATTTTACTTTTTATACTTCACGTCTATAATTAAGTCACCACACTCTATCCCTGTGCTAAATTTCAAATTTTTACGTAGAATAGTTTCAGAGGAAATCGCCTGTGACGGACGGACACCGAAGTGATTCCATAAGTGTTCCGTTTTATGGAACACTAAAAAGAAATAAAATAAACTAAATGCTCCTGACCACTCTAATTTAGAGAAGCTGGAGCATGCTTTAATGTGCTCATAGATTTCCTTTACATGACTTACTTACTTACCTTAATTTTATTTAGTTTAATTGTATATTTAATTTAATTTGTCCGCATAATTTCACCTTAATAGATAAATTAATATTTACCGTATTTTGCACCTCTGGACTGATGCTATTATTTTTTAAGGACAATTAAGTCAGTTTATTTATTATTTATATTAGTGTCTTTGTTATCAGTGTTTGTGTATTTAGTTGCATAAAAACCTTATTAGTCACATTGAAACTACAAAGTCGTTGTTGAAGCATTAAGTAGGAAGTAGTGGCTCTACTTCCTACCTTGACAGTTGGCTTCATGTAAAAATATTTAATCTGAACGTTTTATTTTCCATATTAAATTTTGTTTATAATTCGCTAAATATATGTAGATTTTCTAGGAAGGTTTCCTTCCTATGTCAAATTTAGGGTGCTGGTGATTTATATCGATTTAAAAAATTAAATATACCTAATTTAATTTCCAAAAACATTTGGATAGCTAAGGCTTTTACGTTAATATAAAGGCACAGGGTGGGCAACTTAAATTTTTTTCGTGGCTATCCAAATTGGAACAGGTTATTATTTATAAAATTAGGTGAGCTTACATACAATATTTGCTTTAAATCGGAAATTAGGGTAAAGTTAATGAGAAATAATATAAACTTCACAGAAAATGACATTGACGATGAGGCTATGAAGCACCTTAACATGGAAATGCTCAAAGAAATTATACCAAAAATCGGGCCTCGAGTAAAATTTTGGGCTAAACTAAAGGTGTATCAAAATATTGAAAATATGCCAATTGAATTTGAAAGTGACGGACATGTAAGTATATTTTTGTTAGTATCATTTATTCTGGTTACCCTTTTTCACCTTTTTATCTGATGTTCTATTGCAGGACCAAGGTTAGGTATTTTTCGCAAATATTTCATTTATTTTTTTAGTTGGTATGTTCTGTTTTTTTTATATATAAAAGTAATAAAATTAAATATACTTTAGCAAAATTATTTTATTGTGAACCCTCGTGTGAACCAATAACCGAAAAAAGCTTAAATTTTTTGCAAATGGCTTAATTTATTACAATAACACCAAATTCTCTACAGCTTGTAGAACAGATACTCAACAGTAATTAAACTGAAATCCTAAAATTAAAAAACTCTTAATTGTAAGTAAAAAGATTGATTTTCTCCTTTACAGAAAATGACAATAAGTATTTCAACTCTGGAACTCACCATTTGTCAGCATGATTTTTATAAGACAGGGGCAAAATTTGAATGATAACTGTTTTTAACACAGTTCATTCATCTCGTATTTTTAACATAAATTTGTAATTAGAAAAATATTGTATTTAATTTTTTTAAAGTTTTGTATTTGCTATAGTAATGATATAGCAAAATAAATTAAATTATTTAAACATATTTATTTTTAGACACCCCAAATAGCTAGCGAGCCAATTTTAAAAAAAACTACAGATCCTAGTAACGAGGCTAGTTCTAGTACCGAGTCGGTATCGACAAATGAAAGTCTTCATGAACCAATTTTAATAGAAAATGTTACTGGACAATATAAAGTAGGAGATTTGGTGGCTATGCCATACAGCTTAAAGGCAACTGTAGGGCTATCGTATGCTGTTGCTCCAGCTGGGGTAGATTCTGACTCGGTAAGATATTTAAATTTCACATTTATTCTACTTCAGTAATTATTAACAAGAGTAAACAAGTAAATGGATCATCTAAGTACAATGATTTAATCCATTTTCTTGTAAGGTCAACACCTATCTGAAAAATTGTCCCATCATGTGACCAGTGCCGGCTTATGAAATTTCAAAGTTGTATATCTCTGTTCCTACTTACAGGACCCGTACCAAATTTAGGGGTTTTATTAGTGAGCCCCCGGGGAATGGTTTGGTAAAGACAAAAAAACATTTTGTAATTTTCAAAAAAAAGTTGAGTTTTTTTTAGCCCCCCTGGGAAAAACAATGAACACGTTTAGGTATTTTATTTATTATATTTTCTAATCAAATTTTACATCATTTTGTCGACAATTTTTAAATTTTAAGAGAACAAATTATGTTAGTAGAAAGTTATAGTCGTTTGAATTTTTTTAAACCTAAAATATTATTTAAAAAAAAAAAATTCAAATGACTATAACTTTCTACTAACACATTTTGTTCTCTTAGAATTCGAAAATTGTCGATAAAATGATGTAAAATTTGTTTAGAAAAAATAATGAATAAAATACCTAAACGCGTTCATTGTTTTTCGCAGGGGGGGGGCTAAAAAAAATTCAACTTTTTTTCGCAAACAACAAAATGTTTTTTTTCTTTACCACAACATTCCCAGGGGGCTCACTATTAAAACCCCTAAATTTGGTACGGGTCCTGTAAGTAGGAACAGAGCTATACAACTTTGAAATTTCATAAGCCGGCACTGCATGTGACAAGTAGATGTCAGACGCCGAAAGATTTTGTGTTCGCCTCAAACTTTTAAGCATTTTCAAAATTCAGCATATACCTGCCAATTCTGCACATTTTGTCACGAATACAGCAATCAGTGCTCAGCTTTAGCTCTTACTATCCTTGGGCGACTGACATTTTTTGTCACACGATTGTACCATACTTTACATAACAAGCAGGTAACTAACAACTAAAGTACTGCTGCTGATGTGCCTTACTCTCTTACTTTTACGATTTTTTAAAAATCTTAATTGCATTATAAACTTTTTTCAGACCGTCAAGACATTAATTTACGGTACTGACGAGGGCCGATTAATTGCAGCTAGTTATACAGCTGGTGGAGAGTTTTTGAGACATAGACTGGTGCCCCTTATTATAAGGCATGAATTAAAAAACAACCCAAAGAAAAGGTAAATAAAGTTGTTGAATTTAGATAATTTTTCCAAATATATATATATATATATATATATATATATATATATATATATATATATATATATATATATATATATATATATATATATATATATATATATATATATATATATATATATATATATATATATATAAATAAATAAATATTAGGTATTTAATGTCTTAAAGGTACTACAATTCCTATTGACTTTTTGATAGCATTTCATCGGAACGATTTAGAAAATTGGCTCAAGAAATTTATGATATGTTTCCCCATGAAGATCCTGAAGTTTATTATATGCCATACGTATCTGAAAATGGCGAACCCAAGGCCGCTAGTGGCAAACTCTATCACCACTATATACAGGTACGCAAGCAATACAGGAATTTGGGTTTGCTTAAGACTAAACCGAAGAGACAAGAAGACCAGGTCCCAGGTATTATTTTGTTACTTGCATTATGCCTTATAATGTCTATCAAGCAATACAAACATTTAATGAACATTTTTAGATATTGCAGAAGCAGATGATCAAGTTATGTGGCTAAGAAATAATGTCGAGCCGTTTACCAAAGTACAGAACTTGTGGGAAAGTACACATGTTAAACGGCATCAGTTACTAAAAACGAGTGAAATGACGATTCACTATTATTTTAAGATGTTTCCGTGTCTTAAACATCCATTAGGATACACTTTGGTAAGTTTTTTTTTATGAAGTTTCAATGTGACTAACAAGCACAGTTGGAATATGATGCCTGCGAATCGCATTTGCGCTGTATTGATATCTCGGAAACAGTTTAATTAACTTAATATATGAGGTTTGTTTGGTTGGTTTGCCACGCTTCTAAGTCACACAATACATTTGGGTACTCTGATTATTCTGTTCTGTCTACAATTTATTTATAAAAATTATGTTTTCAGCTAATTGAAGATTTTGGCAAATTATATCCTGAATGTGCCGACAACTTATTCAATCAGTGGTCCGAATTTGCAAAAGCAGTTGTTAAAGCCGCAGATATTAAAATCAATGGATTTGTGAAAAAAGAAATTATATCCTACAAAGAAAACTTGGATGCTAACAATTTAAGTGGTGCGTCATTTAAAATATACTCTTAAAAACATAACTTTCCTTAATAACTTGGTAGGATATTTTCAATAATACAGGACTTTCTGCCAAGAGGAAGATGAACTTTTAAAAAGTAGAGGAACATAAAGCTGCGAAAAACATTTTAAATATTTAGAGCAGCAGCATTACGTGACCGCATTAGATAATTTTTAACCTAAATCTCTATGACACCTAATTATTTTTATCTTTTTAGATGTAGATGGGTTGTTTGTTTTAACAATCTTGCCTTTACTATTTACAACTTCAGCACCTGTAAAATCCAGAAAAAGATGGCATCCCAGCAAATTGGAATCAAAAGAGGGATTTATCCTTCATGTTAAGGTAAGCAATAAAAACAAAGACAATAAAAACCACATAATTTTTTTTCAATTTTTTTTTGCGGATTTTCGTTTGAAAAGGGTTTTATCTAGCAGTTACCGCTAATAAATGTTTAAAAAATATTAACATGTACTGTTCACACTAAACCAAATCTGGTCTTGTAACGATGTGTCATCACAAAGGAACATTAAAAAAAAAACATTTTAATAGTCTGTAAGTAGTTATTTATTAAAATTAAAATATATAGAATTAAATAATAAAAATGATAACATACAGTAAAATTCATAATATAAAGTTATCTTTATTTGTAACTTTAACAAGTGGCGATGCTACCAACATCTGATTATTTTAAATCTATTTTCTATGTATTTTGAGTTTGTAAATGTACAACTTGGTAAATAAAAACTATTATTATGTTACTGTTTTACGGCAGTATTGTTTTTTTTAATTTCAATGAGTATAGAATCACTTTTCCGAGCACTGCCACCTATTTTTTCAGGGCTATTGGCTATTTGTTATATAGGAGAAAAAGTCAGTCAGTTGTTGATGTATTTCGAAAATACGGCCAGAGCTAGTCTGGTATATTTTTTCTTATAATACATATGTACTTGTTAATAGAAAATACACGTATTTAAGGTTAACATAGCGCGGTGTTGTGTTTTGCGAAACTGCTATTTTTAATGAAAAAATAACAAATTTTCTCATTTGATGACCTTTTATTGTTATAGAACGCTGCTGATGTAGAGATCCGTTTAGAACAACGTAGACAAAAATACGAGTCGTTGGGGCTTACAGCTCAGCCGCTGCCAATATGGGTGGGTGAATTAGAAAATATTGAGGCCAGTTACGTTAATGTCAATGATATATTATATAAAATTGAAAGTCCCTTAAAGTGTGTCGATGTAACTTTTAAAATAATTTTTGCTCTTGAAGCGGAATATCCACCAGAGACTAAATTACCTTGGCTCTTATTGCAGAGAGGAATTTATCAAATAAAAGAGCATGATAAATCATATATTTCATTATCAACTGTATTAAGCGACATAAAAAAACAAATGCAGTAATTTTAATTTGTTGCCGACTTGTAAAATTCAACATTAAAGTGCGTATTTCAGACCGACAATTTTATTGTTAATCATGTTATGTTATATTTGTTTAGAAAACTTTTTAAATCCAAAGGGTTTAATTTACCATTTAAAATATGATCACAATTTACAGGATCATGATAAATATGTATGTACTATTCCAAACTGTTTTAGATCCTTTTTTGCTCTAAATTCTTTTAGGAAACATTTAAAAATTCACGATGGTCCTGAAAGTAATGCCGACAGTAAGGTACAAAATGTTAATTCACAACAAACTGTTATTGATAGCAGTGATAATAGTTTGGATTTTAAACCCATAAATTGCATTGAAGCTAAAAACTTGGATATCGAACGCGCTAATGAGAATTTAGGGGAACTAATTCAGTCACTACAGACTTCCATAAGTAAACATGACACGAACGTAGCTGCATTTGTTTCAAAATTATATAATAACCCCCTTGTTCCGAGAAAAATGGTGCATGATATTATTGTTAACCTAAATTCTTTACTTTTTAATAAGGATTCTGTATTACTCACACTTAAGCAATTGCTCTTGAGAGCCCTAGTAAATCTTAAAGAAGACGAAACTAACATTATTAAATATTGTTTTGACATTTTAGAAAAGTCATTTTCTCAGTTTTCTACAGAATTCAAATGTTTTGCTTATTTTACAAATTCAGGCTATTTTATACCAGCAAAAGAATGTATAATTGGACAACAGTTAATCAGCAAAACCGTTAATGGTACAGTAGTGATAGAACCAAAAAATGTTTGTTGTCAAATTGTTCCTTTAAGAACAGTATTTAAAATACTTTTTGAAATTCCCGGGTTTTTAAAGACGACGAAGGAGTACTACGATAAAGTTTCATCACAGAAGCTTGTTTTTAAAAATTTTGTGCAAGGAACATTGTGGAAAAATAAAATTAAGAATTTTGAAGGAAAACTAGTATTTCCTCTTTTTCTCTTTTTTGATGACTATGAAACAGGGAATGCTCTTGGATCCCATTCAGGAAAGAATAAGCTTGGAGCTGTTTACGTGTCAATACCATCGGTTCCTCCTGAGTGGATGTCTTCACTCAAAAACATATTTTTATTTTCCCTATTTTATTCCCATGATAGAGTAAAATTCGGGAATAAAGCAGTCTTTAAAGAAATTATAAATGAACTTACATTTTTAGAAAAAGAGGGTATAAAAATTAATATTGATAACACTGAAACGACAATTTATTTTAAGTTAGGGCTCATAATTGGTGATAATTTAGGACTTCATAGTATATTAGGCTTGACAGAAAGTTTTGCTGCCAATTTTAGGTGTCGCTTTTGTAAGATGAATAAAATTGATTCATATACGTTGTGTAAGGAAAATGTAACTTTACTAAGAAATAAAGACAATTACAATGCTGATTTGCTTTTAAACAATATTTCGCAGACTGGCATTAAAGAGGACTGTGTATGGCACAGTCTACCAGATTTTCACATTACAACAAATTATGCAGTTGATGTCATGCACGATCTTTTTGAAGGTGTATGTAATTATGATATATTAGGTATACTGAATCATTTAATTTACAACAAGTTATTTTCTTTGGAAACACTAAACTGTCGACTAAAAAATTTTAATTATGGTGAGTTGGAAAAATCCAACAAGCCCCCGTTAATTTCACCAGATTCTTTACGGAACAAAATACGCATGTCTGCAAGTGAAATGTTATGTTTTACAAGGTATTTAGGATTAATTATAGGAGATTATATACCCAGAGATTTGCCCATTTGGGATCTTTGGATTAAATTAAGACAAATAATTGATATTGTTACTGCGCCATCATTACATTTCGCTGAATACAAACATTTAAAGGTTTTAATTGAAGAACACAATATTCTTTATGTAAAATATTTTCAAGTTCTAAAACCAAAACATCATCATCTCTTACACTATCCAAATGTTCTTAGACAGTCAGGGCCATTGGTTCATTTCTGGTCAATGAGATATGAGCAAAAGCACAGAGAAAGCAAAATGACCTCAAATGTATCTTGTAATTTCAAAAACATCCTTTTAACACTGACAAGAAAATCACAGTTACGTTTATGTCATGAATTTTCAAGTGGTTGTATTAAAAAAGAAAACACTTTTAGTAGGGTTCATGATATTCAGCCAGATATTTACGAATTTTATTTTTCCAATTTTCTCATTAATGATTTAAAAATGGTTGAGTGGATCGACATAAAAGGTACAATTTATAAGTCACAGATGGTTCTTTCTTTATTATTTAAAGACTTTCCAGAATTTGGAATAATTGAGAAAATAATTGTACATAAAAATAAAAATACATATTTTTTATGTAAAATACTAGAGGTAATGTGTTTTGATAGGCATGTTTACGCGTTTGAAGTGGAAAATCCAACTAACAGCACAAAAATTTTAACAGTTAGTTACGACAGGTTACATAATTTTATGCCGTGTATGTTAAATAAACTGTCAGATAAATATTTTGTTTCCCTGAGGTATGCACTTTAATACGAATAATTTAATTACATAAGTGTACGAATAATTTTTTTTACACTTGTCACTTTTTCGCATATTTTTGAAGTTTTAAGAAAATTTTCTTTATTTTTCGAAAGCTTAAGTCAAGCAGGTGTTAGGTTAAGTTGTTGTAAACGAAGGAGAATTGCCTTCATATAATTTTCTGTTCCCCATAAACCCTGGTTTGCTTTGAGAGTAATAATCAGCTAATATCCCTGCTATTTTGTTTTTTTAATTATTATTGCGGAGCTAATTGCCATAAAGAATACCAAATGATATGGGTTAGATACATTAAAAACTATTAATAAAAAAATTAAAATTTTATTTTGTACTGGTTGCGCCCCAAAAATTCAATAGAAGAATCAGAATATTGCGGGGCAAATTTTAAAAGAAAGTAACAATAGAATTTTAATATTTTTTTCCTGACTATGACGTATTTTTGTGTCTGTCCCGGAAAGTCGTTGGCTTATTTTGTAACAAATATTGAGCAACGGGAATGGTAAAAAAAATAGTAGAGAAGGAAGTTGACTACTCTAAACAATAAAGATGATTCATTCACAAGACAGGGTCATTTAAAATATTGTTTTCTTCTTTTTGAAGCAGAACATTTTAAAACGACTAGATCTATGTATGGAGAAAGGACTACCGTGGTTAGTAGTGTGCTTGTAATCCCCTCCATGTAGGGCTGATTGGGTTCAAAATGTTCAATTTAAAATATAAGTTATTTTGAATGACCATGTATAAGTATCTTGCTAATTTTTGACATACATGTTTTTTTTGTATTTATATTTAATAAGTTTATATTTTTCTTATGTTACCTAATTAAAGAAAAATAAACACTAAAAATGAAATTTTTGTTTTAGTAACATTTCGTATGCCTTATAGCTTTACAAAAAAGTTTACACTTTCACAGGTTGGATGCCTCAGTTCCACCAATTAAGTCTTGTGTTTGAATGGCTCTGTACTGCTTGTAATTTACGAAAGTATAAAAACCATTAAACAGAATTACATTTTGCCATTAAGACGGTACGAGTAAGTATTTTAATTCTTAAATAATTGCAAAAACTTAATGAAAACCAATATATATATATATATATATATATATATATATATATATATATATATATATATATATATTTCTTTACAAAAAAATGGCGGGCGCGTCATAAAGAAAAACTAGAACACTGGTGTAATAATTACTACAATCTTGTGGAACTATGTATTACAATTTACGAAAGCTGATACAGCAATGTTGTAAGGCTAGGTTAAATAAAGTATGAGACCATCATATAATCTGTCACTGTACGGCCTATAAAATGTCGGACTAGTCGTAGCATAATTTTTAAAAATTGTGGTTCTACCTGCATAATTTGTTGCTACAGATTCTCCAAAAAGTAAAACCAGGTCTTACAATTTAACAGGAGATTACCTCACAAATTGCAAAGTAACCTTACAATTTATCGCTTCAGTGGTTTGATATTGTAGGAAGAGGCCTTACAATTACGTCTGGCTATTGCTTTAAATTTTAAATTTTAGTTTTACAAGCGTCGATTGTCATTATTACAAAAAATGATAACTTGTTAGTTTTATTGTAAAAACTTTTACTTCTTAAACATAACACTTACCAACAGCAGTTTCTCAAATGATATCCTACAATTTGCTAATACTTATCTTACAATCAAACAAGTCGTGCAATAACAATTTTGTGCTATCTAGTTATACTTCTTGTTACCGTCCCTATATGTCCCTTTTTTTGTAGAGCCAAATCCTACAATTTTAGTATTTAACCGTACAAATTTTTTTGCGTGTACGCTTTATAAAAAATAATAGTCTACAAACGCATGAAGAAATTCATGAGTATAACACGCGAAATAAGGCCAACTTAATACCGCATTGCTGGCGACTAAGAAGGTGTCAAGACGGACCAGGGTTCTGGGCCATAAAATTTTATAATGTGTTACCACACGAAATAAGGAACCTACCTTTAAAGTTATTTGATAAGAAAATCAAGGAAATCTTAATTCAAAATTCTTTTTACTCCTTTGAAGAGTTCTTAAAGCTTAAATTCTAACTGTAGTATTAATGGAGAACTGCTGCATTGTAGTAATGGGTATTTTACTGTATATTTTGACGTGTGTAAGCTTTTATGTGTGTAGCATGAATAAAGTATTATTATTATTATTATTATTATTATAAGTTATTGGAAGTGCACTGATGAACATTATGATTTTGACCACACCGTGGACATGAAACAGAATTTTTACAATTATTAGAAGAGTGATGAAATTCATTACAGTTAAAACACCGAACAACATCGATGGCATCAAATACTCTACAAAAATCCAAATCAACGAATATGTTACCAAAAACCAGGGCACTTTCAAAAGTACTTCTATCAACCTGCAGTGTAGCTTGAAAAATATTTGGATTTTTTTTCGTGGGCCAGACTTTAATTAAAGATACAGAAGAAAAGTCAGTAAATATACCTTGATTGCACTTTTTAATGAGTTCAAGCAGTTTCACATTGTTATATTCCCTGGTTAGGCCAACAATACGAATCCTTGGATTAACGCCTCGAACTTCGACCACCTCATATCCATCGGACATCCTCTGCTGTACAGCCTCTTTTAATTTACGATTGTCATCAGCAGACCTACACCCCAACAATAAGCCTCCATCTTTGATTGATTTTAATCTAGCTAGTTGAATGTTTGAATCGGCTGGACAAACTTTTTCCATCATATCCGCCTTGGTTTTAGAACACTCCTGATGAGATTTAGGTCTGACTATCACCGCCGGTTGAGTCTTATTACGGACCATATTAGCATAGTTAGGCTTGCGCAGAGCATCATGAGAGACAGATGACTGTCTCAGAGTAACAGACTGCAACTTTGCATTTATGTCCAAAGTCGCCGTAAAAATACCTTACATACTCTAATACAATTACCGTTGATGGTGAAATAGAAATCCGAGTTCGTGCTCCGAAAATCTTGCGTACTTGAGTAGGTAATATTTTGGTTTAATAGTTTAGGCGTGGGCAACGATAAATTCTTCTTACCTTTGTGTATCTCCAGTAACTAGAAATAACGTTTTCTCTGGCTGTTTCGTCAATTTTTTCACTGCACTTTAGGCCGCTCTCTGATTTGTCGGTGCGGTAGCTGTATACGGATTTTACTGCTTTACCGAAAGCTTATCGATGTCGCCTTCATCTCCTCACTTGTCGGTTACTTTCGGTAGAATCTTGCAGAAACGGTTGTGCCATCGCGAGATTATGTCGTCGTCAGAAGTAGATACTATAGCGTGTTACATTTATTCGCGTTTGCTTAAAAAAAAGAAAGAAGCACTGGCGACATCCCTACATTGCCAGGAATATTAAGACTATTTGTTACGGCCCAACAGCCCACCCAAACAAGATTATGCGAAATTTCAAGCGATGTATAAGATGTCAAAACAACATTTAAACTCCAATAACGTGTGTCATAAGAAAGGTACAAAGTCCAAAGTATAAAGCTTCATGTACACTTGACTGTACATGAAATTTATCTATTAGGTATTTAATTCAGTAAAGGTAAACTTTTTTCAGAGTTCTTACTACCGGAAGTTCATTCATTGCATTGGCTTTATATTTTGCAAGAGGTGATAGCACTATATCCGTCATAATAGCTGAAACGACTGAAGTACTCTGGATGACACTACAAACAGAATCCATGGCAATTCCATCCACAGAAAAATAGAAAGACATATCAAATCGTTTCTATGAACATTGGAATAGCCCTAATTGCTTGGGGGCCATCGATGGCAAATACATACGAATTCAAAAATTGACAAACTCAGGATCAACAAACTATAATTATAAGAATTATCATTCAATCACCTTATTGGCAGTAGGTGCTGCCGATGGCTTATTTACTATGATTGACATAGGCTGTGCTGGACGAAATAGCGATGGCGGAGTTTTTTAAGCTTCGGCTTTGAGCCACTGGTTGGACAGAGACGGCCTTAATATACCTACATCGTCTCTTTTACCCCATGGTGGCACACAACAAGAAGTGCCTTATTTTTTGTAGCCGACAATGCTTTTCCTTTGAAACGCAATTTAATGTGACCATATCCGATGACAGGAATAACCAATATTAAAAGAATTTACAATTACAGACACTCCAGAGCACGTAAGACTATCGAGTGTAGATTTGGGATGATGACTCTAAAGTTTCAAGTGCTGTTAACTCCAATTCGTTGTTTGACTTACGCGACAGTGAACAATATAGTAAAATTTCTTTGTGTTCTGCATAATTTTATGTGACTACGAGATGGAGTACCTTATTCTGCCACAGACTCTGGGGGTATTCAGAATCGTTCATTCAACTTTGAACGCGATGTGATTCACATAAATCCAAGATCATCTGGAGTAACAGTTCGAAAATATTTAACTAACTAATTTGTTTTACAAAAACCATCGCTTCCCTGGCAGTATAGTCATTGTGTTTAATTTCAAAAATAATTATTATAAACAGTACATACCTGTCAATTTTGTCTTATTTGCAATTTCAGTCCATGCTCTCTCCATCAGGTCCTCTCTAGAGTATTCTGCCAAGTTATAATAATTATATAACAATGGATACTTTTCAATTTCTGAGACCAACATCACATGAATGCCATGCGTTGCCATTTTGCGAGACACCACGCTGATCCCGCTCGACAAATCCTGCGCCTCTACTCCTTGTTTGTACCGAGACGCGCTATACCGATCCCTTCTCGCTCCGCACCCGCGCATACCGCGCAACCTAGGGAGGACTCATTGAAATATAGGCTCTCGGTAAAGAATCTGTTCCGAATCGTTATAGAGCGTAACCAGTAAAACGATACTGCACCGGGATTCTGTGCACTGTAGAATTCCATATACCTATCGAGACGAGACGACATCACTGATATTCTGTGTACCTATTTCGATACCACTTTCTTCTTGCCCCGAATTATGTGTACCGGCTACCATGGAACCTGCCAATTCAGCACTTTCCCAGGCCTGCGATTCTCCGAAGAGTGTCAAGTCAACATAATATTCTAAAAAGACAATTATTACATTTTACATATTCATTCTCTGTTGTAATCTCGTCTTGAACAGACATATTTACCAAAATTGTATTTTAACGTAAATAAAATTTGTTTTAAAAAGATATTTCGGTGTCGAAGTTATTTAAGTGGCGCAGTCGGTAGGATTAGTGCGGTGGTTAAATTACCGAATCATTGGGACATTTAAATCACTTGGTGGCTTCAACCCCTTTGGCGCTGATCCTGAAATAACCTCAAACGACCGGCACCGAATACACAGGGACTGACAGAGGATCGGAGAAGGGAAGGAGATACCAAAGACGAAGACTTCGTTCAAAGTAAGTGCCTTTTCCTTTTCGCCCCTTTCCAAACCCTTCGATTAGGACTTTGGTAGGGATAGTTATAGGGCAGTGTATAGCACACAATTCTTTTCGCAGTCTATTGAAGACAAGTAGGTTAGAATCAATTCAAAACAAAATAGATTTCATTTCTCGCAGAGAAAGTGACAGAAAAAAAGTGTTTTGCTTAGTGACAGAAAAAGTATTGTTTTAAACAGATATCTTGTAAATTATTCTGTTAAATTTACTTGATTTAATTTAGCACATAACAATGGCAACTAGTGAAACAACTGCCACTGTTAAAGCAGTAAATTGGGATCTTTTTAGATCTAAAATGGAAAATATTAAATCCTATAACGGAGATAGTAATAGTTTAAATAGATTTATAAAAAGATGCGATGACCTTGTCAACAATTATAAAACTTTTAATGACAGTGATCTAAATCAGCACGTTTTTGAATGCATTCAAGAAAAATTATGCGACAAAGCAGAATATATGGTTGGCCGACGTGTTGAATTAGATGATTGGGATAAATTAAAAGCTGCGCTTTTACAATGTTTTTCTGATAGACGTGATGTAGATTGTTTAGTCCAAGAGCTCACACGAACCAGACCAAATAAAAATGAAAATTTAATTGATTTCGGAAGTAGAGTGCAAATTTTAAGAAGTAACGTTTTCCAGCGTATTAGCAATGATTTAACTTTATCAGATATTCAAAAAACTTGTCAAATAAATCACTACGAAAAAACGGCATTAAATACTTTTATTGCGGGTTGTAGTGGTACACTCAGAAACAATATGTATCTTAAAAGACCATCCTCATTAAAAGACGCTATGGCTTATGTAACTGAATATGAAAATTTTGAAAAACTTTACGGCAATAACCATGAAAATAAACAACCTCAAAAATACAATACACACATATTTAGGCCGAATAACATTCAAAATCCACCAAATTCTACTTCGAATCAATTTTTGCAAAATTTACAAGTTCAACAACCACATTATTCACAAAATTACACAAATTCCCAATTTGGTCAAAGACCTGCCTGGACTAATCGACCAATAAATGTACAGCCAAGACAAATACAAACCCGGAAATTCCCTACCAACAGACAAGTGTTTGGACCTCCACAAAACGTGTTTAGACCAAAGCAAACCCCTAACCAGCAACTCCCAAAACCAACTCCGATGTCAACAACCTCGAGAAATCCAACTGTTGCTACAAACCGAAACTGGAACCAAAATTTACAAAGATCGAACTTCCAAAATTTTTCTAATCAACAAAATCAGAGACCGCATTTCGTGTTCGAGGAACTTTACTCAAACGAGTACGAACGAAACGAAGAGCAAAATATTGTTACTGATACTTATTATAATGATGAACATCCTTTTTACAATGGAAATGAAAATTTCGAAAATAATATCGATCAATCGGAAATTTATATAAATCAAAGTTCGTGTGAAATTGAACCGGAAGAATCCGAAAATTTTCAGTCAGGACATGAGCCCCGAAAATCAGCAACCCTAATAGAAATTAACATCTCTTCTAATAATGCTCTGCCGTATGTTGAAATAAAAAACCCAAAAATTAAATTACTTATTGATACCGGTAGTTCGCGGTCAATACTAAATCCGTCTATTGCCGAAAAATTTTACCCAAATTGTATTTATAAATCAGATAATATTATTAAAACGGCTGTGGGATGTCAAACTACCCAATTTCAGGCATCAGTACCAGCATTCTCCGAATTTGGTACGAAAGAAGAAATAAATTTTATCTTATTTGATTTCCACGATTATTTTGACGGCGTTCTAGGACTTTCTGATTTAATAAAAATTAATTTAAATATTGATCTTATTAACAAAAAACTAATAGGGAAAAACATGCAAATACCTTTTAAACACAGACAACCGACAGATGTATATTTTTCATTTTCGGTAGGCCCGTATGAAAAAATTGTAAAAAATATTCCTGTTACTATTTATGAGGGAGAAATCTTAACAAAACCAGGCAAAATTAATAACCTATTTATACCTCAAATTTTGACAGCATCAAAAAATGGTTTTGCACCAATAGAAGTACAAAATCATAGCGAAAAAACTATTTCGGTAACTTTATCTGAACCTATACCTGTAGAACCTTTTGAATCAAATTTGTATGAGGTATATACTATGGAAAATTTTAGCGAAAATAACAGAAATTGGTCAAATAAAAATAGTTGTGAAATAGAAAACTTGATTCGCACCGAACACATGAACGCGGAAGAAAAAAGAGCCATAGTTAAACTTAGTAAAGAATTTTCAGATATTTTCCTAAAACCCGGTGACAAATTAAGTTTCACATCCAAAATAAAACACACAATACGGACTACTGACGAAATTCCTATTCATACCAAATCTTATCGATACCCGTATGCCTTAAAAGACGAAGTGCAAAGACAAATTAACGAAATGTTAGATAAGCAAATAATTCGTCCATCTTGTAGTCCATGGTCCGCACCTATTTGGATTGTCCCGAAAAAGTCAGACGCGTCGGGAAAACAAAAATGGCGTGTAGTTTGCGATTTCAGAAAAATCAATGATAAAACTATTTCAGATCGTTACCCGATTCCCAATATTAGCGATATATTGGATCGATTGGGTAGAGCCCAATATTTCACTACGCTAGACTTAGCTAGCGGCTTTCATCAGATAGAAATGGACGAAAATTCGATCGAAAAGACCGCCTTTACAGTCGACAATGGGCACTATGAATACCTAAGAATGCCCTTCGGGTTAAAAAACGCACCCTCTACCTTCCAAAGGGTAATGGATGAAGTCCTTAAGGACCTCCAAAATAAGATTTGTATGGTATTTATGGACGATATAATTATCTTTAGTGTCGGGTTACAAGAACATATTCAAAATATAAAAGCGGTATTTTCAAAATTAAAAGAGGCAAATCTCAAAATTCAATTGTATAAGTGCGAGTTTTTACGAAAAGAAGTAGAATTTTTAGGCCATGTAATAACGCCAGAAGGCATTAAACCAAATAGTCGAAAAATTGAAGCAATAAAAAAATTTCCGATCCCAAAAACACAAAGGGAAATAAAATCTTTTCTAGGATTATAAGGGTATTACCGACGTTTTATCAAAAACTTTGCTAAACTAACCAAACCATTAACTCAGTGTTTAAAAAAGAACGAAAAGATCGAACATACAAAAGAATTTCTAGACTGCATAAATACATGCAAAAACGTTTTAATTTCTGAACCCGTGTTGGCTTATCCCGATTTTGAAAAACCATTTGACGTTACTACTGACGCTTCGATGTATGCAATTAGCGGAATTTTATCTCAAAATGGTCACCCGATATGCTACGCGTCTAGGACTTTAAATCCTGCAGAAATTAACTATTCAACTATCGAGAAAGAATTACTTGCCATCGTGTGGAGTTGCAAGTATTTTAGACCTTATTTATTCGGTCGAAAATTCACGATCTTTTCTGACCATAAACCCTTACAGTGGCTTTTTTCATTAACAGAACCAAATTCGCGGCTTGTCAGATGGCGACTCAAACTCGAAGAATTCGATTACACCATTCAATATAAAAAAGGAAAAAACAATCAAGCAGCTGACGCTTTGTCAAGGTACCCCACAAATATTGACTTAAATGCGGTAGAAACACGATCAACGCACAATAACCCCGGAGACATTGACCTTACTATTGAAAATTATTTAAACAATCCAGACGACCTCCCCGACATCGACGACGCGATCATTGAAGAAGTACTAGAAGTCCCACCTGAAAGAAACCGAATAAATAAATTTCGAATATTCAAGTTGCACCCCCAAGTACCTCCCAAAATAAAAACGTCACAGATGACTCGCAAACAGTACATACTTCCTTAGAAGAACCGATTCTTGATATACCGATTTCAGAAAAATCTCTCAATACTTTTAAAAATCAATTAATACTAACAGAGGGCGACACGGATAAAATTCAATGCACATCTGACAAAATATTTGAAAATACGCGTTTATTAGTAACCGTATCAAGTCGGAATCCAACACCTCATCTTATTCAAATTTTAAAGGAATTTATCGACCCAAGGAAAACTTACGCAATTTATTTTAGAAACCCCAATTTAACTCGAAATTTTGTCGTTACCCTTCAAAATCTCTTTAAAAACTCCTCTTACAAATTTATTCATTGTACAAAATTTTTGCAAGATATTGTAACTTCAAATGACCAAAAAGAAAAATTGGAATTATATCATACCACAAAAACTTGCCATCGCGGTATAAATGAAATGAAAACGGCCCTTGGTGCAAAATATTATTGGCCGAAAATGTCAGTAGATATAGAAAATCACGTTAATAACTGTGAAATATGCTTAAAAAATAAATATGATAGGAATCCCCCTGTAATAAAATTTAACTTAACACCCACTAGCTCAAGGCCTTTTGAACATATTCATATTGACACATTTAAAATATCGGGTGAGTCTTACTTAACGATAATCGATTCATTTTCTAGATACGGGCAAGCGTATTCCCTAAAAAGTGTAACAGGACCGTCTGTAATAGAAAACCTTCTTAATTTTATATCACATCATGGGTTACCCCAAAAAATTACTGCAGACTCGGGAACAGAGTTTAAAAATAAAGAAATTGAAGATTTCTGCAAAATTTACAAAATAGAGCTACACTATACAACACCAAAAAATAGTAATTCAAACTCCCCCGTAGAAAGGTTTCACTCTACCATTATTGAACACTATCGGTGTTTAAAAGACGAAAAAACTAATTTTACCCCTGATCAGTTAATCAAACGAGCAATTTTAGGCTACAACAATTCTATACATAGTGTGACAAAATATACACCTTTTGAAACAATTAAGGGACATATTAACAACACGGACCCATTTGACATTAATGATCAGATAATTGTATCCAATTACGTACAAAATCACAAAGAAACGGCTAAAGAACTTTATAGCAAAATTCAAAAAAGAAATGCGGAAGTAAAAGAAAAAATAATTTCCAAAATAAACGAAAATCGTTCAGAACCCCCTGATTTTAATAAGGAAGACGTAGCGTATGTAAAAACGAAATTTAGGAGTAAAGACCTTCCAAAATTTAAAAAATCAGAAATTAAGGGCCAAAGTAAAATTAAAATAATAACTCCAAAAGGAACATATCATAAAAGTTCAGCTAGAAAACCAAGAGTTAAACAAAAGTCCTCTTTACAGGTAAGAAATGAAGCTGATATTCCTACTACTTCCGGTTCTTCAAATTCTTCCGGTCAACAGTGACCTAAACGACATACAAATAACAACTATTAAAAATCCTATCCTACCTATCCAACTCGGTATGACAAAAATAATTTATACTAAGCACACATTTTTACATTATATAGATTTAGACACAATAATAACTCAATTAGAAAACCTCGAAAAATATTTTTCCAATATAAAAAATAATTTTAACATATCGGAAAAGCCTAATAATCCAATATCATACCAGGGATTGTTAGAAAGTATTCTTTTACGCACGGAGTTTCTTATTCAAACAACTCAAGAAAAACTTGAAAACTTACACCCACACATACGCAATAAAAGGGGATTGGTAAATTTAGTTGGAAAAGCAAATAAATGGCTTTTCGGAACTCTAGATGCAGACGATGGAGAACGTTATGACAAAGCAATCTTTGACTTACGTCAAAGTCAGAAAAATACAAATAATGAACTTAATTTACAAATATCCTTATCGAAAAATTTAATTGAAAATTATAATAAAACAATATTAACACTTAACTCAAATCAAAAAGAACTGAAACGTAGCTTAAGTATTTTTCAGTTAACAATACAAAATTATGTAAACAATATAAACAGCTATATAAGCTTCCAAGGTATCTTATCTCAAATAAATCTCGATTGTCAAAATTTAATAACTTTTATTGACAATTTAGAAGACGCCATAATGTTTGCTAAATTAAACACCTTGCATAATTCAATAATATCTAGCTCTGAATTACAACAAATGATTAATTACTTGAAAACAATATATAGTGAAAATCAAGTTCCGAATTTTAACAACATTTTGTCCTATTATCAAATTTTTGGTACCCAAGTAAGCTTTTCAAGAACCAAATTAATATTCGCTATACATGTACCTATAATTAAGCCCGAAACCTTTACCTTTTTCCATTTATATCCTGTTATCCAAAAAGGAAAAGTCTTTATCCCCAAATACCCCTATTTGGCACGAAACCACAACGAAGTCCAGTTCGAAGAAACTACCTGTCCATCTTTGGAAGAAACCTACTACTGTATGGAAAAGTTCCACCCACCAGACAGCTGCACTCTCCAAATAATGGAAAGCGCCTCCACCAGTGATTGCCACATCCTTGAAATAAGAAGCGAACAGTCCATAATCGAACAAGTTACACCGGAAGAAATACTTGTCCTACCCTCACCGAAAGAAAGAATTTTCTCTCAGTGTAAATCAGACCAATATTTGGAAATCGACCTTCCTACGTTAATCAAGATTCCGAATTCCTGTAACATCCAAGCAGGAAATAAGAAATTTGTCCATGACGTAACTCTGCAAGAAGGAAAACCACTAATATTACCGACTGTCGAAATTGCCAAAATAAAAGCCATTCAACTATATCAGACACCGAATTACACCAATATAAATTTTGAAGAAATGTACCGTCTCAAAGACCTAGCCAATCAGTTATCACCGATAAAAGAAAAAAATGAACCAATCCACAGTTTAATATTTGGCAGCACCTTAACCTTTTTTCTACTGGTTTTAGTACTTTGGGTACTAATAAAGAAGAGGCAAATATTCATCAAGTATGTTAGAAGAAATTCCGCCAAATTAAGAAAAGTTGAAGAAATCGATACCTCTCAAAATCGCTCCTCTATTTTGACAGCTTAAGGAGGGAGGAATTATGTGTACCGGCTACCATGGAACCTGCCAATTCAGCACTTTCCCAGGCCTGCGATTCTCCGAAGAGTGTCAAGTCAACATAATTTTCTAAAAAGACAATTATTACATTTTACATATTCATTCTCTGTTGTAATCTCGTCTTGAACAGACATATTTACCAAAATTGTATTTTAACGTAAATAAAATTTGTTTTAAAAAGATATTTCGGTGTCGAAGTTATTTAAGTCCCGCCTTAACGGAAAAGGCGATACGTCAAGACGTGTTGATTAACAAGAGAACGCATTTCTCGTAATACAACGAAAGAGGATAGATAATAAGGATTTTTAATTATTTGACATTTGACTTTTAATATGTTTTGAGGTTTTTAAGCTCTATGTTTTGGAGTTTAAAAAATTATTTATTTAAAAATGAGGGCCACTCCGAGTCATTGGGAAGCTTTCTTGGAAATCGCAGAGAGAAATGAAATGCTAATAACAAATGAATTTAATGGAATTCAGGGAAAGTCTCTTGGCAATACCTTATGGAAGTCAGTGAGTGTTAAATTGAATGGCTTAGGGTTTGGAGGAAAAAGAGTAAATGAGTGGAGGAGGGTAAGAAAAGTAATATAAATAAATTTTGCAATTGGTAAGGACCAAGCTGTATGTTGAGTTACAAGTATGCTTTATCAATAGGAAGAAAATTACAGTAGGATGGGTTTCAAAGGGAAAAGGGAAGCCCCCAAAGGAAGGGTTTTCTTCAAGCATAAGGCATGATGTTTGAAAAATGCAAAATTCCCATGAATTTTTATTTGTTTTGAATATTGGTGCATATTTTTTAGGCTGTAACAGACTGGAAATAAAAAGTAAAAGCTAAGGCTGCCAAAATTAAAAGCTCCTTGTCACAAACAGGAGGTGGAAGTTCAGACTCAGTCCCATTAACTGCATTAGAATAAAGGCTTCTAAGTTTGATGGGAACAAAAAGTTTTGAAAGTAATGTGGGTGTTCAGGAGCTGGGACAAGTTAACGTAAGTAGTATCGAATATAATTTATGGTATAGCCGTATTGGCAAAATAGTCATTTATATACTAGAAAGGTCAATCCTTCAAAAAATATGATAATTTTACAAATATTTACTCTTGGGAGTCTGGCAAACCATTATTATTTTTTTTTGGGGACTCTGTTTCTGAATCGAAGTGAAATTAAATCTCATGAGAACTAATTTCGACATTTTAAGAATTAAGCCACTGACTGGCGTCATCTGCTTTTTTAAAAATATCCCAACTTGAAAAACACCATTACTAAATTTTACTGTTTATATTATTACAGAGATCCACCCCCGAGACTTCTGTGCCCCAGATGGTGAATGAAGTTGAGATAGACCGTGCATCACCAGACCAAAGCCAATGTTCTAAAAATGTTTTGGGGGACAGACGTATTGTACCTGATCATGATTATTTATTAAGCGAGCTGGGAAGGAAAAGAAAAACTATAGATGAAAGTAATGAAAATGATTGTGGCACCATGTCATGTCAAAAGCCAAAGAGACTGAAGATTACTGCAATTCCAAGAAAATTTAGTTGAAATGACTTCTGAATCCCTCCAAATTTTACAAAATATTGATGGCAATATATCCAGGGTTGCAGACTCTTTCCAATAGGTAGTGCGCATCCTTAAGATTGCAGTTGCACCCTCTAATATAGATTGAAATTTGTGAGTAGATTTCTCAATATTTACTTTTTGTGATACTTAGATACTCATAGAATGTTTTTTTTTTAATATTTATGTTTAGTTTTCTAAGAGCCTTATTCATTAAGTTTTATACGAGACTGTACTTTAAAGGCTGTTTTTACTATTGATAATCACCTGTACCTGTATTAATTAGTAATCTGTTTTAAGAATATATAGTTCTTTTTTAATGAGTTAATAAGGGTAACAGATATTTTTTCGGAAATTTATGTTTATTTATTATATTTGCTTAGAACTATGTTTTTGTCATTAGAAATTAAGTATTAATAAAATGAATGTTATTTATTTGGTGTTTTTTTCAATAAAGTTGCATTATAATAGAACCTCATAAAGCAATCACTGCTGTAGTTTAAGTACAAAGTAAGAAATTAAGAATTTTTGGTCCGCTACAAAGAAAAAACTTTGTTTTTTTTTTGTAATATTGTCATTGATCAAAAATCCCTTTTTTCCAAATTTTATTATATTTTTCAATAGATCAATTTGAAGAACTGCCATTGCCTCCCAATAATTTCATTTTAATTAAATCTTTAATTTGCAATAGAAAAAAACATTTTCCTTCAAAATCATCATTTAGACTATTTTGCTAAACTACACAAATTTTGGATTTTATATAAAGATATAAATAGCAAAATTTAAAACTAATATTTCCTTATCTTCTACTGGCATATAAATAATAATTAGAAATACAATATTAGGATAGAAAACATTATAAGTTATAACTCCCAAATAAGCCGTGGAATATTTACAGAAAAAAAGTATAAAAAAATATAAAAATTCCCAAAGAATGGTATTAAAATAATAGAGACCAAATACCCATCTTCGCTCCAGAACAAATCACAAAGTGGGGGATGACTAGATCAATTAGTGGAGTGAAATGTAAGTTTATTCTGAAAATATCCCATAAACTATTTGGGATGCGTACAGACAAATTTAACTCTAAACAAGAAACATTAATTAGTGAAATATGTTTGTACAATATTTCTTCTTGCTATCTGTCCTTCCCTCATTATATTTCTATCTAAATTTTCATTAACATTTAAATCTTGGGGTTCAGGAGGTTCAACATCAAAATCTATCTCTAAATGGCCATTAACACATACATATATTGCGTAAAATGGTACATGCATTTACAATGTTTCCAGCCATTTCTGGACTATACCTCAAAACTCGTTCCTATAAAATATATCTAAATCTGCCTTTAAGTACACCATTACAATTTTCGATACAATTTCTTCCTCTAATATCGCTCATTAGGTGCAATAATGGCACATCTCAAAAAATACTCAAATTGAGATTTTCCATTCATGTTACGTGGCTAACTGAGTTCTACTCGAAACAAAACCGGTACAAATATATTTTACGAAAAAGTCACTAGATGTCGCTAGTGCCACTGTTGACTTTCGCGGTTTTTTTGGCAGGCACGCTTGCACTACCGGCACAATAATTTAGTGCGTCAGTAGCCACCAATCAGTGAACACGTCAGGCTGGTGCAATAGTGGCATTTTGAAGATAGGACGGTAAGTTTTTTCTGGTTCTCTAATTATAGTGTAACAATAATGGCACATCATAAGATGTGACATTATTGCCCGTTAATAGAATCATTCAAATAGTGATCTTTATAGAACATTATAAGTTGAGTCATTAATTCATTATTGCTTGTTTTATTCTTGATCTTTTAAATTTCTGCCGATCTTGACTTTAAAAATTAACACAATGGTACATTTCTTTGTGTAATATTTCACGATATGCCAGTATCATTTTTTAGAAGTTTTCCTTTGTTGTGGGATATGACTATACTGTTCTAATTAACTTTAGAAAATGAAGTAGAACTGCTCTATAATGAAGTGTGATTTTTCCAAATACTGCCTAGGTGATTAATATTCCATTCCGAAAATCCTAAAATGGTCATTTTTTAGAAGATTATAGCGGTTCATCAAAACAATAAGCGATACAGGATAATAATATACCAATCATAAAATTAAAATTATTGGGGTGCTTGAGAACTTATTAAATTTGATAAATAAAAACGAAAATAGGACACGCAGTACTTATAATGGCTTGGCCGATTTTTATCAATAAAAGAATTTTGATAAAACGCATTCCGCAACATCAGCATTCTTTGTTTCAGGTTATATAATTATTTCGAAGAATAATTCGAAGAAGACATTAAACTAAGTCATGGAGTTCCAAAATAGTAAATCGAGAAGCGAGAAAATGTTACAGATGTTAGGAATCAGACTGAAGGACGATGAGAATGGAAATTAAAATGGGATTGAGAACGAGATTAGTGATACAACCGAAAATATGGGGACGATATTGGATGATTTTGACCAGCTTATGGAAATTGATAATCTAGAAGCACAAGTTATTCACCACAAAAGGACTACAAACTTTGAAGAACACAAACCACTATTTTTAGGCAATTCGCAAATAGCTCAGAGTCAGGAGTGCCCAAAAAATTATCAAATACAAGAAGAACTGCTTTCCAGACAAGAAACTGAAAAAGAATCAAATTCAGAACACAGCCCTTTCTCTGATGATTCTGTCGCCGATCCCAACTACGAGAGTGAGACTTCTACAACTTCAAGCGATGAACAAAGGTAGGTGGTAGAGGATCTTTTCCTCGACCGAGGAGGTACCACCCCGCGCAGCCACTTAAAGAGCTGGTGAAATCTTAGCGGATGTTTCCAGCCCTGGGTGCGTGAGTAGGTTTTTTCTTTACCTTTCCTCTTCAGACTGTCATTCTTTCTCTTCTCTTTTGTGTTCCTTCTTTCTTCTAACTATCCACCTCTTCAAAAAAAAAACAAATATGAAAATGATGATGGCGCTTCCAGGGGTAAAAAATTCCGGAGGTAAACTACCCCTCCATTCGGATCTCCGGGCGAGGGGTGCTCATGGGGGCCCACCATCGAAGAATTCCAAGAGCATAATAACATTTGCCAACATCTGCGGGCTTAATTCCAATTTGGACTCTGTCCACCACTATCTCCAATCATGCAAACCCCACATCCTTTTTCTGACCGAAACCCAAATCAGCTCCAAATCCTCAACCAATCATCTCCTGTTTCCAGGCTATGAACTTCTGTCATCTTTTCGTCTTCATGGTGGGGTATGTGCCTACGTTCGCAGCAGTCTTTCTTGCACCAGAATCCCGAAACTGGAATCAGGCCAACCCGATATTCTCTGGCTAAAACTCACCCTTAAATCCTGTACTAAATTTATCTGTTGCATCTATCGTTCCCCATCAGACAAATCCTACAATGAGTTCTTTGACTATCTCTCGGCAAAAATCGACCATCTCATCTCCGAATTTCCCTCCGCTGAAGTTATCGTCCTAGGCGACTTCAACGTCCATAGCAAGGAATGGTTGGGATCCACAAAAACTGACCCACAAGGCAGAGCAGCAGAAAACTTCGCAATCAGCAACTCGCTCACCAATTTGATCAGAGAACCAACATACTTTTCCCGCGTTTCTACCCATAATGCAAATCCACTAGATCTTTTCCTCACCACCCATCCTGAGCCTTACTTAACATCTGTATGCGCTCCCCTTGGTCGTTCAGATCATGGCCTCATTACCGTCTCTTGTCCCATACATCCCGAGTTCGCTGAAATCATGCCAGAACGCACGATCTGGCACTACAATTCTGCCGACTGGGATGGTCTTCGAAACTTCTTCTCTGCTTTCCCTTGGAACCCTGTCTGTTTTCCACTCCCGATCCCTCCGAAATTTGCTCTCACATCACAGACATTATTCAAGTAGGTATTGAAGGCTTCATTCCACATACTCGCAAGAAACCGAAACTCCATCATCAAAAGCCATGGTTCTCCAAGGCCTGTGACAAAGCCCAGGCTCACAAAAGGTATCTTCAAAATCCTACACCCGAAAATCGTCAAATTTTCACCGAGGCCAGAAATCAATAGAACCAAACTATCTTAGAGTCCAAAAATGCTTTTAGCAACCGCATACAAGATAGAGTGCTTTCCTGTCCCAACGGCGGCAAATCTTTCTGGTCGCTTGCCAGAAACATTAGTCAGAACTTCTGTAGAAGCACTTTTCCTCCCCTGACCTCTGACAACGAAGTTATCTCCACCTCTAAAGGGAATGCAGAACTATTCGCCAAACAATTCGCTGCTAATTCCACCCTGATCCCTCCCCCCAATCTCGCTCTTCCAACCGCTAAGTCTGTACCCCACAGAATGCCCGATATAATACTTAAGGTCAAACAAGTTCAAAAAATTCTTCTATCCCTTGACACCAAAAAGTCCTCTGGTCTGGATGGCATACCAGCAGTTGTTCTAAAACATTGCGCTCCAGAACTTGCACCCATCTTAACTCGTCTTTTCCAGATCTCTTATGACAAGGGTATCTTCCCAGATAGCTGGAAGACTGCTCGTGTGCAGCCTGTCCCGAAGAAAGGTTCCAAGTCCCTTCCATCCAATTATAGACCTATCTCCCTTCTCTCCATTGTCAGCAAAGTTATGGAAAAGTAATCAACTTGCAAATTCTAAAATATCTAGAAAGACACAAAATTACCCATGATAGACAGTACGGATTTCGTCATCAAAGATCCACAGCTGATCTTCTTAGCTTTGTCACACATAACTGGAACAAGTCTCTTGAATTTCATGGCGAATCTCAGATTGTTGCTCTCGATATTTCCAAGGCCTTTGACCAAGTATGGCATGCCGCACTCCTCAACACACTACCTTCTTACGGTCTTCCTACCAAAGTATGTACCTGGATCGGCAGCTTCCTCTCTAATCGGCGCATATCTGTTGTGGTTGACGGTCACTGATCTAACTTCCATCCTATCAATGCTGGTGTCCCCCAAGGTTCAGTCCTGGCACCAACCCTATTTCTCCTTCACATTAATGACCTACTCTCTTCAACTACCAATCCCATCCACAGTTATGCTGACGATAGTACTCTTCACTCCAATATTCATTTTTCCAGACAGGTTTCGAACCAGGAGTTGGATGATAGACGCAGATCTATGTACCTATCCCTTTCCCAAGATCTTCAATTAATCTTAGACTGGGGTGCCAAGAACCTTGTTCAGTTCAACGCCTCCAAATCCCAGTCTTGCTCCCTATCGCGCAAAAAATCTGGCAACGCTTACCCCATCCACATGAATGGCCAAACCCTACAAAACAACGAAACATTCGATCTCGTTGGTGTCGCTTTCGAACACGATCTCAGCTGGCACAAACACATTACTTCGGTAGCCACATCGGCAGCTAAAAAGCTTGGTTTTCTCTTTCGAGCCAGAAAATACTACTCCCCTTCCAACTTATACACTCTCTATGTTTCCCAAATAAGACCTAACCTAGAGTACTGCTCCCACATCTGGGGAGCGGCATCACCTTCGATACTTAAGATCCTTGATTCTATCCAAAAGCGAGCCATTCGACTTATCAATGACCCAGCCCTCACGAGAAAACTCCCTTCTCTCGCTCATCGCCGCGCTGTAGGGGATTTATCCCTTTTCTACCGCTACTTCCACGGATTTTGCTCTGAAGAACTAGCCGGTATTATTCCCCCCTTGAATGTCCCTAACAGAACAACAAGAGGCGCGTTACGTATGCATCCCTTTACTGTCCAGCTACAAAAGCGTAGAACAGACCACTTCCCTCGCACATTCATACCTAGGGTCTCCAGATTATGGAACAAATTGCCTGCAGATGTTTTCCCTTCCCGTCCCAACCTCCAATCCTTCAAATCCCGTGTCAATAGACTACATTTCCCTTCTCTTCAGATACCCACGGTACGTCAGTACTTAGGCTTGAAGTCTACGTGTGATGTCTTAGATATATAAAAAAAAAACAACATCGACTCTGCTGGAACAAGATGTAGTCTTAATCTGTAACAGTATGCCCAACTGTCAACTTTGTTCAAATAATGGTATTTAAAATATTTTCCAAATTCCAAAGTATCGCTGCCACTGCTACAGTATGCTATAAATTGGTGCATCATCGCAGAAAATGCTACAATGTCACGCTTCTGTAATATGGTACGCAGCATTTTATAGATAATAATAACCCAATCAAAACTAGAAGATAAATACTGTTTTCATGAATCAAAAAAAAATTACTTGCTTACTTTTTTTCCTTCGTGACAACTTTATCCAAGTTTCTCCTCCATGCCTGATCAACATGCCAGGTACAAAAGAGTCTGTAAAAAATATTTAATATTAAGTGTAATTTAAAAATCGTAAATTTACCAATATTTACTATCTATATTTATAATAATATATATATATATATATATATATATATATATATATATATATATATATATATATATATATATATATGGCAATGGCAACAGGAGTAGACACAAATAAACTCGTCGAAAACTCCGAGCAATACCAGGCGCTACTCAACAACAGACTACAAGACCAGGCAGAAAGCACAGAGCTCATGGAAACTATCCTAAGCTGTGCCAAAGAAATAGCTGGTCCAAGAAAACATAATCAGCACAAGAAGCTATCTGATGAAACTAGGACGCTGCTAAGACAACGAAGGGAAATGAAGGCCACAACCAACGTGCAAAGAATAGATTACACTGAGCTGTGCAAGACAATAAGAAAGAAGATTGTAGAAGACATCAAAAATTACAACGAAAAACTAGTAGAAACTGCAATCGAAAACAGAAAAAGCTACAAGACCGCTAAGAAATCCCTCCTCATAGGCAACAAGTAGTGGCACTAACAAATAACAACGCCAGAGTCACAAATAGAGAAGAGATAATAAACCTAGTAACCAAATTCTATAGTGAACTATACAAGGCCCCGGAGACAATACAGGAACAGGTAACGACACCACGAATAAATGACGACACCCCAGAAGTTCTCGTGGAAGAAGTAGAGAAGGCGCTTAATAGCATGAGAAATGGTAAAGCAGCAGGCAATGATGGTGTGATGGCCGAATTAATCAAATACGCAGGTAAACCAACATGGAAAATCCTAGCAAAAATCTACACTAACTGCCTAAGATCAAGACATATACCACAAAGTTGGAATAGCGCCAATATAATTCTAATCCACAAGAAAGGCAGTAAAGAAGACATAAGAAACTATCGACCAATCAGTCTTCTACCAATTATATACAAGGTATTCACAAAGATCATAAATACCAGAATACAGAATACGCTAGATGCTGCACAACCACGGGAACAAGCTGGCTTTAGAAGTGGCTTCAGCACAATCGACCACATACATACATTAAGGGAGGTCATCAGTCGAACAAAAGAATATGAAATACCACTGGCACTAGCCTTCATAGACTTCGAGAAGGCGTTCGACTCGATATATCCCAAGGCTATAATAGAAGCCCTAAGTAGTCAGGGTGTCGACAAACCGTACATAGAAACTCTGGCAAACATATACAAAGAAGCCAAAGCCAGAGTCATGATATACGAAGGATCTCCGGAGTACGTCAAGGAGACGCAATATCTCCAAAGCTCTTCACGGCAACACTTGAAGAAATCTTCCGTCAGTTGGACTGGGACAACAAAGGTCTATGCATAGACGGAGAACACCTCAACCACCTAAGATTCGCTGATGACATTGTACTAATCGCCAAGAACCCTGATGAACTTCAACAGCAAATTGACGAACTAAATACAGCATGCAATAAAGTAGGCCTGAAGATGAACCTAGCCAAAACAAAGATAATGTACAATGAACTGGTAGACAAACAAGACATACAAGTAAACAACACCACACTGGAAATAGTAGAAGAATACATATACCTGGGTCAACTAATACACATCTCGGGATCTCTACTACCAGAAATCAAAAGAAGAATAAAGCTAGCATGGAGAGCACTCGGTAGAAACTCCATCATATTCAAATCTAGAATGCCACTCTACCTAAAGAAGCGAACGTTTGATCAATGTATACTACCAGTCATGACATACGGATGTGAAACATGGATACTAAAAACAGACATAACAAGAAAACTCCAGGTAGTACAAAGGGCTATGGAACGATGCATGCTAGGAATAACTAGGAGGGACCGCAAGAGAATAGAGTGGATAAGACAGAAAACCCAGGTAATAGATGTCGTCCACAGAATCAAGTCCCTAAAATGGCAATGGGCAGGACACTTGGCGAGAAGAACTAACAATAGATGGACCACAAGAATTACACAATGGTACCCCAGAGGCGTGAAAAGACCAAGAAGACGCCTAAATTTGAGATGGGACCATGATATAAAGAAATTATCAGGATTAACCTGGGCCCGCATAGCCAACAATAGACAACAATGGACCGAAATGAAAAATCAATATGTAAGTGAGGACACCATAATTGGAAATGGTTGAAACAGCTGAAAATGACGATGATGATTATATATATATATATATATATATATATATATATATATATATATATATATATATATATATATATATATATATATATATATATATATATATATATACATATATATATAAGGCAATATTTGTCCGGAAATGTTCTCCCACTTCTAGATGTGGTTAAAATTTGTCATGGGAGTTAAGGTTACAACCCTAAAGTGGAGAAAACTCGAAAATTGGCAAATTTTCAATCCTAAAACGAGTTAGAGAATAGATAATTCTGTAAAATATTTTTTGACACGATGGTGAACGTTCTTTTCCCTCAGCCAGTTATATTATATAATTTAACAAATAAATATGTTTCAATCCATAAACGAGTTATAGAATAAATAATTCCGTAAAATATTTCTTGACACGATGGTGAACGTTCATTTCCCTCAGCCAGTTATACATAATATATAATTTAACTAATATGTAGGTGTACCTCAATTCTGCTGACTCCATTATTTTTAAAGATATATATATATATATATATATATATATATATATATATATATATATATATATACATATATATATATATATATATATATATATATATATATATATATATATATATATATATATATATATATATAGTTAAGTATGTTTGGAATTATCTGGAGAACTACTGTTTCGTCTTCCTCGGTGTCTAAGTTGTTAAAAGACACCACATCGACTCATCAGAGGCCTTACAGTAGCATGAGCATTTCTGCTCCCATATAATTCCACAGTTCTTGCCTATAAAAGACAACCTGAAAGTTTTGAAAGGTAGAAGTTCTTGAGATTGCTCTCTGAGAAATATCATAGGGATCCTTATCGGATCTCCCATGGTAGCTTGGATGTGGGAGTCTCGCGACCTCGCGACCATATATATATATATATATATATATATATATATATATATATATATATATATATATATAGGGTGTTATGAAAATCACTGCATATATTGGAATGGGTGACTCCTGGGGTAGTCTACAGATATACCCAATACTTTTTTTTACTTAAATCGAACATTTTAAAAATTTTCAAAAATACCCTAAAACCAGTCTATATTCGCCGCACCTGGATAGCGAGCACATGGTCCGTCATAGCGCTTGACAGAAAATTACGCGGGAAAAACTTAAAACAATTGAATTTGTTGTAACGTTGCCAGACATATAAATCTTTAAGAGAATTTATTTTCTGTTTTTAAGTCGTGTTTATAGTCGCGGCAACGTCGCATGCGTATGTACGGTCTGATTGTAAAAGTAATCATGTTGATTTTAATGTTTTTATGGTAAAATAATTGCTACAAAGTGTGTTACGTGTTGTGTTGGTGGTTTTAACAACGTTTTGGCCGTAAATTACGACTCAAAAATCATCATTGTTGAGAAAACAGCGTTAAATTCCAACCCAGATTTCCAGCTCAGATAAGGATTCAGAACGTCGGTAGTCGATGATCAACGTGCAGTGTTGCCGGTCGAGGTGTAAAATATGTCCTCAAAAATGTCTCTAACAGAAACGTGTGAAGTTTGTGAAGATAACTTTCAGGTTAATAGTAAATGCGTCAGATGTGCTTTCTGTGATGGGGTTTATCACAATATGTGCGTAAAGGTGAAGGATAATGTATCCAAAAGTATTGCGGATAGCACAAATATTTTGTGGTTTTGCGACACTTGTATTGTTGCTGTGAAGAATAACATAAAAATTTCTACCCAAAATAAATGAATTGGAGAGCAAAACTGAAAATATATTAAAGAGGCTTGATTCATTGCAAGGCAAGCCTGATGAATTTTTTGCTTCTGTGCCGAGGCCAAATAAAGAAAGAAACTATGCAAGTGCTCTGAAAAGGTCGAAAGAGGGTATAGTTGTCGTCAGATCAAGCGGAGAGAATTCATCCGAGCAAGATAGCGTGGATATAAAGGAAGATATCAAGCAAAAATAAACCCTAGCAATATCGGGGTGGGTATAACCAGTATGAAAAACGCCAAAAGTGGAGCTATTGTAATAAAGGTACGAGATCAAAACGAGGCAAAAAAAACTACAAAAGGATATAGAAAAATCAATGGGTGATAATGTTGTCACAAAAATACCTGAGAAAAAATATCCTTGCATAAAAGTTGTTGGGTTTGAAAGAGGTTATGAGGATAAGGAGCTAATTGATGCATTGCGAAGTCAAAATAATGCCATAGTAACAGCAGAGAGCCGTCTCACAGTAAAAGTAACGAAAAAAATGGTCAAGACCTACATGTCTATAATCGAATGTGATCCGGAGACATTCCAGAAAATTATGTTGAGACCTGAAGGTAAACTATTTATTGGTTGTAGAGCATGCAGAGTGTTCGAATATATTGGTGTTCTAAGATGTTACAATTGTTATCGGTATGGACATACATCAAATGACTGTAAAAATCAAAAACTCTGTGGCAAGTGTAACAGTACCTCCCACGAAACAAAAGACTGTGATAAAAGAAATAGATGTACAAATTGCTGTGTTTCAAATAATAATTATGATACAAAGTATGATATAAACCATTCCTCCTTCGATATTAAATGTTCTGTTTATATCAGTATGCTAAATAAAGCGAAACCAAAGATTTGTTATCAGCAATAGCAATCAAGAGAAGACAAACAAAGAAATACCTCAGGGCAGCCATGCAAACTGTATATTTTGCACCAGAATATACAAAGCATTCGAAATAAAACATTACAGATTGAAGCCTTAATAGATGGTCTTGTCAATAAGCCCGCTGTGCTGTGTATCAGCGAACACTGGGTAATGGAACATGAAGGAATGGAATATGTCAAGCTCAGTGACTACAAATTAGTTTCCTTTTTTGCAAGAAGGACGCTCGAGCATGGAGGAGTCTGTATCTACAGTCAAGAGAATCTTAATTTTGAGGAAGAAAACCGTTTAGTGGGGCTCTCTGTAGAGGGAGTGGTAGAATTTGCAGCAGCTGTAGAAAGAAGACAAAAAGTACTGATTGTATGTTTATACAGGCGAAAACTGGGATCCTTCTGTGTTTTTATCGAACAGCTAGAGGAAGTCATGAATTATGTACACTCCAATTTTTTAAATTTTAGGATTGTAATCGCAGGAGACTTTAACATAACTTTATATGATGTAAATAATCAAACCAAAAGTCTTTTAGATTTACTGTACAGTTTTAATATGTTCCCAACTATTTCTGATGCTACACGAGTCACTGAAAGCTCCTCCACTTTAATTGATAATATATTCTGTAATTTAAGTTCTGATTTTGAGGCAGATGGATATGTTTTAAATACAGCACTCTGTGATCATCATGCCCAGGTTCTGTGTGTGAATGGTGTTGATGTCACTCAAGGTACTAAAGGTAAGGAAATTAACTTTTGCTTTAAAAGAATATTTTCCAAAAATAGAAGGTCTCACTTCAAGCTTGAGCTCCAGAACGTAGAGTGGATGTCTGTGTATGAGTGTGACAGTGCGGATGTTGCATATAATGCTTTTCTAAATATTTTTAAAAATAATTTTGATCAAATATTCGTTGTTAAGAAAATAAACACAACAAGAAAGGGTGAATCTTGGATTACTACTGGAATCAAGATTTCTTGCAGAACAAAGAGAATTTTGTATTATAAAAAAAATAGAGGTCAAGTATCTGGTGAATATTTTAATAAGTATTGCAGAATTTTAAAGAATGTCATAAAACAAGCTAAAAAAATGTCAAATCAAATATACTTAAAGAATGCTGAAGACAAAACAAAAGCTACATGGAACTTAGTAAACAAAATAACAAGACCTATTAGTAAGAAAAAACAATATTCGAAAATTTTTCTAATAAGTATGATACGTCAACTGAAATACTAAATAATATCAATAAATATTTTGTCAACGCATGTCTCACTTTTCACACGGACAAAAGTAAAAGTTTTGTTAACAACAGAGTGGAAAACTCAATTTTTTTAAATCCAGTCACATGCTTTGAAGTTGTTAATATCATTAAAAAACTGAAAAATAAAAAGTCTGTTGGTGAAGATGAGGTGCCTGTATCTGTTTTGAAAGAAGTTGCTGAAGAAATATCTGGTCCTCTCTCTCATGATATTAATCTGGCGATTTCGACAGGTGTTTTTCCATTCGTGCTCAAGACTGCATATGTAAAAGCTGTACATAAAAAGGGCGATATAGATGAAGAAAAAAATTACCGACCTATTTCTCTATTGTCAAATATAACCAAAGTCTTTGAAACGGTGATACTATGCAGACTGATGTCGTTTTTTGAGAGCCATTCTGTGATTACTGATAGACAGAATGGTTTTAGAAGGGGCAAATCCACAATAAGGGCAATTTATCAAGCCCTAGAAAAGGTTTTAAATTCACTAAACAATAAGAAACAAACGGTGCTGATGTGTATGGACCTTTCTAAAGCCTTTGATTCTGTCAACCATGTTTTACTCTGTAAAAAACTTGAAATGTATGGAGTGCGTGGTATAGCCTTACATTTAATTGAATCATATTTGAAAGATCGTGTGCAGCAGGTGGTTGAGTGTGGAGAGAATGGTGTCTTATGTAAATCTGAGAAAATTGTTGTTTCCAGGGGGGTTCCCCAGGGATCAATCTTGGGACCTCTTCTGTATGTGGTGTATACGAATGAGCTTCCTGATGTCTCTGGGGAGTACACTGTTTTGTATGCGGATGATACATCTCTCATATTTAGCGAAGAAAATGAAGAAGAAAGAAGTACTTCTTCATAAAATTCATACTGCAATGGATGCCCTTGATGCATATTTTTTAGCCAATGATCTGCTGCTGAATGTGTCAAAAACGCAGACTCTCGCTTTTGGAAACAGAGCAGATAATACCTTTGAACTCTTCTACAATGATGAAGAGCTAAAATCTTTAGAGAGTATGCGTTTTTTAGGTGTGCACATCGATAAAAGATTGGACTGGAGACCCCATATTGAAACTGTAGCCAACAGTATATCAAGATACTGTTTTGCCTTGCGTGTAATAACTGATCATGTTAGTACTGAAGCCGCTATTATTGCTTACCATTCATATATTCAGTCTAGATTGAGATATGGTGTAATATTTTGGGTTGATTCGCCTGACATACACAGAATTATGGTCATGCAAAAGAGGTGTATTCGTAGTATTTTTAAAATGAAACAGCAGGAAAGTTGTAGACCCATTTTTACTGAAAAAAGTATTTTAACAGTAATAGGAATGTATATTTTGGATTCTGTGATATTTGTTTGTGAAAATAGAGATCTTTTTACTGACTGTAACATAAAACATGACTTTGATACTCGTTTTAAAGCAAATTTGGTACCTGCAAAATACAACCTCACGTATCTGCAAAAAAATGTTAAATATTGCATCATAAAAAATTTTAACAGCTTTCCAGATAGAATTAGGAATTTACCAAAGAATAATCTTAAATCTGTTTTAAAGAAATATTTAGTTGGTAAGGCATTTTATAACATCAATGAATTTTTTGGTGATCCCGATAAGGAAAGAATTCAATTTTAAATTTGTAGTAATTATTTTAATTATTTTAAATATGTCTGTTTTTATGTGAGTAAAATTGTTATTTATAAATGTATATTTTAAAAATCTTTGTATAAATGTTATGTAGTGGCAATTTTAATTCTAATGTTGTCAATCCTTCTGACATTTTTCAACGCCCTACGGGTTTTTTGTTTATTGTAATTGTAAACATTGAAAATAAAAATAAATATCTATCTATCTATCTATAAGCGTAATTTAAGACAAAGAAAAAAACCTTTTTCTCAGAAAAAAAAACCTTTTCCTCAGAAAAAAACAAATAAAAAATAGTAAAAAGGCACTGCGAAATCAATCCTTTTTGTAGTAGCCTCAGTTTTAATTAATATTTATGACACCTTTTAGGTTATAAATAAGATAAGCGGTATTCCTACTAGCTTAAATAAACTTTCTGCGAAGAAAAAGTTAAAAATCCAAACGAACAATACTAATTGAGCTCGACTATATAGTACTTTAAAAGTATAAGCAAAATTCTTTCATTACAGCATTTGTAAAAAAAACACATTATGTATTCTGTTTCACGCAGCATGTTCAGAAAGTTGTTATTCGTCCTTCAGTTAAGAAGAAATTATCTTAAACTTACCGATTTTTTTGAAAAGATCCCCATAAATGAGTTTTGCACCCGCAAATGTTACCATAATATGTAAATATTATTAGTGTTTTATTTAATTTAATTTTCAACCGTATTAGGCTAATTTAAGAAACGCTATAATCAAAGCACAAACTATTTTATACGTCGTTGTCTTGAAATAAAGCGCGAAAATTAAGTTTTTCACTTTTATTTCAGGATTAGACTAAAGTTATGAGTTCTACGTGATTAAGCTTAAACTGTAGCACCTTCTTAAGCTTACACGTAAGCTAAATAATAATATCGTTCCAAATATTTTAAAACACGACACTTTTACTTAATTCCCCATTCCTGTCTGGAAGAAGTTTTCCTTCTTCTCCCTTTCTCTCGCTTTTACTGACATCTTCTGTCCCTTTTGGCGTAGTTCGTTTGCGGGCCATGTTGGCAGCACCTCATGGGATAGCCGCATGACGACAAAATATCCAAGGGCAAGGGAACAGGTCCGTAGTAGGGGTTTTAGTTTGTTACATAGCAGAGAATAGGTATGTCGAAAATGTCTTCCATTACTTGCTTCCAAAGAAGCGTGCGTCCGTAGCGTATTGTTCAGAACCAGTTGAAGGATATTTGTTAGGATAATTTTAATAAACACTGGGATCAAAGTACAAACGTATTTTTTATTGTTGATGAACAAAAGTAAAAATTATCAGCTTAAACAAAATACTTTGTTGAACACACTACACTAATTACTTACAACTTTCTTCTCAGGTTAAACAAGAAAACAGTATTGATATCATTAAAGCTTTGGAAACGGGGGTTAGTCCAGGGATGGCTCTAACCTACTTGGATATAAAATTGGGATCCGATTTGAAAATAAAATACAAATATTTATTTACTCACTCTGTGTAATTTGAAAATGCGAAATATGAAAATACTTCGGTAAAAGTAATATAACATACAGGGTGTCTAAAAAGTATTAGCATGGGTAATTATCTTTGTTATTATTAAAGATAGAGACACTAAATTGTAGTTGTGTCTTATTGTTAATAAATCTACTTTTTTAGGTAATTTGACTTTTTCAACCCTCTTGGGGGGTGACGCTAGGGAGTTGAGGTGAAAAATTTTGAATGCAAACCTATGCCGCGTGGTCCCTTCTTTTAAAAGTCTTCAAAAAAGTAACATTTTACCGCAAACCCCGTATTTTAATTCATTTTTAAATGGCAAGCCTATAAAAATTATAAACCGTAAATCGTATAATCGGGCGAGGCATAAGTCGACCGTTAGTCGACCTCTTGTGCCATACAGTACCAGTCTGCTCGCACATTTATTTTTTGTTTTGTGGGGCACTTTTCTTTCTAACTTTTTTCCAACTTTTTGGACTTCTTCATTTGTCGTTTTTTATATTTTTCGTTTTTTGACATCTGCGCAGTAGACCAAAATGCGTACCACGCGCAAACCAAGAGGGCTAGACATGCGCACGAAATTTCAGGGGATGTACTCTGGTGTCTACGTTCAAACCTACCCAATTTGAAGAATATATCTCCAATAGTAAAGCTACAACTACGTATTTAACATATTTCTTCGATTTTATGACGTCTTACTCTTTTGAACATTCTTAACTATGTGCCATTGTGACACCGCACAACAAGAATATGGGATGAAACATCAGCAAATTTATTAAAAATACATAAACATAATCTTACGGTGGTACGGAACCCTATATGCGCGAGTCGAACTCGGACTCGACCGTTTTTTTATTTTACACAATCACAGCAACGTTCATGAATAAAATTATTTTTGTCAAACACCGTATACGTACGTACTTATTTTCGGCACTGACGCCTCTGGGAACAGACCAACCGTGCCAGCCTTTATAATAAGTTATATAACCTATACGCACTGACGTATTTCCGGCATGGCCGCCTCCTATTATTTATTTAGGTTTACCATAGTTATTGAGACTTTTGCGTCTTGTGAGAAATTCACAATGCTGTGTGTGGCACGGAACCCTCTATGCGCGAGTCGAACTCGCACTCAACCGTTTTTTTTTATTTCACACAATTACGGCAACGCCGTAATACGTAGGTACTTATTTTCGGTATCGACGTGTCTGGTAACGGACCAGCAGTGCCTGCCTTACTTATTACGTTAAAAGTTGTTTAGAATAACCACCATGAACTTCTTGCCAGTAATAAAGTCCATTTTGGAACTCTGCCAAGAAGTAACATCTGTCATTCTCGAAAAGACCTTTAAAATGAGGTACCACACGGCATAGGGTTTCATTTAAAATTTTTGATGTCAACTCCCTAGCGTAACCCCCAAGGGGGTGGTAAAAGTCAAATTACATAAAAAAGTAGATTTATTAACCAATAAGATACAACTAAAATTTGGTGTCTCTATCTTTATTAATAGTAAAGATATTTGCCCTTGCCAAGACTTTTCAGACACTCTGTATGGTATATCACTGTAACCGAAGTATTTTCGTATATCGCATTTTCAAATAGCACAATGTGGGTAAATAAATATATTTGTATTTTATTTTCAAATGGATTTACTTCCAACTAGGTTAGAGCCGTCCCTGGAATATCCCACGGTTGCGAAGCTTGCTTGCTGAAGCCACGCTCAAGGGTTGTTGACCCCATTCCGTCCGCTAGAGTGATTCCGATTGGCTGAACCGAGCTCATGCGTCATCGTCAGCTGTCTATAATACGGTTTACATTATTTTTGTTTGCCATTTATTTCTTAATTTGTGAAAGAAAAAGTTAATGCCGTTAAATATTAACAAAAGTTAAAGCCGCTTAATATTAACAAAATATAGTTTCGTCGCTTAGTGAGGTGCATTTTAAATTTAGTTGAAGTAGGGGGTATTTATTTTGGTTTAAACAGTTTTTCTCTTGAGAGTTTTATTAAATTTGTGTTTATAGTGTTGGCTATTTACTGGAAGATGGTATATGGTATGAAGGTAAAGTTTATTATTAATTTAGTTGTGACGAATTTCGCTTAAAAATTCGGTGGTTTTATGGCAAAAGGTGATATGTGAGAAAAGTAAAATTTTACAGGCGAGCAAAAAGAAGCATTCTGCCATAAAAATATGCAATAGAAACAAACTTAGCTCATCTTGACAATTTAAATTAGAATTATATTTAAGGCAAATCGGGCCATATGATTTTTAGAGAACATAGATCTTATTGCCATACGTATAATATGTAATACAAAAAACGTGATTTGGCCAAAATGTCGACATAGTACCTCTTGCCATAAAACCACCGAATTAAGGACGATAAAGGTAAATAAACCTGTTAATAAATGCCAAATCTTCTGTTAAATATGATTTAAAATAGGCAAATAAAAAAAAGTACATTCTTAAGTGTTGGGAGTTTTTTGTTTAAAGCTAATTTGGAACCAAAATTTTTGTATAGGTACTCTTTTTCTTCCAAAAGTTTCTGGTCGGCCTAGTTGAACAAAATTTTACTCTTGTTTTGAACAACTGTTCTCTGAATTTTTTGTGTTGTTGTATTTTAACGTTTTGAAATTGAATGTTTTAAAAGATTTAGTATGATTTCTTACTTTAAAGATAACAAATCTATTATTTTTTCAAATCTGTTACATAGGAATATTCTAGAGATAATTGGCAACGTCACAGTGACTAGATGTCAAAACATTTTTTTTTCTGTAACTAACGTTTCCCGCTGTTTTTATATGGCCATGTGTTTATTGCCAGTGGTGAGCTGTTACTTAAGAAAAAAAATTTCAGGGCCGATATCAACCTTTTTTATAGTGAAGCGCCATTTATGACTATTTTTATTCAATCTGAATTCATATCAGGATTTACCAGTTTCAATATATGCAGTGAATTTCATAACACCCTATATATATATATATATATATATATATATATATATATATATATATATATATATATATATATATATATATATATATATATATATAATGCTAGAAACTAGCGCGGATCGATACATAAAAAAAAGAGGAGAATTATTGTGGGCATGTCCGCTAACTGAACAGAACAAAATGAAAAGTTAGAATGGTAACCCGTACGACACGTGTTTCTGCTCATTGGCTTCATCAGGCCCACGTATGTGACCGTGCCTCTCAACATAAGTCGAGACGCACCCGTCACATACGCAGTTACGGGTGTAACCTTAAAAAAGAGAAAAATTAACAAGGACCACAAACAGGAGCCAGTACACCCATTTGTGACTTCAGCCAAAAGACCCCTTTTTTGGTGGCAACAATTAGCGTCGCCGACGGAGGCAACTATAGCCACCTGCCGTGGTATCCTATAAGCCCAAGTAAAAGAAAAAAATTTTTTTTTCTCCCGAACACGTAAGGCCGTATCCTAAGGCTGCTGCACGAAACAAGAACGCTTGGAGGTCCCCGTAAAGGCAAAACAACTATTATAACGGATACACCTGAGAAAGACAGACTTCTAAAAGGAAAGGAAGCCGCTGCTCGTAAGAAAAAGAAGTTATCAAGTGTCGCAAAGAAACGCATCAAAAGTTTGTGCAAGGAATCTAGTTCTGAAAAATCAAACTCAGATATTTCGTTACATGATTCCAGTGGTGATGATACACTCCTTAGTGGCCTTAGTTTTGAAAAGAAATTGACAGAAAATGAGAAAGGGAAGAAAAGCATACATACTGAAAAGGGTTCGCTAATTGATTCCAGTGATGATGACATACCCCTTAGTGGCCTTAGTTTTAAAAGGAACATGACAGAAAATGAGAAAGGAAAGAAAAGCATAAATTATGTCAAACTCCATTTGAGACTTTGACATAATTTAATTTTTAGCTCCACAGTTTTATTTAAATTTTACACTACTTTTATACTTTTAGATATTTCTAAAACTACAGCCCTATAATTTATTAGTAGCAACATCAAAATTAAGTGAAGTTTGGTCGATTACACTAGAAGTAAAAATTTTTGAAAAAATTAAAATCTGACAGGAATGAAATTGTCAAATATGGAAAATTGTTTGGAATGCAAAGAAAACTTTAAGAATTTAGCAACTTGCAATATTTGCAGACATAAATTCTGTAGAATCTGCTCAAAATTAACTCTGAAGGAATTTAATTGTACAATTCTACTGACTAGAAGATTGAAGTTCTACTGCCAAAATTGTGACAATATAAACTCAAATGAACTGTCTCAAGATCTATTCCCATCACAAAGTTCTAGTAACCAATGTTACAATTTTAGTCAAAATTCAAATTTGGTATCCTCCGAAAAATTTGATGAAGAAATTTCAAAATTATTTAATTTTTGTAAATCCATAAAAGGTGATATTACTCACCTTAAAGAATCTAATGTTGAATTAGTTAGATTTCTTTCCTCAGAAGAATACATAAGAATGTCTCATGCCTCAAATGATATTCCATTAGCCTCAGAAAATCCATATTTAAGATGTGAGAAAAAACATTATTCCAACATAGTAAAAAATCATCAAATCTTATCTAAAGATTCTGAAATAATACAAATAAAAAATAATAATGTCAGTGAAACTAAAAATGTCAATGTCAGTGTTAACCATAACATATCAAATTTAAATTTGTCAAAAAAACAATCCAATATTAATGAAAAAATTAATACTAATGGAATGAAGAAAAGTAATTCAAAATTTGGTTCGAAAGAAACTGAACTGTTATCATCATGCAATACTTTTTGGATCTTCTCTACTGGATATGTTAAAGGAACTAAAGAAGAAGACATTATATTTTATTTGAATCAGTACAAAAATTTGAACTATTCTTGTGAGAAAATTTTTACAAAAAATTCCAAATCAGATGCTTTCAAGATAGGAATACCATACAAATACAAAAATGAATTTTTAAATGAAGATATTTGGCCTTTAGGGATTTTTATAAATAAATATTTCCCTCCTAGAAATAGGTTGTTGGAATCAAACAAAAATTCAGTTAAAAAAAAACTAAATAATGACGGTAACATACTAGTCACTCATGTAAATATTAGATCATTAAAATCATCTTTCTATGAATTTAAAGAATTTATTCTTGACATAAACCCAGATATTTTAGCAATTACTGAATCTTGGCTTTCTCATAATGATTCTTCTATTACTTTTGAAATTCCTGATTATAATTTTTTTAGATTAGGCAGAATTGGTAAAGGAGGAGGTATAGGTGTTTATATTAAAGAATATTTAAAAGTCAAAAAAATTTCACTTCAAGATACAGCTCCACTAGAATCACTATGGCTAAGTATTTTAATTAATAAAAAGAAAATAGGACTTGGTGTAATTTATAAACCACCTAATGTAAATTACAATTCTCTTTCAGTTTTAGAATTGCTTATTCCTGAAATTTATTTATCAGTGGAAAAAATGATTATAACCGGAGATTTTAAAATTGACCTCTATAATAAAGGTATTGATGGTTATTATCTTGAAAATTTAATGTCTACTTTCGGTTTAAAGCAAGTTATTGAGACCGCCCGTTCCGGTACGGTCTCTATACCGAGTCCTTGGTCAGAAAAATGTGTGTATGTATGTATGTGCGGCCGTATGTTGTCGTCCGTTTCGACATTTTCACCTTTTCAATTTTTTTTTTCTCGAAAACAGTTAGAGGGGGAGCAACCAAATTTTCGGGGTAATAGAGGGATGGTGTGACTAGCTTCGGTAAAAAATTCAGTTATACAGGGTGTTCCGTTTCGGAGTTATTAAAATTTGACACCTTAAATCATAATATGTTAATAGTCAAACTAAAGTACATAGGATTCAGTGAAAAATCATGTATGTGGTTTGTTAATTACCTTTCTAACAGGCATCAAATAACAATAATTACAAATGACTATGTACTTATTTGATATTTCTAATTCTCTACCTATTGTTAAAGGAGTACCTCAAGGATCTGTACTTGGTCCTAAACATGGAAATTTATTAGCGTTTGCTGATGACATTCAAATTTATCATCCAATACAGTACACGAACTTAACAAATTGGGTTAGTTTAATTAATGAAAATATTTGTAATATTTCTCAAATTATTAATGATCATGGTTTAAAAATAAATGAAACTAAAACAAATTTACTTTTAATTGGCCCTAAAGTATTAAATACAAAAATAAAAAATAGTTCTGACTTCAAAATTACCTTAAACAATTTTACAATACCTGTAATAAACTTTGGAAGAAATCTTGGTGTTATTTTCGACCAGTATTTAAATTTTGATCATCATACAAAATACATAGTCAAAAATGCCTATTTTAAATTGAGAATCTTATATAACCACAAAGATTTTTTTGATACTAAGACAAAACTTCAACTTGTAGATTCTATTATTTTAGGTGGACTAGAGTATTGCGATGTTATTTATCACTCAAACATCAGTTATAATGATAAAAAAAATTGCAGATTTTACATAACAACTGTATAAGGTTTTCAATCGGTCTAAAAAAATTTGATCATGTTTCTCCAGCTTTTAATCAATATAAGTTAATAAGACTGGAAGAAAGACGCAAATTACACCTTACTTGTTTTATACATAAAGTAATTTTAACTGAGAAACCAGATTATCTATTTAATAGAATTCAATATAGAAAAAATATTCATACTTTAAATACAAGAAATCAGAATAATATTGAAATACCTGTTCATCAAACTGAAAAATATAAAACATCATTTAAATATACTTGTCCCATAATCTATAATAATATACCTAATGATCTCAAAAAATTAAGTTATTTAAATTTTAAATATAAACTTCAAAAATATTTACGTGGGGTAGGATTGGAAGAATGATTCATTTTAATCAAAATCTCTACCCATTTGTGCCAACTCGTATGTTTCCGTCATTTTAATTCCTATTACAGTTTTTTTTAATATTATTATACTTGCTATTACAATTCTTTATTATTATTATACTTGATATTTTTATTTGGCACAAATAAATATATTTATTATTATTATTATATTGAAATGAAACACTTTCAAAGGCATTTATTTTCTAATTTTTACATATTTGTCCCTATTTTTTAAGAAACAAATTAAAGAAAAAGACAGCGATTTACAAGATACATGTGTAGTTTGTAGTGGTGTTTATAAATCAAGTAAAACGGACTGGCTTAAATGTTTTGTGTGTCAGATGTGGGCTCATGAGATATGCGGACTGAAAGGTGTTCATCATTTTTTTTTGCAATAAATGTAATTAATTTCTGTTTTTAATTATTTAAATGTTATATTTTATATTGTTACAATAAGGAAGTCAGTATCTAGAACTTCATATTTGTAACTACTTTGAAAAAAAGTGTTTTTAACTATATTTGTTATTATTTTTGTAGTCCCGTCCTTTTCATAACACCCTCTGTCCGTTTCAATACATCATTATTATGAACTGGCCAAAATGAAATTTATTTTTAATGTTCTGTTTATTTAAAAGGTGTAACTTAAAAAAAATGTCGATAATTTAAAACGGTTTATCACCGTTTTATACTATATATCATATACGCAGTGTTTGAAAGCATAATAATGAGTTTATTTTTTGGAAGTATCCGTTTCATTGACACTCTCCCCTACACACCCTCGTATCTTAGTTATTATTATGCGATTGTGTTTAAATTTCATTGCCGAATAAAGAAAAAATACAACGTTTCTGCTGCCAATATACATATGTATTTTTTGACTTCTAATGTAAATATATATATATATATATATTATATATATATAATATATATATATATATATATATATATTATATATATATATATATATGTACATATATATATATATATATTATATATATATATATATATATATATATATATATATATATATATATATATATATATATATGTATATATATTTATATATATATGTAGTATATTTTTTTATTTCAAACCATTTGATTCAGATTAATACGACGACAGAAATTTATAGGTGTCCCATATAAGGGTATGCAGCATGAGGAACTTAGGCCGTAAGACATGAAATTGGTTAAACAAAAAAGAAAAATTGTGCAGTTGGATACGTAGTCACTTCGTCAATAACAAACTTTTTTAATTATGCGCCGATTAGAGAGGAAGCTGCCGATCCCGGTACATAGTTGGGTAGGAAGACCGTAAGAAGGTCTTTCTTTTTCACTAATTCCTTCTTTTTCTTGGTTTGTTTTTTTTGTTCTTTTAGTTCCTGTTCTTGCTCCAGTGCCACTTTTTCTGGAGTATCAGTAAGTACAGCAGTACAGTTCTCGGCCTTTTGCCGATTGTGTGCGTCGCCTTGCTTTAGGAAGCGGTTTCACCATGTTTGGAGAAAAACTTGTTTTATAAACACCGTGGCTAATGCCAGATGGCCCAGCAACTGGATTTTGTAAACTTTGTATAGACTGTTGTTGTTGGTTATTCGCCAAACTTTCTTCATTTGCTTGCTGGGGGTTTCATTGTGAATCGTTTTTTTTATCATTTTCATTATGAGCAGGTTGCGGTATAATTTCATTAGAAACGAGCAACTGAACATTCTCATTAATTAAGGATTGTTGTGCATTTTCATCAGAATCATTGTGGTGGTCTTGAGCGACAGTTACAGGACATGGTCGATCAGATACATATGACGGAACAAAGTCGATGTCGGTAAATATGTGCCTATTAAAAGGAAACATACCACTTTTTTTAAAACTGTTCATAATATTGGTAGGGCATAGGGCTAAAGGGAAAGCTGTGTTTACGATTGATGGGATATCGTAGATTGTAATAGTCTGTCCCGCATTACTCCTTATCCAGGCGTCTTGTGCAGAAGAAAGATATTTCCTAAATGGGTCATATACTCCGACGTCCAATGGCTGTAGTTGGTGAGAGCAATGCGAGGGAAAAGATAATATCACAACGCCGTTATCCTTTGCCAAATGTAGAACAGGTATCGCCAAATGAGATAAATGATTATCCAACAATAGAAGGACCGGTGATTCCTTAGTTGGTTTCACATGCTTAACGAAATGTTTCATAAAGATCAGAAAGGTGTCTTTCGTCATCCAACCGGAGGAATTAGCCGCGCCAGTGTTGCCAGGTGGTCCTCCTCGAATAAAGTAATCCTTGTAGTTCTTCCGAGGAAATAAAAACATGGGAGGAATACAAGCTCCACTTGCAGAAATTGCCGTGGTTAAGGTTACATCTGTACCCCTCTCACCTGAGGTTATGGAGCCAATTTGTCTTGATCCCTTTACACCTACAACCTTTGGAGGTTTTAAGACAGTTGATACCCCCGTCTCATCAGTATTCCATACATTGGAGACTGTAAATGAACGTTCCATTACTTCGTTTAATTTGTCGAAGAAATCTCCAAATTTTTTTTTGTTCAACGAAGTAGCTCTTCCCAAGCTTGTCGCTTCGGGAGTCCTAATAGAAAGTCTAGAATACCTCGGTAAAAAAGCTGTGAACCCGTGACTGCCTGCCTGTTTGTTATCGTGCCAAGCTTGTGGCACATTTTTATTATATAAGACTGCACAATCGTATGGCAATCGACGGACATCTTTTGGTGACAGGCCAAAATATATTTGGGCTGATTGCGTCAGATATTCATATAAGGCGTTTTCTTCGTCATCACTGAAAACCCTTCGCGCCTATCTGTATCCAAAGGAGGCTGTTTCAGGATCATTTTCAAAACGACCTATAAACCTTTTTAGAGACACTCTACATATGTTAAAGGTTCTAGCGACAGACCTTATAGATTGTCCTTCCCGCATCACCAAACCAGCGGCACGCTTCATTTCATCTTCTGTGTCTTTCTGGCATAATTGCGCATAGAAATGGAACATTCTGGAGAATTTATTTTTGGGAAATATTCTCCGATAACAATGAGAATTTATCGGAAATTCTGTAGAATTTATTTTATATGTTGGAGAATTTTATGTTTTGACTGCATAAACTGAAAGAACATATTTTTTTACCAAAAGTAGTGGTCGAAGCTAATTTAAAAAATTAGCTTCGACCACCAGTAATAAAACTTCAAATTTCACAATTTAACTGATTCTGTAGTTTTTCTGATTCATAAGCTCTTCTTATTCAGCCTTCTTACATGGGACACTGTATACTACACTTTTTTAAGCCACCCTATAGACTTTTCAGAAAAAACACTACGCTATCATAGCAAACTACTTTACAACAGCTGCGAAGCTCATTTGCAGCTCTAGCTAAAGAGTTGCCTGTAACCTGTAACTGGGTTCAAATTGTTTTGACACAATTAGAATTTTTGCTACGACAATAAAAAAGTATAGGGTTACACCCCTTATAGCTGTGACATGCGAATGTATAACTGTAATAGCGAAATAAGAGAGCTACCAAAAAAAAAGCATTTTACTACTAAAGCAACTTTCTTTGCCCTCACTGAAAAGAGACTTGGCCCTTAATAAATAAGTTTGACTTAACGCAATAAAAAAATCTTCTTTCTACAGCAGTTCTATGTCCTTACAAAAATGTAACTTTGCTGCCACTAGAGCAAATCCTTTTGGCATAATCAAAAAAAAAATTCTGTCCCAGCAAAGGGTTTTTATACCCAGTAGTAAGTGACTTTGTAAGAATAAAAAATTCCTTTGGATTTCATAGCAAAGTCATATACCCATACCAGCAAATTAATGTTTTATAAAGTTACTTTACTAGACCGGGGATAGAAGTGCCACTGGGAGAAAGTGCCACTTCCCGCCATTTCTACAAATTCAAGGCAATAGCTTTGTTCGCGGAGACGATCAGTGACCAGTCCGTAACCTGTACAAGTTAAATAATCCCAAACATTTATGCGCATGTGCGATTCGAAACCGATCAGGAATTAACAAATCTCCGCGAACGTTTTTGGTGAACGTGCTTGTCCGGAACACCTGCGAATCACTTAACCTTAACATATTTTATTATTTTGAATTAAATTTTTAGACTGAACAACCTAATTTAACATTATGTAATGATTAAAATTGCCATAAAGACATATTTGTTCTGTTATGAGAAATTTTAAATACAAGAATAATTGAATATACTAGAGCATATTATTATATACAAATTTATATCTACCTTTATACAACTAACAGCATATGAAATTTAACTGTTCGTTATCGCAAAATACAGCCCGCCCAAAATTAAATGACAATTTTCAAGCAAATTTCACACTGCACTTGCGCGGACAATTAATTCATGCCAAAATCCTCGGATCGTTTTGACTGGTTACGGATGTGTCCTGAACTTGTTCTCGCATCACCGCGAACGCCAAATTTATTGTCAAAATCAGTGATTTTCTGCTCCGCGAACGCAAATAATCGCACAGCGCACGCGCACTTGTCACGGACTAGTTCCGGATCGTCTCCGCGAACAAAGCTAATGTGTGCGCTGTAAACACCATGGGTGGGGGACATGCATCCGAACTCGGAACTACCGTATCGTCGGTTCAGTTCGGCGATTACATTATAAGTGAGAAGATTAACTTTTTGTTTTTTGTGCCACGGAATTAAATTACGTTCACACGTGTTTTTTGTTCTATAGACGTTATTGTCCATAAAAATTTAATCAGGTAAGTTCATTTTTATACTTTTATCATTCCTTTTAGTTACAATGTTTCAAACCATGTTTTGATATTAAAGTGGGGTTTTCTGTTATTCTTAATTTTATTGCCAAATTTTGTTTGGGGTATAAAGTACCAAGCCGTTTGGGGCAAAAAGTGCCGCACTCTTTTTGTGGCACTTTTTACCCCGTCCATAGCTAAACAGGTAAGGTTCAAAATATTTAATCTTAAAGTGTTTTGTTATAACTAAAACTTATCAAGTATTAAATGACAACAATATGTATCTTTTCAGGATGCGCAATTACAGATGTACCATGAGAATGTTCTCAAGGGAATATTTCCGGAGAACGGTAAATTACCGAGAATATTTCCCACCATAAATTCTCGAGAATTTATGATTTTAGAAAAAAATAGAAATTACTCGAAAATTACCGAGAATATTTCCGAGAACGAGAATGTTCTCCGGAAAATTCATATTCTCGGAGAATTTATGCGAATTTACGGAAATTTAAGGTAATTTATTTTAATGCCGCTATTGTATCATAGATGGAGCTTGGAGCATCTTTATTTCTTTTCTGGGTTGTTTTAAACAACTTGTTTAGACATGTTATTCTAAACATGGGCGCCCGCAGAAATTTTTCCCGGCAGGGGCAAAATAAAAAAAAATGTATTTAATGATTTGATTTGTAGTAATTTATCCAAATACACTAATAAAAAGTATGAAGTATCACAATCTCAGGCGGGGCACGACCCCCCCTGGCCCTCCCCTGTGGACGTCCATGATTCTTTACAATGCGTTTCTAAGTTGTGTTTTATTTATAAATAAAGTTATTCGAAAATAATGGGAATAAAAATTTAATGTGTCTTTATTTTCACTAAGATGTGTAATCATGTTAAATTGCAGTTTAAATATTTTCTTATTTATGTATTGTGCAGTGATATCTCTTTATTTTTTCAGATAAAATTATTGTAAACCCTACTTTGGATAAAAAAAGATGTTCTTCTAATTTATGCAGTCAAACAAAACATAAAATTCTCCAACATATAAAATAAATTCTCCAAAATTTCGGATAAATTCTCATTTTTTTTCAGAGAATATTCCCAATAATAAATTCTCAAGAATGCTCCACCTCTACATCTCTTTATTTTTTCAGATAAAATTATTGTAAAAACTACTTTGGTAAAAAAATATGTTCTTTCAGTTTATGCAGTCAAAACATAAAATTCTCCAACATATAAAATAAATTCTCTAGATTTTCCGATAAATTCTCATTATTCTCGGAGAATATTTCCCAAAAATAAATTCTCCAGAATGTTCCATTTCTATGCGCAATTATGCCAGAAAGACCCAGAAGATGAAATGAAGCGTGCCGCTGGTTTGGTGATGCGGGAAGGACAATCTATAAGGTCTGTCGCTAGAACCTTTAACATATGTAGAGTGTCTCTAAAAAGGTTTATAGGTCGTTTTGAAAATGATCCTGAAACAGCCTCCTTTGGATACAGATAGGCGCGAAGGGTTTTCAGTGATGACGAAGAAAACGCCTTATATGAATATCTGACGCAATCAGCCCAAATATATTTTGGCCTGTCACCAAAAGATGTCCGTCGATTGCCATACGATTGTGCAGTCTTATATAATAAAAATGTGCCACAAGCTTGGCACGATAACAAACAGGCAGGCAGTCACGGGTTCACAGCTTTTTTACCGAGGTATTCTAGACTTTCTATTAGGACTCCCGAAGCGACAAGCTTGGGAAGAGCTACTTCGTTGAACAAAAAAAAATTTGGAGATTTCTTCGACAAATTAAACGAAGTAATGGAACGTTCATTTACAGTCTCCAATGTATGGAATACTGATGAGACGGGGGTATCAACTGTCTTAAAACCTCCAAAGGTTGTAGGTGTAAAGGGACCAAGACAAATCGGCTCCATAACCTCAGGTGAGAGGGGTACAGATGTAACCTTAACCACGGCAATTTCTGCAAGTGGAGCTTGTATTCCTCCCATGTTTTTATTTCCTCGGAAGAACTACAAGGATTACTTTATTCGAGGAGGACCACCTGGCAACACTGGCGCGGCTAATTCCTCCGGTCGAAAGACACCTTTCTGATCTTTATGAAACATTTCGTTAAGCATGTGAAACGAACTAAGGAATCACCGGTCCTTCTATTGTTGGATAATCATTTATCTCATTTGGCGATACCTGTTCTACATTTGGCAAAGGATAACGGTGTTATGATGTTATCTTTTCCCTCGCATTGCTCTCACCAACTACAGCCATTGGACGTCGGAGTATATGACCCATTTAAGAAATATCTTTCTTCTGCACAAGACGCCTGGATGAGGAGTAATGCGGGACAGACTATTACAATCTACGATATCCCATCAATCGTAAACACAGCTTTCCCTTTAGCCCTATGCCCTACCAATATTATGAACAGTTTTAAAAAAGTGGTATGTTTCCTTTTAATAGGCACATATTTACCGACATCGACTTTGCTCCGTCATATGTATCTGATCGACCATGTCCTGTAACTGTCGCTCAAGACCACCACAATGATTCTGATGAAAATGCACAACAATCCTTAATTAATGAGAATGTTCAGTTGCTCGGTTGCTCGTTTCTAATGAAATTATACCGCAACCTGCTCATAATAAAAATAATAAAAAAAAACGATTCCCAATGAAACCCCCCAGCAGCAAATGAAGAAAGTTTGGCGAATAACCAACAACAGTCTATACAAAGTTTACAAAATCCAGTTGCTGGGCCATCTGGCATTAGCCACGGTGTTTATAAAACAAGTTTTTCTCCAAACATGGTGAAACCGCTTCCTAAAGCGAGGCCACGCACACAATCGGCAAAAGGCCGAGAACTGTACTGCTGTACTTACTGATACTCCAGAAAAAGAGGCACTGGAGCAAGAACAGGAACTAAAAGAACAAAAAAACAAACCAAGAAAAAAGAAGGAATTAGTGAAAAAGAAAGACCTTCTTACGGTCTTCCTACCAAACTATGTACCTGGATCGGCAGCTTCCTCTCTAATCGGTGCATATCTGTTGTGGTTGACGGTCACTCATCTAACTTCCATCCTATCAATGCTGGTGTCCCCCAAGGTTCAGTCCTGGCACCAACCCTATTTCTTCTTCACATTAATGACCTACTCTCTTCAACCACCAATCCCATCCACAGTTATGCTGACGATAGTACTCTTCACTCCAATATTCATTTTTCCAGACAAGTTTCGAATCAGGAGTTGGATAATAGACGCAGATCTATGTACCTATCCCTTTCCCGAGATCTTCAATTAATCTTAGACTGGGGTGCCAAGAACCTTGTTCAGTTCAACGCCTCCAAAACCCAGTCTTGCTCCCTCTCACGCAAAAAGTCTGGCAACGCCTACCCCATCCACATGAATGGCCAAGCCCTACAAAACAACGAAACATTCGTTCTCGTTGGCGTCGCTTTCGAACATGATCTCAGCTGGCACAAACACATTACTTCAGTAGCCACATCGGCAGCTAAAAAGCTTGGTTTTCTCTTTCGAGCCAGAAAATACTTCTCCCCTTCCAACTTATACGCTCTCTATGTCTCCCAAATAAGACCTAACCTAGAGTACTGCTCCCACATCTGGGGAGCGGCATCACCTTCGACACTTAAGATCCTTGATTTTATTCAAAAGAGAGCCATTCGACTTATCAATGACCCAGCCCTCACGAGAAAACTCCCTTCTCTCGCTCATCGCCGCGCTGTTGGGGATTTATCCCTTTTCTACCACTACTTCCACGGATTTTGCTCTGAAGAACTAGTCGGTATTATTCCCGCCTTGAATGTCCCCAACAGAACAACAAGAGGCGCGTTACGTATGCATCCCTTTACTGTCCAGCTACAAAAGCCTAGAACAGACGACTTCTCTCGCTCATTCATACCTTGGGTCTCCAGATTATCGAACAAATTGCCTGCAGATGTTTTCCCTTCCCGTCCCAACGTCCAATCCTTCAAATCCCGTGTTTACATTTCCCTTCTCTTCAGACACCCACGGTACGTTAGTACTTAGGCTTGAAGTCTACGTGGGATGTCTTAGATAAAAAAAATGTGTTACTTAAAAAAAGAAGGAATTAGTAAAAAAGAATGTGTTCTTAAAATTTGATCGTACTTGTGCCAGGTCAGCTTTGAGGTTATGTTTCTTTTAAAATAATTAGTATCTTTGCCTAAGATGGCCCCCCATGTATGTGCCAATAACGACCTCGGGGGCCATCACATGCTCGGTAGTTGGTATGAAGAATATGAATAAGGTAAATCGGGGGAAGATGCCAAGTGGAGGTAAGATGCCAGATTTCTTATATACTATGTTAGATGGCACCACAGTACTTAAAAAGGTGACATTACGTTCGTTCGAATATTTCGTTTCTGTTTATAGTCATCTGTGGGTCAGTAGTGGTGGTCAATTGAGGTTAGAGGTGTAGTGAAAAGTTTAGCCGCCTGTATTTAAGTATTAGTGCTGCTCAATCAAAATAAGGTTTTGGAGTATTTTGCCATTAGTTTAACATAGAGGTAAGTTTGTTGTTTAAGTGTACCCATTAGTTAATTTCCAAAACAAATACAGTTTGTTTTGTTTAAAGTGGCATCTTACCCCACAGAATGGGGCAAGTTGCTTCAGGATGTTTGGGGTAAGATGCCATAACTGTTATTGATGCAAGTGTAATTACCATTGTGTTATTGTATGAAGTATTTATCTTTTTTGTAGGATACAATGCCCCGAACGTACAAGAGAACGTCGAATCGTGGCGAATGGACGGAGGAAGATCTGCGTGCCGCTGCCTCGGTCATAGCCAACGACGCAAACCGAAGTAAAAACTCAGTTGCTAAAGAGTTTCACATTCCATTAAGAACTTTATTACGCCGTATTAGCAAAAACCGCCTAGAAAAAGGAAACCTGGGTCCTTCTGGTTGCCTTGGTCAAGAAAATGAAGATGAGCTCTGTGGCTATATACGACAACTTGGCATAATTGGTTACTGGCCAACAAGTACCGATATCAGACATTTAGCTTACACCTTTGCTGAGAAGAATAATATAAAATGCAGGTTTAATCAAGAATCTCAACTTGCTGGCTATGATTGGTTTAGGTTATTCATGAAGAGGCATCCCGATTTACGCCTACGAGTAGCTCAGGGGCGATCAATCGCCCGCTCCTTAGGAATGTGCCATGCAGAAGTGGACTCTTACTTCACCTTGCTGCTGGAAACTTTGCAAAAATATGACTTATTGGATAAACCAAGAAAAATCTTCAACATGGATGAGACCGACTTACAGCTATGCCATAAGCCAGGAAAAGTCGTAGCTCTAAAGGGTTTAAAAGATGTCCAATCCCAAACAGGTGCAGAGAAGGGAGAAACTATAAGTCTTATTGCATGTTGTAATGCTGAGGGAAATTTTATTCCGCCTTATGTGATATTCCGTGGTAAAAATAAAAAGAAAGAATTCGATGATAACATGCCTCCCGGATCTGTCGTGATGATGTCCCCAGAGTCTGCTTATGTTAATTCTAAAATCTTTGCTTCCTGGATAAAAAATCATTTTTTACCCAGAAAAGAAGATGGACCAGTGGTTCTTATTCTGGACGGGCATGCGTCTCACTGTAATGACGTGGACCTTATTGACTTTCTAGCCGAGAAGAATATTCATGTGATTTGCTTGCCAAGTCATAAGACCCACTGGCTCCAACCGCTGGACAAATCCTTCTTTAAGCCATTAAAGACATACTGGAATAAGGCTTGCATGCACTGGATGCGTAACCATCCTGGAAGAAGGATTACAAGGTATCAATTCGGGGAACTGTTGAATCAAGCTTGGCAACAAGCCGCTACAAACCAAAATGCAGTGTCTGGGTTTGAGGCCTGTGGCATTTATCCTCATAATCCGGACAGAATTCCAGAATATGCGTATGCGGTAGCAAACGCTGTTAATATCGAAAATCCACTAGCTCACGTCACTGTCGAAAACTCGACCGAACCCGTAACTTTTCAAGATATAGGACCTATTCCAGTTATTGCAGGGCCTAGCAAAGTTAGCTCAAGAAAGCAACATGCCGAACTACTGACTTCTTCGGAGGTTAGACAGAGAAAACGACAGAGGTTAGAGGAAAAAGAGAAAAAAATGTTGGAGAAAAAAACAAGACAAGAGGCAAAGGACGCCAGAAAAAAATTAGCTGCAAGTAGTGTTGCTAAGAAAAAAATTATTAAGAAAATAAACACAAAATATGATGATAGCAGCAGTGAAGAATCCAGTGATACGAACAATATTGTTTCAGATCACAGCTCCGATGAGGCAAACAGCGATGACGATGACATTTGCTGCATTTGTAGCGGTCATTATTACGATAAAAAGGTCCAAAAGTTGATTGGATTTGCTGTATTAAATGCAAAAAATGGCTTCATGAAACATGTTCTTCTGACCCTAGCACATGCAATAAGTGCGTAAAATTAAAATAGATTTTTTTTTAACAGTTAGGAATTGGGGTGAGATGGCATTAGCGCTGGGGTATGATACCCAATATCAGTGGTATTAACCTATTAAAATTATTATTTTTCTTATGGCATCTTACCCCAATATGATGGGGTAAGATGCCAATGACATATGTTACTTTAAATATTTTTTTTAGAGTTAGTTTTAGTTTTTTTCCCTAGTAAGGGATATATTCTTGTACTTTTAGGACGTTTGCTAGTGTAGATTTAGTTTACAATAAAGGTATTGAAAAGAAATATTTTATTTTATTTTTTCAAAAAACATTAGGCATCTTCCCCCGATTTACCTTATACTTAATGGGTTTTATAATTTCTTTAGATTAAACAACAGCAAAGGCAGCAGTGGATGGAGGAGGATATGGATTCCGCAATTAAGGCTATACAAAGTAATACTATACAAAAGTTTACCTAGGAGGATTTAAACCCACATTTAATCCTATCACTGAAGCAGAAATTTCTAGACACATAGTTAATTTGGAGACCAGATTTTTTGGACTAACTAGTAAAGAACTAAGAAAACTTGATTTCGACATCGCCGAAAAGTACCAAATAAGGCATAGGTTTAATCCAGAAAAAGGAATGGCTGGTAGAAAATGGCTAAAGGGTTTTCTTGCAGGAAACCCAACAATATCCCACCCAATCAAACACGTTTCTTGCAAGAGCTGAAGCATTCAACAAGGAAATATATAGGCGTATTTCCGTTCCTTGGAAGAAGTTCTAAACAAATACAAATTTTCTCCCGAGGACATTTTTAATGTAGATGAGACAGTAATGAGTACAGTTCAGACTAAGGCCCAAAAACAATCTCGAAACCAAGGGGCGCAAGCAAGTTGGAATACTTAGTAGCGCCGAACGCGGGCAACATTATACCGCCGGTGTGTTGCATGAATGCCCTAGGCACATTTATTCCGCCTGCATTTATCTTTCCATTTTAAGGCAGAACTGATGGACGATGCACCAACAAGGAGTGTGGCGTATTGCCAAGAAAATGGATGGATGAACACGGAACATTTTTAAAATGGTTAACTCCTTTTACCCAACATGTTAAGCCATCGAACGAACATAAAGTTCTTTTAATTCTGGATGGCCATAGTAGCCATAAGGGGCTAGAAGTACTCGAGTACACTAAAAATAACGGTATAATTTTATTTTGTCTTCCCGCGCACTGTACTCATCGGCCCTTAGACGTTGGATTCCTTGCGCCTCTCCAAACTTATTATGACACAGACATCCAGAAATGGCTTAAAGAAAACCCAGGTCGAATTGTTACACATTTTCAGGTAACAAAACTTTTAATAATGCGTACCTAAAATCTGCCACATCATCCAATGCCATAAATTCTTTTAGAACTACAGGAGTGTATCCATTAAAGGCTGACATCTTTGAAGACTGGCAATTTGCCTCTGCGTTGACAACGGACAGAGAGGTCAACGAAATTGCAAATAACACTGTTAGTTTAGAAATTAAAGATAATCACACCAATGATGCAATCATTTCGCAAGAAATAAATAATGATGGAGACAATCAGAACAAAACCGATAGGGTTAAAGAAGTAGAAAATAAGGAAAATGGGCAAATTAAGGCAGAAACATCAGCAAACATAACTAAAGATCAAATTGAAAAATTATCACCTCTTCCTAAAGCTGCAAAGAAGGAGATTCAGAGAAAACGAAAGCCAGACAAAACAGGTGTTATTAATAATACTACTCAAAACCTAGAAGAGTTGAAGGTAAAAAAACATGAAGCCTTGGAGAAGGAGCGCAGAAAATCAGCAAAAATTGCAAAGCGAAAAATTAAGCAACAGACTGCAGACAGCGAAGAAGATAATTCGGCAAAAGTTTTCAGCGATGAAGAATCAGATGCGGCTTGTCTTTATTGTAACGAGCTTTATTCCAGATCTCGTCCAAAAGAAACATGGACACGGTGCCAGATATGCAAAATCTGGTGTCATTCTGAATGTGCTGGTGTTCCTAGAACAACAAAAATGTTTATTTGCGACCTTTGCAAATAAAAGTTTTTGTTTAACGAAAGGAAACACCTTTTCTTATTTGATATTAATTGTATTTTCCATATTTTTCGGTGAGTTAGCCTTTTATTTGTTACATTGTTCACATTAAAGTGCCTTTTTTTGTTTACATTTGTAAAAAACTCTTTATTAACAATAAATGAAGTTTTTTTTAATTACTGTGTTGTTTGCTAAAAAATATAGTTTTTTTATCATAATCACTAAGGGGGACCATCATAGGGAGACGGTGTTCCTATGATGGCCCCTTCTGCTGTTTACAAAGAAAAGTTAATAACTTTCAAAATAAAAAGCGAAAAAAATTTTAATTTACATAATGTACAAGATACCTGGGATGGCTATTTTTCAAACCAAACAACGTGGTGAAATCTTTAAAACATTTAAAATAAATAACGTTAGGGGGGGCATCAAAGGTAACCTTCCCCTACTTTTTTCCATTGAACAACAGGCGTATTCGCGTTTGTAAAACCTTATTTCTGAATACTTTAAGTATTTCAGAAAGAGTGGTAAGAACCGCCTTAGAAAAAGTAGATGCAATGGGCGTGGTTGATCTGGATAGAATAGGTGGTCGTAAATCTGAAAAGATTATTGCCAGGGACAAACTTATAAGAGAAAGCATTTCAGAACAGATAGCGAGATCCTCGTATGGAATCTCATTATTGCAGACCAATCACCAAGAGAGAATATTTGCATGTGGACCTCTCAGTATCAAAAATGTATTACATGTATGTACAGTCACTTCCACAAATCAGCCCAAATACCAAGTTTCATAACTTACCAAAGGGATTTCAGATCAAAAAATGTATCATTCCATCACCCTAAAAAGGACCAGTGCTTATTTTTGGTAACTATAAGAATTTCCTTTCCTGTGTTTTTTTTATGTTTCCGTATTCAACATCTGATTATTTGTAATTACGAGTATAAAAACGACAACAGTTACTGACTTTTTTGTTGCTGACCTTCTTACAATGTCTTTTTATTGCAGTTGTAATAATGATTTTTGATTTTCTGAATATCATAGTATACTTTTTAATGGTGTAAACAGTTTTATTGTTTGTTTCTTTTCTTTAAACTTTTCAACAAAATATCATTATTTGCTTTTTTCAATTGCTTTTTATATTCCATGTATCTCTTATTTTCTTTTCTATAATAAAAAAAAGTAAATCAGTTTGTTGTTTATTTTAATTTATTTACCTGAAACTATTTTTTACTTTAAGATCAAACTGTAATATATCAACTGAACGTAAATAAAGTGCTGGACATTCGAAGTGCATAACGTAATTTTTGGGGGTATTTTTAAGGTTCGATATTTTAAAAACGATAAGCCAAATTAAAATTCGGTTTTCGATGTTAGCTTGCCCAGTGTGTGTAGATTATACCCTTCGCTGCTGGATTGTCAGGTATGACCGGAAAAGGTTTGTAGAGGGTGCAAACTAAAACCCTGCATTGTTTACAAAATTTTATTTCAGTATACTTTTTACAAAACAATATTTTATTTATTCTTATGTACACCAGAATGATCTACGATTAGATACAAAAAAAAATTTCTTGGGTTTTTTGAAATTCTCCTTTTCTTGGGATATACAGGGTTTTTCCGAAAATATTGACATGGCATTACAAAAAAAAACCTAATTCATTAGTGATAGTCCCAATCAAACTCAATGTGGTAATTTTTTTATTATTTCTAATGCCCCTATCAGGAAAAAAGACAATTACAACATACAGGAATTGGAAATTGCTTAACTTAATGGCTGTACTTTTTTTTTTTGCTAAAAGACTTTGATGTTAAAGGAAGGCCATGGACTCTATGGAAACGAGAATTTGTTTATTTGCATTTTTTCCTTGTTTGACGTTTTGATTTTCCGTTTTGTACACATACTTTTTACATTTTACTTCGGGATGTTATTTATTTCGTATATTTTTCTTATTCATAAACAATGCCAAGACTTACTGTCACCGAAAGGCAAAATGCTCTTAGGCTGTTGGAACAAGACACTTCTCAGCAAGACGTCGCGAATTTATATAATGTGAACCAGAGCCTAATTTCGCGGTTAAAGACAAGATTTGAAAATACAGGAAGTGACACATATCGGCATGGTGGAGGAAGGGTGAGAAAAATTGTCGGAAGAGCAGAAAGAAATTTAATACGTCACACGCGCCAACAACGCACGAAGTGCTCCAGAAAACTAAATGACGAACTTCGTCGTGTAACTGGAATACATGTTTCTAATCGAACTGTAAGGAGGACATTGAATAGAAACAATTTAAGGTAGAACTTTTTATCATAGCAGTCATTAAACTGCAAAATCCAATTTTCACATTAAAAAAAAATCTCATTCAAACATTTTCAAACCATTCTTAATCTTATTTATATGAAAAGATATAAAAATGGTTTAAATAATAATAAAAGCGGGCTTTCAATAATTATTAGGGCCACTGCATAAAATTAAATACATTTTTTTAGAGCACGACGTAGAGCGAAGTGTCCTCGTTTGTTGCCACCACATCGTGCAGCTCGGCTAGCATGGGCACTGCAACATCGCGATTGGACAATAAATCAGTGGAGAAATTGATTTTTTTGCGACGAAACAAGATTTAACCTTATTCACTCGGATGGTAGAATTCTTGTTTGGAGAGAGCCGAATGAAAGGTATGCCGAAGAAAACATGGCTCCTCACGAAGCCTTTGGCGGAGGTGGCATCACAGTTTGGGCGTGGGTAATATATAATGGGAAATCTGACATTTTCACTACCAGGCAAAAGCTGTGGTTTATAGAGACGATGTCATACTTCCCATTGTTGTGCCATTTGCTAGAAATTATGGCCATGATTTTCTTTTAGTTGACGATAACGCACGGCCTCATAGAGCGCAAATTGTGACGGAAGCTTTGCAGGCTAATGACATAAATCGTATGGATTGGCCTGAGTAGAGGTGGTTGATGCTCCCCGAGTGTCCGCATGCGCAGTAGGGTCGACCTTGAACGCTCAGGTGTGATATTGTTATTTGGCCTTGATATGCGCAGGTGTTATTCCAAGGTCAAGGTCAAGAACTTGGCCTTGAATGCTAGCAGATGTTTCTTTGTTTGGTGATGACCAGGTGGACGACGCTTATTTCAAGGTTACATTTGCGGTGCATATTTTCAATGAATGCGAGCAGCTGTTTCTTTGTTTGGTGATGACCAGGTGTACGACGCTTATTTCAAGGATACATTTGTGGTGTTCTTTGTTTGGTGATGACCAAGTGTACGACGCTTATTTCAAGGTTACATTTGCGGTGCATATTTTCGACGTCGCCGGATGTATTCCCCCCACCCTAAATAAATACTTGATTTTGGATTATTTTCTTATAAATATGGCTCATTTCGAAAATAGCTTTCATAGTCACACATACATCGTATGCGTTAACTGTTGCTTTGACATATAAAGTAATGTGTTTGTGGTGTGTTCTACAAGTGTTTATTCAAGGTACTTGACATTAATTGTTTTTATTGCATTTTAAATCATGAGCATTTCAAAGCAGATCATAGCCGAAATTAACAATATGATAAACCAAGATATTCAATTTCTGGAACGTAGAAAATTCTCTACATTAACGGTGGGCAAAATTTATATGATAAAAAAAATTAATTCTTTGACTTCACGTTTTGGAAAAGCTATTGTCGTCAAATTGTTTGATCCAACACATAAAGCAACATTTGAAACATTTTTACCATCACGCGTAGCTGAAATTCTGACAGAGGATACTATTGAAATGATGAATAACTCCGGTGATCAGTACACCTTAACTTATTTGGGGCAAAGCTCACATGTATTCTCTGGAGGTAATACTAGAGCGTTGTTAAATTTTGGTTGTTTGTAATATTTGTTGATTAGGCTATTTTAATGTTGATTTAAAATGTAATAAAATAGTTCTTGTTAAGTATATATCGAAAAACACACAGTCACACACAATCACATGTCCATTATTTTCTATTGTGACTGCCCCACTGTCATTGAAAATCGAGATATGTACATTAATTGGTTATCATGTAAATTAAGAGAGCTGGCTGAAGAAATACTACACTTTGCAAATTATGGTAAATCCGACGTGGATTTTAGTGAGTCAGTATAGCAAGTATATGAAAGACGCGGTAAATTTCACGGCTGGAGCACATATGTGCGAGAAATGCCTATATGGGACCATTGATCTGGACGAATTTTGCGCTGGAATGATAAATGAAGAATTGGGAAGCTACCTATTCGAAGTGCCTCATTTACCCGATGAATTAGCTAGAAAATATGGTTTGGCTCCCACAAATGATAACACCCTTGTTGATGGCCTTGGGAGTGAAGCAGTCAACACCGATGAAGTTGATGGGGAAGCGTGTGCTATTGTTAGGCTATTGTTAGCGATGAGTGTGTTCAAAAAGATGAAGAAAATTTCTAAATTTCTATTCATTGTATAATGTAATATGCGATGTTGAATAAATCATTATGTACCTAATTTATTGTTTTATTTTTGCTTTAACTAGTCTTAATAGTTCTTATAAATTGGTAAACTTGCAAAATTACTTCAGTTTAAGTTCAAAATGGGTCGTGTTAACAACACAATTGATAAATTTGGTCGTCATGGGACCAATGTACAAGTTCAGTTATTACGTGGTCCACCTGGAGTTGGTTTCAAACTAACCCATGATGAACAATATGACATTGAAGGCAAATCTTTGTCCAATGTTGCAAATCCGATAAAAAGTCATGATGCGGCAACCAGTGAGTACGTCCTGAATGAACTTCATAAAATTCATACACAAATATTATCTAAAATTAATACGGAGGTATATTCACTTAATGAGAAGATCACCAGCCTTGGAGATATAAGCCACAGCTTTCTATGGGGTCTTGAGAAACGAATTAGCAATTTGGAAGGTCAAAAAAAAAAGCCAAGGCAAACCTAAAACGAAGTTAAGATAGGGGTGGGGATGCCAAGGTTATGTCGGTGTGTGAAGGTCGACTCTTGGGTATAAGAACTTCTCTCGAAAATTTAAAAATTCAGTTCAGTTGTATTATTTGGTCTTGAGTTTACTACAATATATTTTTTAAAATGCAGTCGAAAGAAGAACGTCCAACTGCAATGGTTTCGCCATTTTCCATTAATGGTCATCAGATGTGTGCCAATTGTGAACATTGGGAATTGCTAGTGGGACAAATGGGTTTCTGTGAATGGTGTCAAAATGAGCACAGAAAACAGCAAGAAGAACAATTATCATCATCACCCAACCCACTCAAACCCCAATCACATTAAGCGGGGGAGTAGATTTGTTAGAGCAGCACAGCAACTCTTTTACAGAAGAAGAAGTCAACGGAGATGGTTCATCATCGCCATCGTCGTCATCATTACCGTCAGAGTGGTCACCAGGTAGAACGTCGCTACCGGATGCCCCATTCGACTCTTCTGATGAAGAGTATATGCGTGAAATAAGTGGCGATAATGAAGATGAATATGATGCAGAACAAGGTTTTCGAGCTATATGTTTAAGGAGAAGCGAACTTATACAATTTGGATATAGCCCATAAATTTAATTTTATATATTTTTTAGTTTGTTTATGAAATAATAAAAATCTTCTTGTACTAAATATGTTTATTATTCACCATACATTTAAATTAACAAATCGCTCTTGATATATATTATTTCTGTGGTTCCGTTCTAAAAACCTTGCTAGCATTGCATCCATTTTTCCAATTCTCCTTTGAAAACGATATCTATCAAGTATTAGTTGCTGAAAATTACTTTGTCGGGCTTGTCTATATGCGAAACACCAAACAGACATACGGTGGATAATATTTCTTTCTTCGTCAAATCTTACTTGCTTCATGGTGTATTGTAAAATGAATTTTTATTAGTTATGTTATTTATATATAGGCTGAACATAAAGAGAGTGAATTAGTTTTACTTTAAAATGGGTCGTGTTAACAACACAATTGATAAATTTGGTCGACAGAAAACTCTTGTTTGTAACAACGTATCGCGAGGGTTGCCCGGAATCGGATTTAAACTTACTTCAGATGGACATTTTGATATAGAGGGAAAGGTATTAAGGAATGTTGCCCAACTGATAAATGAGAATGATGCTGCTACCAAAGAATATGTCCATATGGAAGTTCATCAACTTGGTTCGCAGATAAATACCATACTTACTATCCATTTCTAAAGTTTTGACCCCTCAGTCTGAGGGTCAATAACAAAAAAACCACGGGGCAGAATAAACTGAAAAAATTACAGCTTGTTAGGACGTTATCCAAGAGTTTCTGCCAAAAAATGTATTATTGTAGTGTAAACGATATTGAACTTATTCATAATCAAGTAGAAAAAAACAACGATTTTACTGCGTTAATACTGATAAACGATTTTCTCATGTCTATATATTGGTTAATTTATTCCCTATTTAAATGCAATTTTGAAGGTAGATAGAAAAATATCTATACTCTCGCAAGAGATTGGTAGTATGTGTCTAAAATTGTATTTTTTTTATTTTTAATGATGTTTGTGTATCAGCTGGACAATTTAAAACCTTAAAAAAAATCTTTACACTCGTAGACGTAGTTATTATTATACAAATGTATTTTATTACACAAAATTAAAAAAAGCACCTTTAGTTCTTGTAAAAATTGCAATAAATATTAAAAGCCACATAAGAAAGAGATGCAAAGTGTCAAACGCCTTTACCGACATACTCACAGTACGGTGGCGTCGTCGTTAAGGTCGTATGTAGTCCGTAGGTCCATGTATTTTTATTTGTTTAGAATTTAATCTATTTGTTATGTATTGAAAAGATTTGTAAAATAATATTATTTAGTTGATTGTGGTTGTTTATATCTACTTATTGTTGATTTAAATTTTTGGTTTTAGTGGTAGATAGTAATTTGAAATTATTATTGTTTTCACACGATTTTTAAGATTATCTTGTTCGAATTTATATAAATACCTGATGTAATCTGAACCAAAAATACGGTATCAAACTACAGTCTAATACGTTAAAATGTCTCGTCAGTGCAACGAACAAATGAAAAATATTATATTAAAAGTCAGAGCGTACTTTCAATAAGAGAAAGACAATGGTTTGGCAAATATTTTGATTGAGGAAGTGGTTAAAAGAACAGCAGATTGCCTGGGTATTAGTGAAAACACTGTTAAACGTGTTACTGCGGAAGAAAAAAGTTCAGGTATTATACCATCAAAAGGGAGAAGTGGAAGGCCCCGACTGGAATGTGATGAGATTTTGCAGGGCGTCATAAGGAGAACAATATTAAAGTTTTACCTGGAGCGTCGGTTTCCTTCTATAAAACAAGTTTACCAGAAATTGAAAGAAGATGTCGATTATTTACCAGAATTTTCAGAAATGACTTTGTACCGATGGATTAAAGAACTTGGGTTTTCCTAGAAAAAACTAATTATTAAACCAATTTTAATGGAACAAAACACAATTGCTGCCAGAAGAGCGGAATTCTTATACGCCATAAAGAGATATCGTGAAGATTCTTGACAACTATTTTATGCAGATGAAACATGGTGCGGTGCAAATCATTCAGGGAAGTTTGGCTGGGTTGAAAGAGTTAATCCCACAAAACGGGATAAATTTGATGAATACAGAGGTGGTATACAGGAAATTAATGGCTTTAGAGGTGGAATAAAACGGCCATCAGGATCAGGACAACGGGTTATTTATTATCTTACATATTGGTAATAAAAATGGGTTTTTGGATGGCTGCCTGAAGTGTTTCGTTGGGAAACAAAGTGTGGCGTCAGTGGATTACCATAACGAGATGAATAAACAACATTACGAAGAATGGTTTAGAACAGTGCTGTCCGTAATACCTGACAAATCAGTAATCGTAATTGACCAAGCACCGTATCATACAATGTTGGATCCTAATTTTCGAAATCCTACAACTGCCTGGACAAAACAAAAAATAATAGAATGGATGTCTCAGCGAAAAGCAACATTGCCCGATGGATTTACAACGTTTAATGAATTAACCAAACCAATGCTTTTAGACCTATGCAAGAACTATCACTTTCCAAAAACGTATCTTTTAGATACAATTGCAAAGGAGTTACGTAATGATAATGTAAAGCTTCTATGGTTGCCAGTTGCACACTGTGAATTCAACGCAATTGAATTAATTTGGGCATATGTGAAAAATAAAGTGGCAAAATTGAATACTACGTTTAAAATCACAAATGTACTAAATTTGTGTCTTGAAACGATGCAGAACGTGCCAAATTCTGTTTGGGAAAATTGCGTTGGACACGCTAATAAAATTGAGGAATCCTACAGAGAAAAAGACCATTTAGTTGATGTTGTTGTAGAACCATTAATTATAAATTTAGATGAAGGTGATGATTCAAATGAAGACTTTATTAATGATGAAGAAGGAGAAAACGATCCATAAGTGTAGGTATTCTTCGGTAAAAAAGAGTGGTGTAATCCAATCAGGTTATTTTTAGTTTTAGGTTTAACTAAATTTTATCAGGGCTTTCTACCTTAAAAGTTAAATCGGATGTGATTCTACGTAAACAGGCCACTTTCACATATTTCTTTTGTTATTAAGCAAAGGCAAATGCAGACAAACTTACCACAGCATTTGTTACAATTTTCCAAATATGCGAATCATAAAAATAAAGGAACATCAAAAATATTGTTTTTCTTTTAGCTGAATTATAAATAAATAAAGCTAATTGGCCTATTTACGTTACTCACTTTGAAGTAATATTTTTAAATTACTATTGTTCGACTACACACGTTTTGCCTATTTTATAGATCTTAATGAAACAATCGAAAATCGTTAAATAGAAATAAATGTAAATATTTACCAATGCATATACTTATTTTTTCTTAATTTTACCAGTTACCTAATTTATCATATAGAGCACAAAAAAAAACCGTCACTATATTGCATTACTTTAATGATTATTACCTTAACACCCATACTATTGCACCTTCGACGCCCCGCTCCATCCCCCAAGCACAATGCTGCTATCCTTTACACAAATTAATTGTTTGTATTTACGTTCATGACAACTGCCAAAACAAAATTTTCGTTAAACGTAAAGTTACATCTCTTTATATGTAATACAAAAAAACAAAAATTTTTGCTGTAAGATTACTGGTAGTAATTACATAACCACAATCATTTTTTGAATATTACTACCAAACCTAAGAAAAAAAAATATAACTAATATTTTTTGGGACTAAGGTAAGGTTCACTTTATCGCCTGTAAAAAATTAGTTAGGCCTGGGAGTACCAGTAAGGCACAATAAATTTTTACAATTGAGTAATTGATGAAATAGGGAAAAAATGGTGACAATTTTACACTTACCTTCCCATTAGAAAAGCACCAAGGCATCTACGGTTACAAAGTTTTACATGTGTAATAGAGACAAGTAACTTGACCGAAATATGTGAAAATTATATTTTTTAAAATTGTACTTTTTACTTTACAAGCTTCCAAACTGAGGGGTCAAAACTTTAGAAATGGATAGTAGTAATGTGCTAGTACCAGTTTTTCAAAAAATGTTTGAAGATGATGAGGACAAAATTACGTACCTTAAGGAAAAAATATATCAATTCATCAAATTCACCCACATGCTGCACGGCACACCACAACGAAGATAAAGGATCAAAAAAAACAAAATGGAAACCAACCTAGATGAAGTTCTTTTGAAAACATAATTATATTGTTACATGTAATAAACTAACAGTAAAACGCATAATTATGAAAAGCAATGTTTATTATTATTATTTATAATGCATACATACGTAACGTAAGTTTTGCACGTAGTTACCATCCTCAGTGTCTGATAAGACGTGCAACCTTATAATATGGATCCTAGCCAAGAAAAAATTAAAGTCGTAAATGAATTACATAGGACAGCAAGAAAAAAATTTATTAGAAGACGTACGGTCATAAAAGGATATCGAGATTTGTGGCAAATTGATTTGGCGGAAATGCAGCAATATGCTACTGACAATGATGGTTACCGTTACATTGTTGTATGTATAAACTGATACTCCAAATTCGTGTACACCAAAGCAGTTAAGAATAAGACTGGTGTTGAAGTTACGAATGCCATGAAAAGCATCATTGAAGAAGCATCCTATGCACCAAACAATTTACAGAGTGATCAAGGAAAGGAATTTTATAATAGCACCTTTCAAGCACTCATGAAAAAATATAATATAAACCATTATTCCACATATAGCACGAAAAAAGGGGCAATTGTTGAGCGTGTTATAAGAACTTTGAAAAATAAGTTATATAAACAATTCTCGGCTAGAGGTTCATACAGATGGTTACAAATATTACCAGCTATAACGAAGACCTATAATAACACTAAACACCGCACCATTGGAATGAAGCCTAACAGTGTAAAAGAGGATATGACTATTTGAAAATTGTTCCGAAGAAAAAAAAATTTCATTTGGGTGACATTGTTCGCATTAGCAAGTACAAAGGTGTATTTGACAAAGGATATACGCCTTCATGGTCAACGGAACTGTTTGAAATAGCAAAAGTTAATATTACAAATCCACCTACATACTTGCTGCAATCATTGGAAGGTCAACCTATTAAAGGATGTTTTTACGAAGCAGAATTGCAAAAGACAGCTAGCCCTGGTGTTTATTTAGTTGAGAAAATTCTTAGAAAACGCAAGAAAAATCAAAACGATCAATTGTTTGTAAAATGGTTAGATTTTCCAAATCAATTTAATTCTTGGATAGACAAATCAGATATTGTATAAATATTATCAAATAGGTTACAGTCATTTTTTTGGTGTAATATCAAAGATGATTGTGAACTAAAATATATCAAACAACCATCACAAAAATACATTTTATCTCTACGCGATGTAATTTGACTGGAACATAATTTCGATAAGTCTTTTATCCAACAATAGTGACTTTTAGAACAACTCGTATCACAAAGATGTTCATCATCATCTTTAATACTACAATCCTTTGTTATTAACAACAAGTTGACATGTCTGTTAAGTTTTCTACCCGAATACCTTAATGGACCGACAACTTCGTACTTTAACATATTATTTTCGAAAATTAAGCAAACCCAATCAAACCATAAACGTTAACTGAAATATTATTCATTTCTTCAAATTTTGATATATCACGCAACTTTACTGGAAAGTCTATACCTGTAAAATTCAGCACTCTTGAATAGTGTGGATAAGATCGAATCTGTGATGCCATTCTAGTGGTGGGGCACAAAGCAGACACGATTGACCACGCAAAACAACACTCATCTTGATTAATCACATTGATGATGGCTTTTTTCAATTTGATGAAACGGGGTAACTTTATATATGAAGATCCACCAAAAGGGTTATATTCATTGACATTTACTTCCAGGTATAGAATTGTTTCCAGAGTCCAACCTACGAAAACACAAAAGAATGACATAAGTATTTATTTTATTTTTAGTCGTTAATTTATATCATACCTGAATCTTTTTCCTGAAACTCAGTCGATTGAGTCTTCATGGCTTCCACTAATGATTGATATATTTCTTCCAAATCGCTTCCTGAAGTGACAATTTCATTGCGTGTATTAAATGACTTGTCACTGTACATATTATCTTGTGTTGGTAAAAGATACCGACCAACAACCACCATATTAACTTTCAAAGCACAACGCACTCTTACTAGGTCACTTACTACCTCTAACACTTTTACTTTAATTTCATCAAAAAATAATGAATAGTCAGTATGTTCATTATCACTTGATATACGGTATGTGCCAATCCTATTTCTAAAAGCACTGGAGACGAGTTCAACACCAGCTGATATTGGTGAACATGCATTACTTTTATGGTGTATTGTTCTTTGATGAGCTGCCATTCGATTTGCTGGTATAGTTATATTGCAGCAAGTGCAAGTACGCACCTCGGATGTTGATGCCCCATCGTCAACTTTTCGCTGTTTTCCACCATGTATATTTGCAAATCGTGCTACGCACGATTCTGTTTTATGTCGTAACATATTATAACTCCGAGTAAATGATTTACCACAATCTTCACACGCGTACGCCATGATTTTTCAAATTAACTTGCTTGAACCGTTTTACTCAACACAATGTTCTATACTAAAATTTAACCCCCCCTACCCTCATTTATACCGAACCACATTTAGACCCCCCACTCGATCTTCATACCAAAACATGTTACACCCCAATAATAACTCAAGGTAAACTAACATCACAAATGTAACCTTGAAATAAGCGTCGTACACCTGGTCATCACCAAACAAAGAAACAGCTGTTCGCATTCATTGAAAATATGCACCGCAAATGTAACCTTGAAATAAGCGTCGTACACCTGGTCATCACCGAACAAAGAAACAGCTGCTCGCATTCATTGAAATTATGCACCGCAAATGTAACCTTTAAATAAGCGTCGTCCACCTGGTCACCACCACCAAACAAAGAAACATCTGCTCGCGTTCAAGGCCAAGTTATTGACCTTGACCTTGGAATAACACCTGCGCATATCAAGGCCAAATAACAATAGCACACCTGAGCGTTCAAGGTCGACCCTACTGCGCATGCGGAGACTCGGGGAGCATCAACCACCTCTACTGGCCTGCAAAGTCTCCGGATTTAAATATCATAGAACATGTTTGGTCTCATTTAAAATTTTTAGTGAGATCTAGAGATGTTGTTCCAGAAACCTTAAATGAGCTTTCCGAAACAATACAAGAGGAATGGGAAAACATCCCCCAAAATTTCATTAACACTCCAACGGTCGCAACCGATCTGTGAGATACACGTCGTTTTGTTTTGCCCCCAACTTTAACATTTCTCTGAATATGGAAGCGCCACTGAATCTAATTGTCTGCAATCATATAGTCTGGCGATCAGTTTCACGAAAATAGCGGGGTGCCCCTGGAGTACGACAAAAAAAGCTTTATGTTTCTGAGAAATACCAAGCGACCTATGTTGTAAGTTTTCAGTTTAGTTGATTTTCCTTTCATAAATAATACTTTTTTACAGATTTATGCAAATTGTTACGGTTTTGTTTCGCTTCTGAAATATTGTACATATAATTTAAAAACTTACCAGGTCTTCGCTTAAGATTAAGTGAATTGAGCTTGGTTTCTGGTTTTATAGATGCCTTTATTTAAGTCTTAATAGGTACAATGTAGGTATAAGTATACTTAATTCTAGTTCGCGTTATTAGTCAAGGTCTTTCTCAAGCTGTGTATAGTCCAGGCCATCCTAAAAGTATATCATAATTATTAGCTTGTGCTATTCGTGTAAGAGTAATAAGATTTGGTAGACCCGCTAATAAATCATCGTAATGGTTAAAAGCTCTACCTGCTACTTCTGCATTTATTAGTGCATTGTTAGGTATTTAACAGTATTTGTATCTGACTTCATCTTCTTTAGTATCTCGTTCTAGGCCTCATCTTGGCTCTTTTTTTTGGTTCAGAATCAAGACCTAAAAATTACAAGTTAAGAGAAATAAACACCAGTTTTAAGAAATAGGGAATGTTTTGGGCATATTTAGGGCATTGAGACTTAAATCGTTGGTCTTTAAATAAAAATAATTAAAATCCCCTTGTTTTTGTTTTGAAATGTCAAAAGTTGTCAGTGGTCACACTGCTTAGATTTAAAATTCCCTAGGCCTTTGACAGATGGGAACCTGCCGCCGTTTTTGATGACGGTTTGGGTTTTTTTTGTGGACTAGCCTTTTTGCAGCGTGCATTCCAGGAGTCCAACAGCATTTTTGCGGATATCTTGTGAATTTTTGGTACCCAAAACTGTGATCTTGGCGGTAAAATACCTTTTTACGCCAGAGAGTTAGTTTGTTTCGATTGGATCCAGTTTTATGGGCAAAATTCCAATATTCAGTTTTTTTTATCACCGACAAGGCCACCTACCATCTCGGGTAAGTATCGATTCTAAGCATCTATCTTTATATGTGACTTCTGATATTAACACTTTTATTTAAGTCTATAAATATTACAAATATATCTCAAAATCTACCTACCTTATTTTATGCCTGAAGGTCACGTCCTAAAGCTCGGTGTTGTTTCAGGCCTATTTTTCCTAGTTGTGTTATTCCTGCTCTTCTTTGGTTCCATCATTTGGTCTTCTGTTCCTTACGTTTCTGTCTTGGAGCTTCCACATCAGGGCAGGAGTAGACCATCGTCCTAACACCTTGCGGAGTGTGCTTTCCCTGGTGACACCGTTCAAGCTTCACGGTTCATCTGGCTGCTTGAGCACTGGGAGCACCACAACCCCTACACCATCATAAATGTCAGGTTTGATATGTTTGTGACGTCCTATTAGAACGATTATTATATCACATCACTCGAGGCTACAGGCCTCCACTAGCTGAACTATAGACTGTTAAATAATACACCATCGACAAACTTTGTGCTAATTTTATTGTGAAATGTTTATTATATTAGGTAGTAGGTACCATAAACGTTAATTTGTGATGCACAAGACACGGTAGGAAGGCCTTCTTATTTCGTACACGTGCACTTATTTACTTATCACTATTATTGTACATAATGATTAACCGTATCCGTCACTGATTTTGGCACCACGATATTCTTAACAATTAATTTGAAACAAACACAAACTAGAAGAAAATGATCTCCACATTCATCATTTACAATCATTAAAATCTAACCTATCTTAACTTTTCTTCACTTTCGAAAGTACTGTCAAAATCAGTAGAGATGGGTAAGTAGATCGATAACAATCCACGATAAGTGTGGATATTGAGTTGGATAGCGTGAGTTTGTTACTTTTTAATTATTTTCTTGATGAACAGCTTTCAGAGCTTGTTTTTATTATATTTGCGTAACAACCTTCATAGCACTTATTTACATGTAAATAACTTAAATAACTATTCAGCTTTTCATTTTAATTTGAGGAAACAATAGTGATATTTTGTTAAGGATATTAGGGATATGATCCTCACTTTAAATATTAAATTAATAACCTTTAGAGCAGGCTGTTTTATTGGGGCAAACTTAGAATTTCCTGTTTTCTTTTAAAAGATCAGTCTCTGCCTTACCGGGGCTAAAACAGGTGGCGCTTTAGTTTTTGGTTTTGACTTTACCCACACCACTCTCGGCAGAGCTAGCCGTCGTTCGCCCAAAAGGTAGAGACTACACTTGGACAGTAAAACAGTGCAATTCTCACTCTGGATCATCAAGGCATCATATCCGCAACTTTAAGGTAACTTTCTTTCGGTTAACTTTAAAATGACGCCTTCTTTGTGGTCAACTTTAAGATAAAGAGAGTTATTGTCTTTTAGTTAACTTTAAAATAACCTCTCTTTGGTTGACTATTATTACCACTCATTTGTTATTTCTATATTACCCATCAGCGTTAAATATATATTACAAAATGGCGCCTTTCAACGGGTTTAAATAGGTGATCTTTTTATTTATAATTAGCACATTGTGGTGGAATTTGACATTGTTTTTGTTATTCAAGTAACACAAAGACTTAACTCTGATCAATAAGTACCTATATTTTAAAAAAGCTACTACCTGATAAAAATTTTATGGTGGTGTTGTAGGATTTGTGCATCTCTGGGATGTTTTACGGTTTTTTTGTTAATACTTTTTAGTAAAGTATTATCCATTATTTCCTATTGATGTAGGATTAGTTTTAAATTTTTCTCTTGCAGTGTTGCATTATTTAGTATAGGTGTAAAGCACCCTGATTTGAGTTTATTTGGCGGTACCACATTTTTTATTATTTTTTAGTGAGTTACTCCCTTTAAGATTTTTTTTTTCTTCAATTTTTTGTAGGGGTCGGGTTTGTGTGTCACTTTGCGACACACCTAGATCCTAATTATTAGGATTCGATTCTTAGTATATGTACATATGTGATTAGTTTCGTTTAGCTTAAGTACTAAGCATTTGATATTAGTGTTAAACTTTACTTGCGTTGCTAGTAAATTTTAGTTGTATTTATCTAGATTTTTTTTGTGAGATACTGGCAAAATGGAAATCAATCTTTTGGGTGCCGATGAAATTAAATACGAGTTGGCAATTCGTGGTTTACCAGTAACTGGTTCCTTTCCGCAGAAGCGTGCGTTATTAAGGGAAGCCATGCGTACGGAGCGCGAGGGACGTGTTTCGCGACCAACAACATCGTGTTATGATGCTGAGACCGACCTTTGCGTTTGCAGAGCAAAATTATTTATTTTAGCGCGCGACATAATTCATTTTGATGTAAGCAACAAAGACAATGAGTTTAAAAGAATTTACACCTTTTTAATGCATGTTGAAAACCGTCTAAATCGCGTTCAAGTTTTCGAACAATCGAGCATAGATCACAAAAACGATTTAACCGATAAATGTGAACAGCTGATGGGTGATCTACATTCAGTTTTGGAGGGCATACCTTCTACTTCAAACGGTGACCAAGCGTTAACGCGATCGGGCCAATCAGGTGCAATAGCACATAATACAAATGCGGTTACTTCTCGTGTGGTAAGCACTTCTATTTTGGATACCGAGAATGAACCGGAAATAGACAGAACCTTACCTGAAGCTATCACGCCACAGAGACAGGTACAGGTGTCGTATGACCTGGTTGACATCGATGATGAAGTAGTACCCACTCAACCTGCTGCACGGCGTGTAGTAGATCCTCAATCCCTGAGCATGGGTCACTCTAATTTTTCCGTTTCTGCACCCCTCTCCCATCAGAATCGTTGCTCGGATCAAGCTCAATTACCCCCTTTGTCTGTGGAAGACTACCGGTTGGGCTCGTCAAGTCAACCTGGTCGATCTTACTTACCTGAACAGAATTTTGTTGATCAGATGTCTTCTCGAGGTACCCGTGTAAATCCAACCCATCCAACATATTTGGAACGTGCGAATACCTTGGAAGATTATCAAGTTCCCGTGTCAACTCATGACAGTTCTGTCCCCATTGGTTACTCGTTGAGTAGACCCGTCCGTGAAGCCCCTGATAGGACTATTCGTCCTACCGTGATCCCTGCTTCTTCGTCTACGAGACGAGGCTCACAGGTACATTTTGCGGATGAATCGCAAAATGTGTCTCGATTGGCAAATATTAGCTCCTCCCGACAGAATGAGCCGTTGGGCTATTCTGATCCATTTGTTGATCTTGCCGATCGATTGGATAATTTCCAGTTTTCTCCCTTAAACGGGTTTCGTCCCGAAGAATCTCGGGTTAGTAATTTTAGTTCTAGATTTTTAGATATAGATAAATGGAATGTTAGGTTTAATGGACAAAGTAGTGTTAATGACTTTTTAGAACGTATAGAGGAGCTTCGTGTGTCACGTGGTGCAACGAAGGAACAGTTGTTTCGTTCTGCGCCTGAACTTCTTTCCGGTGATGCTCTTCTATGGTACCGTACTTGTCATTTTTTAGATTGGGATGATCTCGTTCAACAGTTGAGAGGTACATTTCAACCTTACGATTACGAGTTTGCATTATGGGATGAGATTCGCCGTCGTACACAGGGCGCTCAAGAACGCGTAATTAGTTTTGTTGTCTCTATGGAGAATCTCTTCCGCAAACTCCCAGTATTGCCTTCGGAAACTACTCGGTTGCAGATGATACTGCGCAATTTACTGCCGTACATTCAGAGTAGGCTATCGACTCACGTGATTGTTAGTTTACAAGATCTCGTAAGATTAAGTCGTGCGATTGAGGAGACAGAATCCCGGATTCAGCAATTTGTTCCCCCTTCGACGAATTATCGTCAAATGTTGGAGCCTGCCTTAGCTTATCGTAAGCCATCTAATCATGTCGCTCCCATTGAAGCCCCTACTGTCATTGGTCAGACTCCTAATACTTCTGAAGTAGCAGTCCTCAATGTCCCCTCGAATCCGACCTCATGCTGGAATTGTCAAGAACAAGGCCATCAATTGCGCCAGTGTTCACAACAACGTCGAAAGTTTTGCTATAGGTGTGGTAAGAGTGACTTTACCTCCAAAAGTTGCCCTTCGTGTACAAAAAACGTAAATCTGGGAAGGCAGTAACAGGCCAACCGTTCTTCCCACCTAAAGAAACTTTCAAGGCCGATTCAAACCAAATTATTTTAAATTATATATTGGAGCATGCTAAGGACGACAAGAGACCCTATTTAAGAATTCATATTTATGGTAAGGAGCTATTAGGTTTGCTTGACAGTGGTTCCTCGCGAACCATTATTGGTTCTCATGGCTGGGATATTCTGAAAACAGTCTGTCGTTTGGATTCAGCTGTAATATCAACTTGTACTGTTGCTAATGGCCAAGCTTGTCAGAGTATTGGTTCGATCAAGCTACCATTTCAACTTCAAGATAAAATAGTTCTCCTAGATACCTTGGTTGTTCCTTCTTTACCGCACACGCTCATTTTAGGGATTGACTTTTGGAGTCAAATGAAAATAGTACCTAACTTGTACAGTGGCGAGTGGTCGTTTCGATCAGATTTAGATCACAATCCACATATTTTTGCCATCCACTCCCGTGACAATCTAACATCTGAGCAGCGTCAAATCCTTGACAATCTTGTAGAAAATACCTTTTCATCTATGGGTAATAAGCTTGGATGTACGACGTTAGTGGAAATGGAGATCAAAACTGATTCTACTCCGATCAAACAGAGATACTATCCCTTATCTCATGCCTTGCAAAAGGAAGTCAACAAGGAGTTAGAGCAGATGTTGGCGGATGGGATTGTGGAACCATCTGAGTCTCCCTGGTCTTCGCCAATAGTTATGGTTAAGAAAAAGTCTGGCGGCTGGCGTTTTTGTGTAGATTACCGCGCTGTTAATAAAGCTACGATTCCCGACGCATATCCCATTCCTTACGTGTCAGCTACCTTAGATAAATTACGCGACGCAAAATATCTGAGTACGCTCGACATAAAGTCTGCTTATTGGCAAATACCCATTGCAAAGGGTTCTAGACCTCTCACTGCGTTTACTGTACCGTCACGTGGGCTCTTCCAATTTAGGAGAATGCCGTTCGGTTTGACTAATGCCCCCGCCGTCTGGCAAAGATTAATTGATCGGGTGGTAGGCGTCGATTTAGAACAATTTGTATTTGTTTACCTCGATGATGTTATAGTATGTACTCCAACTTTCGAGGAGCATATTCGGGTTTTACGTGAAATTATTTCGCGCATTGTAAGTGCAGGTCTTACACTTAACCGCGAAAAATGTAATTTTTGTAAACCTGAGCTAAAATATTTAGGTTATGTTGTCAATTCATCAGGACTTATGGTAGATCCTGAAAAGATTGAGGCAATTCTGCGTATTCCTACACCGAAAAGTGTAACTGAAATAAGGCGAGTTATTGGTCTTGCTTCCTGGTACCGCCGGTTTGTGCCAAATTTTTCCTCGGTATTAGCGCCACTCTCGGCTTTAACGAGAAAGAATGTTAAATTTGTCTGGGGTCCAGAATGCGAAGCAGCCTTTAATACAGTCAAGGAGCACCTTGTCAAAGCACCGGTACTTTCTTGTCCGGACTTTGAACAACCGTTTATTGTCCAGTGTGATGCATCAGATTTTGGTCTCGGAGCGGTGCTTTCTCAGGTTCAGAATGGCGAGGAACATGTCATTTCTTACTTGAGCCGTTCGCTTACCAAAAATGAAAGAAAGTACAGTACTACGGAGAAGGAATGTTTAGCTGTTCTCTTTGCCATAGAGAAGCTTCGTCCTTATCTCGAAGGAACCAAATTCACCGTGATTACTGATCATTACAGCCTTAAGTGGCTTAACTCTATCAAGGACCCTGTAGGACGCATTGCGCGTTGGGCCATAAGACTGCAGCAGTATGATTTTGAAATCATACATCGCAAGGGTAAAGAGCATGTTGTCCCGGATACTCTTTCTCGATCAGTCCCCGTCGTTGATACCATCACTAATCAACCAAATTCGACTGATACTGCCAAAGACATTACAACTCCGCGTGATCGCTGGTATCTTGGCATGATCAAGAAAGTTGTCGACTACCCTTCTAAATATCCCCTTTGGTGGGTAGACAACAGCAAGCTTTTTAAAAGAGCTAAACACCCTTACGCTGCACTTGCGGATCCCGAGGACTCTTGGCTGATAGTAGTTCCGCGCGAAGACCGATCCTCAATTATTAAAGATAATCACGATCCTCCTACTTGTGGTCATCTTGGAATTAACAAGACGTTCTCCAGGATCGCCCAACGTTATTATTGGCCCAGCATGCGTAGTGATGTTGCAAGATACATCAGACGATGTCGTGTTTGTCTCCAGACCAAGCCCCTTCAACAAGCCCCTGCTGGTCAGATGCTCAGCATCCAACCTTTGAATTCCCGTCCGTTCCAAACCATAAGCATAGACTTAGTCGGACCGCTGCCTCGTTCGGCCTCTGGGCATTCATATATTCTGTCGGTGGTTGATGTTTTTAGTAAGTTTTGTCTGTTCTTTCCTCTCCGTTCTGCCACCGCACAGAATATTGTTCGATGGTTGGAAAATTTTGTAATTTTAGTTTTTGGAGCTGAGACGATCATTGCGGACAATGGAACTCAGTTTCGCAGCAAGATTTTTCAACAGGCAATGGCTCAGTACGGGATTAAAATACGGTATACGGCTAACTATCATCCTCAGGCCAATCCCGTTGAACGTGTTCACCGTGTCCTAAAAACAATTCTCACGAGCTATGTAGCCGAGGACCATCGTCAATGGGATAAGCTTATCGCTAAGGCTGGTTTTGCCATTCGGTCGGCAAAGCATGAGGTTACCGGGTTAACCCCTAACTTTGTGGTTTTTGGTCGTGACGTTCGTCTGCCCCGGGACTCATGTCCACCTTCTGATGACCCTCAGCCCTTTGATCCCGTCTCTAGGTCTCAAGCTGTGAATGAGATGTTTATAGACGTGCAGAAAAGACTTCGGCAGGCGTATGAGCGTGGCCGTCATACTTATAATCTCAGGAGACGAGACGAGCGGTTTCAGCTTGATCAGGAGGTCTGGAAGAAAAACTATTTTCTCTCAGACGCTACCAAACATTTTACCGCGAAACTTGCGCCTAAATTTTCGGGTCCCTACGTTATAACCAAAGTAGTTTCACCTTGGTCCTATGAGCTATCTGATCAGAATGGTCGTAATCTTGGTGTGTGGCACGCTAAAGACCTTAAGGCTCACCCTCCAGACGACATACCATAGTTGTCTGACTTATCTTAAACTATGGTTTTGTAAATATTGTACTTACCGCTAAGATCTTGTCTTGTAAATACCGTACTTACCTTTAGTCTGTTAGTTCGTAGTTTTGTAAATCTTCTAGTTATAGTCAGTATACATTGCTGTATATATTTAGTATTGGTAGGCTCTCTACCTAAGAACACAGAAAATTTTTTTGTGAATAACAAAAAAATTTTCTCTGAGGAAGGGGAGGCGTGTTACGGTTTTGTTTCGCTTCTGAAATATTGTACATATAATTTAAAAACTTACCAGGTCTTCGCTTAAGATTAAGTGAATTGAGCTTGGTTTCTGGTTTTATAGATGCCTTTATTTAAGTCTTAATAGGTACAATGTAGGTATAAGTATACTTAATTCTAGTTCGCGTTATTAGTCAAGGTCTTTCTCAAGCTGTGTATAGTCCAGGCCATCCTAAAAGTATATCATAATTATTAGCTTGTGCTATTCGTGTAAGAGTAATAAGATTTGGTAGACCCGCTAATAAATCATCGTAATGGTTAAAAGCTCTACCTGCTACTTCTGCATTTATTAGTGCATTGTTAGGTATTTAACAGTATTTGTATCTGACTTCATCTTCTTTAGTATCTCGTTCTAGGCCTCATCTTGGCTCTTTTTTTTGGTTCAGAATCAAGACCTAAAAATTACAAGTTAAGAGAAATAAACACCAGTTTTAAGAAATAGGGAATGTTTTGGGCATATTTAGGGCATTGAGACTTAAATCGTTGGTCTTTAAATAAAAATAATTAAAATCCCCTTGTTTTTGTTTTGAAATGTCAAAAGTTGTCAGTGGTCACACTGCTTAGATTTAAAATTCCCTAGGCCTTTGACAGATGGGAACCTGCCGCCGTTTTTGATGACGGTTTGGGTTTTTTTTGTGGACTAGCCTTTTTGCAGCGTGCATTCCAGGAGTCCAACAGCATTTTTGCGGATATCTTGTGAATTTTTGGTACCCAAAACTGTGATCTTGGCGGTAAAATACCTTTTTACGCCAGAGAGTTAGTTTGTTTCGATTGGATCCAGTTTTATGGGCAAAATTCCAATATTCAGTTTTTTTTATCACCGACAAGGCCACCTACCATCTCGGGTAAGTATCGATTCTAAGCATCTATCTTTATATGTGACTTCTGATATTAACACTTTTATTTAAGTCTATAAATATTACAAATATATCTCAAAATCTACCTACCTTATTTTATGCCTGAAGGTCACGTCCTAAAGCTCGGTGTTGTTTCAGGCCTATTTTTCCTAGTTGTGTTATTCCTGCTCTTCTTTGGTTCCATCATTTGGTCTTCTGTTCCTTACGTTTCTGTCTTGGAGCTTCCACATCAGGGCAGGAGTAGACCATCGTCCTAACACCTTGCGGAGTGTGCTTTCCCTGGTGACACCGTTCAAGCTTCACGGTTCATCTGGCTGCTTGAGCACTGGGAGCACCACAACCCCTACACCATCATAAATGTCAGGTTTGATATGTTTGTGACGTCCTATTAGAACGATTATTATATCACATCACTCGAGGCTACAGGCCTCCACTAGCTGAACTATAGACTGTTAAATAATACACCATCGACAAACTTTGTGCTAATTTTATTGTGAAATGTTTATTATATTAGGTAGTAGGTACCATAAACGTTAATTTGTGATGCACAAGACACGGTAGGAAGGCCTTCTTATTTCGTACACGTGCACTTATTTACTTATCACTATTATTGTACATAATGATTAACCGTATCCGTCACTGATTTTGGCACCACGATATTCTTAACAATTAATTTGAAACAAACACAAACTAGAAGAAAATGATCTCCACATTCATCATTTACAATCATTAAAATCTAACCTATCTTAACTTTTCTTCACTTTCGAAAGTACTGTCAAAATCAGTAGAGATGGGTAAGTAGATCGATAACAATCCACGATAAGTGTGGATATTGAGTTGGATAGCGTGAGTTTGTTACTTTTTAATTATTTTCTTGATGAACAGCTTTCAGAGCTTGTTTTTATTATATTTGCGTAACAACCTTCATAGCACTTATTTACATGTAAATAACTTAAATAACTATTCAGCTTTTCATTTTAATTTGAGGAAACAATAGTGATATTTTGTTAAGGATATTAGGGATATGATCCTCACTTTAAATATTAAATTAATAACCTTTAGAGCAGGCTGTTTTATTGGGGCAAACTTAGAATTTCCTGTTTTCTTTTAAAAGATCAGTCTCTGCCTTACCGGGGCTAAAACAGGTGGCGCTTTAGTTTTTGGTTTTGACTTTACCCACACCACTCTCGGCAGAGCTAGCCGTCGTTCGCCCAAAAGGTAGAGACTACACTTGGACAGTAAAACAGTGCAATTCTCACTCTGGATCATCAAGGCATCATATCCGCAACTTTAAGGTAACTTTCTTTCGGTTAACTTTAAAATGACGCCTTCTTTGTGGTCAACTTTAAGATAAAGAGAGTTATTGTCTTTTAGTTAACTTTAAAATAACCTCTCTTTGGTTGACTATTATTACCACTCATTTGTTATTTCTATATTACCCATCAGCGTTAAATATATATTACAAAATAAAATAGCAAGGCTCAGTAAATATTCATGTTATAGTTGCAAACAATTTTTATGCCTTCAGCATTGCAAAATGGTATGCGACAAGTGCGTAAATTCAGAAAACTAAATGAATGACTCGGTCAACGATTATAATTTTCTTTAGACTTATAATGTAAGTGCTTATGTTTTTTTTTAGTTAAAAAGTCTTTAAAATAAAGTGTTTCACAAGTGTGTGTCTTTTATTACTAAAAATTATGAGGAAGATATTATTATACTAGTGTATCCCTAAGATACATTGCGACCTCTAATGTATAGGATTTGATTGCGACCGTTGGAGTGTTAATAATTTAGTACGCAGTATGCCTCGAAGATGCCGTGAAGTTATTCGTCTGCGAGGAGGGCCAACTAAATATTAACGTGGGTGGCCACATTTCTCGTTAGTATAAGTTTAATAACGTTAACGTTTATGTTGTTTACGTTTGTAGCAATTCTACGAGGGGTATTTTTGGATTCACTCTGTATTAGGTATGTAAAAATGGGACAACATGTTTAGGTACAACCTACATATTATACAGTTGTTTGTATCTTGAAAAGTGTTGAATTTAGTTATAGTGTAATATAGTGTTAAGTAGAACCCAAAAATATAACAATATCCAGGGTATTTTATATAAAATATAAAAGTGGCCGTTACAAATATAAAATTCTAATAAAACCCTACCAGTAGTACCAGTAACCGTTTTATAGGCACAATAGTGCTCGAATTTTGTTATATCAGCTATAAAAAGTCTAATGGATTTAAAAAACACTCTTCATAATATTGTTAAAAATTAGCTTTATACGTTTGCGCTGCCAATTTCTTTAAAAGGGAGGTTAGGGAGGAATACAAAAAAACGTTTCGGTAAAAGAGTCTAATTTAGGTAAATCAAGTAACAAAATACAAAAAAATATAATTTATTAATTATTTTCTCGATATCTGAATGTTCAATGCATAAAAAACATGCAAAATAATGAAATTTTAGGAAAAAAAAATAAAAGTGGCCGTTACAAATATAAAATTCTAATAAAACCCTACCAGTAGTATACCAGTAACCGTTTTATAGGCACAATAGTGCTCCAATTTTGTTATATCAGCTCTAAAAAGTCTAATGGATTTAAAAAACACTCTTCATAATATTGTTAAAAATTAGCTTTATACGTTTGCGCTGCCAATTTCTTTAAAAGTGAGGTTAGGGAGGAATACAAAAAAACGTTTCGGCAAAGGAGTCTAATTTAGGTAAATCAAGTAACAAAATACAAAAAAATACAATTTATTAATTATTTTCTCGATATCTGAATGTTCAATGCATAAAAAACATGCAAAATAATGAAATTTTAGGAATGAAACCAACTGTAAACTTTTTCAGACTCCTGTATGTTGTAATTGTATTTTTTCCTGATAGGGGCATTAGAAATAATAAAAAAATTACCACATTGAGTTTGATTTGGACTATCACTAATGAATTAGGATTTTTTTTGTAATGCCATGCCAATATTTTCGGAAAAACCCTGTATATCCCAAGAAAAGGAGAATTTCAAAAAACCCAAGAAACTGTTTTTTTGTATCTAATCGTAGATCATTCTGGTGTACATAAGAATTAATAAAATATTGTTTTGTAAAAAGTATACTGAAATAAAATTTTGTAAACAATGCAGGGTTTTAGTTTGCACCCTGTACAAACTTTTTCCGGTCATACCTGACAATCCAGCAGCGAAGGGTATAATCTACACACACTGGGCAAGCTAACATCGACAACCGAATTTCAATTTGGCTTACCGTTTTTAAAATATCGAACCTTAAAAATACCCCCAAAAATTACGTTATGCACTTCGAATGTCCAGTACTTTATTTTGGTCTCACAAATGGTCGTATTTGACATTTTTACAAAAATAAGAAAAAATATTATGCCTACGATTTACTGCTTACTGAAAGTTAACAATAAACATATTTTTCCTTCGAACAATTCAGAAACAGATACTTTTGAATAAATTTTCAATCCCATGATTCGAATCTAAACTATCACTAAAACTTACAATTGCTCTCCTGTAAAACAGAAGAAAATGAGTTACGTCACTTTGTAAGATCAACGACAAATTATAACAATGTCTTTATTTCTCAATCACAAAGGAAAAATAACAAAAAATGAAAAATTCCAAAATAACTGTAGAGTGCGTCAAAAGTAATACCATATAATTCTAATATAGCAAAAGCTATAGTACTAGTCAAAATATACACGTATATATATATATATATATATATATATATATATATATATATATATATATATATATATATATATATATATATGTGTGTGGGATGTCGATGAAAAGCAATAGACTTCACTACTTTAAGAAACACGTTTATTAACAAACTAACTAAACTATTTACGGGCCAAAAATATTAAAATCGTTTTACATCTTCATAACACGTCTTTACGTCTTTTTTAACAGCCGCCTGCTCCGCTTCTCGTCTTTGGGTGAGTGCAAACTGCTCTAGATCCCGCCACCCGGCAGGTTCGACTGAGCGCAAACTGCTCTAGATCCCACAACTCGGCCGTCCTGCAGGTCATCTGCCCCAGATGATATCTCTGCGTCATCTTCGTCATAAGGAATCCAGGGTTTCATGAATTCTACGCATGCTGAGGTGCGAATCGGTCCTTCATGACAACCTTGTTTTTGAACGTCATAAGTGTCGTTTTGCTTGACCTTGATAACTTTGTATGGCCCAAAATATTTTGGCTTTAACTTCAATCCAGGATCAAATTGTGTGCGTTTAATCGCTACTAAATCATCTACTCTGTACTTTCGAGGTTGGCGTCTTCTTAAATTGTAGGTTTTTCTATTTTCTTTTTGAATCTTCTGTATTTGTTCTTTGGCTGTTTCTCTCAGTTGCTCTCTGTCTTCTTCAAAAGTATTTTGAATTTCTTGGTTTATTAAATCTCTAACTTTTAAGTCATTCTTATCTTTCATGACCACTCCAGTCATTAATTCAAATGGCGTTGTTCGAATACTTCTTTGATAGGTAGAGTTCATAATTCTTTGCAACTGATCCACGTACCTATACCATTTTGTTGGGTCGTCGCATGAAAGTTTTGTTAAAACATTAATGATTATCGAATTCATTCTTTCCACTTGGCCGTTAGCACGTGGTAAACCTGTGGTTATCGTATAATGTTTTATGTTTTCCTCATAACAATAGTCTTCGAATTCTTGTGATATAAAACTCGTACCTCTATCTGATATAATAACAGCAAGATTTCCAAAAACTTTCTTCTGTGTTTCTAGCCTGTTAATAACTTCTTTGGATGTTGTGGACTTCGTTGGGTATAACCAGACGAATTTTGTGAATGCATCTACGACTACAAAAATATGCTTGTAATTTTTATTCGTTGATTCCAAGGGACCCAAATGATCTATGTGGTATGTGGATAAAGGAACACTTTCCTTTCGTAAAGGATGTAGGTAACCTTCTTGTTTGCCCCTTTTTCGATTACATAATATGCATCTGACACAGTTCGATATAACTTTTTCTATTTTGTCTTTAAGTTTGGGAATGTAGAAATTTTGTTTTAATTTTTCTTCAATCTTCTTTGCGGCAAAATGACCTTCTTCGTGTACTTTCTTAATAATTTCAGTTTGCATGACTTTTGGCACAACTAAAACTTCTAACCCGTCACAGTATTTAAAAAGGATGTTATCTTTAACAACAAAGTCTTCGTATGGTCGCGTCTTTAGAATTTCTTTTATAACTTTGACTTCTCCGTCTTCATCTTGAGCTTTCTTAATTCTTGATTTACTGATTTCATCTTCTACAGTAATCTGCATAATAGGGTTTCTGCTTAACGCATCTACGTGTTTCATCCTAGTACCGCTGCGATGTTCGATGACATAGTTAAATTCTTCTAGTAGCAGTACCCATCTGGCAACTCTGGTTGTTAGATCTTTTTTATCTATGGTCTTTTGAAATGCAGAACAGTCAGTAACGATCTTAAATGGAATACCAAGCAGGTAGACTCGAAATTTCTTTAGAGCTTCAATCACAGCTAAAACTTCCAACTCATAACTGCAGTATTTTCTTTCTGCTTCGGTAGTCTTTCGGCTCATGAAATAAACAGGATGTAAAGCGTTATCTTTTTGAGATTTCTGCAGCAAAATTGCACCGTATCCTTCGTGGCTAGCGTCGGTGTGTAACTCGGTCTCGGCTTCTCTTTCATAAATTTTTAAAACTGGTTTTTCTGCTAGGCATTTCTTTAGTTCTTTATAGGCATGTATCTCTCCGGCGTCAAATTTAAAAACAGCATCTTTCTTTAATAAATCTGTAAGGGATCTAGCTTTTAGAGAATAAAACGGTATAAATTTTCTAAAATATCCTGTCAGACCCAAAAAGCTTTGTACTTGTTTCTTTGTTGATGGCTGCGGAAATTTCATGACTGCTTCTGTTTTACTTTTCGATGGAAAAATCTGTCCGTCTTCTATAATATGACCTAAGAATTCAATTATACGTTTGAGGAATTGACATTTTTTCATATTTATATCCAATCCGTATTCTTTAGCTAGCTGCAAAACCATTTTAAGTCTGCTTATGGCCTCTTCTTCATTTGCAGATGGAATGATTAGATCGTCCATGTAAGGAAGCACTATACCATCGTTCATGTAACTGCGAAAAATATGATTTATGAATCTCTGGAAATCAGCTGAGGAGTTCCACATTCCAAATGGCACTTTTAAAAATTGATATTGACCTTTATGTGTAACGAAAGAGGTATATTTGCGACTTTCTTCGGCAACACTAACATGGAAAAATCCATTTTTGAGATCTAAAGTAGAAAAAACATTGGCTTCTTGTAACTGGTCTAATTGATCTTCAATCAAAGGCAATGGAAAGCGGTCTTTAATAACTTGTTTATTAATTTTCCTAAAATCTATGCAGACTCTAGGGGAACCACACTTTTTTTTGTGACTACTACTTAGCTTGAAAACTCTGAGCTGCATGGCTCCACTATTCCGTTGACTATCCATTCATTTACTTGTTGGTCTACAATGTCTCTCTCTGGAAATGGTAATCTTCTTGGTCTATGATATACTGGATCATCATTTTTCAAAACTATTTTCATTTCAATAGATGTTTGTTTGGTCTTCTCAGGTTTATAGTTTAATACCATTTCTTTTATTTCATCTCTGATCTTTAAGCTGACTTCTCCTATATCTGGTTCTTCGTTAATATCTGTGGCTATATTCATAATATCTAGTTCTTCGTAATTCTTCTTAATACTGATTCCTTTTTGGTTTACAACAAGTTCGGCTTGTCTAAGAAAATCGTGACCTAAGATTGCTATTTCTGATGTGACGTCATCGGGAACGATATGGATCTTAGTATTAAATTGAAATCCATCAGCTAAAATATCTGCTTCAAAAGTACCCAAAGTGTTTACTTTTGTTTGTCCAAAACCTAAGAGAAAAATGTTATTTTGCTCTATGTCAGGTAAATCAAGTTTCCTATAAAAATTTTCTGTTACAATGTTTACATTACTACCTGTATCTACAAGAGCACTTACTTCTAAGTCATTTATCAAAATTACTTTATGCATTGAAGCCACCTCACTAAGAGAAATTTTATTTAAATTGGCCCTGTCGGCCTAGTAGGCCTAGTTTCATTTTTCCGAGACGACTGTGATACACTTCTGTGTTGAGCATTCGAACTTTGACTATTACACTGGAAACTTTTATGACCAAATTTATTACATTTAAAACATTTAACACCCAAATGTTTAGATGTACACACTGATGACTTGTGACCAACCTGACCACAATTAAAACAATGCTCTTTTATATCAGAACGGTTAGACCCACTATTATTAACAAATAATGGTTTCTGAATAAATTTTTGTTGGTTTTTATTTATTATTTCTTCATAAATTTTAAGCTTGGCTTTAAATTCAGCAACATTTTTAGCCCCGTATAAGACAATTTTATTTGCCTGATCACCCTTGAGTCCGTCGATTACATACTGAATTAAGGCATCTTGCTCAATAAATCCCCGACTAGCAAGCTCTTTCATAACTAAAAAGTATTCTTGAATATTTTCATCTTTTCTCATTTTTCGTTCGATTAAAAGTTTATGCAAATTAGCACTGTTTAATTTCGACGAGAATTCTTTAAGAAGCGCGGCTTTCAAATGACTCCAGCTTTTCATATTTGGCTCACCTTCAATAAACAGTTTGGCCAATCCAGTTAAAGATTTTATGGAAAAAATAAATTTATGTAACTCACCCCATCCAAATAAGGCGGAACCCACTTTTCAACTGAGTAGTTACCCGTTCCAGCAAATGGCTTAATTGAATCTTCCACGTCACGAAAGCTAATGGTAAAGTTAGGTGCTTTTGAGTTTGCTATAGATTCAGCATAAACTTCGCTCTCAGCATCGCTGTTATCTTCAATGTCCTCTTCTTCGTCATTGGCGGCAGCGACTTCGATGGATTCTTTTAAAGCGTTCAAGTCCATTAGAGCAACACAAATATCTTTAATTAAATCTGATTTTCCTACACTATAGTCCAACAGTAAAATATTTGCCACTGATGTCAAATCACTTTCGGAAAAACTAGTCAGATAAGTGACTTTTTCGTTAAAGTCTTCAGAGTCCGCAGTAAATTGAAAACCATTAAACTCACGCAACTTCTTACGGCTTAGTCTGCCACCATCAGTCTCAAAAATAATTTTATAAAAAATTTTAATAACTGCAAGCGGCGCGTTTTTAATGTTCTCTAAAATTCTCGGAATTTCTGCCAACGTCGTCATTTTTAGTCTAGAATCGCCTTTGTTCTCTTTTTTCTTTTAACGAAACAACCAGAAAAACTTCTTGTCTAAATAAAACAATCTTTTCTTTCACGTCTTTAGTTTCACTTCTTCTAAAAATCAATCGTCGTCTTCGAATCCCAAATGATGGAATTTTGACACTTTCGTTGACACTCTACTGCTATTTCTACGATAACTATCCCAGACGAGCCCCCAAATTTAGTGTGGGATGTCGATGAAAAGCAATAGACTTCACTACTTTAAGAAACACGTTTATTAACAAACTAACTAAACTATTTACGGGCCAAAAATATTAAAATCGTTTTACATCTTCATAACACGTCTTTACGTCTTTACGTCTTTTTTAACAGCCGCCTGCTCCGCTTCTCGTCTTTGGGTGAGTGCAAACTGCTCTAGATCCCACATATATATATATATATATATATATATATATATATATATATATATATATATATATATATATATATATATATATATATATATATATATATATATATATATATATATATATACTCGCCGGCACAAAATTCCGGCACCCTGAAATTTTGGCCACGTTTGATGTTTTATAACTTATTTATTTTTTATCCGATTTTCATGATTTTGTTATCAGTTTGTAGATCCATTTATTCTGTTTTTCTTTAATTATTTTATAGAGTATCATTTTTCGATTAGGCTATAGTATACAGGAGGAAATCAAAATGATGTTTTTTGTCGTAATTTCAAAACAACCTGTAGGGAAATTGAGGTGGATAATTTTGTTCACATACTGTTTCTTGTAATCTCTGATGTATTCTAAACATTTCTTTTTTTGATTCATTCCATTATCTCATTTGTGCTGAGAGCTGCAAAATTTTAAATGAAACGCTGATTTGAAGCCTATTTTTATTAAGAAAAACAAACACTAGGTATATCATAAAGTTAATTAACAAAAACAATTTAATAACGTGTATTTCCTCATCTCGCAGCAATGACAGCTTGCAGTCTTCGTGTAATCGAATGAATAAGGTCACTTATTCTTTCTTGAGGAATAGCTTCATATCCTTCGGTCAGCGCCAGTCGTAAGTTTTGCAAGGTTTGTCGTTGTACAGGACGACGATGAACGGCTATTTTAAGTTGAGATGTTAGATTGGGTTGAGATCCGGGCTACATGCAGGCCATTCCAATCTTGGAAGTCAAACTTCATCCAGATATTCGCTTACTACATGTGCAACGTGAGGTCTAGCATTATCATGCATTAATGTAAATTGGTTCTCAATAAAAGGTGTAAATGGAACAATAACTTCTTGGAGGATTTCCTCAATGTAACGGTGGGCGGTTAGAGCTCCATTTTCAACAAATACAAGATTGGTGCGTGCTTCGGTAGAAATACCCGCCCAAATCATGACTGAACCGCCATGATATGAGATTCGTTCTGATATGGTGCAGTCAGCATATCTTTCATTTCTACGTCTGTATACCCGCTCACGACCATCCGGCGACCTTAAACAAACCCTGGATTCATCTGTGTATAGTACGTTTCCCCACTGTTCTAAAGTCCAGTCAGAATGCGATCTTGCAAACCTCAGTCGGTGTTGTCGATACTGAGGGAGTAATCGTGGACATATTGTTGGCCTTCGTGAATGAAGCCCAGCTTCTGCCAATCTTGTACGTATCGTTCTTTCACTTACATTTACTCGACGAATCATTTGAAAGTCATTTTTTAGACACACAGCAGTAGATCTTCGATCTCTTAAAGAACTAATGGTAACAAAGTGATCATCAGCTGCAGTGGTCATTCTCCTTCTGCCAGAGCCTTGCCGTCTAGTAAAAATTCCCGTCTGTAAATACCTCTTCCAGGCATCTCGAACTATAGACCGCGGAATTCTCAGAGTACGGGCGACATAACTTTTGCTACGGCCATCCTCTATTAACGCAACAATTCTACCCACGTCTGCTGGAGTTAATACCATATTGACACACAACAAATTATAATATTGTCACTGTCAAACATTCTGCCACAATAAGCGCGTCCTTAGCCAACGTCGATAATTTTTAACCGAAAGCTTGACATACATTTTCAAAAAATAACATCGTTTCATTTAAGATTTTGCAGCTCTCAGCACAAATGAGATAATGGAACGAATCAAAAAAATAAATGTTTAGAATACATCAGAGATTACAAGAAACAGTATGTGAACAAAATTATCCACCTCAATTTCCCTACAGGGTGTTTTGAAATTACGACAAAAAACAGCATTTTGATTTCGTCCTGTATAATATAGCCTAATCGAAAAATGATACTTTATAAAATAATTAAAGAAAAACAGAATAAATGGATCTACAAACTGATAACAAAATCCTGAAAAGCGGATAAAAAATAAATAAGTTATAAAACATCAAACTTTGCCAAATTTTCAGGGTGGCGGAATTTTGTGCCGGCGAGTATATATATTATATATATATATATATATATATATATATATATATATATATATATATAGTAGAAAATGGAAAATTTCTTGGCCTATAGGTAATATAATAAATGTAAATGCGAAGATTTACTTCTTCGCTAGTGCAGCGAAAAGGCCGTGAATGAAAAATAAAAATAATGAGGACTATCTTTGATTCTGGTCTGGGTGACCTCCTGCTATCGATTTCTGGGCCCTTACCCATCAGCGGGCAGGCTTACACCCAGGGTGGCTGAAGAACAGACCACGATTTGACCAGAATCAAAGATAGTCCTCATTATTTTTATTTTTCATTCACGGCCTTTTCGCTGCACTAGCGAAGAAGTAAATCTTCGCATTTACATTTATATATATATATATATATATATATATATATATATATATATATATATATATATATATATATATATATATATATATATATATGTATATATATGTATATATATATATATATATATATATATATATATATATATATATATATATATATATATATAATAAATGTAAATGCGAAGATTTACTTCTTCGCTAGTGCAGCGAAAAGGCCGTGAATGAAAAATAAAAATAATGAGGACTATCTTTGATTCTGGTCTGGGTGACCTCCTGCTATCGATTTCTGGGCCCTTACCCATCAGCGGGCAGGCTTACACCCAGGGTGGCTGAAGAACAGACCACGATTTGACCAGAATCAAAGAGAGTCCTTATATCCAAAATGTTCGGAAAGGATGGGTAAGATGTAGTGGCTCGCGCCAACTAGTTCACCCAGTGTTGCTCCAAAAATGTTTGGCTGCTAACACAATAATACTCGAAAGTATGTCGAATGTCGATTTTCTCGACGTCGACGGTACAAATGCACCATTGTACAACAATAGTAGAAAAATGGAAGATTTCTTGGCCTATAAGTAATATAATAAATGTAAATGCGAAGATTTACTTCTTCGCTAGTGCAGCGAAAAGGCCGTGAATGAAAAATAAAAATAATGAGGACTATCTTTGATTCTGGTCTGGGTGACCTCCTGCTATCGATTTCTGGGCCCTTACCCATCAGCGGGCAGGCTTACACCCAGGGTGGCTGAAGAACAGACCACGATTTGACCAGAATCAAAGAGAGTCCTTATATCCAAAATGTTCGGAAAGGATGGGTAAGATGTAGTGGCTCGCGCCAACTAGTTCACCCAGTGTTGCTCCAAAAATGTTTGGCTGCTAACACAATAATACTCGAAAGTATGTCGAATGTCGATTTTCTCGACGTCGACGGTACAAATGCACCATTGTACAACAATAGTAGAAAAATGGAAGATTTCTTGGCCTATAAGTAATATAATAAATGTAAATGCGAAGATTTACTTCTTCGCTAGTGCAGCGAAAAGGCCGTGAATGAAAAATAAAAATAATGAGGACTATCTTTGATTCTGGTCTGGGTGACCTCCTGCTATCGATTTCTGGGCCCTTACCCATCAGCGGGCAGGCTTACACCCAGGGTGGCTGAAGAACAGACCACGATTTGACCAGAATCAAAGAGAGTCCTTATATCCAAAATGTTCGGAAAGGATGGGTAAGATGTAGTGGCTCGCGCCAACTAGTTCACCCAGTGTTGCTCCAAAAATGTTTGGCTGCTAACACAATAATACTCGAAAGTATGTCGAATGTCGATTTTCTCGACGTCGACGGTACAAATGCACCATTGTACAACAATAGTAGAAAAATGGAAGATTTCTTGGCCTATAAGTAATATAATAAATGTAAATGCGAAGATTTACTTCTTCGCTAGTGCAGCGAAAAGGCCGTGAATGAAAAATAAAAATAATGAGGACTATCTTTGATTCTGGTCTGGGTGACCTCCTGCTATCGATTTCTGGGCCCTTACCCATCAGCGGGCAGGCTTACACCCAGGGTGGCTGAAGAACAGACCACGATTTGACCAGAATCAAAGAGAGTCCTTATATCCAAAATGTTCGGAAAGGATGGGTAAGATGTAGTGGCTCGCGCCAACTAGTTCACCCAGTGTTGCTCCAAAAATGTTTGGCTGCTAACACAATAATACTCGAAAGTATGTCGAATGTCGATTTTCTCGACGTCGACGGTACAAATGCACCATTGTACAACAATAGTAGAAAAATGGAAGATTTCTTGGCCTATAAGTAATATAATAAATGTAAATGCGAAGATTTACTTCTTCGCTAGTGCAGCGAAAAGGCCGTGAATGAAAAATAAAAATAATGAGGACTATCTTTGATTCTGGTCTGGGTGACCTCCTGCTATCGATTTCTGGGCCCTTACCCATCAGCGGGCAGGCTTACACCCAGGGTGGCTGAAGAACAGACCACGATTTGACCAGAATCAAAGAGAGTCCTTATATCCAAAATGTTCGGAAAGGATGGGTAAGATGTAGTGGCTCGCGCCAACTAGTTCACCCAGTGTTGCTCCAAAAATGTTTGGCTGCTAACACAATAATACTCGAAAGTATGTCGAATGTCGATATTCTCGACGTCGACGGTACAAATGCACCATTGTACAACAATAGTAGAAAAATGGAAGATTTCTTGGCCTATAAGTAATATAATAAATGTAAATGCGAAGATTTACTTCTTCGCTAGTGCAGCGAAAAGGCCGTGAATGAAAAATAAAAATAATGAGGACTATCTTTGATTCTGGTCTGGGTGACCTCCTGCTATCGATTTCTGGGCCCTTACCCATCAGCGGGCAGGCTTACACCCAGGGTGGCTGAAGAACAGACCACGATTTGACCAGAATCAAAGAGAGTCCTTATATCCAAAATGTTCGGAAAGGATGGGTAAGATGTAGTGGCTCGCGCCAACTAGTTCACCCAGTGTTGCTCCAAAAATGTTTGGCTGCTAACACAATAATACTCGAAAGTATGTCGAATGTCGATTTTCTCGACGTCGACGGTACAAATGCACCATTGTACAACAATAGTAGAAAAATGGAAGATTTCTTGGCCTATAAGTAATATAATAAATGTAAATGCGAAGATTTACTTCTTCGCTAGTGCAGCGAAAAGGCCGTGAATGAAAAATAAAAATAATGAGGACTATCTTTGATTCTGGTCTGGGTGACCTCCTGCTATCGATTTCTGGGCCCTTACCCATCAGCGGGCAGGCTTACACCCAGGGTGGCTGAAGAACAGACCACGATAGCAGGAGGTCACCCAGACCAGAATCAAAGATAGTCCTCATTATTTTTATTTTTCATTCACGGCCTTTTCGCTGCACTAGCGAAGAAGTAAATCTTCGCATTTACATTTATTATATTACTTATAGGCCAAGAAATCTTCCATTTTTCTACTATTGTTGTACAATGGTGCATTTGTACCGTCGACGTCGAGAAAATCGACATTCGACATACTTTCGAGTATTATTGTGTTAGCAGCCAAACATTTTTGGAGCAACACTGGGTGAACTAGTTGGCGCGAGCCACTACATCTTACCCATCCTTTCCGAACATTTTGGATATAAGGACTCTCTTTGATTCTGGTCAAATCGTGGTCTGTTCTTCAGCCACCCTGGGTGTAAGCCTGCCCGCTGATGGGTAAGGGCCCAGAAATCGATAGCAGGAGGTCACCCAGACCAGAATCAAAGATAGTCCTCATTATTTTTATTTTTCATTCACGGCCTTTTCGCTGCACTAGCGAAGAAGTAAATCTTCGCATTTACATTTATTATATTACTTATAGGCCAAGAAATCTTCCATTTTTCTACTATTGTTGTACAATGGTGCATTTGTACCGTCGACGTCGAGAAAATCGACATTCGACATACTTTCGAGTATTATTGTGTTAGCAGCCAAACATTTTTGGAGCAACACTGGGTGAACTAGTTGGCGCGAGCCACTACATCTTACCCATCCTTTCCGAACATTTTGGATATAAGGACTCTCTTTGATTCTGGTCAAATCGTGGTCTGTTCTTCAGCCACCCTGGGTGTAAGCCTGCCCGCTGATGGGTAAGGGCCCAGAAATCGATAGCAGGAGGTCACCCAGACCAGAATCAAAGATAGTCCTCATTATTTTTATTTTTCATTCACGGCCTTTTCGCTGCACTAGCGAAGAAGTAAATCTTCGCATTTACATTTATTATATTACTTATAGGCCAAGAAATCTTCCATTTTTCTACTATTGTTGTACAATGGTGCATTTGTACCGTCGACGTCGAGAAAATCGACATTCGACATACTTTCGAGTATTATTGTGTTAGCAGCCAAACATTTTTGGAGCAACACTGGGTGAACTAGTTGGCGCGAGCCACTACATCTTACCCATCCTTTCCGAACATTTTGGATATAAGGACTCTCTTTGATTCTGGTCAAATCGTGGTCTGTTCTTCAGCCACCCTGGGTGTAAGCCTGCCCGCTGATGGGTAAGGGCCCAGAAATCGATAGCAGGAGGTCACCCAGACCAGAATCAAAGATAGTCCTCATTATTTTTATTTTTCATTCACGGCCTTTTCGCTGCACTAGCGAAGAAGTAAATCTTCGCATTTACATTTATTATATTACTTATAGGCCAAGAAATCTTCCATTTTTCTACTATTGTTGTACAATGGTGCATTTGTACCGTCGACGTCGAGAAAATCGACATTCGACATACTTTCGAGTATTATTGTGTTAGCAGCCAAACATTTTTGGAGCAACACTGGGTGAACTAGTTGGCGCGAGCCACTACATCTTACCCATCCTTTCCGAACATTTTGGATATAAGGACTCTCTTTGATTCTGGTCAAATCGTGGTCTGTTCTTCAGCCACCCTGGGTGTAAGCCTGCCCGCTGATGGGTAAGGGCCCAGAAATCGATAGCAGGAGGTCACCCAGACCAGAATCAAAGATAGTCCTCATTATTTTTATTTTTCATTCACGGCCTTTTCGCTGCACTAGCGAAGAAGTAAATCTTCGCATTTACATTTATTATATTACTTATAGGCCAAGAAATCTTCCATTTTTCTACTATTGTTGTACAATGGTGCATTTGTACCGTCGACGTCGAGAAAATCGACATTCGACATACTTTCGAGTATTATTGTGTTAGCAGCCAAACATTTTTGGAGCAACACTGGGTGAACTAGTTGGCGCGAGCCACTACATCTTACCCATCCTTTCCGAACATTTTGGATATAAGGACTCTCTTTGATTCTGGTCAAATCGTGGTCTGTTCTTCAGCCACCCTGGGTGTAAGCCTGCCCGCTGATGGGTAAGGGCCCAGAAATCGATAGCAGGAGGTCACCCAGACCAGAATCAAAGATAGTCCTCATTATTTTTATTTTTCATTCACGGCCTTTTCGCTGCACTAGCGAAGAAGTAAATCTTCGCATTTACATTTATTATATTACTTATAGGCCAAGAAATCTTCCATTTTTCTACTATTGTTGTACAATGGTGCATTTGTACCGTCGACGTCGAGAAAATCGACATTCGACATACTTTCGAGTATTATTGTGTTAGCAGCCAAACATTTTTGGAGCAACACTGGGTGAACTAGTTGGCGCGAGCCACTACATCTTACCCATCCTTTCCGAACATTTTGGATATAAGGACTCTCTTTGATTCTGGTCAAATCGTGGTCTGTTCTTCAGCCACCCTGGGTGTAAGCCTGCCCGCTGATGGGTAAGGGCCCAGAAATCGATAGCAGGAGGTCACCCAGACCAGAATCAAAGATAGTCCTCATTATTTTTATTTTTCATTCACGGCCTTTTCGCTGCACTAGCGAAGAAGTAAATCTTCGCATTTACATTTATTATATTACTTATAGGCCAAGAAATCTTCCATTTTTCTACTATATATATATATATATATATATATATATATATATATATATATATATATATATATATATAAGTATATATATATATATATTTGCCTGGCTCACCGTTTTCTGTTCTCGAGACAGTTGAGCTAAGCTGCCGCTAAACGATTTCCCTGGGTTGGCCTCAATGGCATATCCCGAACATGGCTTTAACTAAGCTCACCACGTCCGACCCTCCATCGGGGACCTTCGTGTGTTGATGCGGGGGAGAGAACTCGAATATTTTAAGACTTTCGTACAGATGTCGGGCGATCAGTCAGCGTCCCCCCTTCAGGGGCGGTCACGCGCTCCTGATGAGTCCCAGATAGGACGAAACATCAGATATGGAATGGCTCCACCTTTGGTGGAACGTCACACTAGGGGAACGGATTTAACTCCATTTAACCCTCCGACCCGGTTGTAAGACCGAGGTGTGTGGTGTATGGACGATTGGGCTTCATAAGTTGTTGTTTGCCCATGACGCCGGAGTATTCAGGGGAATCCCATTTGCGGGCCCCCACTCCTCGCTTCCATCTCCTCAGATGTTCCGTTTCCTGTCCTAGTCTCTCTGTACAAGACGTTTGTGCACAGAGAGAAAAAAAAAGCTGGTGGGTATTAAATCACATTCTATAATTTTTTAAATAAAAAAATAATTCCCTGGATAAAACCATATTTCAAATAAAAAAGCGATACTTGCAACAAAATTTCTTTTATATTTTGCATAATTACTGTAATTAAAATATTTAGTTGAGAAATATATTCTTAAAAAAATTAAATTATTTTTCCGCCAACAAAAGCTTTAATAATTAATAGAAAAATTCGCATAATTAAACATTGTATTAAACGTTTCATTGTACAAATTAAATTGTATTGTCGCAATAGCGAAGAAAATCTACTGACAATTATAATTTAATTTTCCTAATAAGGGAAAAACAGAACTAAATATGTAATTCCAAAAATTAAAGTTCATTCCTGACAACTAAATCGCGGCTTAACCGCCATGCCATCCCGTCGACATAAATCATCCCGGCGTGCATTGCATTTACCCACACAGAGAGAAAAAAAAAGTTGGTGGGTATTAAATCACATTCTATAATTTTTTAAATAAAAAAATAATTCCCTGGATAAAACCATATTTCAAATAAAAAAGCGATACTTGCAACAAAATTTCTTTTATATTTTGCATAATTACTGTAATTAAAATACTTAGTTGAGAAATATGTTCTTAAAAAAATTAAATTATTTTTCGGCCAACAAAAGCTTTAATAAATTAATAGAAAAATTCGCATAATTAAACATTGTATTAAACGTTTCATTGTACAAATTAAATTGTATTGTCGCAATAACGAAGAAAATCTACTGACAATTATAATTTAATTTACCTAATAAGGGAAAAACAGAACTAAATATGTAATTCCAAAAATTAAAGTTTATTCCTGACAACTAAATCGCGGCTTATGAGAATAAAATTATTCTTTACGCTAGCCCTAACCGCCATGCCATCCCGGCGTGCATCGTATTTACCCATCGTCCCTTGATGAGAAGGCAGACTAAGCGGCTACTCCGGTAATAACAGTGAAGGTGACGGCCATTTGGTCTATTTTTGTTAGTGTATATATTTATGGATAATATAATAGCCTTTTGTTGTTTTATTTTGTAGGGATATACCTATAAATGTACCAAGATATGCATGTATTCAGTGATAAGTAAAATTCAAAGTTTCTTTGTATTTGGTAAATATTTGTTGGCGTTATAGTATAGATCTTTTATAGAACAAAAAATAAAAATATACTTTTCTGTATGGCGACTTTATTGCAGGGTTTTATTGTGTCATTTTAAAAATGATTGTATCACATTAAATGCAATAAATATGTGAAACGAAAGTAGACATTTTCATCTTTTGTTTTATAAAAGCTCTATATTTTAACCTCAAGAAATATTTTCTTACTGCTTAAGGTTCTCTTTGCTCCGCTATGTTTGGTATTGTCAACCTAATTCAGTTTTTTTACGTTTATCTGCTTTACTTTAGCATTTGAAAAAGTTATGTATAATATGATATTCGTTAAGCAAATCATTACTAGGCTAGTATGAACGCATATTTCAATCTATTTCTTAACTGTTTATAAAAAATTTACGATCATGGTGTCAGAAAAAATGTCACTAAATTTTTTGAGGGCCAAACATTTAAAAAATAGATTGAGATATGCGTTCATACTAAACTAGTATATAATGATTTGCTTAACGAATAGCATATTATACATAACTTTTTGCAAATGCTAAAGTAAAGCAAATAAACCTAAAAAACCTGAATCAATTTTTTTTGGGAACTATATCGGGATTGCAAATAGTATATTTCTTAGTAAAACTAAGGTTTACTTCACGTAATTAAATTAAGATATTTTTATTAACCAATATTAGTTGTAGGTATCATACCTTCACATTAAATGAATTAAATGATAATTGATACAATTAAGTCATATTTTACTTTATCGTGTAAATTTACTTACAGAAATTATAATTTACTTCAGTTAATTAAACCTGCCAATTAAATAATTAAATTCGCTGAATTATATATTTAATTGCTCGATACCAATTAAATAATTTAATTGAAAGAAAAAAAATTTACTTGTGTAAATTAATTCTTTCTCTCTGTGCATCGTCCCTTGATGAGAAGGCAGACTAAGCGGCTACTCTGGTAGTAACAGTGAAGGTGACGGCCCTTTGGTCTATTTTTGTTAGTGTACCTATATATTTATAGATAATATAATAGCCTTTTGTTGTTTTATTTTGTAGGGCTATACCTATAAATGTACCAAGATATGCATGTATTCAGTGATAAGTAAAATTTAAAGTTTCTTTGTATTTGGTAAATATTTGTTGGCGTTATAGTATAGATCTTTTATAGAACAAAAAATAAAAATATACTTTTCTGTATGGCGACTTTATTGCAGGGATTTATTGTGTCATTTTAAAAATGATTGTATCACATTAAATGCAATAAATATGTGTAACGAAAGTAGACATTTTCATCTTTTGTTTTATAAAAACTGTATATTTTAACCTCGAGAAATATTTTCTTACTGCTTAAGGTTCTCTTTGCTCCGCTATGTTTGGTATTGTCAACCTAATTCAGTTTTTTTACGTTTATCTGCTTTACTTTAGCATTTGAAAAAAGTTATGTATAATATGATATTCGTTAAGCAAATCATTACTAGGCTAGTATGAACGCATATTTCAATCTATTTCTTAACTGTTTGGCCCGCAAAAAATTTACGATCATGGTGTCGGAAAAAATGTCACTAAATTTTTTGAGAGCCAAACATTTAAAAAATAGATTGAGATATGCGTTCATACTAAACTAGTATATAATGATTTGCTTAACGAATAGCATATTATACATAACTTTTTTCAAATGCTAAAGTAAAGCAAATAAACCTAAAAAAACTGAATCAATTTTTTTTTGGGAACTATATCGGGATTGCAAATAGTATATATCTTTCTTAGTAAAACTAAGGTTTACTTCACGTAATTAAATTAAGATATTTTTATTAACCAATATTAGTTGTAGGTATCATACCTTCACATTAAATGAATTAAATGATAATTGATACAATTCATATTTTACTTTATCGTGTAAATTTACTTACAGAAATTATGATTTACTTCAGGTAATTAAACCTGCCAATTAAATAATTAAATTCGCTGAATTATATATTTAATTGCTCGATACCAATTAAATAATTTAATTGAAAGAAAAAACTTTTTACTTGTGTAAATTAATTCTTTCTCTCTGTGTACATGTACAAAAAAAAGGTAATTTAAAAATGGATTAATGGAAATATGTAATTAATGCCCTTTATAAAACTAAAAACTAGTCCATTATAAGGAAAAATTAAATATTTTCCATCACAAAATTTTTGGCATCTGGTCTATACGTTCTGTTGTGACCACCTACCGTGGTCTAGCGTTGTATTGGCGACTCAAATTATGAACGTGACGTCCTCTTCAGTCGATTTACTATAACGGAGAATGTTTTCCTTTCGTCTTTGTCTTAGATTATCAAAAAGTCAAGATTCGTTTATTCAGATATAGGGGAGAAGCTTGTACCTTGAACCACCTTGTACCTTGGACCATTAGTATAATTTCAAATTTAGCGCGTAAATCTCAGTCAAATTCTTGTTGTTAGTTAACATGTCCACCACCAATGCGCGACACTTTGTTTAAGTAATCTCTTTTAAACGCTTTTCTTGTGAGCGAGTGTATGTGTTATACGCCTTCAAAAGTAAGTATTGTGATGTGATTTAAATATTTTCTATTCAGTTTTATAGTACAACAATTAAATTTTCGCATGCCTTATGTTGAAGTTAGGAATGTAAACGAATTATTTTGCTAATGTTCAGTTTTTTATTTTTGCTTTTTATAGGTTAGAAAAATCATCCTTTCCTTAATTTAATAGTCTTGTACCTTGGACCTTGGACTTGTCTTGTACGTTGGGCCGTGGCCCAAGGTACAATCTATGTTTTAACCCTCTTGTTTGAATGTATAATTCTAAGAATAATTTTTTTAGATGCCAAGAAGTAAACAAGGTGTAAAGAGAAATTGCCCCGACCCTGCTGCATTACAAGCCGCAGCGAATGCTGTACAAAATGATCATATTCCTGTGCGTACTGCATCTAAAAACTTTAAAGTGTCCCGATCTACATTAAAAAGATATTTGATCAAACTTGAGCAAAACGTACCTTACAAATCCTATGAAAATTGTGCTGTTAAAAAAGTGTTTTCGGAAGGCGAGGAGAAAAGCTTATGCGAGTATCTCGTCGCAGCGTCTCATATGCATTATGGCCTTACCCGTCGAGATCTGCAGGTCCTCGCCTACGACTTTGCAAAGGCAAACAATAAAACTATCCCTGCTTCTTGGGAAAATAAATGTCGTGCCGGAAAACAATGGTATTTGGATTTTGTTAAGCGCAGAAATACAATAAGCTTAAGAAAACCACAAGCGACAAGTTTAGCTCGGTCCACCAGCTTCAACAAGCACAATGTTTCCACATTTTTCGAGAAGCTTAAGGGGGTCATAGAAAAATATCAATTTACCGCTGATAAAATCTACAATTTAGATGAAAGCGGAAACTCAAACGTTCATATGCCAGGTAAATTTGTAATATTTTTCTTATATTCCTGTTTTTGACATTGTTAGTTAGCTTGTAATATTCTTGTTTTTGGTTTCAGATAAGATTTTAGCTTGTAAAGGAGTGAAGCAGGTTGGAGGCGCAACTTCAGGGGAACGAGGGGTCAATGTTACTATTATTGCATGCGTGAATGCCTTAGGAAACAGTGTGCCTCCTTTATATATATTTCCAAGGGTAAATTATAAAGACTTCATGATTAAAGGTGCTCCTCCTAGTTCGATTGGAGCTGCTCACCCTAGCGGCTGGTCCAACAAAACAATTTTTATACAGTATCTTCACCACTTTATAAAACATGTAAACTGTTCCTCAAATAATAAGGTGCTACTAATCCTAGATAACCATGAAAGTCATATCACCATCGAAGCAATAAATTTGGCAAAAGAAAACAGAATAGTTATACTTACCCTACCTCCCCACACAAGTCACAAGCTCCAGCCGCTAGACCGAAGTGTATTTGGGCCTTACAAAACATACTACAACACAGCTTGTGCCGACTGGATCCGTTGCCACCCTGGAAAACCTATTTCAATTTATGATGTGGCCGAAATATCAGGAATAGCCTACCCTTTAGCATTCACGCCTTCAAACATTCAATCTGGTTTTAAAGTATCAGGTATTTGGCCTTTAAATGAGAATATCTTTCAAGAGCATGAGTTCATGGGATCATCAGTGACTGATCGGCCATATATTGAATCATCTACATCACAAGAAGTCCCATCTTTTTATCCAGCATCCATTTCTACAACAAGCATTTCTACAACTGCTTCAAATAATATTGCAACTTCATCCAACATTCATCCATCCACACTAAACGCTGCTCCTTCCACATCAAATACGACTCCGTCCACCCAAAATGTTACTTTATCTACATCGCATGCATTAATCTCACCCGAAATGATCCGTCCATTTCCACAAGCTGGTCCAAGAACTGTTTCTGCAAAAGGACGAAAAAAAGGAAAATGCCGAATATTAACTGATACGCCTGAAAAAATGGAAATTGAAGCTAACAAAAAAAGCGTTACAAAAACGTCAAAGACAAAGAAAGAAATTGTTAAAAAAAAAGTGTTACAGTGTTCATCGTCGTCATCATCTTCAGATGAAGATTTTGAAGACATTGTGGTCTACGATGATGATTCAGATTTAGATGCTGAAGATGATTTTGAAATGGATTCCGTAGAATGCCAGGCTAAACCCACAGGAGTAAAAATTTCCGATTTAGCAGTAGGTGATTTTTGTCTTACAAAACTAAGGGGTAAAAAAATTCATTTCTATGTTGCCCAAGTAACTGGTATAAGTCCTTTTTTAATGGTCCAATAACTAAAGAGAATTCTCACCAGCAACAAATTTTCTGGTCCAAGGGGTCAACAATTTCAAATTGATGTTGAAGATGTTTTGCTCAAACTTGCACCACCACGTCAGGCGGGATTGTCGGAAAGGCAAAAAGGGATACATATTTTCGATTTAGATTTTGAGAAGTACAATGTTGAATAGCAATAAATGTTTTTTTGCGTTTATTTTTTAACTTTTATATGTGCCTCAAGGTACAAGACCACTTGGTCCAAGGTACACTACGGGTTTGTACCTTGGACCAAATTCGTAATAAAAAATAAAAGCTCAAAAAAGTATTTCTTTTTTGTTTCTTTAAAATATCCCTTTAATATAATGTTCTCCTAGATATAAGCTATAAGTTAGCTCAAAAATTTTATCTTAAAATTTTAAAATGAGAAAAAAATGAAGTCCCGAAAAAATATGGTTCAAGGTACAAGCCTCTCCCCTACTTCACCGACAATAATACCTCACAGGCACTACAAGGAGTGGGGGAGGGGGAAGATTTTAGATATTATATTGGTCGTCGAGTCACTTTACAGCACAAAGAAGACCTGACATTCTAAATTTAATAAAATTCAAAAATAACCTCAGACGTAGATGGCAACGCTACAGACGTATACAATACAGAAACAGATTCAACTACAAAGGACTATAAGGACGAGAATGAATACGCACAAAAACGAAGCGTGGAGCCAAACGCTCAGGGGATTGTCCACACAAGACAAGTCTCTGTGGCGCCTGACAAAGCGCTTAAAAAATAAAAAAGTCAAAATTCCTTCCTTAGCACAAAACTTAGTACAGACAAACAAGGAAAAAGCAGACACGCTAGTGGAAACACTAGCGGAGGTCTGCAACAGCCTACCAGACACTACTGACAAACAACGACAAATTACAACTGAAATTGACAATATCATTAATCATTAATAAAAATACCCAATCCCGCCGACAGTCTACTCCAAATTAATTGTTAAGCCTATACAGACATCTTTAAAATTATTAAATCTACTGCCAACAACAAAACAAAGCACCTGGACCAGATGTCATTTCTAACTTACTACACAGAGAGAAAGAATTAATTTACACAAGTAAAATTTTTTTCTTTCAATTAAATTATTTAATTGGTATCGAGCAATTAAATATATAATTCAGCGAATTTAATTATTTAATTGGCAGGTTTAATTAACTGAGGTAAATCATAATTTCTGTAAGTAAATTTACACGATAAAGTAAAATATGACTTAATTGTATCAATTATTATCATTTAATTCATTTAATGTGAAGGTATGATACCTACAACTAATATTGGTTAATAAAAATATCTTAATTTAATTACGTGAAGTAAACCTTAGTTTTACTAAGAAAGATATAGGTATACTATTTGCAATCCCGATATAGTTCCAAAAAAAAATTGATTCCGTTTTTTTAGATTTATTTGCTTTACTCTAGCATTTGAAAAAAGTTATGTATAATATGCTATTCGTTAAGCAAATCATTATATACTAGTTTAGTATGAACGCATATCTCAATCTATTTTTTAAATGTTTGGCCCTCAAAAAATTTAGTGACATTTTTTCTGACACCTTGATCGTAAATTTTTTGCGGGCCAAACAGTTAAGAAATAGATTGAAAAATGCGTTCATACTGGCCTAGTAATGATTTAATGTGATACAATCATTTTTAAAATGACACAATAAAACCCTGCAATAAAGTCGCCATACAGAAAAGTATATTTTTATTTTTTGTTCTATAAAAGATCTACACTATAACGCCAACAAATATTTACCAAATACAAAGAAACTTTAAATTTTACTTATCACTGAATACATGCATATCTTGGTACATTTATAGGTATATCCCTACAAAATAAATCAACAAGAGGCTATTATATTATCCATAAATATATACACTAACAAAAATAGACCAAATGGCCGTCACCTTCACTGTTACTACCGGAGTAGCCGCTTAGCCCGCCTTCTCATCAAGGGACGATGGGTAAATGCGATGCACGCCGGGATGGCATGGCGGTTAGGGCTAGTGTAAAGAATAATTTTATTCTCATAAGCCGCGATTTAGTTGTCAGGAATAAACTTTAATTTTTGGAATTACATATTTAGTTCTGTTTTTCCCTTATTAGGAAAATTAAATCAGTAGATTTTCTTCGTTATTGCGACAATACAATTTAATTTGTACGATGAAACGTCTAATACAATGTTTAATTATGCGAATTTTTCTATTAATTTATTAAAGCTCTTGTTGGCGGAAAAATACTTTAATTTTTTTAAGAATATATTTCTCAACTAAATATTTTAATTACAGTAATTATGCAAAATATAAAAGAAATTTTGTTGCAAGTATCGCTTTTTTATTTGAAATATGGTTTTATCTAGGGAATTATTTGTTTATTTTAAAAAATATAGAATGTGATTTAATACCCACCAACTTTGTTTTTCTCTCTGTGTACAGAAAAGTATATTTTTATTTTTTGTTCTATAAAAGATCTATACTATAACGCCAACAAATATTTACCAAATACAAAGAAACTTTAAATTATACTTATCACTGAATACATGCATATCTTGGTACATTTATAGGTATATCTAGGGATTCACGGCTTGACTTGATTTTCAAGTTACTTGACTTGACTTGGCTTGAAATCAAGTCAAGTTCAAGTCAAGTAGTTATATTTTAAGTACTTGAATAATCAAGTAATTATATTTCAAGTACTTGAAAAATCAAGTAGTTCTTCAAGACTACTTGGTTTTTCATTAAATGCATTTGATATAATCAAGAAATGACAGGAATCCTTGCAATAAAGTATTTTATTTACAAAACTAAATCTTAAATTCTTATTTCAAAATTTATAACAAGAAGTAATATACAAGTAAAAAATGGAAATGATAATTTATTTTTAGGAAATAATAATAAATTAACATATTATTCTTGAATATTAATCAAAGCACACTGAGGAAAATGATCTAATAAAACAGTACTGCTAAGAATTATTTTGTACGGATAACAATTTTTTTATTAACCAGTATTATTTAAATTAGTGATGAAACGATTCCGATTCCGATTACGATTAACCGCCGATTATTAGGATTTTCCGATTAATCGTAACTGCCGATTACTCATACGATTATTGATACGATTATTGTAATATGAAAAGTTTTAAAACCACTGGTAATTCCCCGGCCATCCGTTAGGACTTGACCTCGACGCGAGAATTCGAAAATATCGATTATTATGAGTGTGTTACGGCGTACGGCTGTAAAGACAAAAAACGTTTTAAATCATATATCAAGGGCTTCACGGCGCGGCGCCTACGGAGTTGTTTTGTTTTGGTGAATAAATTAATTGTTTCTCAATGGCGTCAAAAAATAAACCAGAAAGAAGTGATGTGTGGCGACATTTTATAAAAGTACCGGATAATCCAAATAAGGCAAGGTGTAAATACTGCATTCGTGACATTTCTAGAGGAGGGAAAAATGCAAGCCTAAAAGGCTATACAACGACTAATATGTGGGCCCACGTAAAACGTTTTCATGAAAGTGAGACTAACAAGTCTGAAAGCATTTCGTCTGAACAAATGAATTCAGGTAAGGACATGTTTTAGTACGATTTGTAACTTATAGGAGTATGAAATGTAATACTTTATTTTCGTTAATGATATTTTGTGTCAATAAAATGTAAAATTGATTAAATTAAAGCTGTGTACGACGCATGTTGACTTGTGCTATAACTCCAATAATGGGATAGACTTTTAAGTAGTCCTGGCTTAACTAGTATTTGAACCGTGTTTTTGTTTCTAATTAACTAGAATGAAATTAAGAAAGTACAAATAGGGTTCTTTTGCAGAACCTGGTACATCTCTACAAAAAAATAAACAAGCCACCATTCCACTGCTGCTTTCTAGAGCAAAGAAATATGATGTCAGTGATCCAAGAGCAAGAGAAATAACGCAGCTTATTGCTGAGGAAATATGTGTGGACATGGAACCTTTGGACCATGTTAATAAAATTGGATTTCAAAGACTCATTAAAAAACTTTGTCCGCAGTATGAAATGGTCTGTAGAACACACATTACACAAACAATAATTCCAGATATGTATACCAGGGCGAAAACAAAAGTAAAGAGCGTATTAGAAAATATTTCATATTTGTGCGTAACATCCGACTTGTGGACCAGTGATGCATTTTCTAATATTAATGATTTTATAAGCATAACAGCTCATGGATTGGATAAGAATTTTGTTCCTCATAATTTCTGCCTTGAAGTAATGCCATTCGAAGGTGACACCCATACTGGAGGTAATATTGCTGACAATTTGCTCAAAGCCTTAACTGAATGGGGAATTATGGATAAAGTTAAAGTAATAATAACTGATAATGCTCGAAACATGCTTACTGCGATGGCAAAATTTCCACAAATAGACCATGCCAGTTGTATGGCTCATTCGTTGCAACTTGTATTAGAGGTGAGAAATTAGAAAAAAAAACTGAAATTATACTTAAATGAATGAATTATTATTTATTTATTTATTATTTACTTTATTTTCAGGGTGCCATATTTACAGACGATGACATAAAGGAAACTATAATTATAGCTAGAAAAATAGTAGGACATTTCAGTCATTCAACTAAAGCTTTAAAGATACTCAAAGAAGCACAAAAAAACTACAATCTGCCTGAACATGTGCTAATACAAGACGTCCCAACTAGATGGGACTCTACATATGCAATGTTAGACAGATTGAATGAACAACGCATCGCAATTCAAGCTGTACTCCCTAAACTTAAATGTCCATATGATCTCAGTACCCGTCAGTGGATCCTAGTTGAACAAGTAGTTAAACTATTGTCCTACTTTAATGATATTACTAAGGCACTGAGCAAAGATCAAGTTACATTAGCCGATGCAATCCCATTGATAAATTCACTTTTTAAAATGCTCAATAAAGAATCTTTGGATAAAGAGAAAGATAGTTTCAAAATTATAGTTGATCATTTGAAACATCACTTGACTCAGAGATTTAATGACCTCGAAGAAAATGAAAATTATATTTTGGCCACTATTCTCGATCCTCGGTATAAAGCGCGGGTGTTTAGACATAACCTTACAATTGATAATGCGAAAAAACTTCTATTATCAACATCTGCCTTGGAAAAGGACCCTATAGAGGAAGTGCCGGAGATTGTACTTAAACCGCCAGTAACAGAGGCTTCTACGAGAGATGGAATTTGGGACATTTGTCAAGAAATAATAAACGATGTGGAAATGGAAGAGCCACTGTCAATTTTTTCGGGTCAGTACAATACAGATTTTCTTCCATAAAAACTTTAAAAAATATATTTAGAAATTAATGTAAGAATACTTTGCCTTTTGCTTCAAGTAATGTTTTTGTTGTTTTCAGCCACTGGTTTCAAAGAAGAGATTGAGAGGTACCTAAAGGCACCTAATTTAGATCATTCAGCAGATGCCTTCAAGTACTGGTCTGAAAACTCTTTGTATCCAAACCTTAAGAAGTTGGCACAGAAATATTTGTCATTCAAACCATCCTCTGTCCAGTCCGAAAGATTGTTTTCTACAGCAGGAAACATTCAAACTCCGAAGAGAAATCGACTGGGTTCTGAAAACTTAAAAATGTTATGTTTTCTTAATAAAAATTTAATATCTCTTAAATTTCAATATTAAATTATATTATGATTGTTATGTTATGCCAAAAACAGGCCTGGGACTTAGTTTGCTTGTTTATTTTAGATTTTAAATGTTATTGTGGTGAATTTATATTTTGTTCTCAGTTTGCAATTTAGATTTTAAATGTTTTTGTTGTGAATTTATATTTTGTTTTCAGTTTGTATCTATTTTCGTTAAAGTTTCTCTTATAAATTATATGAAATACATATCTTTACGTTTTTTACTTGATAATCGTAATCGTAATCGTACGATTATTTCGGATTTAATCGTAATCGCAATCGTAATCGTTTACCAGTAATCGTTGCATCACTAATTTAAATTATTGGGGTAGTAACACAGGTTAACAACTACAGCAATTCCTGAACTGCTAGAACGTCATTTATAAACAGTATGCATTAGTAGCATTACCAATACAATTCTGTCTTATTCCGTCCAGTCCTAATACAACTTTCTTATAAGGGTAAAAATTTCATTTCTTACTATTACACGTTAATAAGTATAATACAACGCTTTATTACCTTCGCAAAATTGTCATGCAACTGTAAAAAATCTTTTTGTATCTGTTATTATTTAAAATCCCAAAGAGGGCGGGATTAACATTTCCGCACAATATCATTGCCCATCGGCGGTTTATCGTTTCAGTATGGTTCTAGGAGGAGACCAAGTATAAGCTTTTTGCGTTTCGGTGTGTCCGTATTTCATCTTTTTAAAATGGAAGCCATTTCGACAGATTGGGGATGTCGTGATGTGATCTTCTTAGTGGGTTTTTGTTGTTGTTGTCTTAGTTGTTTGTGCAAATCAGTGGAACAAGAGAAATCTTTTTATACCAAAGTTTTAATTATCAGTGTTCCATATTTTAAAAATAGTCTTAATTATACGAACGAGGTCTATGAAAAAATCCGAATTAATTTTGTGAATAATGTCTTAAATTTAAATTAACTTTGATATCCTATAGCTCGAGATCTGAAAATGGACTCAGTTATCGGAAAACAAATTGAAGTTTCACATCTTAGTACCACTAGTATCAAGTTTTTTTCTATTTGTAATACTACTGGTACTATGTAGTCTGATATCTCTGATATCTCAAACCGTTTTCGAAACTTCAAAGCTGAAACAGACTAATTGTCAACTGACTAAATTTTGAAAATAAGTGAACTTACATAAGTATTGGACACTTCACAAAATTAATTTGAAATGTTAAGAGGAAACCAAAAATTTAATAATATAAATGATTTTTTATTATCACGCTTTTTTAATAGATCCTATATAGTTAAGAATATTTCTAAAATATGCTATATTTATAATTATAAAGACTTCTGACTTGCATAAAAAGTTTTTTCCAATAATTTGCACTTAACAGAAACCCACTAGTAACACCCTATATACCTATGAGAAAATGTTGCTACTCTAATAAAACAGTTCTATAACTGCAATTCGAAATATTAAATAACCCCAGCAATAAGACAAGCGGTCCTAATACAACTGAATGTTAAGGGTAACAGTCTCAAATTTTACCGGCAATAAGATAAATGCATACAGCATACGACACAGTTTCGTTAGCCCAAAAAAATGGGGTTATACAAGCTGCTATTTCGTATTATAACGACTATACAACGGAATTTTAGTGGCTATTGCACAGCTGTATTTTAGTTATGCTCTCAATTTTTTACTGACTAAGTCGCCATATTGCTACCACAGTAAGACGGTCTAGCAATTTGTGTTGTATTGAAGCAGCAAAGCGCGTTGCTGTCCCATATAGTATTAAACAGTTGCATAAAGAGTTTAAGAATTCTTATAAGGAATAATTAGCTTTTTTCTCAGTGCAATAAAACTGATTTTCCAGTGTATGTCCTCGTCATCTTATTCAGCAACACAGTAGTAACAGCTAAATTTAAAAGAGGTCTTTAATATCATCGTTCGCCATCCAAGATCTGGCACATACCTAAGGCTTCTAATAGAATTGTCGCCTAATCGGTTGCGGGTTTTTGTAACAGTTAGAGCAGCCCTGGTTGATACGCTTATTATTATACTGGTTTGTTTAAGCATACGCAACTACGCAGTTGTTACAGTCGATTCGGGGAACCCCGCATCTTGTTTATATGTGAGCATGAGCTTGCAGAAATTATTTGCGCGTTGTTTTTATACATAATCGGGTCGTTATCAAGTAATATCAAGTAACTTGAAATTGCTTGATATGAAGTCAAGTAGTAACCATGGAAAACCAAGTCAAGTCAAGCAGTGAATTTCTGAAAAGCTTGGATTTCAAGTCAAGTCAAGTAATTTATAAAAACTTCAAGCTACTTGACTTGATGAATCTCTAGGTATATCCCTACAAAATAAAACAACAAAAGGCTATTATATTATCCATAAATATATACACTAACAAAAATAGACCGTCACCTTCACTGTTACTACCGGAGTAGCCGCTTAGTCTGCCTTCTCATCAAGGGACGATGGGTAAATGCGATGCACGCCGGGGATTTACGTCGACGGGATGGCATGGCGGTTAGGGCTAGCGTAAAGAATAATTTTATTCTCATAAGCCGCGATTTAGTTGTCAGGAATAAACTTTAATTTTTGGAATTACATATTTAGTTCTGTTTTTCCCTTATTAGGAAAATTAAATTATAATTGTCAGTAGATTTTCTTCGTTATTGCGACAATACAATTTAATTTGTACAATGAAAGGTTTAATACAATGTTTAATTATGCGAATTTTTCTATTAATTATTAAAGCTTTTGTTGGCGGAAAAATAATTTAATTTTTTTAAGAATATATCTATTTCTCAACTAAATATTTTAATTACAGTAATTATGCAAAATATAAAAGAAATTTTGTTGCAAGTAACGCTTTTTTATTTGAAATATGGTTTTATCCAGGGAATTATTTTTTTATTTAAAAAATTATAGAATGTGATTTAAAACCCACCAACTTTTTTTTTCTCTCTGTGTACTAAAAAATGTACCCAGAAAAACTATCGTACAACTGACATACATAACTAATACTATTATTCTACTACAGCATTTTCCAAGCCAGTGGTCGTGCCGATATTGAAACCGGGCAAAAATCCCAATTTGCCCAATTCATATCGGCCGATATCATTACTTGATACTGTGTCAAAGGTAGTCGAAAGAGCTTTGCTGATGAAATTCCGTAGCGGAGACCTAGAAAATAAATTTCCAGAATTTCAATTTGGTATCAGGGCGAGTCATAGCACGAATCCTCTTGCGTGATTAAAGTTGGGCAGTACGCCCTGGCCAAATTTAATGACCAATAGAATACAGTAATGCTACTGCTGGACATCAGGAGAGCTTTCGACTCCCTTTGGCACAAATTACTGTTACACAAGCTCTTGTATTTTCATAACTTCCCTCTCCACTGGGTAACACTTATACAATCCTGCCCAACGGACCGACAAATACAAGTGAGAGTCGAGGAAGACATCTCAGCCTCTCGACAAATATCTGCACGTGTACCACAAGGGACAGCACTATCTCCAATTCTTTATAACTTATACATGCCCGACATACCACAATGCCCAACAACAAAACTAACTTTATACGCTGATGATGCCTTAATATATGCACAATCATATTATGCAGATGCTGCAAAGAGGCAAATATTAGGTCATCTTCAAAGACTGAAACCCTACTACGACAAATGGAAAATTTCCCTAAACCCCACAAAAACAGAATGTACCTACTGTACTAACGAAAAAATTCACAAACAACAAAATTTTTGTATCACTAAAAATTGACAATACCAACATAGTACTGACACGACAAGTACCTAATATACTTAGGTGTGATTCTGATGGACGAAAGATTATCGTTTATGCCACATATAACGGCAACATTGCAAAAAGCATTCTTGGCATGCAGGGTCTATATTCGATGCTGTCGTCCAAATCGCACCTATCACCACAAAACAAACTGACGCTATACAGACAAATGACAAATGATAAAACCGATTCTAACATACGGCGCACCGGTCTGGTGTTCTGCATCTGCTACGCAGTTTCATAGGCTGCAGCGGATGCAGAATCTCCTGCTCAGGTGCGTCACCTCAGCAAGAAGACGTACCAGAATACTAGACCTACATCACATGTCTAACATGGAAACAATACAGGAATACATACCTAACTGAAACAAGTGACAAATTTTACAGGACAAAACCTCAAAATTCCCCACTGACGCAACACATTACAGATATACGTTTTAACCCAGACATTAAACATGGACCTATTTATAAAAAATTACCTATTTACTTCGAAAACCCACCTGACTGACGGACCACAATGTAAATATGTACATACATTAAAGACCCAAATTGGAAATCTTTCCTTCTCTAGGCGGAGCTCCACTGAGCCAATGAGAAGGTAAAAATTTCTTAGCCTCGGATTGGCGCGCGGGTCATCCAGTCGTCTGCTGCTGGCCGCAAGATGGCTGGAGGGCTCGCACGCCAATCTATGCACGGCATCGGTGCACATACCACATGGTTGTATATTATGTGCACCAATAAAAGCGCAGGTACGCTATAACTACCGATTGTTTAAGGGGGTTTTACACACAACAAGCTATTGACCAATTACTTGAACAAGTGGTTTTGCAAGTGACTGGGTCACTGAGAAAAAGATTGTATTGGGATAACCTGAAACGAATTCGTTCAATAAAAATATTTAATTGAAAACGAGCAACAAAATATTTTATTCGCCGAATTAAATTATTTTATTGCGGAATGTAATTAAAGTTTTATTTGGAGAATTACATCAACTTTTTATGTATTTTAGTCTAATTTAATTGCCCGAATTAAATTTTATTTCTAGGAAACATGTAAGTTTACTTTATTAGGACTAACATTTAATTCGAGTAAATTCACTAATGATTCCGTCAATCAAATGTTTCTTCACTTAAAGATTTAAAAACTATTTTGTCAATTAAATTACACTTGCCTATTCCATTTGACCTTTATAGAGTGTATAAAGGTTTTCTTGTTAATATATTTTTTGAAGGGGTACCACAATAAAATGTTACTTGTGAATACTTAAAATTTTTTTGTAAATAAAATTTGAATTGCTAATTTAGTACAGGCCTTATGACCATGCATAATTATATTCTTATGATAGGTTTAAAATACTGGAACGAGTATATATACGATATTCAGCCATCATTCAAATATATGCCACTTTCTTTTTGTTTACAATATCAATTTTGTTGTAACCATAGCACTTTTTTACCTTAGGTATTTATTTAATGTTTGGTTGATATGTTTTAGAATTTAGATAGAATAAAACAACAAATAATGAATATTTTAAATAACAAAGAAAATGGTAATATATATGAAACCGTATAATGAATATCTAAGTAGTTTAACCTGCTATACGAATATAATTCGAGTCATAAGACCTGGTAAGATGCAAGTTTGTCAGTCAAGCGTATATATTCGTCGACTCTTATGGCTATATAGGGTGTAGGGTAGAAATAATTATACTAGTATTTATACAAACATTATAAAGTATTTTAATAACTTTGTTAACTCAAACTAAAGAACATACACAGAGAGAAAGAATTAATTTACACAAGTAAAATTTTTTTCTTTCAATTAAATTATTTAATTGGTATCGAGCAATTAAATATATAATTGAGCGAATTTAATTGGCAGGTTTAATTAACTGAAGTAAATCATAATTTCTGTAAGTAAATTTACACGATAAAGTAAAATATGACTTAATTGTATCAATTATCATTTAATTCATTTAATGTGAAGGTACACTGAGAAAAAAGCTAATTATTCCTTATAAGAATTCTTAAACTCTTTATGCAACTGTTTAATACTATATGGGACAGCAACGCGCTTTGCTGCTTCAATACAACACAAATTGCTAGACCGTCTTACTGTGGTAGCAATATGGCGACTTAGTCAGTAAAAAATTGAGAGCATAACTAAAATACAGCTGTGCAATAGCCACTAAAATTCCGTTGTATAGTCGTTATAATACGAAATAGCAGCTTGTATAACCCCATTTTTTTGGGCTAACGAAACTGTGTCGTATGCTGTATGCATTTATCTTATTGCCGGTAAAATTTGAGACTATTACCCTTAACATTCAGTTGTATTAGGACCGCTTGTCTTATTGCTGGGGTTATTTAATATTTCGAATTGCAGTTATAGAACTGTTTTATTAGAGTAGCAACATTTTCTCATAGGTATATAGGGTGTTACTAGTGGGTTTCTGTTAGGTGCAAATTATTGGAAAAAACTTTTTATGCAAGACAGAAGTCTTTATAATTATAAATATAGCACATAGCATTAGAAATATTCTTAACTATATAGGATCTATTAAAAAAGCGTGATAATAAAAAATCATTTATATTATTAAATTTTTGGTTTCCTCTTAACATTTCAAATTAATTTTGTGAAGTGTCCAATACTTATGTAAGTTCACTTATTTTCAAAATTTAGTCAGTTGACAATTAGTCTGTTTCAGCTTTGAAGTTTCGAAATCGGTTTGAGATATCAGAGATATCAGACTACATAGTACCAGTAGTATTACAAATAGAAAAAAACTTGATACTAGTGGTACTAAGATGTGAAACTTCAATTTGTTTTCCGATAACTGAGTCCATTTTCAGATCTCGAGCTATAGGGTATCAAAGTTAATTTAAATTTAAGACATTATTCACAAAATTAATTCGGATTTTTTCATAGACCTCGTTTGTATAATTAAGAGTATTTTTAAAATATGGAACACTGATAATTAAAACTTTGGTATAAAAAGATTTCTCTTGTTCCACTGATTTGCACAAACAATTAAGACAACAACAACAAAAACACAAACCCACTAAGATCACATCACGACATCCCCAATCTGTCGAAATGGCTTCCATTTTGAAAAGATGAAATACGGACACACCGAAACGCAAAAAGCTTATACTCGTACTTGGTCTCCTCCTAGAACCATACTGAAACGATAAACCGCCGATGGGCAATGATATTGTGCGGAAATGTTAATCCCGCCCTCATTGGGATTTTAAATAATAACAGATACAAAAAGATTTTTTACAGTTGCATGACAATTTTGCGAAGGTAATAAAGCGTTGTATTATACTTATTAACGTGTAATAGTAAGAAATGAAATTTTTACCCTTATAAGAAAGTTGTATTAGGACTGGACGGAATAAGACAGAATTGTATTGGTAATGCTACTAATGCATACTGTTTATAAATGACGTTCTAGCAGTTCAGGAATTGCTGTAGTTGTTAACCTGTGTTACTACCCGAATAATTTAAATAATAGTGGTTAATAAAAAAATTGTTATCCGTACAAAATAATTCTTAGCAGTACTGTTTTATTAGATCATTTTCCTCAGTGTACACTCTTAAAAATATGTTGGTAGTGATAACTAAAATTTAGTCAATACAGCCTTTTCTTTTTGTGAAAACGGACTCAACCGAAATCTAAGTCATCGTAACTAATACAAAATTGTTGCAGTTGTACTAGTTAAAACAGCTAAATATATCAACTAAAGAAGCATTTAATTTTAGTCGCACTAACTAATGGTTGGGTTCAAACTAATTGAAATATATGTTATTGATACTAAGATTTATGTTGTCACTCTAATTTAGATTAATTTTTCTAACATAGACGAAGGTTGTTATGACCTATTTTATTAGTAAGCAGAATTAAAAAATTTAGTTAAAACAGCTAAATATGTTAACTCAAGAAACATTAAATTTTAGTTGCATGAACTAATGGTTTGTCAGGTATGACCAATAAAACTCAATACGTTTAAAATAAAATTATATTCAGATTATATTTATGTTACATAAAAGAGCTTTCATAAAGAACTAAACCTAAATTCCACTTGAACCTATAGGCCCCCAAAGGTAAACATTCGTCTCGCTGACAGGCACCACTATGCCTTCAATTTATGACCATAAGCATCTGATGTAGAGCTGGAGCAATTCGTTCCTAACATTCGGCCATATTGCCATTGTTTCGCCCTCGAAACACCATGTTTTTGTCGTCGGCACAGGCCAAGTGTTTTACCTGTGAAAAACAACAATGTAAGAAATTTGAAGGATTCCAAAATGTATATCTCTGTTCCTAGTTACAGGACCCATACCAAATTTATTGGTTTTAATAGTGAGCCCACTGGAAATGATTTGATAAAGAACAAAAAAATTGTAATTTGCGAAAAAAAGTTGAATTTTTGGTGTGCCCCTCCTAAGAAAAAAATGAACACGTCTAGGAATTTTATTTATTACTTTTTCTAAACAAATTTTACATCATTTTGTCGACAGTTTTTAAATTTTGAAAGAAAAAAATGTGTTTGATTGGGTTTGATTTATTTACTTACTTTTACAAAATATAATACAATAAAATGAATCAGTTATAGTTTTTAGTGGGGTTGAAAAAATAGCTACTTACCTTTAAGCTCGAATATCACGAATAAAAACAACATTAAAGCCCGTACTTGCAACGTTTAATGGAAAACACGGCGCAATATCGCAGCAGCCAAAAATAAAAATGTCGGATCAACCCGCTAACTAACTGACTTACTGATGCTACCACTCACGTATGTATGGATGGGGAAGCACCCAGCCCGTGCTCACAACTAAGAAGGCATTGCTGCCAAGTTAAATTATTAATCAATAATGCTAAGAAGTTTGTTGTGACAACTAAATCGTTTTAGCGTCCCTAAGTTTTCGTATAGGTAATCACGAATGGTTTTTGTATTTAATGGAAATGTGAGCGAAGTTGTTATAACTATTTAATAAGTTGATAATAAAATTAAATCTCAAGTAACAAAATAAATATTTTGTCCCAACTAATATCATGCAACTTATTTTCTTGTGTTGTAGTGACTGTTTTTAAATGTAAGGAAAACTTATAAAGCCAATATTTTTGCTATTTTAACTAAAAATACTTAGTTCCAACAACTTAAGTATTGCAACAAATGAAAATAAGTTAGGAACGCCAACTCATTTTTAAGAGTGTATGATACCTACAACTAATATTGGTTAATAAAAATATCTTAATTTAATTACGTGAAGTAAACCTTAGTTTTACTAAGAAAGATATATAGGTAGGGGAGAGTCGGACAAAACCGGGTAGTGTGATAAAACCGGGTACCGATTCGTTTCTCTAAACGGCTACCGCCATCTATCCGAGATGGCTAAAATCAATCTCCATAAACAGCCAACAATCGCGGGTAAATGTTTCATCGTTATTATTTGGATAGTGACAGTTCGAACGGAAAATTTAATATTTTTAGTGTACTAAACTTGATTTTGAAGGTAAGTTTTGACCCAAATTTTTTTCTTAATGGCTGATTAATGTTGTTTTTTATACATTTTACTTGTAACCCAATATATCTGCTATAATTTAGTGTACAAATTTATGCCTAAATTTATAACCTAAAATTTTGTAGCACTGTTTTACCTTCTGTTACGCAGTCTTACAAAACCGGGTAGCCGCGATAGCTACAAAACCGGGTACCCGGTTTTATCCGCCTTGATTGAAGCTGTTTTTTTTTAGTTAAATTTGCAACATGTCGCACTATAAAAGAAAAACCAATCGTCAGTCATGGGATCAGAAAAGCATGAAAGGAGCAATTATAGAAGTACTAGAACATAGAATGGGATATAAAAAGGCAGCTCAAGCTTTTAACATTCCCCAGTCAACCTTAGAAGATCGTGTTAAAAAAGCTAGAAATGGCGATTCTGTCGAAGAAGCTAGTAAGAAAGGTAAGATGTTTTAATTTTATTTTACAAAGGTAAGTTACTTTTTTCTTATTATAGGTCTAGGTCGATACAAGCCTGTATTTAACGCTGGTCAAGAGGAAGACCTGGTTTCGCATATTTTACATATGGAAGGCAGACTTTTTGGGTTCACATTATCTGAACTAAGAATTCTTGCTTATGAACTAGCGGTAAGAAATAACCTAAACCACAACTTTAGCAAGGAAAAAAAAATGGCTGGCAAAACTTGGCTTTATTCGTTTTTGTCAAGACATCCAAATCTTCGATTGAGAACACCTGAAGCTACATCGATTGGACGCGCCATTGGGTTTAACCGGACCGCAGTGGAATTGTTTTTTAAAATGTTAACAGAAGTCTGTGACAAATACAAGTTTCCTCCTGGACGCATATGGAACGTTGATGAGACGGGAATCACAACTGTTCCAAATAAACAGTCTAAAGTAATTTCCATGAGGGGAAAAAGGCAAATTGGGGCTCTTGTTTCAGCTGAAAGAGGAACCCTAATTACCGCAGAAATTTGTATGAGTGCAAGTGGTTCTTATATGCCTACAATGCTGATTTTTCCCAGAAAACTTCCAAATCCCCAACTTTTAGATCACACACCTCCTGGAACATTTTCAGAATACCACCCATCTGGTTGGATCCAAAAAGACATATTTATTAAGTGGTTTAAAAGATTTATTGAAATTACTCATCCCACAGCCGAAAGTCCCGTTCTTTTGCTGTTAGATGGGCATGCTACCCATACAAAAAGTTTAGAGTTAGTGAATATTGCACGTGAAAATCATGTGGTTATAATGTGTTTTCCGCCGCATTGTACACACAGATTACAGCCACTTGATGTGTCCTTTATGGCTGCTCTAAGCACTTTTTATGGAGAAGAGGTAAGAAAATGGATGCGTCAGCATCCTGGACGACGAGTTACAATCTATGAAGTGGGAAAACTCTTTGGGGATGCTTTTGTTAAATCAGCGACTATGCAAACTGCAATAAATGGGTTTAGAAAAACCGGAATTTATCCGCTAGACCCTGGAGTTTTTCCAGAATGGATGTTTGCTCCATCGGAAACCACAGAGCGAGAACTAATTGGTCAAGAAAATGGAGAATTCTCACTAAATGAACAGGAAAATCCCAATCAACAAGAAGCGACTCGTCTTTTTACTCCAACAACTGCGATTCTAAATAATAAACCCGATGTAAATTCTGCTTCCAATAAGTCACATTCTCCAGCCCCTAAACAGACTACCGTGAAATTCGTAACTCCTTCAACCCCTCGTGCAACTTCTCCACAACCAAGTTGTAGCTTTTCGGTGTCTCCAAAAGAAGTTTTTCCAATTCCCAAGGCAACAAGGAAACCATCCGATAATAACAGGAAAAGGGGAAAGGCTGCTGTGTTAACATCATCTCCCTATAAGACTGAATTGGAGGAAAATTTAAAGAAACCTTCGGTTGTAAAAAAATTAAAGCTAAATGAAGACAATAAAAAACAAAAAAATATAGTAAAGAAAACTGCACCAAAACCAAGGCCAGCTTCTAAATTGTCAATCGAAGATTCAGATAGTTCGGAGGAAGAAGACATGGACGATGCCTGTCTCTATTGCAATGAACTTTTTTCAAATTCTAAATCGAATGAAGGTTGGGTAAGATGTGTGTCGTGCAAAAAATGGTCACATGAGGCCTGCAGTGGATGTGACGACACAGATGAAATTTTTATTTGTGATTTTTGTTAATAACTGTGTTAGTATAATAATAGTTTTTCGTTTTTTTTTAATATATTATATCTTTTCTTAAAATTATTGCTTATTATACAGGATATGTATGGCTACCCGGTTTTATCATACTGGTTGGATAAAGTCGGGTACTTTTCCATTTTTTAATAAATATTTTGTTTTAACTAACTGTGGAAATTTTATTAAAATTTAACAATGGTCGGCGAAGCTAAAGTAATTTTGTAATATGTTAAAATTGAAGGTATGTTTGTTTCCGTAAGACAGCACTTAATACCCACAATTTCTTAACTGATACCCGCTTTTGTCCGACTCTCCCCTACTATTGGCAATCCCGATATAAACTGCTGGCCAATTCAAGCGGGACAAACTAAATTTTTGATAAAATTTAGAGTGGAATATTTTCGAAACGAAAAAAGATTTTGATTTAACTTTTTCAGTATGTAATTGAATAGTTCTTCTAGTTTTTATACTTCAAGGCACTATTGCTAGCAGTCGCTGCAACTCTATTTTACAGGGTGTTAAGTGAAACCCTGACTTTTTTGGAAAAGTTTTCCAGTTCCGAGAATCTAGGAAGAATTTTTTTTGAATTTTCTTTTCATACTAAAATGATCCATGGTCAAATACAAAAAAACAATTTCTCCGGATTTTCTCTATTTTCATTTGTTTTCCGTATACAGGAGTTAGTCGAAATTATCGACTTCTTCTTACAAAGGAACCCCTAATTTGGCCGTTTATTCACAAAAAGCGAAAGACCAAGTAAATTTGTAGTTTGAAGTAGTCCAGCTAACAAAATTAATACAAATTTTTGTACAGGGTGTAGCAAGTTTGGATCACGGGCTAGTAAATTATTATTTTTTAATTTCTACTACTTTTTCCTAAGTTAACTATTAATTATCACGTGCTACGTTAAAGGGTTAAAATTTGTTAGGTCCGATAACAGTACTGGTTAGAAAGATCCTTTTTGCCCAAACGGGTTTTTCATTTTTTGTCTAGTCCCATTTTTAGTGATTAAACGGCTCGCATTTTGAACCTAACTTTTTGCAATTGCATCCATGAACGATTGAAGTGAGAGTGCTTTTTTGGTGGTACATAATGAATGTTTTATCCAACCAAAAAACATGTAGTGGCCAAACAGCTAATGATGCTTATTCGAAGAATTTTTTAGCATTATACAGGGTTGCAAAAAATATACCACCTATACTTTATATGGAAGTCATGTGATTTTCAAATTAATTGAATATAGTCCCAATTTTCTTGGAACTTTTTGCCGAAACTGTTTTTGAATTTTTTTGTCTGGTCCCATTTTTAGTGATACAAATGGCTTGCGTTTAAAACTTAACTTTTTGCGATTGCATTCATGAACTATTGAAGTGGACATCGTTTATTGGTTTAACCAACCAATAAAAAAGTGTCGTGGCCATAGAGCTAAAGATGCTTATTCGCTGCTTTTGTCCGCGTTTGCCCAAAACATATCACCTACATTTTATATGAAAATCATGTGATTTTAGAGTCCTTTAGGTATTCATAAAGTTCCTTTTTGCTATATTAATAATTATTAAAGAAAATGTCCTACTTATTATTAATAAAATCTAGTAACGATACAGATAAAAAGAATAATATTCATTCGGAACTTTTTCACATTATACAGGATTGTGCAGAAGTTACTACTTATAATAGAAGCCACGTGTTTCTCGATATCTTTGGATTTTCGTAAACTTCGATTATTCATTATAAAAGAAAAATATTTTACCACTGCTCTAAAAAGTCAGTACATGGCATTGAGAAATTTTAATTAATAAGAAGTGTCTTAAATTAATAGTCACGGAGTACATTTTTCTCGTCAAAAATTGGAGATGGATAGTGAATTCAACTGAACAAGTTATAAAATTCTGTATAGCGTAGTTTTTAGAAGGTATAGAAATTTCAGAAGATTTAATTACTTTTGAAAGTACTCGAAAAGATACGTAATTTTCAAATTTAGTAGTTATTTTTCCCGGCATTACTTTAGGAGATCCAAAATGTAAATTTTGGTTGTTACTTTTATAGGTAAACAGAAAACGTTTTAAATTATAGAACATTTTTTTTACTTGAAGGTATTATAAAAACTTGCAACTAACGAAAACAAAACAAATCTTAATACCTAGTAGGACCTCCCCTTACATTTATTATCTCTTGGCATCTTCGAGGCATGCTTATTACCAAATTATTGACAAATTCTTGCTGAATATTTTCCCACTCCTGAACAATGGCGTCTGCAAGTTGTTCTAGAGTCTGAGGAGGATCTTCCCTAGAACTTACCAATAATTTCAATTTAGACCAGACGTGTTCGATAGATAATATTCATGTCTGGTGATTTTGCAGGCCAGACCATCCTGGTAATATTATTAGCTTCCAAAAACTCTTGCACAATGCGTGCTCTATGAGGTCTGGCGTTATCGTCAATTAGCACAAAATCGTTCCCAAAATTGTTTGCAAATGGTAGAACGATATTGCTTAAAATTTCGTCCCTATATACCTGACCGTTAATGGGCTCCAATGTTAAAAAAAGTTCCGTTTTGCCATTAAACATTACACCACCCCAAACAGTAACGCCTCCACCACCAAAAGGTTCCTGAGGAGCCATATTCTCCTCCATATACCGTTCGCCACGTTCACGCCAAACTAATATTCTGCCGTCCGAGTGAATTAAATTAAATCTTGACTCGTCTACAAACATGCAGTTTTCCCAGTTATCTAATGGCCAATTGCGATGTTCATATGCCCACTGGAGACGTCTTCGCCTATGCTGTGGTAGAAGTCGCACACATTTAGCACGTCGCCGAGCTCTAAAATTAAAATTTTGGCTTAAAAATCTGTAGTATAGGTGTAGGGAATGAACCAATAAATAAGCCAACAGTAGCTTTTATTATACTAAAATGCAAAATTAGGTCAATTTTCATAACGTTAGTTCTAGGGAAGAACTAAGGAACATTACGCTGCAAGCACAAATAATGTGTTTAGGGTCGCCTATCAAAACTTTAATTTATGAACAACTTAGTTCAAGTTTACATTTATAATATCGGTGCGCAAAATCCAAGATTCACGCCTCAGCTGACGTCGATATTATAATAGCCGACTTACTAAAATGAAACACTAAAAATATTGGTACAAAAAATAAGATCTCATTTGAAGTAACTCACCTTAAGTTATTATTGTTTAAAGTTCTTCTAATGGTCCTATTGCTCACACGAATGTGTGTTCTTGCTCTGAACTCCTGGTTAATTTTCTCTGATGGAATTTTTCGCCTTCGACGAGCCTCTCTAACCAACCATCTTTCATCTGCAATGCCGCCTTTCTTTTGGCGACCTCCCCCATAACGATAGTTTGCACTTCCCGTTTCGTGGAAGCGTTGACGCAGTCGAGATATTGTACTTCGCCCAACCCCGTACATATCCGCAATAATACTAATTTTTACCCCATCTTGTAGTAAACGCAAACAATTAGCTTGTTCTTTTGCACTTAATCGAGCCATTATAAAGGATAATAACGCACCAATTCAAAGAAGAATACTTTGTTGCCTTGGTAACTGTCAATAGCAAAGAAAATGTTTTATTTTTTGGCCTACTAGATCTTTTGACTAAGAAATAGAAACGCCGCTAAATTAACAGAAATCCACCTGCAAAGTATAGGTGGTATATTTTTTGCAACCCTGTATAATGCTAAAAAATTCTTCGAATAAGCATCATTAGCTGTTTGGCCACTACATGTTTTTTGGTTGGATAAAACATTCATTATGTACCACCAAAAAAGCACTCTCACTTCAATCGTTCATGGATGCAATTGCAAAAAGTTAGGTTCAAAATGCGAGCCGTTTAATCACTAAAAATGGGACTAGACAAAAAATGAAAAACCCGTTTGGGCAAAAAGGATCTTTCTATCCAGTACTGTTATCGGACCTAACAAATTTTAACCCTTTAACGTAGCACGTGATAATTAATAGTTAACTTAGGAAAAAGTAGTAGAAATTAAAAAATAATAATTTACTAGCCCGTGATCCAAACTTGCTACACCCTGTACAAAAATTTGTATTAATTTTGTTAGCTGGACTACTTCAAACTACAAATTTACTTGGTCTTTCGCTTTTTGTGAATAAACGGCCAAATTAGGGGTTCCTTTGTAAGAAGAAGTCGATAATTTCGACTAACCCCTGTATACGCAAAACAAATGAAAATAGAGAAAATCCGGAGAAATTGTTTTTTTGTATTTGACCATGGATCATTTTAGTATGAAAAGAAAATTAAAAAAAAATTCTTCCTAGATTCTCGGAACTGGAAAACTTTTCCAAAAAAGTCAGGGTTTCACTTAACACCCTGTAAAATAGAGTTGCAGCGACTGCTAGCAATAGTGCCTTAAAGTATAAAAACTAGAAGAACTATTCAATTACATACTGAAAAAGTTAAATCAAAATTTTTTTTCGTTTCGAAAATATTCCACTCTAAATTTTATCAAAAATTTAGTTTGTCCCGCTTGAATTGGCCAGCAGTTTAGTTCCCAACAAAAATTGATTCAGTTTTTTTAGGTTTATTTGCTTTACTTTAGCATTTGAAAAAAGTTATGTATACCTAATATGCTATTCGTTAAGCAAATCATTATATACTAGTTTAGTATGAACGCATATCTCAATCTATTTTTTAAATGTTTGGCCCTCAAAAAATTTAGTGACATTTTTTCTGACACCATGATCGTAAATTTTTTGCGGGCCAAACAGTTAAGAAATAGATTGCGTTCATACTAGCCTAGTAATGATTTGCTTAACGAATATCATATTATACATAACTTTTTTCAAATGCTAAAGTAAAGCAGATAAACGTAAAAAAACTGATTTAGGTTGACAATACCAAACATAGCGGAGCAAAGAGAACCTTAAGCAGTAAGAAAATATTTCTTGAGGTTAAAATATAGAGCTTTTATAAAACAAAAGATGAAAATGTCTACTTTCGTTTCACATATTTATTGCATTTAATGTGATACAATCATTTTTAAAATGACACAATAAAACCCTGCAATAAAGTCGCCATACAGAAAAGTATATTTTTATTTTTTGTTCTATAAAAGATCTATACTATAACGCCAACAAATATTTACCAAATACAAAGAAACTTTAAATTTTACTTATCACTGAATACATGCATATCTTGGTACATTTATAGGTATATCCCTACAAAATAAAACAACAAAAGGCTATTATATTATCCATAAATATACACTAACAAAAATAGACCAAATGGCCGTCACCTTCACTGTTACTATCGGAGTAGTCGCTTAGCCTGCCTTCTCATCAAGGGACGATGGGTAAATGCGATGCACGCCGGGCTGGCATGGCGGTTAGGGCTAGTGTAAAGAATAATTTTATTCTCATAAGCCCCGATTTAGTTGTCAGGAATAAATTTTAATTTTTGGAATTACATATTTAGTTCTGTTTTTCCCTTATTAGGAAAATTAAATTATAATTGTCAGTAGATTTTCTTCGTTATTGCGACAATACAATTTAATTTGTAAAATGAAACGTTTAATACAATGTTTAATTATACGAATTTTTCTATTAATTATTAAAGCTTTTGTTGGCGGAAAAATAATTTAATTTTTTTAAGAATATATTACTCAACTAAATAATTTAATTACAGTAATTATGCAAAATATAAAAGAAATTTTGTTGCAAGTATCGCATTTTTATTTGAAATATGGTTTTATCCAGGGAATTATTTTTTTATTTAAAAAATTATAGAATGTGATTTAATACTCACCAACTTTTTTTTTCTCTCTGTGTACCTATAAATAAAACAATAATCACGGCCGGCCGGGCATACACCATGCACGACAGGTTGCAACGAAATGCATCATGGCGGGCTTTCGCATCCTTGATGCTTACCCCGACCATCGCACACCCCGACGCTTCGACGACGAAGGCGTTATTTATAAAACCTATATTCCCGAAATCACATTTTTATAAGGGTAATTAAATTATAATTATGGTAACGGGAAAATTCTAGGATCGCACATGGAATAAAAATTTAATAATAATATATTTGCAATAATTTGCGTATAGCTGTTAGATGAACTAATGCTTTATTGTAACAATAAAACCTTAATGAAGGAAAATGCGGAGAAAAGTAAATTAGCAAGATTTTATGGACCCAATAATACTAAGTTGACGGTAAGAAAATATTCGCCAATTAAATCATTTTATTGAACCAACTAAATTTTTTTCTCCAAATATCCAATTAAACCTTTTAATTCACACAACAAAAAGTTTTTCCTCAGTGTGCAGGTGGCTTCACAAACTTTGGGAACGAATAAAGAAATTGTAGACTTATGAATACGAAAAGCATACCCCAAGCCTCTAAATGTTCCCCTGTTGCCTGAAACGTAGGGTTACTGTTAGCTGGTCTTTGGGTTTAATAGCTTCTCTCATAAAAGTATCGTGCTTACAAATTATATTATTTATCGGTGTAACTGTGTAAAATCAGTAGTTTTATCGTTTTACGCTAAAGCGTAGGTGGAGGAATAGACCATGGCATATCTGGCAAAAGGGACACTCATCATTAATATTAATCCATAAAGAATTGCTGGAAAGTGATCCAGAACAGTTTAGAACGTGTCTTCGAATGGATATTACACATTTTGAAGAGCTTCTTCACAAAGTTACACCGATAAATATAATTTGTAAGCACGATAGTTTTACATATGAGAGAAGCTATTAAACCCAAAGACCAGCTAACAATAACCCTACGTTTCAGCAAAGAAAATAATAGCTACGCACTAGAAGTCTCATGCAAGACTATTCGGTAGACCGCGAGAGGCGCTGGCCAAATATGCAGACCGGCAGATTTACAGCAAAATTTGATTTCGGCGCTCGAACGCTCGACGATTTAAAGGACAGCGTTGTCGGATTCTTGAATTTTACGTTCGTATAAGAAATACAACAGGTTCTATTATACATAGCGCGTTAATAAACTACGCTAATATAAAAGGGGTAGATAGGTATATCTGTTGATTTGTTAGGTTTAGGTAACTAAAAATTAATGGTCTAATTTATTCCACGAAAATGATGACAATTTCATTTAGTTGTGTTTTTACAGGGTGTTTTTACTTTCCCTTCTTAAGTGTAGCCGAAATTAATAATAAAATCTAAACAATTTTTTTTATTACGAATAGAGAAAAGAAAATTTAAATTACAAATATATTACATAGTATGTTTATTTATATTCTATTGGTAAATATAAAATTTTACATACATTTTTTTACGGTATACCAGAATAATATAATCTAAGTACCTAATATTGCTTGTTTTGTAAAACCACGCTGTTAGGTATACATTGAGCTATTTCTATTATTGTCTGCCCAATACCTATATCTGCAACCGGCAAAAGAATTTCAAGCATGCAAGGGAAGGCTTAAACAACGTTGCCCATTTGTTTGCAGACCAATTTTGAAAAACTGTTTCATTTTCCGTTAAGATTTAAACGTTTCTTACCAAATCTGGTTTACAAACAACAAACATTGGTAACGTTTTTAAGCCTTTCATTGCATTCTTTAAATTCTTTTTCCGGTTGCAGATATCTTGTGCAGAATGTATAAGCTTTTTGATAAAAAATTGTAATTCCTAAACACATTTAAGATTTTAGAAAAGGGATCGATAAGCCATTGTTTATACAACTTTTAGAACATTACAGGGAACCTTAAGAATGCAATATTTTTTTAAACTAAATTTTTATTACTAACGATCTTTAAAACTCTTATGTCAGTAAAATTAATGAACTGGTTTTAGTGGATACATCGTTTCTAAAATTAAACTTGAAATTGATATTATACAAGTCTCCATACTTTTCTGTATGTAATAATTTTGGAAATATAAGGGGGACAAGATTCTAAAAAAAATATTTTCAGTTTTTATCCTGTTTGTTTATTACACTAATTGAATTTTTCAATTATAATAACAGGGCTGACACGACTAACGTCGACTGACAACTTAATTTAAATATTTTAATTTTACGGGCTTATAGTAAATAGTACACACATTAAATTTTGGAGTTCATCAGATTTCGAGATATGCTGAAGACAGATTGACACAAATGCTGAGCTTTTTTTTCGTTTTGACGAACACCGAAAATATAAAATGTAAATGGTAGCAGTGGCGCAGCCACGGGGGGGGGGGGGGGGGTGGCGTTAACCCCCCCCCCCCCCCAGGCCTAAAGATTATACAATACCCATCTAAATCTAAAGAAAATAAAGCAATACTTGTCAAACCAACCCCCCCCCCCCCCAGAGCGTATTCCTGGCTGCGCCACTGAATGGTAGGCATGCTGCGCTATTCACCCAAAAGAAAAAAGATTGTGCTTTAATAATTAAACTGGCATTGATCTTAACAAGAAGGCCTATGCCCAGAAATTTCGGTCACAGATAGCATGAGTAAAAAATTTGAAAATAGGAAAACGTTAATTAATGCTGTTCCGTATTAATAAAACTAGCCACATTAAAAGAGTAGGTTTGACACTGATAAATTTCAGATAAAGTATTCCGTGTGCCAAAAATGAAAAAAAAATAAGTGTGTTAAATGAAAAATATTTTAAACCAAAATTTTTGACACAATGGAATTGAACCGCATTAAAGTAAAAACAGAAGTGAAATAGATTGTAATTATTTGAAAAGTTTTGTTGGAGCCTAAACTATTTCAGTCTTAGCTGTTTATAAAATTTTGTACTAAACTTTTTAGTTTTATGCCCTTTGTTTAAAAATTTACTTTTAATATATTTTTAGAGGCACATCTTGCTAGATTTAAGGCTCCCGATCTACTCGTATTATTGTACTGTCGTGGTTAAAAAAAATGCAAGTATTTCTTAATAGTTTTTCTAAGAGAACTGGAACATGGACTGTGAAGTAGATGTACCATTTTGTTGTTCACTGGTGTACATTGAATTTGTTGAGATCAAAACTTGTTTTGGTTCATGCACCATTTCTTATCATGAGTGACATTTTATGGACAAGCAATGGTATTATAAAACATTTTATTGTGCAGTTTTTTTGTACCTACATTGCATGACCCATCAAGGAGCACTAAGCAATAATAAAAAATTATGATTTGAAAAAAAGAAAAATATATAAATTATACGCTAGTCTCTAAAACGAGGGAGTCCGTTTTTAAAATTTTTTAATTTGTTACAAGCCAGTATCGTTACATGTATACCAAAGAGTAGTTATCAGCTAACATTCCTACTATTAGTACTATTTCAGTTTTTTTTAACATCCTGCTGCTATTTTGCTATGAGATAGGTACAAATGACTTTCCTAAATAAACACGGAAAAAAGACGCATAATTTAGAAAAGAAATTAAAATTTTATTTTGTACCTAATGCAAAAATTCGGTACCCCTGTCGAATTTTCGCGTGGCGCGGTTTTAAGGATAAAGTACAGGCCAATGTTTTTATTTTTTTTGACGAATTATATGTATTTCTTATATGCCGATTTGCGAAAGTCAAAGTTGGGTCAAGGTCAAAGGAAAAGTCAAAGTCAAAGGGAAAGTTGGTGCTCAGTTTCAGCATATAACTGAGCAGCAATAATGTTAAAAAACAAAACAAAATGGGGATGTTACCTGATGGCAACTCTTAAGCTATGAAAAATAAGAAATGGCTTCGCAACTGCAAACCGAGTCTATACTCGGTGATGACGTATAGACTAAAATTTTCTGGACTTAGTCAGTAGTTCTGTTCACACTGGTTGATTCGTATGAGACAAGGATGGTTTATTTTATCTTAAATAAAAATTAAAAAAAATAATATTATTCTTGAAATCGCATAAATTTGTTGAAAATTGTTGACTATTTGTTTTGTAAATTTTTAATCTTTTGAGTAAATTTCTTTCTAGTATCTCTGGACCACTTGCAGAATTTGGATATGTTTGTTAAAACCAAATTTTCTATTAAGAACGCTCGATGTTCATAGCAGCGATCTTCTTTATTCCCCAACCAACCCACATTTTCTGCTAAGAGGTTATTTTTTAGTTTTGACCCAACAGATTCCTCATGTTTGATAATCTCAAAATAATTTTTAAACGACAAAAATGTTTTATGGACCAAAGATGCAACTTCGTCGGTAGGCATAACTAAAGTCATTTTATCGTGTCCACCATAATTTTTTTGTAACAAAAATAATTGTTTAGCATTAAATAAGTTATTATCTAGTGCGGAATCATGAAACAAATACTAAGCAGTGAAACCTATCCTTTAGTTTTTTGACCAGATATATCCTTCATAATAATTTGTGGCACATTCTTCTAATGAGCCCATTTGAATATTATTCACAGAAGATTCTGGACTTTGGACTAATTTTAAAGGAAGATTGTGTTCTTTATCGTCTAAAACAATGTGAGTTTTGTGGATATTTCATTCTTTTATGCACGATCGGGCGGTAAATTCAACTTACCGCCCGCATTTCCGGGCGGTAAGTTGTTTTTACCGCCCTCTCCTTTTAGGAAATAAAACAAACTAAAACAACCATTAGAAATATTAGTCTAGCATGAGTCCAGCCAACTTTAACTGTTTATATAGATTAAAGAGTATTACACCGGATATGGGGGAAGACTATTTTTGAAAACAATGTGAAATAGATACCATTATAGAGGTATAGTTATTTTACTTTTGAACTGAAAAAGCCCGATCGTGCATAAAACGTAATAAGTATTTTGGGCGTTAAGTGTCGTTCACCGCCCTCGAATATTGAAGACCTCCGCTAAGTCTGTCACTGTTTAATGCATCAAAGAGATTGTTCATAAATAAAACAAAATCGGCCGTGTCTGATCCTTCTTTACTATTAATTAAGTTATTTTTGACGCACGTGCTAATAGCTGCCGCCATTGTTTTTGAAAATATTTGAAGTGCCAGTCTGCAGGACATCTTTTCAAATGCATTGGGATTAATATGCTTTTCTGTAATTTTTGGAAGTTGTATTAGCGGTTGAAGAAAACCCCCCAAGTAAGTACCAGTGAAATAGAAAAAGCGACAGGCATTGAATGCACGAGCATTAAAAGGATTTTAAACAAACACAAATATCATGCATATCATATGGAATTACACCAGACACTTTACGATCGAGACTATGCTTGCAGAAAAGAATTTTCAATTTTAGTTCTAAGTAAAAAGAATTTGGAATAATATTTAAAGTATTGTCACAACGGGGGTTGTTGCGACTGAGACTAAATGATAGTCTCTGGGATCGTGTGGAGGGAATGAAGTTACAGCAGTTATAAAAATAAAATATATTAAAAACAATTGTAAATAAACATAATAAATGAAGGTAGATACTTACTTAAATTTTGCGTAAATACATGGCGGAAAAGGCGGCTCTTCTCCCGACCAACGGGCACATGTCTTAACTCGACATCTTTTCCGGAACGACTGCCTATCATTTTGTCATTCAGCGATCAATGCCCGGAGCACTGCTAGGTCAGCATAACTTGGCTTCCTCCGTAAAGTTAAACAAAGTCAAGCTGACCGCTAATGAGACTACCAAGTTCACTGAACGACAAACTGTCAAATCATCGTTAATATGTGAATGAATCTTTTAATAAAATGTTTTAAATGAACCAAATAAAAATCAATACAATAAATCAATGAGGAATTTTGACTCGTGACACATGCCCCTTGCTCGCAAAAGCTGGACTATACAATTACAAATAATATGTTGGTCGAGCCACCGAAAATTATTTAAAATTAGATGACCTATGATTTTGACAAAAGTTACAAATTGATGATAAAATTGGACAAAAAATTTAATCTTGATATTGGAATAATTGAGTGGACTTACAGCATAATTAAAATTAACCTAAAAGATTAATTAGGTAATACATTGTTTTCATTTTAATAATTATTTAAGTATAAATCTTTATATTTTTTTTTTAAATACTTATTTAAGTATATATTTTTCTATTTTTTTTTTAACTTAACCAAAATACTATAATAGATATGCGAATTAACACCTACATTTAATGTTATACTGAAGGTTCTCTCTTTAAATTTACAAAATATTTTTCTACTAAAGACACAAAAGTTAAAAAATATTTAAAATATATAAGATTAAAATTGTTGGTACTAATAAAAAAATTTTCAAATATCTAACAAAACCTCAAAAAATAGCACTGCTTGAAAAATTTGTTTGTGACACACCTTTGGCAACATGTTATGACAAGAAGGCTTAGCTGGAAATTGGCTTAATTTTATGAATGCTGACCAATGATAAATTATGCACAAATGTGAACCAGAAGTTGTTTAGCTGTATTAATGATAATATCAATTTCCCTACGCACTTAGCATTCACCACTTGCTGGATGGATTTTTCTTATACTTCGTTCTTCATCGCCATCATTCTAGAAGATGGTACAAGAAGGATGCAGTTGAAAGCGACTTGCTTTCATAAAGATCTCTACTGAGCCCTGGGCCCTAGGGCGTTTTCGAGATACTGTTAGGTGTTAGGTTACCTAACGTGATGTTGGTGGTATGATGGTTGCGTGCGATGTGGTGATGGGTAACAGCTCTTGTTGGCTCAGATTAAGGCATGGTGGATATAGGCATTCTGGCTCCCCTTTAGTGTAGGAAGTTGTGCATGCTGTTTGGGTCATTTCCATTTTCCACTGTCATTGTGCCATTGTGTCCAGGTACATGGAACATAAAGAGAGTGCGTATCAAAACTTATGAATACACATATAAAAACCAAATTTTACATGCCTTTGAATACTTATAAAAGTTAAATTGGGAAACACGTTTTCTTTTTCCACATTTCTAATAATAAAAATACCTAATAAATAAACTGTTCTATAAACGAAGTTTAGTTTTCGTATCAGTAATAATATAAATTTCAATTTCTTGTAAATTCAAATACAAGCATGTTTAAAATAATACTTTATGTACATGCATTATATAACAGAGAAACTATTACTGTTAAGTTTTAAGTTTGCTTTCTTTCTACCTCCAAGTATACCGAGTTATAATATTCATCTGATTTTTTTTTTAAATAAAAAATAAAACTTTATTAGGCTTAGAGTGTACCTTAATATTTAACTTCTAGTATACCTAGGATTTTTAATACTAGAGTAAATAGGAAAGCAACTCTTTTGTACAAAGTTGGAAGTCTAAGTAAGTACTTGCTAATGAAATTTCAAATATTTTAGAATTTAAAAAGCTTAAATTATATCAATTTACTGAGAGGTAGTAGGCAGTTTCGAAACAAAAAAAAGGTTTGATTATGGTACATGTTCCTTTTTTAAAATATGTCTGACGGTATTTTACATATTACAACTATATAAAGTTTTGAGCAGTTTTAGCTCCTGGGGTATCTACAAATACCAGAAACTCTTTAAAATTTGTAAAATTTCCCTAAGGGAATATACAACTTTAGGCTTATCTCGCCTGGTACATCCTATATAATGCAACTCAAACACTGAGCTGAAATGTTAAATAATAGCGTCAACTTTTATGAAGACCAGATGCATAATTTCTCAAAACAACTACTCCCCTGGCTACTTGCCACGCAGGGTATTGAATGACATGAGACATTTACTTGTCTCTTCTTCATAAAATTTGTTATACTAGAAAAATAAATAATATCGTACTTGTCAGTTAAGTTTAACCTGCAAGTGACTTTTTAAAATAGGGCTATAGCATTGTATTGCTTATTTGCTAATTCTCTAGCTGCCCTTTTCGTAACACTTCTTTTTTGTGTGTGCCTTACTGGTTAATTTGCTTATTGTTTCTTAAAGCATGTATTTTAAGAAAAATGAACTCGCAACTTTTTGATCTACACCAAAAATGAGTCGTTCTGTACTAAAAAGTATTGTATGTATGTCTGTATCATATATGTACCTATATGCAATAATAAGTATATTAGGTTCAACTTAACAACGGTGCTTTAATATTGTTTCGAATAAAAAAATTTCCTATACTTATGTATTGTAACTCTCTTACTCTTTGACGTAAGTTTATTATAAGTTTGGCAATCAGGTTATGCCTACGAAAATTGTTTTATGCCCTGATTTGGCACGCATAACACTTCTTCATTCATTTAATTTTTTTATAATTTCTTGAATATGCATAAAAATAAAATGTAAATAATAATATGAATAAGCAGCATGCCAATATGAGATTCACGCTAGTTCGGTGAACTTATGCCATTATTTTGAAATTATATAAAATTCTCGGTATCTGCATTCTCTGTCAGGTATGTTTATTATATTTTACTATGAACTTGAAATAGTGCAGAATTATGCAAGCTTTTAAAATGATAATAGTAAATATTTTTTTTATACATTGGGCGTATAACGATATAGTCTAATACTATTTAGTATTTCTTCAAACTTAAGCACTAATAATAAAACTTTTATATGATTATTTGTCAGTTATTTAAGAAATATTTGATTTTAGGACAATCTTGCGAAATTGAAAAGAAAATTTTCACTGGCTACTATGTTAACAATACAACACATTAATGCAAAATATGGAAAATAAAACAAATTTTAAAACACGTTAGCACTAAATAACTCATGTCCCTTAAAAAAATATAATTATATTTTTCTGATATTTTTATTCTTTATCGCTTATGTGCGTATGTTTAATTACAAAAAAATACACATGAAAATTAGATATGTTGACGTAGCAAAAATTAAAAGTATAAAAAGCAATATAATCTAGGGATTGGTACCCAACGTAAAAAATCGTAGGAAAGGTATGAAGAAAAATGTGAAGGTATATATTGTTTCACAATGTCTAAATTAAAAAAATTCTGAATAAATATATAAATATATTATATATCGCTCATTAAATACAATAACGTCATAACTTAAAATCTTTAATTGTTCAGAAAGCGCAATTAAACATTTTAAAGTAGTTGTACTTAAATCTGAAATCTTTAAAAGCAAATACATTAGTAAATTCTGATAGACTAATTAATGGTAGAAACACTTATGGTAGTTTGACTTTATTTGTACACATATTAATGTTTATTTTGCTGAAAATTTATTCATTCTTTAGCTTTATGACGTTATTGTTCCGTAAATGTTTACTGAATAACGTCACAAATAAAAATATGCCGTTTTTGATACAAGTTTTAATCTATTTACTGACTTATTACAGAGGAAGTTTTCTTGCGAAAATTTTGCTTCGTTTGTCAAATAAGAGATTATGCAACTAAAGAAACAAAAAAAACTAGTTTGCGAAAAACTTTTATTTAAATTGAACAACCGTAACACAGAAACTAAAATAATATTTCAGCTATATTTCACAAAAATAGAAAACTAAAATACCCTTAAACAAACGAGTTAAATAACGAATTACAAATTTTTATAAAAATTTTCATAATATCTGGGAATATATTTTTTGTTTATTAAATCCATCAGATCATTTTTCTTTTTTTCGGCGAGGCCTGGTTTTTTATAAAATGCGGGTTTTAAAGATGTAATATTTGCATCATTCAATGTTTTTTTTCTTGTTATAATTTTTGCTTCTTGATATTCATTGCTGTATGAATATTTGTAATATACGATGTTGGGGGATTCCCGCACAACCTTGAGTGCTCTTCATCATTAAACTTAAAACTCGTTGTAGTTATGGGTCCAATATCGGAGGCAAGCTGTTTTATATCATAAAAATCCTCATGGCAGAGTTCATTGACAGAAAATGGTTCTCCTTGTTTTTTGGCAGCCCGAATACAGGCAATAAATGCGTCAGGAGTAAAAATTGGTCCCCCTCTTAGTTGACGCTTTACTTGTCGCTCAATAAGTGAATGGGCTGAATCGCCCTCGTTCTGGGTGTGACCTTTAATTAGGAACTTGTGGGTTATTGATTTGATCTTAAAACGTCGTACGGCATATACGTACAAAGCCAACATAAATTTATTTTTTTGTTGGCCCGCACAGTTATCTGTGTAAAAAATAATATCACTCTCAGATGTAGCTTTTTTCTCCAAATATTTTATCACACAAGTTCCTAATTCATTCACTCCTCGATGACCGTTAGACTCATCCCAGACGAAACATTCGCAATTATTTGTCTGCAAATCATAAATGGTCAAGTTAAAAACGTTGAGCTTCGACTTATAAAAAAAGACCGAAACGTCCCCTTTGGGTAACTGCATGACTGCTTGGAGGTCATATACAGCAACAATACCAGTGAAGTTATCATTTTGCTTATCGCGTTTTTTTTCCTCCCGTGACAAGTTTTTCTCGGCCAAATGTTGATCAAATTTACTTTTTAATTGCTCCTTTTCTTCGTTGCTAGCGTTCTCATAGGCCACACAAGTTTCGCATTGATCTTTCTTCGGAACAAAAAAAGAAATATTAAACTCTTGTGTAAACATTCGCTGAAATATGGCATAGCTTCCATATGGTTCATTTTTCTCTGTACATTTGACTACATAATCTCTATGAATATCAGCCAATGAACGACTACCGTCTATAAATGTTCTTGTTGTATTTGCACGAGTGTAATGGCTCTCAATTTTGGGTATAGAATTAATGTGATTTCGAATCCCTTGGCGAATGGATGGATCTAAAGTCTTCTGTTTCCCGTGTTTTCCTCTTTGATCTTGTTCGAGTAGTACATCGGCAACTTTGTTTCTTTTTTCTTGTACTGTTCGTATTATTCGATCAGTTATGTCTAAAGTATTTTCAAAGAAAAGCTTGCATATCCGAATTTTTTGACCTTGTTGAATAAAATGGTAGGCATTATTCTTCTCTCGTTGTTTCCTGGTACCTCCAACACGAACATAACGATATTGCGGTACAATAGGTGTCATAGAATTATTAATGAACTGCCTTTGCTTTTCAATGTCGCTTAATGCCCAATAGGCGGAGAAAATTTGAGCTCTCTCTTCTTGAGTAAACCTCGATGAACATTTAAGTTTGCATTTTTCAGTGCACGGAGCTTTAACTTCTCTTTGCTTCCGAACTTTTTTTTCTTTTGTATGTGTTTCATACGCTTTCCCAGAATTTCTCATCTTTTTCAGAAGATTTCTTTTCCATTGTTGCGTGTTTCTTCTTCGTTTAACGCCCTTCTTTGGAGGACTTACTAGAACTGGAATTTCGTCTTGAGTAATTGGCGTATTTACTACATTGTCATCAGCCTTCTTTTCTTTGCTGTCACTTTCGTCAGTCCCATCAGATTCTTCTGGAATGTACGGCCTGTCGTTTACTATATCGTCGCAATCTTCCGAGGACGATTCACTGCTTGAGGAAGAACTGCTGGTAGAACTAGACGAACTCCCAGAAGAATATGAGGAACGAGGAGAAATTCGGACACCATCATTGTCAACATTTTCTGAAAAAAAATCCTGGTTATTTTTTGTTTCATTTACGGAGTAGGTACGTAGTAGGTGGGCACATTTACCTTTAATTTTAAATAATTTTAGCATACTTACTAGATCCTCGAGAATGTTCTTCCAAAGACTCGTACATGGCAGGTGACTTGTTTCCTGAACCTCGTTTCGAGTGTGGACCTGCAGAAAATGAGGACGTTGAACCACTGGGAATTTGGACACCATCATTGTTTGAATTTTCTAAAAAATAAATCTGTTATTTTTTGCTTAATTTTAAAGATTACTTATATGATAATTAGGTATATTTCCTTTTTCATTATAATATGTTTAGCACACTCACGAGGTTCTAAAGCTGGTTGTTCCAAAGACTCATGCATTAAAGTAACAGGTAAGTTATTTTCTGAACATTGTTCCAAGAGTTCATTGCCCATATTTTTATCAGGTTCGGTGACTTTCTTGCTAATTAATAGTAATTCTTTAGGCGATTTTATTATATTGGTAGTCCGTTGTTCCTTCAGAACAAGCTTACACAGTAGTTTGCCTCGGGGCAACATGATG